>CM014731.1:35556504-36756504 GCA_004329165.1 Spatholobus suberectus
TTTTTAAATGACATCAAGTGTTCTGGTCTTCCAGATCATCGGTTAGTTTTGAAGAAAGGTGTTTCAGTAATGCTTTTAAGGAATATTGATTTGTCAATTGGTTTGTGCAATGGAACAAGATTGATTGTTGAGGAGCTGGGTGCAAACATTATATGTGCAGTTATTCTTACAAGAAGCAATGTTGGAACCAAAGTCTGTATTCTAAGAATGGATTTGGCTCCATCTGATCGTTTGATTCCTTTCAAATTTAAGAGACGTCAATTTCCTCTTATTGTTTGTTTTGCTATGACTATAAATAAAAGTCAAGGCCAAACCTTGTATCATGTTGGTGTTTACTACCTAAACTAGTATTTTCACATGGCCAGCTATATGTTGCGGTTTCAAGATTAAAGAGTAAATCAGGCTTGCAAATTTTGATATGTGATGAAGAATGTCGAAGTAGTTCAAGAACTAAAAATATTGTTTATAAAGAGGTTTTCCAGAAGATATGATTTTTTGTTTTTGCTGTAGTTTGTGTCATTGTTTGATCAAATATTTGTTCTTATGTGTTAATGTCGTAACCTATTTCCTTTACAATGTCTTAGGATTTTTCTGCACTGCTATTTCCATATATGTTTTAAGATAAATTCAATTTAGTTTCATCTTATGTTATTTATTTAGGGTGGTTATATTTTGTATATATTTTTTAAGTTAATATTTTGAAATCACAGTAAAATCATGAGAACTTACTGTACTAGGTAGCTCAAACTATTTCAACATTTTTTTTGAACATGTAATTTTATGATAAAAAAAAAGTAAAAGTACAACTATGAGGAGGATGTGATATCTTCCGAAACAGAAAAAACCAAATGCATGAGAGAACATGAAAAAAATCAGCAAAGGGGAAAACACCAAAACGAATGACCATCTTATCATATCCATAACAAGGCAGATATACTAGCAAGATTGTATGCTTCTCCAACAAAATACACCAAAGGGTAGCAAGATTTTTTCTTTTTAATTTTTTGCTTTCATTTAATTGATGTTCTATAAAGGTGATGATATGTTATAGGTTTATTGATTTGAAATTTCTATATAATAAATGGTTTTATATAATTTTAGTGTACATGATTAGCTAAATGTAATTATTATATATTGGATACGTAATAGATTCGTAAAATTAATTGTTTTCAGTGAACAGCGTGGTTCGATGGAAAAAAATTATAAATTATATATTTTTTTAGGTTCTAATTTTTTTGTGTTATACCTAAATTAAATGCTTATTTTGTTAGTGTGATATTATTTCATTTTATATTTTTTGTCATGTTATTCTATATTTCGTTTGATTGCTGATATGGATTTTGTTATGTTTTAATTAGGTTTGGCAAATGGAAATTTTTATATTTGAAAGTTGAATGTTTAATGTTTATGTGCTTTAGCCATTTAGAAGTGTATTTTGTTGTGGTATGTGTTCTTCTAATTTGATATTGTATGTTCTGTTGATATTCTTTTTTTTATATATAATATGTTGTGTTGATATTCATTTTGTTATATTTGTACTTGAGAAATGAGTTGAAATAAAAGAACTGTTGTTTTTATAGGTGTATTGATTATCCACGTGAATATAGTACCTATGTTTTTAATGCATTTAATTATTTCTCTCTTTTTTTGAGTTAAAATTCAGTTGTGATTTGATTATTTGAAACCAAAGGTACTACATGTACTTGGATTAGGTATGTTATAGTACACTAATTTGACTTTTATTTATTGTGTGAAATTTGTCGTACCACTTTATTTTGGTTCTATTCTAACGTTATTTGGAATTTAATATATTAAGTAAAATAAGTTGCTGAAACTTAAAAAATATAATATAATATTTACAATATATTATATCACATTTTCATTATTGTCAATATTGTATTTTTGTATTTTATTATTGTTATTATCATTTTATATTTTATTATTTTATTATTTTATATTATTCTTATTATGATACACAATATATAAAATATAAAATATATTATAAAATAAAATTATAACATACTATATATACATATATATATATATAATTATTATTTATATTTTTTATTTTATATTATATTATATTATGATATACAATGTATAAAATATATTATATATTATATATTAATATATATATATATATATATATATATATATATATATATGTATGTATATATGTATGTATATACTTAATAGCAATAGATAATGGATAAAAGATATAGGTATACAGATACATAATATATATATATTCTCCTTTATTTTTTCTTTCCAATTGAAATTTGAGTGTGATGTACTATTAGAAATAGCAATTTTTGGTTGGTGGGTATGTGTTTGCCCCTTTCATCTTTTTATCTTCTTCTCCGTTTACATTGTAGGCGAGAATGGCTTCTTCTCATGCTATTGAAGTTAAGGTTAAAGATATTTCACTTTTTTTGAAACCGTGGTTTGTTAAATATGAGGTTATTCAAGTGTGGAAAATTAAAAATATTGATCAGACATCCGATTTTACTTCTCTTGAGCTTATTATTATTGATTCGGAGGTATGTCTGTGGAAGCTATTACTATCACTTCGATTTTTGTTATTAATTTGAGTAATAATGATGTTGAGCGTTTGTTAAAAATGTCATGCAAGGACCTTGCTTCTTCAATTGAGGAACATAATGTGTATTTTTAAAATTTTTGAATATTATAATTTTTATTCTGTGATGAACAGAATAAGTTATTTGTTGGAAAATTTTATATTATGTTATTTTTATTTTATATGTATCAAGATCCAAGTTCTCATAACAATCAGTATCCTCCACTAATTTATTCTTTGGTTGGAGAAGACTTATTATGTCTGGTTCATGAACGTCCATTGTATATTGTGCACACTCTTGGTTGTTTTGATGTAAAAGAAGTCTGTCATGATCCTGAAATTATATGGATGTATCTTTTTGGAAAATATGCATCTACTGATGATGAGGTTAGCAAGTTGCTTTAATTTTTATAATATTATGATATTATTATGGTAAGTAAATTTTATAATATAAATTTTACTGACAGAAATCTTAAATTTTTGTAGTGTAATGCAAGACAATTTGAATATTTTTGTCAAATGGATGATGACCTTCGAATGGGTGCTACAGGGTTTAACAAGTCTTTTGAATCTCGCGTTGATGATTATGAAGAGAAAGTTTCATCAGATTGATAGTTTTGTGTACCTTTTATATTCTCATTTCGTGATTCACAATATACCGAATTTCATGTACCGTTAAATATGTTTTTTATATTATACATCATTTTGCGATCTGTTATAGATTTCTCTTTTGATCAACTTACTTTTGATTTAATGTGTTTTCTTGACAACTATAGATATGTTCACATTACATCAGTCTGCTCAATGACATTAATTTAAATGTAAGTAATCAAACAAAAATTATTCTATATTCTAATATACAGAAAGGAATAAGAAAAATGATTTAATTTTAAAATGTATAGTTAAACTCTTTTAATTCTAACATATATTACTGTATAAGCTTGAATATTGGAATAATCTGTCGTCTAAAAGTTTATCGAGGTGTTGTATTCTTAGTGCTTCGTCTTAAAATATTTAATTTCTGGTGGAAAAAAAAATCCGGTTTATTATAGACTGTATATTTTTTTCTTGATGTAAACTATATATTTTACTCCTAAATCATCTTCTAGCATGGATATGTTATGAATATATTCCTAATATTTTTTTAAAGCAAATCTTTGGATTTTTGGTGTTGAACCAAATTATCAAATTATGATGATTTTTATATTATTTATATAAATAAAAGATTACGTGTATTTTGCGATTTTCGAATATATATAAATTTATTGATTTGAAAGGCGGTCAATAAATGCTTTATATTCGTGTGTTGCACAGGTAGGTAACTAGTATTATAACAATTAAAAGAGAGAGAGAGGGACAAAGTAATATGCACATTTCTCAATTTTTAACAAAAGATGCCTCACTACTCACGGGGCCCATTTAAGTGGTTCAATAGTGTATATCATGAGTCATGACACGATGCAAGTTTTTTGGCTTTTGTACTTTTGTTGCTTTTTTATTTCTTAAAAACAAAAAAAAACACAAAATATGATAAAATATTAAATAAATAGGTTTAATTGCACTTTGTGTCACCCAAGTTTTATCATTTTGTGAATTTTGCCACAGTCTTTTTTTTCTAACATTTTGCCACCTTATTTTTGAAATCTTGCAAATTTTATCTAATTTTACAAATTTTTATTTAATGAACAATTGGTGATTGGGCAAAATTTGCAAGATTTCAAAAAATAGAATGGCAAAATGCGAGAGAAAAAAACACATAGTGGCAAAATCTACAAAATAATGAAACTTAGGTGGCATAAACTGTAATTAAACCAAATAAATAACATTAAAAAAAAACTACAGAAATGGGCCTACATGCTGGCCTGCTAAAGGTTTTGCAAACAGTAGTGATCTTCTTTGTCGAGACGTGTCCATGGTTCAATATCCCACAACGGATCAGATCTCCAATTTTTGGTGAAGAAACGGAGCTCTCTTGGATGCATTTTTTCATCTTTCAGTGGTGAAGAGAACCCCTCAAATCAATTTTACAAAACTGGTTTGCAAACTTGGAGACAAAAAAACCAAAACATAGAATCGCATAATGGAAACACATCCAAAATCATGTTTTTCTTAAATCCTCTCTTGTTTGTGAACGAAATCCAAACTTCTTTCATAGATTTTGATCGAAATTCCTTACTCTATAAAAGCCCTTAACCAATTTTACAAAAGACAAACTCAACCGGGCAAAATCGAACACGAAAGAAATCAGGTTTTTGAAAGTGTTTAAGCGTTTTAACACAGTTCATTCTCTTGAATTACTCCACAAAGTTTTATGTTCATTATTCCATTTTGATCACAAAGATACGCAAAATATAAACCCTCAATCAATTTGAATTTCATGCACAAAATATAAGCATTTCAAATTCAATGAAATTTAGGTAAAAGGTACTATGAATTTCTTTATTAAATACTGATTTTGGAATGATTTGAACAAATTAAAGAATCCCTAATTTATTTAATTTCATCTATCGAAACTAAAAAAAAAAGAATCATAGGATTCATACAATAGTTATAAAATGTAATGGAAAAAATAATAATATGACAATATAAGCATACATGTTGATACAAATTATAGCATGTTGATATTGATAATATATAATTAAAAAAGAATAAAATACTGACCTGAGTTCATTCCAGAATCAATCAGAATTTCTTTTGAGAGAAATCGGGTTCCTGAGTTGAGAGTTTTTTGCCCACTTTCTAGGAATTTTGTTCAGTGTAAATTTGCTTAAAAGGATAGCAAATTTATAATCCCTAGCAGTAGAAAGTGACCTCTCAATGGGCTATTTACAATGAATGAGTCAACCCATCACAAGGTCACTCTTAACACAAAACCCATCTTTTAATATTCTATAACCGACATATAATAATAAAATCCTTAATTGTCAATTGATGATAATTAAATAATATTTTAATTATTGATTAATACTAATCTATTATTATAATTAAAAAAAATTAACAATTATGTGATCGTTGTGCAATCAAAGATAGACCATAGAGAGGACTTCCTCTAAGGATAGTGACTTGTATGGACTTAAGACAAAATGGTAAGGAGTATTCTTTTAATATAAACAAGCAAGTACTTAATGTATTTTAAGAAAACTTTTTAATATTAGTAAAAAAATTAAAATAAAAGAATTGAAGAGTATTTAAGAAAAGATTAATTTTTTGGGTACAGGATTTTTTTTTATACAATATGGAAAAATTAATTTAAATAATAAACGGAAATGTATTGATAATAAAAATATTAACTAAAATATAAAGCAAGTGTTTAAGAAATTTTAATTTTGAAACAAAATATAAAAATGTGGCAATTAATAATAATTAATTTTAAGGGAGATTTATTGTAATGACTCGCTGTAGCTACATGGTCAACTTAAGAATTAATACAACGCGAAAGATTTAATTCAAGACAAAAACTCTCAATTAATTTATTTATGAAAAAGAGTGTATTTTTTTTATGAGACATATCATGTTCTTTCCTTTCGAAAACTCCGATGTATAAAACATAAAACGATCGTCCAACATACTAAAATAACCCATGCATACATCACACAATATCAAATGTAAATATTTGTGGAAGAACAAATAATACACATGAAGGGGGGTTGAATCGTGTGTTCCAAAAACTTTTTAACCAAATAAAACAATGTTAATATAAACATTTAATTAAGGCATATATATGGATAAGGGAAAGAAAGCACACAAAAGATTTTATATTGGTTCACTCAACTTGAGCTACGTCCAGTACCTTCCTTCTAAAGATTTTTACTAGTCAACCTCTTAGTTACACACAAGTATTGTTCCCGCCTCTTTAGGCATTACAAGAGTGATCCAACCAAGATCACTCACAACTTAAATATTCTTTTATCACTAAGTCTTTCCAAGCTTTCACAACATAAAACAAATTTTAAATAGTATAGAATCACAATGTGAGAGTATGAAAGTTTTAGAGTAGTTACAGAAATATTTCACAAAGAGAAACTAATCTTTCTAGGTCGTCCAAACAACGTAAAGTAGATTTTCTTTTCAAAGGAAATTCATAGTCACTTTGCTTCTAGGAGTTTGATATATATAATCTTGAGAAGATGACCGTTGATGTCTTGAGCTTCAGTCTTTAAGCAGTTCCACCGTTTGGCGTACATATCAAGTTTGCAGCACACACACAGAGAGAAGAATAACTTTTTGTTTTACACTTAAAAGGAAGGATGCAGTTCTATGTTTTGAAGCTACTGGTTTTGGACATTCCTTGTTTTGGTTCTGATAGATTGATACTTTTCTACAAAACTATGCTTATATATAAGAATGTTCTATTTTCATAAGTGCTAGGATATTTGAATGTTAGATCACATCACAAAGAAGTAAGGCACTCATTACAATGCATACATATATAAGACGTTTGAAAACTTAGTCAAATACTTGATGAATTAAGTAGACAAATTGGACTCTTATTTACATAGGCGCATTGGATACCAGATTTTAATAAGACACTGGACACTTGAAGGCTTCACAACATAAGCACTCTAAAATTTAATAAGTTTTGTTATCATTAAAACTTGAGGGCTTAGACGCTTCACACGTCTTTGGTTTCAACAATCTCCCCTTTTTTTATGATGACAAATTTTATCAAATTTTTAGTTTATGAATAGAAATATATCAAGAACGCATAAGATGAGATCAAGTAGACTTACAGTCATACTCCCCCTAAGTCTGATATTTCAAGCAGATCAACACAAATTTCCACACATATTTGAAACTCAAAGAGTATAGATTAGTTTAAACACAAATATTCAGAGTATATCTAAAAGTTTGCATGTGCGAATGTCAGATGATAAGCATAATTTTAAAATAAGCTACTGTAAAAAAAAAAAAACTAAGCTCTCATAAAAAACTTCATCCTTCTAATCTCCTCCTTTTGACATTAGCAAAAAGTGGCAGAGAATTAGGCATCATAGTCATTGTGGGTTAGTTGGAGGGGGAGGCAGAGAAGGTGAAGGAGGAGTTCTAAGAATTGTTTGCTGATTTTGGAGAATTTGTTGTAGAAGAGTCAGGATGGGTTCAGCTACATAGGTTTGAACAGTAGGATCAATAAGATGGAGTGGAGAAGGGGTAAGGAGGGTAGTAGGAAGGCTGATGGAGGCTTGTGAACCAAGGGTTGATGGTGGTGGAGGTGTTAGGGAGGGACGATGAGGTGGTGTTTAAGGTCTAACTTCAAAGGGAAGGGGTAGAGCTTCCAAAAACTGAAGATGTGGAACGTGAATATGATGTGGACACAGATGTCTGTAATGGTGAAAAGAGGAGTCCCAAGGATAGGGTGGCATGATGTATTGGGAATTGGTCAAGGTAGCCAAAATAGCATAGAGAATGGAGGTTTCACTGCCAAGTAGTGGACACACATCAGCTGAAAGCACAAAGGCAGCAGAAATGTTAGAAAAGTGAAAAACATGAGCTTGACACTACATGCACTTACAATTTTGCAAGGTTGGAGTTTCTGCCTTGTCGTCTGTAGACAGTCCACTGCTGGACACTTGTTGCTCGCAAGTCCACATATGCTGATGCTAGAAACGTTCAGCATTGTCTGCATTTATGTCTTATACCAATCTTCGAGACAAATACCATTCTAAGGTAAACTGATTGTGTTGTTGGAACTCGACCTCAAAAGGTAGTGGCAGAGAAGGAGGCTTGGTCAATAGTTTGACTTTCTTTTTGTTGACGTCCACTGTGGGCAATCGTAGGCCTTATCAGGCTGAATTCGGACAACAGTGTTGTGAGAAACATGTTGCAAGGGAGGAATAAATAGTTGATATTTCAAATCCACAGAGCTTTTGATACTTGCACAGAACATTTGCTTATATGGTGTTGGAAAGAATCTAGCCTCGATGAGGTCTAGTGGCCTGAACTTCAAATTTGCAAGCCTTATATGAAAAGTGCGTTCTGCTATTCCTTATTGCTTTTTCTTCTAGGCAATTTCAAGATCTTCTAGTGGAGGTACTCTATGTTGAAGTACTCTAGGAGGGTATACATTTAATCACCATGTGCCGAAAATCTTAGGATACCTTTTTCTAATGAAGCATTTTAGAGGTAGGCTTTTGATGGTTACTGGAGGCAGTGCCAAAAATTCTTTGGACAGTTGGTGAATGTAAGTGTCTCTAAATGAATCAAGAGGAATAAGGGAGTAGTCAAACCTGTATTCTGGCTCCAAGTAAGGCTCTAGACGCAAAATGATGGGGTTGTCATCCATAAGATTCTGTTTGTTGCTTTTCTTAAAAAGAAGTCTCCATGTTTTCTTCCATTAAGCCTAGTTTTCAGCGCATCCATCAAGCGTAGAAGAGACATCTAGATTGATACTTGTCTTTGGACTTGCAATAGATACTGGTATAGGCTTGCGCACATGCCATTTGTGGAAAGAAAACATCTCCTGCTTGGGGGGCTTAACAAAAGGGTACAGTTTTATTAAGCCAAGGGTAAGAATGGTGCATACATAACCTTCATCACCAGGCAAAAGCATGTCTGGCTTAGGTGTAGGTAGGTGGGTATGTACCATGATGGGTAATCTGGTGGTAGAGGTTTGTGGGTAATGGGCTTGCCAGAACTATCCATTAGTTAATTGTCGTCAGAGTCTAGAACAGGCATACCTTAGGCAATTATTTAGGTTTGTGTTTGGTCAGACGTAGGGTCAACAGGTTCAACAAGGATGGAATCAACAAATTCTTGCTCAGATACAATTTTAATATCAAGGTCTAAAGCAGACAACTTACTTCTTTTGCTGTTATCAGACACTGTCTCAATTTGGGATGTTTGTTTGCGAGGAATAACAACACTGGCTGAGAGTGCTTCATCCTGAGGTATAGAAACTGCAACTATGGTAGTTCTTTTATTCTTTAACAAGACTGCACTAGACTCGCCATCCTCATCATTAGAGTTTTGTTGGAGCCTGAGTTTTCTCTTGGCAGGTGGTGCAGGTGGAAGAGCAATAGTAGGAGGAGCAACCTTGGACACTAGTGCTTATTGTCTCTTAGATCTCGTCACTCTAGAAGTTGAAGCTTGTCTAAACGATCTCTCTTTGGACAGTTGTCGTTTGGAGGTAACTGGTCTTGGTACGGAAACAAGGTGGACGAACAGAGCTTCATCATCTACCTGTTCTTCTTATGGTGCAACTGGTTCTTCTGTAGGTTGCTATAGTTCTTCTACAGGTTCTTCCTTCACATCTTGGGACTTAAAAGCCTTTTCTATGGGTTTCAAAATGAACCCAACTTTCATTTGGTTGATATTATTTCGTCTGAACAGCAATTGGATGAACCTAAGACCACCACCTAGCCTTTTGATTTCAGCTTGCTCAGCAATGGACAAACTGAAGAACTCGTGATATACATATTATAGCCAGAAGATCTTGTTCAACAAAGTTGAATACATGATTTGATCAAATACATCCCTTCCTTTCATAGTTATGAATATATTGTTCGAAAAAAGGTGGGGAAGATTGAACTGTTGTCTAATAATCATATGAAAAAGGGCAAAACGGTATAGAAAAGTTACATTATCCTCTGACTCTGCCTTATGAAGGATGCCTTTGTTTAAAAATTGCTAAAAAAATTTGCCTTCCTTTGTCAGTTTGTTGTATTCTACATTGCCTTTAGCCTCTGGTCCCATCAGACCAGCATCTACGGTCTCGTGGCTGCCATAGTTGTTTTCCCACCCATTTTTTATATAAAAGCTAGCGTGTTCGCATCTAATAGCTTGCGTAATGCTCCCGAGGTCTATGGTGACCTTTACCCCAGAATAGTGCCAACAACACTGTTGTTTATGAACTCTGCAGTCCTCCAGAAGCGTCTAATGAGTTCTGGGTAAATGATCTCATTTAGATGAAAGTAGTTTAGTATCCCACATCGAATGAGATTATCCTTCACCTTTATGCCCATCTCATGAAGGGCGTAAATATCAAATCTGCTCTCTATGAGAGTTATTGCTTCATTCTGGCTTTCCACTCTTATGACTACCTTCATAATGTTGTCTGCCTTTTCATTCACCATTGTTGATAGAAAAAAAGTTAGGGTTTGAGAGATTAGGGAAGCTAAGAAAGAGAGATAGCGATATCCAAGTGAAAGTGAAAATGATAGTGTTTAGATACTTGTGCAAAATGCTTGAGTGTATTAGAAGTAACCGAATGGTTTTTTTTGTTTTTGGTGGTATTAAAAAATTTTGAAGAGGGAGATAGTGCGCATTAAACGATGGTTCAAGTGAGAAACGTGTGTGCATTTTTTGATGTTAGTTGTAGTTGTGACTTAGACAAGGAATAAAGCATTTATTTCAAATCATTGTCAATAAGAACATAACGATACACAAATGAAGATATTTATGCTTTTAAATATGAATCATTACTATATATGGACACAACAATAATGGATGCATGCATGGTGGATAATGCTATGTGACTGGACGCTACTTGCCATTGGACGATCAAGGCACATAAGAGAAATCTATTCCTTTATAAATTCCATACCAAGACGTTCTCATATATGGATGAGTTTATCTTCAGTATTAATAAACTAAATATCAATAACCCCTTTCTGAACATAATCTCTTATAAAATGATGCTTAATTTCAATGTGCTTGGCCCTAGAATGCAATATGTGATTTTTTGAAAGATTTATGGCAGCAATATTATCACAGAGAATAAGAATTTTACTCTCGTAGATACTGTAGTCATCCAGTTGATGCTTGATCCATAAAAGTTGTGAGCAACATGACGTTGTTGATATATATTCTACTTTTGGTGTGGATAAAGCAATTGTTCCTTGCCTTTTACTGATCCAAGAGACAAGTTTCCCCCAATGAAGAGACATCCTCCACTGGTGTTTTTTCGTTCAATTTTGTCTCCAACATTGTTAGCATCGCAAAAACCAATTAACCTGTACTCTTTACTTGGCTTAAGCACAAACCAAGGTTAGTAGTTCCTTTTAAGTATCTAAATATTCTTTTAACAATAGTGAGATGTGTTTCTCTAGGATCAGATTAAAAGTGAGCACAAAGACATACACTGAACATAATAACTGGTCTGGATACTGTAAGATATAGTAGAGATCCAATCATACCTCAATATATGGTTTCGTCTACCTTTTTGGATGCATTGTCCAGTCCAAGTATTGAGGATGGATGCATGGCTGTACTCATTTCTTTAGCATCATTCATCTTGAACTTTTTAAGTAGTTCTTTCACATACTTCATTTAATGTATATGTATGTCATTACTTGTTTGTTTTATTTGCAATCCCAGAAATAACTTTAACTCTCCCATTATGCTCATTTCAAATTTTGTCATCATAAGCTTAGAAAAATCCTCACATAAATCTTCGTTAGTAGCACCAAATATGATTTCATCCACATATATTTGCATAATAATAAAGTGTAAGTGTATTTTTTGTGAAAAAGAGTGATGTCTACTTTTCCTTTTGTAAAGCCATTTTCTAAGAAAAAAGAACTTAGTTTTTCATACCAAGCTCTTGGTGCTTACTTGAGTCCATATAAAGCCTTTTTGAGTTTGAAACATGCTTAGGAAAAGTATCACATTCAAAGCTAGGAGGTTGTTTCACATAAACTTCTTCGTTTATTATACCATTTAGAAATGCACTCTTTACATCCATTTGATAGAGTTTCATGTTACTATGAGCAGGAAATGAAAGTAGAATGTGAATGGCTTCTAGTCTAGCTACAAGTGCAAAAGTTTCAATGAAGTCAATACCTTCTTGTTATTAGTAACCTTAAGTTAGAAGCCTAGCTTTGTTTCTTACTACTTTACCTGCCTCGTCCAACTTATTTCTGAATACCCATTTCGTTCCTATTACTGACTTGTCTTTAGGTAGAGGAACTAGCTTCCACACATCATTTCTTTCAAATTGATTTAGTTTTTCTTTCATGGCTTTAATCCGTCCAATAAAGCTCCATCTACCGTCTTTGGTTCCATATGGGAAATTAAGACAGTTTGAGCTTGCTCTTTGAAGATAGATCTTGTTCTGACATGATCATGTACATCTCCTAGGATTTGATCTTCTAGATATTAGTTTTTCATTTGCCAGTTTTTTCTAGGTGGTTCTCTTTGTTCTTCTTTTCAATCATCCAATGGAGTCCTAGATGCTAGTTTTTTGTTATCGTCCAATTTCATATCTACAAAGGATTCATCCAGCTCTAATAGTTCTCTATCAGGCTTATTGTCCTTAAATTTAACATGAATGGCTTCTTCAACCATTAAGGTTCTAGAGTTGTAGACTCTATATGCCTTAGATGTTTTAGAATAACCCAACAAGACTCCATCGTCACACTTAGAGTCAATCTTTCCAAGGTTGTCCTTAGTGTTCAGAATAAAGCATTAGCATCCAAAAGGATGGAAATATGATATGTTGGGTTTTCGTTCTTTCCACAATTCATAGGGAGTCTTGTTCAGAATGGGTCTAATATATATTCTGTTTTGTAAATAACATATTGTGTTTACAGCTTTAGCCAGAAGTGTTTGGGAGTTAAGTTATCATTAAGCATGGTTCTAACCATTTCTTGTAATGACCTATTTTTTCTCTTTACCACACTATGTTGTTAAGGTATATGAGGTACAGAGAAGTTGTGGAGAATTCCGTTCTCCTTACATAACCCTTGAAAACTTTCATTTTCAAACTCTCCTCCATGATCACTTTTGATTGAGGCTATGCAAACACCTTTTTCGTTTTGAATTGTTTTACAGAATATAGAAATGACTTTGAAAGACTCATCCCTGTGTCTTAGGAACATAACCCATGTCCATCTAGTATAGTCATCCACTACAACTAGTCCATATCGTTTTTCACCAAGTGAGGTCGTTCTAGTTGGTCCGAATAAATCAATATGTAAGAGTTCAAGAGGTCTAGTAGTGGAAACAATAATTTTTGAATCAAAAGAGTTTTTCACTTGTTTTCCTTTCTGACAAGCATCACAAAGAACATCAGATTTGTATATAAGATTTGGAAGACCCCTTATGAAGTTATGCTTATTTAGCTTTGAGATTAATCTCAAGCTTGCATGTCCAAGTTTATGTTGCAAAGTCCATTAATTCTCTTTGATGGATACTAGACATGATACATTTTGGTTTGTTAGATCACTTAAGTCAATCTTATATATATTGCTTTGCCTTTTTAATGAAAACAAAATGGATCCATCCATGTTTTTGACTACACATTCATCTTTATTAAAGGAGACACAGTGTCCACTGTCACATAATTGACTTATGCTCAGTAGATTATGTCTGACTCCTTCAACATATAAAACATTATTGATGGAAGGCAATGGATGCTTACCAACTTTACCTAGTCCCTTTATCTTCCCCTTCTGATTTCCTACAAAAGTGACCTATCCACCACTCTTTTGTTAGAGGCTTTGGAACTTGGACTTTTCTATCATGTGTCGTGAGCAGCCACTATCCAAGTACCATGACTGGGGTTTCTTTTCTATTGTCAAGTAAGTCTACAATAGGAATGATCATGGATTTAGGTACCCAAATGGACTTAGGTCCTTTCCTGTTAGTTCTGAAGGCATTGGATGCCTTTTCCATTGGAGGATGAATGCACTTGAGTGATTCATGCCCACTTTTACCACAAAACTTGCAAAAAGTAGTTGCCTTGGTTTTTCTAGAGGCTTCTTTATTTTTATCAAAGCCAAAACCAAATTTATCATGTGGACTCTATCTATAAGAAAGAATTTTATCTAAGTTTTTGTTCCACTGACGAATTTGGATAAACTTTCTTTTAAGTGATTCACTTTTTTCTAGAGTTCTAATGCTTCATCAGGAGGTTTCACTTCAAAGAAATCTTTTGATCTATCTGCCTTTAATTTTTCATTCTCTCTCATAAGATCTTCATAATTCTTTTTTTGAGTAAATTAAATTCTTTTGACATTTTTGAAGACTTCCTTTTCAATTCTTTATAACCAATAGAGAGAGTTGAAGAATTAGAGAGCAGTTCATTATATGTCTCTTGAAGAGAAGATAAGTCATTGAAGTTTACCTCTTCTTCTTGCCATTTTCTGAGCTTTCTGAACTTGTTTTAGCTATAAGGCACAAGTTTGCTTCTTCCTCTCCTTCTTTTGAGGAAGATAGATCTATATCTTCCCAAGTTTCCATGAGTCCTTTCTTTTTCTTTTTGATAAAGGTTTTCTTTTTCTCCTTTTATAGGCTTGGACAGTCAGCTTTGAAATGTCCAGTCTTTTTGCATTTGAAGCAGACAAATGAATTCTTTTCCTTGGGTTCCTTACTAAATTTCTTAGCAAATTTTTTGGCTTTGGATCCTCCTTTCTTCTTCCACATTGCTTGTTATTTTTTGGATATGAAAGAGATCTCATCCTCATCAGAGTCATCTTCTTCGGATGCTTCCTCAGAGGATTTTTTTTGTGTTTAGAGCAATGGATTTTCCTCTTCTCAAACCTTCGTCTTGCTTTAGTTCCAACTCATGAACCTTGAGTGGTCCAAGAAGCTTTACCATAGAAAGAATTATTAAATCCTTGGATGCTCTCAGGGCTGTAACCTGTGGTCTCCATTATCTAGGCAAACTTCTCAAGATTTTGTCAATATGATCATAATTGTCATAAGTTTTACCTAAAGATCTTAAGTTATTTATAATAGTTTGAAATCTACCAAACATAAGTTCATTAGTTTCATTATCTTCCATAGTAAATAACTTATATTGTCATACAAACAAGCTTAGCTTAGATCTTTTTACTTGTGAAGTACCCTCATAAGCTAGAGCTAGAGTATCCCACATCTCTTTTGCACTTTTTAAGCTATGCTCTTTCTCGTACTCAGATTCAGATAAAGCACATATAATAGCATTTTGAGCTTTAGAGTTTAGCAAATACCTTTGTTTATGTACTTCTATCCACTGATCTTTCGGTAGTTCTATTCCGTTCTCATCAACAAGTAGATAGTTGCCTGTCTGCACAACATCCCACATATTGATGTGACATGCATCGAAGAAGGCTATCATCCTTTGTTTCCAATAGTCATAATTTTGACCTTTGAAAAGAGGTGGTCTATTGACTACTTATCCTTCATTATTCATGTATGTTCAGGATCTTTTTACCCCTACACTTTTAGATGCTTAACCCTAAGAGGCCGAGATTTGATACCAATTGAAAGAACAAAGACCACACAAGAAGGGGGTTGAATTGTGTGTTCCAAAAACTTTTTAACCAAATAAAATAGCATTAATATAAACGTTTAATTAAGGCGTATATAGGGATAAGGGAAAGAATGCACACAGAAGATTTTATACTGGTTCACTTAATTTAAGCTACATCCAATACCTTCCTTCTGAAGGCTTTTACTAGCCAACCTCTTGGTTACACACAAGTATTGTTCTTGCCTCTTCAGACCTTACAAGAATGATCCAACCAAGATCACTTACAACTCAAGTATTCTTTTATCACTAAGCCTCTCCAGGCTTTCACAACATAAAACAAATTTTTAAACAATATTGACTCACAGTGTGAGAGTATGAAAGTTTTAGAGCAATTACAGAAATCTTTTACAAAGTGAAACTAATCTCTCTAGGTCATCCAAACAACGTAAAGTAGATTTTCTTTTCAAAGGAAATTCATAGTCACTCTGCTTCCATGAGCTTGATATATATAATCTTGAGAAGATGATCGTTTGGAGTTCCATCGTTTGGAGTGCATATCAAGTTTGCAACAAAGAGAGAGAAGAACAACTTTTTGTTTTACACTTAAAAGGAAAGATGCAATTCTATGTTTTGAAGTTACTGGTTCTAGACATTCCTTGTTTTAGTTCTGATAGATTGATACTTTTCTGCAAAGCTGTGCTTATATATGAGAATGTCCTATTTTCATAAATGCTAGGATATTTAAATGTTAGATCACATCACAAAGAAGTAAGGCACTCATTACAATGCGTACATAGATAAGACGTTTGAAAACTTAGTCAAATACTTGGTGAATTAAGTAGACGAATTGGACGCTTATTTACATAGGCACGTTGGATGCCATATTTTAATAAGATGCTGGATGCTTGAAGGCTTCACAACATAAGCACTCTAAAATTTAATAAGTTTTGTTATCATTAAAACTTGAGATCTTAGACGCTTCACCCGTCTTTGGTTTTAACAAGTTGTGCCTTATGACACTTACAGACCAACATCATCGTCAAGGCATCTCGAAAGAGGGTATGTGTGCACATACATCAATGTGCCCATCAACAAAAGAAGTACATCACAAAAGGGAGGGGAATACATCATGCACACCCTTGGCTAGTCGTACCACTAAACACTACATCTAAGAAGGAGGAATGGCGAGTGGAGCATGAGCAGGTGGTTCCTCAACTCTAGTAGCTCCTTGGCAGGGACAAGGTCCCTGAGCGAATAAGCGGCAATACTCTTTAGTTCCCATATGAGGTTGAGTGGTAGGAATAGGCTCCATCCACATTTCCTGGATAGGTAACCAAAATGCCAAAACTCTAACTATATATACATAGTCATAGAAAACACAACAATTCTCATAGGTGTATAGGAAAGTGTAAGCTCTCCCCTATAGTAGACACTCTGAAGCTTGCGATCAATACTCCAAGCTTCACCATCTCCTACGACAGTCTCACAAAATTCAATACGATAAAGGCCCACATGAATGTGGTTTGGGATCATCGGCGGCGGTCTCGACGCTTTGGGTCGTCTCGACATCTATTCCCACAAACACGACGTTCAAGATCATCAGAGGCATAAACCACAAGAGCAAATAGTGCAAGGGTAAGCTTATAATAAACATAAATACAGAGTTCCAACTAACACAATAATTATTTTCAAGAAGGAGAGAATACTGGCATCAGAAAAGATTACAACATTTTTAAATAAATATATATAAACACAATACAACATAATTCATGCAATTTATGTAGACCCTACTCCATGATGACTTTTTCAACAGCTCGAGCAATCATTATGGAAACATACCTTAACATTGCACTTGAGCCACAAGGATCACACGGTTCCTTCAAGGCACAACTATTAAGGAGCCCGTGAACTGATCTTGCAGAAGTTAATAGTGGTTTCGTCAAGATAGATGTATGTGGATAATGGCTTGCCACGACACAAGACTTGCAATAACCTTGACCTCAATGTGGGATTCGCCCATCCGCCTATTATCTCAATGTCTATCGACAGCTACCCCACTCTTTCTTCCAGCACTAAGTTGAGAGCTATACATAGACTCCTAACTTACGTGCCTATTTGTGACACCATCCAAATAGGATCCATGCATATATGTACATATCATCAACAATAACGAAAAACATCAACTTAGCAGAGGGCCAAGAGGCATGCACACCCTATTTTCCACAATCAATTCTCATTATCCGTTAATTAACAGATAATGCGTGTTATTAAATTTTATGAACTTGGGCTTTAAAGTTCCACTTTTCAATCTTTTATGTTTCTTTTTAATCCTTTCAAATAACTTAATAATTAATATTATCAATAATAGGAAAACAAAATAAATAAATAAATAAATTATTTCAACAAATTACACTTTTACACATAGGGAATTATGCTTATTAAAATAGAGGAAAATTCACAGTATATTTTTTTAACTTATTAAAATTATCAACTAGTGTCTAAAAATTATTTCTTCATCCATTTTAATCCCAAAATATTATAATATAAACCAAAAAATTTTGAATTTTACTGTGTCATCCTTAAAATCAATTTATTTCGTCTTTCATTTCAAGATCACATTTATTTTACGAGACCTTCGCGTTTTCGTTTATTATTATTATTATTATCATCATCATCATCATCATCATTATTATTATTATTATAACTACTTTAAATATTGATTTCCAGTTACCGTACAAGAGTCTTAATACTATAGAAAGTTTATTAGAAGATCTAGAATTCAATGTTAACTCTTTAATGTAATTTCCTAATTTAAAGTTTTTTTTAGGTAACAATTTTCCAGCTTGTATATCCTTAAAATAGTGGCTATATCACACGATCATGCCCTTCTAATCATGTGGTTCTACATAAATTTCCATTATTTTATTTTATTATTTTACTAATAACTTACGGGTTTCAAGCACCAGGTATTATTACTTAGCCCAACAAACAAATTAATACTTATTATTATTCTTTTTTTTCCTTTTAACTTCTAGGTGCAGTAAGCTACAATGCTTAACATGTAAAAACAGATTTATATACATATCCAGGCAGCTTACAAATTCGTATAACATAAGGACCAAACAAAAATTTCTATAAACACCAAATCACCTCATTAACTCAAATAATCACATACAACATAATAAAATCACATAAGATCATATTTTTATCATACTATACAACAACTAGCACAGTCCACTCCATCTCATTTTTATAGTTAAAACAAGAAAATAAACCAAGATAACAATATCTTAGCAAAGGCCAGACAATCTCTTAACAACATTTCAACCACAGCAAATATTTCTCATCAAATAATAAACAGCTCATACTTATAAAACCATTCTAGCTGATCATATTTCATGTAAATATGTAAGATATTACAAGAAAATAGAGAAGAGTTATAAGCTTCCTTACTTGATGAAGATTAATGGAAGTAGATGAATTCAAAAAGGTGGAGGAAAAATTGCTCCAAGCTCTACAGTTCAACAGCTAGCACTAAGGAGGAGCAGGACTCAAAAAAATAAATAAAAATGAAAGAGGATAGGCTCTTGGGACTACACGATTCTAAAATTTGAACTGAAATAAGGTAAGGGTTCTATTTGTTTTTCTCCTACGTTTTGGTTGTTTAAAAACATGTCCAGGGGGATTTAAATCCAACGTGCAATTCAGGAGTTTTTAAACTAGTATATTAATGGTACATATATTGATTTAAACATTGGGTAGTGGTGTGTTAAGTGTGGTCAGCCAAGTAAGCGATTTCGCTTTTGAAAAATTTACTAGAATTGGTTAAGGTAATTTACTAAAAATGGAAGATAAGGTTTAACCAAAATTGGTAAATTAAAAAGTAATTTACCTTGAAATTGTTGCTAATTATTTAGGAAAATATGTTAATGACATATTAGGATTGGTTCATGATAATTCTTTGACTGCTTGTTCATTTACACAGTGTAATTTTACGCTTATTTGTAATTCTAATAAATTCCAATCAATAGTAAAAGGAGTGTGGCTAGTATTCCTCTCTAGTTTCAATACAAACTATTTTTACTCAAGAATAGGTGGTAAGGAGTATTCTTTTAATATAAACAAGCAAGTACTTCATGTATTATAAGAAAAAATTTTAATATTAGTAAAAAATTAAAATGAATGAATTGAAGAATATTCATAGAAAGATTAATTTTTTTTGGTACAGTATGGAAAGATTAATTTAAATAACAAAAGCAAATGTATTGATAATAAAAATATTAATTAAAAATATAAAGCAAATGTTTAAGAAATTTTAGTTCTGAAAAAAATATAAAATGTGGAAATTAATAAAAAATAATTTTAATAGTGATTTATAAAACTTCGAAATGTTTAATAAGATTGAAGATGTTTGACTGTTAATTGACAAATTAGAGAAAGTATCCAACTCAATCATCTTATTGAATAAATAACTACTGAAAAAAAATATAAATTTAAAATATGAAAATTCAAAAAACAAATGACACCAATTGAGAAAAATATTATTATATCAAAAGGAAAAAATAAAGAGGTTATCATCTTAAGATGAAGACTCAAATTTCTTTCATCAAATTGAATGAAAAACTTTATTTGTTATATAAAATTAGATATGCACAAACTAATACATGCACATGAAATAAATTCAATTAAAAAATTATATTAAATTTTAGATTAAATAAAAGACAATAAATACATAAAATATTATATTAAACACAAGACCATAAATGATTAGCCAATTAAATAAATAAATAATAAATGCAAGATGATAAATGTATAATTATTCATCAATAAAAAAGAAATTTATATATAGAAAAATAAATATAAAATAAAATTTATGCCCCTATTAATTACCAAATTAGTGAAATTCTGAAATTAAACTTTTGTCCTAAATTGAAAGTCATCTTCAATAAAAAGATAGATTCGGTGAAAGATAATAAATATATTAAATAATATATTAAATGCAAGATAATAAATATATAACAATTTTTAACAAAAAGGAGTTTATTATTAGAAAAAAAAAATTATGCCCCTATTAATTACCATAAATACATAAAATATTATATTTTGTTGTACTAGGGTAGTGATGGTGCTAAAGTTTCGACCCCAATTGTGTTGGCAGTCTCGTTTTTCGTTCGGTGTGATATGCAGACAGTTGGCTACCTTAGGAAGAGTTGTTTTTTGCTTTGTAGTTTGACAGGGACATATTATGGGGACTTTTCCAGTTTTGATTTTGCTCGGCTTGTTATCTTGTTTAGATAAAGGAGATTTTAGGCTGTTTTGCAACTTTCTCTAGGATCTTTGGCGTTGGGGGCTGGTTTTTGGACACCACCACCCACCCCCCTCTTTTTTCTGTATAATTTGGCGCACCCCTGGTACTCTTTTAATAAAAATATTTTGTCATTTTGCTGATAAAAAAAAACAAAAAATATTATACTAAATAGAAGACCATAAACGCATAATCATTTTAAATAAAAAAAATTACGATTAGAATAAATAATTTATGCCCATGTTAATTACCAAATTAGTGAAAATCTAAAATTAAATTTTTTTCCAAAACTGAAAGTCATCTTCAACTAATATATATATATTAAGGAAAGATAATAAATATATAAAATATTAAATGCAAGACCATAAATGTATAACAATTTTTCAATAAAAAGGAATTTATTATTAGAAATATTGAACAAATAAATAATAATTTATGTCTCTATTAAATACCATATTGTGAAAATCTAAAATTAATTTTTCCCTAAAAATAAAATTCAACTTCAATAAAAATATGTATAAACAGTTATATTAAGCGAAAGACAATAAATACATAAAATATTATATTAAATGGAGGACCGTAAACACAAAACAATTTTTAACACAAAGAAATTTATTATTAGAGATATTAAATAAATAAGGAATAATTTCTACTACCTACTAAATACCATAATGGTGAATATCTAATATTAAATTTTTTATCCAAAGTTGAAAGTCAACTTCAATAAATAAATAAATAAATAAATAAATAATAAATATATATATATATATATATATATATATATATATATATATATATATATAAAACTTATTCCTCCTATTATATTAAGGGTAATTGTTTTAGAGCAAACACATTAAGAGTGTTGTGGGATTAATTTTCTACCCTTCCATATCCATAAATCTACTGTTGAATCTATCCTATTTTCGTACATCAGTCCTTTTTAAAAGAGTTTTCCCAATATTTTCCTGAATCAAATATATTTTTGTGGTAACTTCATTTTCAAATTAATTTTAAATATTTTTTCCATTTTTTTATGATTGTGGTTGTGATAGAAAAATATTTTGATTCTTAATTTCTAATAGATGAAAATTACCATTTTTATTTGTATAAGATAATATTAAAATAATTAAATTTTCAAAATTTGTATTCCTTTAAAAATGAATACAACAATTTTTAGCTTTAAAAGATTATCATAAATTTGCATATATAGTGTCTTAGCTTTTTGTCTTTGCTTCTGTCTTCGCAATGCTTTATGCATTTACAAAAATGTCTGGTCGTCACTATCATCCAGTTCTCCCTTAGGAACTCCATAAGAAAATCCTGTCGTCCCTTCTAGTGAAGCTTCTTATGCAATTCAAGTATGCTTCTAAGTCTTGGAATTCCCTAGTCTTTGATCCTACTTTTGTGAAACTGCACATTCAAAGATCTTTCAGAAAAACCTCCATCCTATACACGTAACATCACATCGTTAAGGGAGTCCTACACTGTTGCTCTGTAGAATGTTTACTGGAGGACTCATCATCTACCGTTGATGATGGTGGCCTCCCATTCAAGATCAAGTACAAAGTCATTGGGGTTTGCAATGGATTGGTCTATTGAGAGCTATGATGCACGAACATGGGTTTCACCTAGTTTGGGTCAGATTTTGGAACCTCGCTACAAGGTTAAGATCCCAAAATCACCATGCGTACAAAGTCATAGATTTTCCAAGATTTTTGTGAAGATGAGCTTTGGTTATGATGATTCTAGAAGCACTTACAAGGTTGTTGTTGTGGTTGTGGATAAGGAATCACTGGAAACAGAAGTGAGAGTTCACTACTTAGGTCACAATTGTTGGAGAAAGGTTTTCACCCCAACAAGGAACTACCACTTCTGTTTCCAATAATTCCCTATCCACAACCATAGCAACAACCTTGTAAGTGTCCCTTGAATGGTCATAGCCAAATCCCATCTTCAAAATAACCTTGGAAAATGTGTGAATTTGTAAGCATGGCAATTTTTGGGATCTTAACCTTGTAGCGGGGTTCCAAAACTAGACCCAGACTAGGTTAAATCCATGTTCAAGGGTCATAGCTCTCAAATAGATCAATCCATTGTAGACCCAATGACTTTGTACTTGATCTTGAATGGGAGGCCACCATCGTCGATGGTGAATGATGGGTCCTCTAGTAAACATTCTACGGAGTAGCTGTGTAAGGAACATGATCTTCCCTTAGCAATGTGGTGTAACATGTATAGAATGGCAGTGTTTCTGGAAGATATTTGAAGGTGCAGTTTGCAAAAGTAGGATCAAAGAAAAGGGAATTCAAAGACATAAAAACACACCTGAATCGCATGATATCCTTCGCTGAAAGCAGCGACAAGATTTCCTTGAGGAGTTCCTGAGTGAGAATTGAATGGTAATGTGAACCAGACACTTTTGTGAATCCATAAAACAATTTTGAAGATTGAACCAAAGACAAAAGACATTATATATACTGATTTACCACTATCTTTTGAAGAAAAAAAATGTTGAAAATTCAATTCTTTTCAAAAAATAGAGGATTTAATTGATTGATTTTTTAATCTTATCTTATACGAACAAAAATGGTAACTTTCATTGATTGGAAATTATGTATCGAAATATTTTGTTTTCATCACAACCAAGATCATAACAAAATGGAATAAATATTAAAATTAATTTGAATTAGAAGTTGCCAACTAAAAATTTATTTGATTTAGAAAAATATTGGGAAAACTCTTTTAAAAAGGATTGATAAACGAAAATAGGATACATTTTGGCAGTCAATTTACAGATAGGGAAAGGTAGAAAATTAATCCCACAACACACCTAATGCATTTACTCTAAAACAATTACCTTTAATTGTGTAAGATTTGTAATAACTAAATAAATTCTTATGTTACGTCCTTTAATTAAAACAAACGGAAATCATTCTTTTATTTTTTTATCAAAAACCAAGAGAAATTATAATTTTGAAATAGAAAAGAAATTAGTAAATTTTGAAAAAATAGATAGTAGAAGATTTTTTTAAAAATATTTTGGTAAGAACCTAATTTGACAAGATTATAGAAAAGATAATTTATTATACATATGATAATTGATTTTGTCTAAAGCAGGTAGGAGTGGAATATGTAATCTCAGTCATTAATGAGAAAATCAATGAGTGATATTTCAATACATATACAATTTATTATGTATACACGTGGTATTGACCATTGATTTTCTCATTAACAATTCAGGTTACTTATTAATACTCTAAAGTGAGTTAGGAGTTGCATCCTTTTATTGGTAAGATCGTGAAAGGAAATTTGTTTTAGCAAGATTTTTATTTCAGTTAAATTATTATTTTTTTCAATTAGATTTAAAAAATTACTTTAATAAGAATTTTATTTGGATATGTTTGTAGAAAAGATAACTTATTTTCAGTCAGATTTTTATTTTGGGTAAGATTAAAAAAAGGGGGGATTTTTTTATTTATATATTTTAAAAGATAAATCTTCATTGTCAAAACTAAACATAGTATAATTATACATAAGCCTTTACAATGTACATGACAATTGGGGATGAAAAAAATACAATCAACACCATAAATCATTACATAAGATTTAAAAATTTATTTTATTGATTTTTACTATTATTGAAATAAATTTATTGAAAAGTTAAGAAAACACTTGCTTACAAAGACAACTAGTGTAATAACTCATTCCTGCTTTGTACAATTTTTTTATATTATTTTGATTTTTAACGTATTTCTCTATTATTTTTATATTATATGTGTGTGTGTAGATTAATAGATATGTATTTAAATATATAAAAAATAATTATGAATATTGATATATATTTAAATAATTTTAAATTCATTTATGTATTAAATCATTTTAATTTATATAAACATTTGTCTTAAAAACTATTATCTTTATAAATATATTTGTATTTGTATATAACTTAAATATATACATAATTTTAATAAAAAATATTGATAATTAAAATATTTTATATTACATTTTGTAATTAATAGTTTTTCTTTTAAAAAATATGTTTTCATCATAAAGGAAATGTTTGTGACATCTAGTCATATTGACACTTTTTCCCAACATTAATTTAATTTATTTTAATTTAACTTATTTTTTTAAAACTATTTTATTTATTTATTAGGATTTTTTACGTGATTGTTGAAAATAAAAATGACTCATAATCAAATAAACGTAAACAATGTCATACATAAATCATACATCAAAAGCAAACATACATCACTGTTATCAGCATGATTACAGTCATTCAAAGTACGTAAAAGTACTAAGGCCGTCAACAAAAAAATATAAATACATATCCAAAAGATCCTGACTACCCCTCTATCAAAATAAAAAGGACCTAAGTCAAAACAATAGTACTACCAACAATCTATAAAACCAACCCACCTAGCATCACAACAAATTTAACTACAATAAGTAGTAATGATTATCTTTCTAAAGTATCATCCTTCGTGTCTTTCCTAGTCTCAGTGTCTTCGTTGTTAACATCTTCCATCTCTATCAACAGCGAAGCCGTACCACAAACATATACAAATAAAAAGATGAAAGGATTGAGATTATTTAATTCTTAAATCACTTTCACATAAGGTTTGTAGGATTACCTATGACAAACACATATAAAATTTAAACACAAAATAATGAATGCAAAGGTTCCTAAGATTTGACCTAAATTTCGTGCAACTTTCAGAACTCAAACCCATATGGATCCATATCTCAATAGATGAATGTCATCATCATCAACCTATCTCTGATTTTGGGAAATGATTGAAAGTACATATCTACTACATCGTATAATCATCATCATATTCTCAAGAAAATGACTCACTAGTTAAATCCTAGGGGCATACTCTACCAATCCTGGTGATACTGAGTAGGTGTTAGGGTTATTAAGTCGGTTATGTAATTATCCTAGTCTAAAGGACACTACCCTTGCCATTTGGATGTTTAAAACTCGATATCATACCTTTTAGACCTTAACAATGGTCATTGCCTTTCATCTTGCAATATACTAAATTATCATTCTCATCTCAACAAATCACATGCACTCATTACATGTTTTACTCACAAGAATCATGTCTCTCATACTTAAAGGCTTATGCATAATTCACAAAACACATACCTCATTGTATTATTTTTATGATATGCCATAGTTAATAGACAGTGTTCTTTATTGTCTCTATCTTTCTAATAAAACCAAGTCTTAGCACCATACCTCATGAGGTATTGAATCAAAATTATAGAGATACAAATTATTACTTATATCATTTTCTTATTTATTTGATTAAAAGACTAATTATAAAAATTCTTAAATATTTAAGTAATTATTCATTTCTATAGAAATTTACAATTTTCTGTTTATTTCTTTAATTACCAAAAATATGTATATATATGAAATCAAATATAAGTTTATTTTTTTATTTAGTTAATATATATATATAGGACATATCTAGTAAGAGAACCATTTTGATATAAGAATGAGAAGAGTAAATCTTAGTTGTATCATGGAGAGTCAAGATTTAATGTCATGTGACCACTTTAAAGTCATGTGATTTTTTAAAAAACTCACATGACTTTGTATGCTTTAATCTTGATTATTTATGACAAGATCTAATGATTAATATTCATTCCTCTTAATATATATATATATATATATATATGGGGTAGGATCCATTATCATCAAGTATAAGAGTTAGTCAAATTACACCTTCAATAACTTTTTGTATAATGCAAATTTAACCAATCCAACCATTGAATTTGATGTTCTTATTAATTAGATTAAGCATACAAAATTTCATACAATTCTAAAATTATTTAATAGTTCATTAAATCACTTTATTTTAATGTACAATATGATATTAAAATATATGTAAATATTCAATATTAGATAACATATTTAGAAATGTCTAAATGATGTGAAATTTGATATACATAATCATAAAGATAATATCATCAAATTCAACGATTGGATTGATTAAATTTGTATTATACAAAAAGTTATTGAAGATGTAATTTAACTAACTAACTCTTGTCAACAAATGCTGTCCCCCTCCCATATTTAGAAATGTCTAAATGATGTGAAATTTGATATACGTAATCATAAAAATAATATCATTAAATTCAACGATTGGATTGGTTAAATTTGTATTATACAAAAAGTTATTGAAAATGTAATTTCACACACACAAATTGCTAATAAATCAATTAAATCACATAATCAATGGATTAAGTCAATATTAAACCAATTAAAATTCAAACTAACCAACACACACACACACACACACACACATTAAATAAATTATTAACTAATTAAAACAGTAGCTAATATTCTTATTAACTAAATCGGATCAAACTAATGGCTTTGTAAAACAGTAGCTAAATCGGATCAAACCAGTTAATGTTATAATAAATCAAATAAATTGCTAATAAATCGATTAAATCACATAATCAATGGATTAAGTCAATATTAAACCAATTAAAATTCAAACTAACCAATCATATTGATAGATTAACCGTTTAAATTTGTAAACAGTATTTAAATTCAGTTTTAACCGATTAAAATTAGTTTAAAACTACAAATAACCGATTAAACAGATTAAAATAATTTTTCAGTTAAAACTAACTGATTAAATGAATACTTAAACCGCGTAAAATTTATCAATCATGATTAAAATCAATTATAACAAATTAAATAACAAATATACCATATAACAATCATATTCACAATGAAATAAGCAAATAAAATCAGAATCATAAAAACAAATTAATGGATTTGGTGGGTAAATCCAATCCATGAACCCACCCCGATTATCAAGTGAGAAAGAAGAGTGGGAGTGTCGGGATGCGTGCCCCTTGCTTACTTTCTTGAAGAATTATGGTAGTAGAAGGCTTTAATGTATTTTTCTTTTGATTACCTCAACTTGATTTGAGAGATATAAGTGGGTAGAAAATTGAAAAGATGAGATAAAGAAGTGTTGTGCGTGTCACTATGTCGTGTAAATGAGGGGGAGGATCAGATCTGAGTTTCTAATTTGTATGGTAAAATTGCTTCCACCTAGTAAAAGAACTTATGGTCAATAAAATTTACATAAGTAATTTTACTTAAATGCAAATGCTTATCATTATCTTGATAATGTGGCTGTTAAAACTAAGGGTGATGTGGCTGCAGCAGATTCATGTAAAATTGCTGAATAAAATTTTTAGTTAATTTGGTTATTAATTAATTAGATAATTATTTTAAATCAAAATTGTAGTGATTATCTTATTGTTGACCAATTTGTGGTGACTAGCGGAATCACATTCAACTGATTTCATAATTCTTTTTTAGCATTTATTATTTTTAATTCTAAATTCTTATACTTATCCTATTTGACTTTTGTGTTACAAAAATGGGCTTTTGGGATACAACATACGTCCAGCCCATATTACTTAAGAAAAATAAATTTTTTATTAATATTTATTAATATCTATTATTTATATGATTATTTATTAATTAAAATTAATTCAAAAGGTTAATATTTATCCATTTTTGACTTTTAAAAAAAATACAAAAATGGATTTGGATTGAATATAAAAGTCCAGACCCATATGTTTATAAATAATAAAAACATTTTATTGAATATTCGTAAATTATAATTATTTATACGTATATTTTTATTTTAAAAAATAAACAAATCACTTTATTCCATAATAATATGAAAATTTTGAATTTTTAAAATTTTTAATCCAAAATAATTTTTTTATTTAAAATTATCATATAGGTAATTTTTACATAGTTTATTTGGGTTAAAATGTCTCTAGTTGAACTTTACCGTCAATTGGGGACATTTTGGTCATTTTATGTAGGAATTCAATAACTTGCTAGAAAATTTTCAAACTTACGTTTTATTATTCTAATTAATATTCTAAGCTTAAAATTTATTTATTTATTTATTTTTACACTCTTTTAATTATTTTATTATTTTTCCCTAATACTTTCATTTTAGGACGTTCTTGGTATTTTTACATTTTTTTGGTCCCGTCCTAGATAAATTATTAAAAATCACAATTGAATAATATTCATTATTCTGAGTTGAATTGCGTCTCTTAGAATTTTGAGTTTCTAATTCAGTTGTCCAGAAATAAATGCAGAATAATTAAACAGAGATTTAATAAAGTAAAAATGAGGGTGTTACAACATTAATTTTTGAAATTATAGATTACAATAAAAAAATTAATGATGAAACAAAGGTAAGATAATTCTTATATAATATTATTATTAATATTGTAACATTACTACTTTTGTCTATTAAACTTTTTTCTTAAATATTCTATATTTATTTCTAAAGAACCGGATGAAAATATAAAAAATTTGATCCCTACAGTTACGTTCGTATTAGTAAGTAATACTTAGTTTAGATTTTTTCTGGGAAACAGAACCTGAAAATTGGTAAAATGATCATTTTGTTAGATAACAAAATTAATAGACAAAAATAGTTAGAAGTGTTTAAAAATTATTTTTAAGTCACCAATATACTCAAAATAATTAATAATAATTTTAGAAATTTTTCAAAAATTTATTGAGATAATTTTTGTAAAATGACAAAAATACTTTTAATCGACTGCAGGAACCAACCAGAGACTTTTTTAGCTCAAAATATTTTAAAAATTTTATACTAAATATATTTCATTATAAAAAAATTTATTTTAAAAGAAAAATAGTGAAAAATATAACAACTCTATTTCAATTTTTAAACTATTTTTCTAATATTTGAGTAATTAATTCTAAAAAATGGGGAAGGAATTTGAAAATTCTAATCCCTACCATTATGCTCAAAATTTTAAGACTATCTAATTATGATTTTTAATAATTTTTTCAAGCCGAAACCCAGTAAAATCATCAAATGACAATTTTGTCCTTATTTCTCAACACAAAAAGCTAACATGAGAAAAAATTTTAATTGACATTAAAATATCAATTTGAGCTTGAAATTTTATCATATATGTTAAAATATAATTTTGAAAATTTTCTGAAATTTTTTTGGATTTCTTGTGTAAAATGACAAAAATGCTCCTAGGTGTATGTAAGCCTAACAAGTATTGATTTGACATCCAAAAATTGTGAAAATTATAATTTCAGTTTATTTATTGGTAAAATATTTAATTTTATAATTTCTCTTAAAATTTTGGTGTTTATTGAATTAAAATAGATTTTTTATGAATTTTCTAACTTAAAAATACAAAATAAATACATATAATCCGAAAAAAATTAATAAAAATTAAAATTAATTATTAAAAATTTATTTTTGATGAAAAATAATGTATATGATCATTTTTGCATTAAAATGTATTATTTTGATATTAAAAGCTAATTTTTCAAGTTTAGGTAATTTTATCGGTACCGGTTAATTTAATTACAGACAAAATTTACATTGAGGAGCTTGAGGACAACTCATATAGCACATTCCAAACCTAAGGGGGGTTGATTCACCACCTATTTTGCATATTTGTCCCCTAAATTAATGAAAAATAAAATAAAAATAACTAGTAAAGTTCTCTTCCTAAGAGCTTTGCACTAACAATTCCATTCTCTTTATCAACCACCTTAGAGGTAATGAGGGGAGTGAGGTTGGTTCTAAATTATTGTCACTTGGCATGTTGGTAGGAAGGGTTTTCCCTTAAACTCGTTTAGGCATAAGTTTTATTATTATTATTATCATTGTTATACTATTTGATGTTAAACTTTAATTTTTGCTAAGTTGTTACTATGCTCAAATTTATATTATTAAATTATAATTGTTAAGTTGATACTCTGCTTAAATTTAGAAAATTAAATTATAGTTACTAAGCCGTTATTTTATTCAATTTTAGAAAATTAAAATATATTTATTTAGTTGTTATTCTGCCAAAATTCTAGTAATTAAATTATAATTACTACATTGTTATTCTGCTAAAATTTTAGTAATTACTAAGTTAATATTCTACTAAAATTTTTCGTAATTACTAAATTGGTACTTTGTTAAAATTGTGTAATTTTTGTAATAGAGGGAAAAAATGTTGATTGTGCTGGTGCTCAAATTAAATGAGACTAAGGAAACCTTTGCTTAAAAAGTTAGAAATTGATAGTTTAGTGAATAATGTAAAAGCAAGTGACATGTAGTGGCATGACACCTTGCTAGGGAAGCTACAATTTAGTACGCTAATGAATGAAAGGTAGGAACTCACTAGCAAAGATCTTGGAGGTAGGCATCGAGTGGTGAAGGTCCCAATAGCTAAGGTAGTGCTCTTTAGCTGGGATATTCGCCTGACCAAACTCGATAACCTCGACAATCGCTCAGTATTTTAAGAATGGTTTGAAAGTATACTTTTATAAATGGATATCCTAATTGTTATTTTTCTTAATGATGATGAGGATTGTACTATGCGATGATATTGATGAGGTATATGTACTCCCAATCACTTTCTAGGTTCGATTGAGAACTATTACCCATTAATAAGAAGTATAGATCCATAACTAGTCAAGAGTAGTTTGATACAACCTAGAATGAACCTTAGGTTCTCTTCTATTGTTAGTTGTGTTTTATCTTTGTTTTATGGTATACTTCTACCATACATGTAAAAGTGATTTTAGAACAAAACACCTCACTCCATTATTTTTTCATATATGTATGATTGATCATAGTTCTTAAAGATGATGTTAATGCCCTATGATGCTGAGTACGAGCCATATGATACTTCAGTGGGCGAGGATCTGAAGACCTATATTATAGTGTTTTTCTTTTTGTATGAGGAATAAGGTAGATTGGTATTGTTCTGTATAAAATCTTTTTGATGTACTTTTAGTCTTTTTGTATTTTATGACTGTTATACCAAATGATGATGTACAGTTTTACGACACACACACACACACACACACACACACACACACACATATATATATATATATATATATATATACACACAGTCTTATCTTTCATCTTTTACTGTCATTTCTAAATTCTGTTAATTTTGACAATTTTCTATTATAAAAGTGAAAAAAATTACCCACATTTTCATCTATACAAGCTTAATAACTAAATTAATACAAACTATATTTAATATGAATGGGTGTTACAAATATCATTTTATTTTTGTGAATAACTAAGAAACTTGTAAGTTTTTCTCAAATGATCTCAAGTTGGTTTAGTTCATTAATCAATAGTTTCACATTGGAAATAGACCATTTTGCATTGAGGGTGTGACTAAGTTGTCTTAGCATCAATCTTAGTTGAGTTTTTACTTATATGATTATGATGAAGTGGTAGTGAAGGCGGTCAATGATTTTGGTTCTCAATTTCTTAGCTTTGTCATTTTTACATGAGTTGTCTATAAATCATGATTGCCTTTATTTTTTAAAATAAGTGTCTGAGAATTGATTGATCCTTAATTTATATTGTGGGTTAAATATATATAGGCATAAATTAATATATTTTCCTGATTAAGAATGGTATCGCTAACTGTGTATTGTATATTGAGTTGTAGATACAATGACAATGATAAATAATTAGTTATGTAACATATTATGTTCATAAAATGTCTCAGGTCAAAATTTATTACTCTAATGACCTGATGTAGTGGCTTCATTCGAGTCCAGGTAGTGATGAAGTAGTTACAAAAGCAAGTGAAAAACACATACCAAGTAAGGGAATGAAGTTAGGTGATCAAAGTTAACTACTTGCCCAAGGGATTTGTTTTTTTTTTTTTTTAATATTAGAATGCTAGGTCTATACATAGAGGTTTCTTAAGATGAGAAGAACCATTTTAGCCTATAAAAGGAGTCACCACCCTAAGAGAGAATGGGTCATGTGGAGGGAGGGATTTTCAAGTTTATGTAGAAAACTTATAATGGGGTAATCTTATTTGAGATGGTCAATAAATATTGAGATATTTTTGTGGACGTAGGAAAGAGGAGTCGAACCACGTTAAATTATGTCTTCCATTATTTCTATTTTGTGGTGTTGTGTGTGAAAAGGGGTTTGTTTCCCCAGCAGTGAAATTAAAGTTAATGGTTCGTGTGGCCTGATGACTAGCTAGTCAGACGAGTATTGAAGCGAGATGAAGCTAACGATGGATAACTGTGGAGAGCCTTATGTCAAAAGTCTTCTTGACAATGTAGAAGTCAAGTGACATGTCAAAATAGTTAATGGCAATGCGAATTCTTATGTTAAAAGTCTTGGCAATGCAGAAGTCAAGTTGCTTGTCCTAATTGCGGTACCAGTAAAAGAAGTGTCACCATCCAATACTCACGGAGTAGAGACAGGGAGCACACCAAAGTTTGCAGAGTGCAAGCATGATTGAAGATGATTGGGAGGAGCATCCTGATGGTGAAAGTTGAAGAGGAAATTTTAAAATTTTAATTGAGGGAGGAATTGTAGGGAAAACAATTTAAATTTCCAATTTTAAATTTTTATGATATTATTTAAATTTAAAGATATTATCTTTATTTTGGAGATTTGTTTCCTCTTTTAATATTAGGATACCAGGTCTACAAATAGAGGTTCTTGAAATGAGAAGAACCACCTTGGCCTAAAAAAGGTATCATCACCACCTTAAGAGAGAGAATCATGAAAAGGGATGGTTTTATAAGTTTATCTAGAAAACTTGTAATTGAGTAATCTTATTTGAAATGATAAATAAATATTGAGATGTTTTCGTAGATGTAGGCAAGAGATGTCAAACCACGTTAAATTGTGTCTTTTGCTATTTCTATTTTGTGTTTTTGTGAATGAATAAGGATTTAATTTGTTTCCCTGATTGACATGTTGATTGATTCAATTTCTCCTTTTAGTGAAAAGAAAAGTCCAAAAACAATCTAAATCAAATTGTGCCACGAAGTTAATTCATTTTTATTGAAGGATTTACATATATAGCCTTATTTATGCACATTAAGTCATTTCTTGCCTTAGGGGCACCTTATCTTTAATTCTTATATGTGTGTGTGTGTGTGTGTGTGTGTGTGTGTGTACATGGGGGTGAAAAAAGGAAAGAGAAAGATGGGGTTTCTCTTGCTTTTGGCATAGCGGGCCCTAGCAGGAGGGCCACACAACGGGTTATTCGCTCAGTGGTAGAGTGTGCCCTTGATAATTGTGTCATTGTGCCTGGACTGTGAGTATATGTCTGTGTGTGTGTGTACATGGGGGTGAAAAAAGGAAAGAGAAGGATGGGGTTTCGCTTGCTTTTGGCATAGAGGGAGGCCCGCACGACGGGCTATTAGCTCAATGGTAGAGTGCGCCCTTGATAATTGTGTCGTTGTGCCTGGACTATGAAGGCTTTTAGTCACATGGATAGTTCAATGTGCTCATCGGCGCCTGACCTTGAGATGTGGATCATCCAAGGCACATTAGCATGGCGTACTTCTCCTATTTGAACTGGGGTTTGAAACAAAACTAATTATCCTCAAGAGGATAGATGAGTGTGTATGTATATGTATATGTATATGTATATATATAAATGTGTGTGTGTAAGGAATGCTAGCAACACTTTTTCAGCACTTTCTTTCTAACACTCTTTCTACTAGTGGTTAAATTTTTTTTGGAAATCATAAATTTTGGTGGGTTACACTTCTGATTCAGGAGAGAGACTTAAATGAGAAATAGGATCCATCAAAATTTGCAATTTCTAAAAAATTCCAACCAATAGTAGGAGAGAGTGTTGCTAGCATTCCTCTCTAGTTTCAATACAAACTATTTTTACTCAAGAATAGGTGATAAGGAGTATTCTTTTAATATAAACAAGCAAGTACTTCATGTAAGAACACTTTTTAATATTATAAAAAATTAAAATGAATGAATTGAAGAATATTCACAGAAAGATTAATTTTTTTTTGGTACAGTATGGAAAGATTAATTTAAATAAATGTATTGGTAATAAAAATATTAATTAAAAATATAAAGCAAATGTTTAAGAAATTTTAATTCTGAAAAAAATAAAAATGTGGCAATTAATAAAAAATAATTTTAATAGTGATTTATAAAACTTCGAACTGTTTAATAAGATTGAAGATGTTTGAGTGTTAATTAACAAATTAGAGAAAGTATCAAACTCAATCATCTTATCGAATAAATAACTATTGAAAAAAAATATAAATTTAAAATATGAAAATTCAAAAAACAAATGACACCAATTGAGAAAAATATTATTATATCAAAAGGAAAAAGTAAAGAGGTTATCATCTTAAGATGAAGACTCAAATTTCTTTCATCAAATTGAATGAAAAACTTTATTTGTTATATAAAATTAGATATGCACAAACTAATACATGCATTTGAAATAAATTCAATTAAAAAATTATATAAAATTTTGGATTCAATAAAAGACAATGAATACATAAAATATGAGAAAATAGTCTACGCACTGATAGTGTAAAGTAATTTTACAATGTCATCCAATCACAAACCATCATGCATGATAGGTTTGTTGACTTTTACAATAACTACTTTAAAAGTCATACCAACGATGATTTTTGATTGGTTGACAGTACAAAACTTTTTACACTAACAGTGCATAGTCATTAAACTCATAAAATATTGTATTAAACATAAGACCATAATTGTATAACAATTTTTTAATAAAAAGAAATTAATGATTAGAGCAATTAAATATATAAATAATAAATGCAAGATGATAAATGCATAATTATATATAGAAAAATAAATAGAAAATAAAATTTATGCCCCTATTAATTACCAAATTAGTGAAATTCTAAAATTAAACTTTTGTCCTAAATTGAAAGTCAACTTCAATCAAAAGATATATAAAAAGTTAGATTCGGTGAAAGACAATAAATATATTAAATATTATATTAAATATAAGATTATAAATACATAACAATTTTTTAATAAAAAAGAGTTATTATTACAAAAAATAAATAAATAAATAAAAATTTATGCCCCTATTAATTAATGAGTTTAATGGTCATGCACTGTTAGTGTAAAATGTTTTACACTGTCAACCAATCAGAAATTACAATTAATATTACTTTTAAAGTATTTATTATAAAAGTCAACAAACTTACAATAAATGATAGTTTGTGATTGAATGACAGTGTAAAACTATTTTACATTGTCATTGTATGGCCTATTTTCTCTTAATTAATTATCACAAATACATAAAATATTATATTTTGTTGTACTAGGGTAGTGTTGGGGTACTAAAGTTTCTGCCGCAATTGTATTGGCAGTCTCGTTTGTGGTTCGGTGTGGTGTGCACAAAGTTGGCTACCATAGTAAGAGTTGTGTTTTGCTTTGCAGTTTGACAAGGATATGTTATGGGGACTTTTCCAATTTTAGATTTGCTTTGACTTGTTATCTTGTTTAGATAAAGGAGGTTTTAGGCTGTTTTGTAATTTTCTATAGGATCTTTGGTGTTGGGGGCTGGTTTTTGGACCCCCTTTTTTCTGTATAATTTGGAGACCCCCTGGTACTCTTTTAATAAAAATATTTTGTCATTTTGCTAATAAAAAAACAAAAAATATTATATTAAATGGAAGACCATAAATGCATAATCAGTGTTAAATAAAAAAATTTATGATTAGAATAAATAAATAATTTATGCCCCTGTTAGTTAGCAAATTAGAGAAAATCTAAAACGGAAAGTCATCGTCAACAATATATATATATATATATATATATTAAGGAGAGATAATAAATATATAATATATTATATTAAATGTAAGACCATAAATGTACAACAGTATTTCAACAAAAAGGAGTTTATTGTTAGAAATATTAAATAAATAATTAATAGTTTATGTCCCCTATTAAATACCATATTGTGAAAATCTAAAATTATATTTTTTCCCTAAAAATGAAAGTCAACTTCAATAAAAATATGTAAACAGTTATATTTGGTGAAAGACAATAAATACACAAAATATTATATTGAATGGAGGACCATAAACACAAAACAATTTTTCAATAAAAAGAAATTTATTATTAGAGATATTAAATAAATAAGGAATAGTTTCTTTTTTTTTGGTGTACAAAATAAGGAATAATTTCTACCACCTACTAAATAACATAATGGTGAATGTCTAATATTAATTTTTTTACCCAGAGTTGAAAGTCAACTTCAATAATAATAATAAATATATATAAATTATGGCTCCAATTAAAGGTAATCGTTTTAATTTATAGCAAACACATTAACAGTGTTGTAGGATTAATTTTCTACCCTTCCATATCCATAAATCTGTTGCCGAATCTATCCTTTTTTCGTACATCAGTCCTTTTTAAAATAGTTTTCTCAATATTTTCCAGAATAAAATAAATTTCTGTGGTAACTTCATTTTCAAATTAATTTTAAATATTTTTTCCATTTTGATATGATTCTGGTTGTGATAGAAAAATGTCTTGACACTTAATTTCTAATAAATGAAAATTACTTTTTTTTATTCGTATAAGATAAGATTAAAAAAAATTCAATCAATTTAATCATCTAGTTTTTAAAAAAATTAAATTTTCAACATTTTATTCTTTTAAAAATGAATACAGTAATTTTTTAGCTTTAAAAGATTGTGATAAATCTGTATGTATAGTGTCTTTTGTCTTTGCTTCAGTCTTCTCAATTCTTTTATGCATTCACAAAAATGTCTGGTCCTCACTATCGTCTAGTTCTCCCTTATGGACTCCATGAGAAAATCCTGTCGTTCCTTCCAATGAAGTCTCTCATGTGATTCAAGTATGTTTTTAAGTATTGGAATTCCCTACTATTTGATCCTACCTTTGTGAAACTGCACCTTCAAAGATCTTCTAGAAACACCTCCATCCTATACACGTTATACCACATCGTTAAGGGCAGGCCATGTTCCCTACACTATTGCTCCGTAGAACATTTACTAGAGGACCAATCATCTACCGTTGATGATGGTGGCCTCCCATTCAAGATCAAATACAAAGTCATTGGGGTTTGCAATGGATTGGTCTGTTTGCGAGCTATGATGCATGAACATGGATTTAACCTAGTTTGAGTCTAATTTGGAACCTTACTACAAGGTTAAGATCCCAAAAATCACCATGCATACAAAGTCATAGATTTTCCAAGGTGTTTGTGAAGATGAGCTTTCGCTATGTCGATTCAAGAGACACTTACAAGGTTGTTGTTGTGGTTGTGGATAGGGAATCTCTAAAAATAGAAGTGAGAGTTCATTGTTTGCCTCATAATAGTTGGAGAAAGGTTGTCACCCAAGCAAGTAACTATCACTTCTATTTCCAATGATTCCCTATCCACAACCATAGCAACAACCTTGAAAGTGTCTCTTAAATGGTCATAGCCAAAGCCCATCTTCACAATAACCTTGGAAAATATGTGAATTTGTAATCATGGCAATTTTTGGGATCTTAACCTTAGCGGGATTCCAAAATTGTACCTAGGCTAGGTTAAATCCATGTTCAGGAGTCATAGCTCTCAAACAGATCAATCCATTGTAGACCCTAGTGACCTTGTACTTGATCTTGAATGGGAGGCCACCATCATTGATGGTGGATGATGGATCCTCCAATAAACCTTCTACGGAGCAGCCGTGTAGGGAACATGATCGGTCCTTAGGAATGTGGTGTAACGTGTGTAGGATGGTTGTGTTTCTTGAAGATCTTTGAAGGTGCAGTTTCGCAAAAGTAGGATCAAAGACGAGGGAGCTGAATGACATAGAAACACAATTGAATTGCATGAGATCCTTCACTAGAAGTAGCGACAAGATTTCCTTGAGGAGTTCTTGAAGGAGAACTGAATGATAATGAGAACCGAACATCTTTGTGAATGCGTAAAAGAATTTTGAAGATTGAACCAAAGACAAAAGACACTATATATACAAATCGATTTGTCACGCTCTTTTAAAGATAAAAATTATTGTTTTCGTTTTAAAAAAAAAATGTTGCAAATTTAATTCTTTGTAAAAACAAGAGGATTATATTGATTTTTTTTAATCTTATTTTATATAAATAAAAATGGTAACTTTCATCGATTAGAAATTATGTATCAAAATATTCTGTTTTTATCACAACCAAGATCATAACAAAATGGAAAAAAATATTTAAAATTAATTTGAATTAGAACTTACCAACTAAATTTGTTTGATTTAGAAAAATATTGGGAATACTCTTTTAAAAAGGATTGATATACGAAAACAGGATACATTTTACCAGTCAATTTACAGATAGGGAAAGGTAGAAAATTAATCCCACAACACACCTAATGCGTTTATTCTAAAACAATTACCTTTAATTGTGCAAGATTTGTAATAACTAAATAAATTCTTATTTTGCCTCCTTTAATTAAAACAAAAGGAAATCATTCTTTTCTATTTTTATTAAAAAACAGGAGAAATTATAATTTTGAAATAAAAAAGAAATTAGTAAAATTTGAAAAAAGAGATAGCAGAAGATTTTTTTTTTAAAATATTTTGGTAAGATCCTAATTTGACAAGATTATAGAAAAGACAATTTATTATGCATATAACAATTGATTTTCTCTAAAGTGAGTGGGAGTGAAATATGTAATATCAATCATTAATGACAAAATTAATGGGTGATATTTCAACACATATACGATTTATTATGCATATGCATGTAATATTGACCATTGATTTTGTCATTAACAATTGAGATTACCTATTAATACTCTAAAGTGAGTTAGGAATTGCATCCATATTTTTGGTATGATTCTAAAATGGAAAATTGTTTTAGCAAGATTTTATTTCGGTTAAATTTTTTTTCGATTAGATTTGAAAAATTACTTTAGTAAGATTTTTATTTGGATATGATTATCGAAAAGATAACTTATTTTCGGTCTGAGTTTATTTTGGGTAAGATTAAAAAAAGGGGGGATTTATTTATTTTATTTTAGTAGAAAAATCTATACTGTCAAAACTAAACATAGTATAATTATACATAAACTTTTATGATGTACATGATAATTGAGGATGGAAAAAACATACAATCAACGCCATAACTCATTAGATGAGATTTATTTTTTTTGTTCATTTTTACTTTTATTGAAATAAATTTATTGAAAAATTAAGAAAGCACTTTCTTGCAAAGACAACTAGTGTAATAACTCATTCTTGCTCAGTTTTGGGTTTTCAATCTACACTTTTTTTATATTATTATGATTTTTAAAGTATTTCTCTATTATTTTTACATTATATGTGTGTGCGCGCATGTGTGTAGGTTAGTAGATATGTATATAAATATATAAAAATGATTATGAGTATTGATATATATTTAAATAATTTTATATTCACATATGTATTAGATCATTTTAATTTATATAAACATTTGTGTTAAAAAGTATTATCTTTAGAAATATATTTGCATTTGTACATAACTTAAATATATACATAATTTTAGTAAGAAATATTGATAATTGAAATATTTTATATTACATTTTGTAATTATTGTTAATATTATTTTATTTTTGTGAATAACTAAGAGACTTGTAAGCTTTTTTCTTTAATGATTTCGAGTTGGTTTAGTTCATTAATCAGGGCTTAATCAACACTTTGGTCCCTGTAATATGCATGCCTTTTATTTTAGTCCTTATAAAATATTTTTGTTCAATTTAGTCCTTGTAATATCAATTTTTTTTAGTTTTAGTCCTTACTGTTTGTCTTCCGTCTTCCTCTGTTAAATGTAAGGCAACAAATGGAATGCCACCTTAGCAAGCCACTTGTCACGACATGTGTAACTTAAAATGCTAGGTAATTGCTTAAATTTTTTAGAGTTTTGGCTAGAAGTCGTGTGGTCCCTTTTGACAACATTGAATTTTTTTTGTAATTGTTTTAGGGTTTTAACAATTTAATTATTTATTTCTAAATTGTTAAGGGTTTTAACAATTATGTAATTTCTTGCCGTTTTGTTTAGGATTTTAACAAGTTTGAAATGTCTTACAATTTTTTTAGGGTTTTGATGAATTTGTTATATCTTGCAAATTCGTTTAGGATTCTCTAATTATGATTCGATAATTTGTTATTAGTTTGCATATTTGTTTAGGGATTTTACTTTGTTGTCGGATGTTTCCAAATTTAGTGGTTTAGCTTCATCATTTTCAAAACGAGGGGGTTTAATTGTTGTTCTCCTTTGTATGTTGTGTATTTAACAATTTAACAATGTTGATTATTGTTTTTTTTTTTTTTGGAATACTCTTTTTTGTGTTCTGGTTATAGTGTCTTTAATAACATTAAGTACTTTTTCTATGTTTTGCTTGTAGTGTATGGAATAATGTGGAGTACTTTTTAGTGTCCTGCTTTTAGTGTATTTCATAATGTGTAGTACTCCTTTTGTGTTTATTTTTTATTGTACTTTCTGCTTATAATGTATTTAAGTATTGTTATTATTTATTTTCTATTGTGTATTTACTAATGTAGATTCACACTGAACATATAAAAACATCTTTGACAACAGTGAGAGGCAAAAAGCCAAGGAATTGATGATGGTTTTCATGAAAAGCCTTAACTTTCAAGATTTGTTAAATCTACCTCAAACCTTGTTGCTCCACCAAATCGTAAACTTATTGCATCTACAACTACAAGTAATGGGACTAATCAAAAGAGGGTTCAACATTTTGCCACTTATTGTATTTTTATTTTAATGCATTGACCATTAATAATATTCATGTGCATTTGTAGAAACAAATAGGTGGAAAGACTACATCCATGCCTCAGACTTCCAATGCACCACCTTTCTATTACTGCCATTGCCAGAGTTTCAAATATGGTTGTAAGAACAATGAAGCTCATGGTATATGCATTTTAGATGTGGTTGCTAAAGATGAGTCTCATCATATTATTTAACAAGTGACAAATATGATTCTTTGGACATCAAATTTTGTTGAAACTTGCTAAAGATTTAAGGCAAGGTAAAGTCAAGGATTTGGATGAAGTAATGAGAGAGGTCAGATGACTCAAACAAGTTGAAGATGCATCGGTCATTCCATCTTAGAGTAGTTAGGCTAAAAACTGAATTGAGGCAATAGTGATAGCACATGGGTCCAATCTGTCCATACATGTGTCGTGTCAGGAATCTTTTTTTGATTGGAGTGTAAATGGTAAATTGGGCTAGCAAGCATATTTTGGAATTAGGAAAAGGAAGTGCTTGTAATTAACCATTTTTTATGTAATTAGGCTACTTTATTTTGTGTACTTTAAAAGTGCAATTGTTGTCTGCTTTTGTATGTAATACAACCTTTGTTATCAGTTGCACTTTTCAAGTGCTTTTTGTGATTAGTACTTAGTTTATATGATAATGATTATGTCTTACTCAAATATACAAATCTCATAGTTGATTGTTATTATCATTATACTATTGTAACTAATATACTAGTTGTGGATTGTGTTAAACCATACAAATTAAACAAGGACTAAATCAACAAACTATTAATTTTATAGGGACTAGATCAATAAAATATTTATTTTATAGGGACAAAACCAATAAAATATTCCAATTATAAAGACCAATATTTTCAAAAAATAAAATACAATTTCTATACAAATGTGAATCATTTTAAAGATCAATTTTGGGACCACATCTTTGGACATTTTGAAGGCATTATAACGTTCATACACACCAATACCAAATGTAGAAAAATACATTACCATTTGTTATTAGTTGTACTTTTCAAGTGCTTTTTTTGTAATTAGTACTTAGTTTATATGATAATAATAATGTTCTACTCAAATATACAAATTTCAAAGTGGTCATTACATACAATTACAACCTAACAATTCCTTCATTACAAACCATCACAAACCAATGCTTCATCACTGCCAACACCTAACACATTTCATAACAATTGCACTACATAAGACATTAGTCAGACCTTATAGAAAACCACAAGACAAGCTAATACCTTCACCCTTTTTGTTTCACCACTACTTTTCCTCTATAGCTTAGCAATTTTCTTCTTCATCTCTTCCATTTGAAATTCATTCTTTAGACCTTCCTTCTTCAGCTTTGCCATTCTCACTTCTAAGTCATGATGTTTTGCTTCAACTTTTCATTTTCTTTTCCAAAACTTACAATTTTGTTCTTCATCTCCATAATTTTTTCTTCATACGTATCAACCTTCCTCTGTAGGTCTTTAATTTATTCTTCACAATAACTTAATTCTTCCTCCATTGTAGACACATCATAGCTCATTTCATTAGTCCAAGGAAAATACTAACACCTCTTCTACCTTTGTGAAAAAGACACACAATCATTACACTAATGATAACATTACCACAACAATAATAAAAACACCACCACTTAACCTCTAGTTTGGGCACTACCAAAATGTTCTCCTTGGGTTTTACACACTTCTAGAAGTCAAGAGAACAACTTCATCTCCACACCAAAACACATGTCTATGAGTCATGGAGGATGAAGATGAAGACTTGCAAGAGATCATCCTCTTTTTTGCAATACAAGCTTTACCACTTATCCTTTCAATTTATGAAACCCTAAATCTAAGTAAAATCCCTCTAATGAGCAACCATCTTTTAATGGGGAAGAAGAAGTTGACCATGTGCCATTCACATGACTTATTTGACTTGGCATAAGTGAATGATGTGTTGTGACAGATGGCTTGCTAAGGTGGCATTCTGTTTGCCACCTGAGCACTTAATAGAGGAAGATCGATGGTAGGGACCAAAACGAAAAAATATGATATTCCAGGGACTAAATTCAATAAAAAAATTACAAGGACTAAAATAAAAAAATGTGTATTTTACATGGATCAAAATGTTGATTAAGCCATTAATTAATAGCTTGACATTGGAAATGAACCATTTCGTATTGAGTAAGTTGTCTTAGCATCAATCTTAGTTAAGATTTTACTTATATGATTACGATGAAGTGGTAGTGAAGGCGGTCAATGATTTGGTTCTCAATTTCTTAGTTTTGTCTTTTATACATAAGTTATTTATATATCGTGATTGCCTTTATTTTTTAAATAAGTGTATTTGAAATGATTGATCCCTAATTTATATGGTGGGTTTTATACACACACACACACACACACACACACACACACACATATATATATATATATATATATATATAAGTAAGTATAAATTAATATATTTTCCTAATTAAGAATGATATCATTAACTATGTATTATATACTGAGTGATAGTGGGCCTAATGACCTATCTAAGACAACTAGCCCAACTAGGCCCAAGCATACAACTTAAAGACCTTATTGGCTAATGGCTTACATTTAATGGACCAAATCTAATTAGGCCCATTTTTTATTTGGTTTATTGTATTTCCTTTTCCCTATTGATCAAGATGTTGCCTTATGGGCCCTAATGTAGTACTTTCATATTGTGGGCTATTTATAGTAAGGTTTTCATATTAGTAATTATGGGAAGAAAGTTTCTTTATCATTTCTCTTTTCTTACGTATAATGATGCGGTTTATAACTCACTTAAGGGCAAGTATAACCTATCACGATAGTAACGATGGACAGAGTCTAGATATCATACCCAAAGGACTAATTGTGCAGTTACCAATTGGTTAGGAAATTCCAATTGTTTAGGGATAATGATTGAAAAAGGTTTTGATATAAGAACGAAAAAACTAAAGCAATGCAATTAAAGATTGATAATGAAGAAAAGACTGCAGTGATTAAGGGGCTAGGGTTATGGCTTTATATATACTCTATAATCCCTTCAAACCTAATTCCAATTAATCGTTGTAGTACCCATCAATTACCAATTATTCCTAAGCTGATTGATAATTATTGTTCATGAATTAGCAACGTCCAATTTAGGTTGATTTCTTAATTGTTCATGTAAGAACACAAACCTTAACAGACATAAAGAACAGGGTAAGGCCAATTGATTAATTAACCTATTTGGAAACTAGAATCAAAGGTTGCTCATGTAATAATTCTTCATTCCATTACCCTATAGGTCTGTCAACTAATCACTAACAGTTCATAAGACAATTAATCAACTCAAGCATACAAGGGTTGATCAAATTCAGGTACAAATTGAATTAGTAGAGCAATCTAATTGAAAGGGTAAACAACGTATCAATTGAAATCAAGCATAAAAGAGGTTCTAAGCATACATTACACCACAACCCTAACTAAGGGTTTAGCTACTCATGATCAGAGACAACAAACACATACAAAGAAACATAGAATCAAGAAAAAGGGAAAACTCGTTACAAGTATTGGATCTTCCAATCTTCCCGATTATGCCTCTTGCCCGAAGAACACCTTTGTCTCCTCTATCCCAAGCTCTGTTCGTGTGAACCAAAGATAAAACCTCCTAGCCTTTTTTCCCTATTTATAATCTTTAAAAATTAGCAGGGGATGTTGAGGCTGTGCTTAGCGTGCTAAAATTTGAAGCGAAGAATTGATTTCCAAGCACGTCTGTACTTAACCATGTACTGTTGTGCTTTTTTTTGAAGTGCTAATCTTCACTTCCAAGAACGACTGTGCTTGGTGAAGTATGGTCATGCTGACCTTCAGTCATGTAGGGGTAGCCATCGTGAAACATGCATGGACATGCTTGAATGTGTACAGTTGTGCTTTGCGTCTTGAAGCTCAAACTTCCCCCTTTTTGAGTAGATTTTCTTCATTTTTAGCTTCCTTACAATTCTGTACAAAGCAAGAAGAACGGTTGAGTTTTACACATTCATATCATCAAATTGGTCAGAAAATTAACTCATCTTAAGTATGATAGGATGGGGTTTATTAACCTCCCTATGTAACACCCTTACTTTTACCTATTAAACTATTTTCTTAATTATTCTAGAAAACCGAATGCGAATCTCAAAAATTTGATCCCTACGGTTACGATCGTTTTAATAAATAATGCCGAGTTTAAATTTTTGGGGAATGGAATTCATAAATTGTAAAATGGCTGTTTAGTCCTTAAAAAGCCAGGTAACATAATTAATAAACCAAAATAGTTAGAAGTGTTTAATTTTTTTAAGTCATCAATGTACTTAGAATAATTTGTAATAATTTTAGAAATTTTTCAAGAATTCATCGAGATAGTTTTTGTAAAATAATAAAAATATCCTTAGTTGACTGTCGGAACCAACCATAGAGTTTTTGACCTCAAAATATTTTGAAAAATTTATACTAAGTATCTTTCATTATAAAAATTTTATTTTGAAAGAAAAATAGTGAAAAATATAACAATTCTATTTTAATTTTTCAACTGTTTCTCTAATATTTGACAATGTAATTCTAAAAAATGGGGAAGGGATTTCAAAATTCTAATCCCCACCATTATGGTCACAATTTAAAGAGCTATTTAATTGTGATTTTTAATAATTTTTCCGAGCCAGAACCTGGAGAAATTAGAAAATGACGATTTTGTCCCTATTTCTCAACATTAAACGCTAACATGATAAAAAGATTCAATTGACATTAAAATGTCAATTTGAGCTTGAAATTATCTCATATATATTAAAATATAACTTTGGGAAATTTCTAGATATTTTTGAAATTCCTGTGTAAAATGACCAAAATATCCTTAAGTGTTTTTTAAGCTTAACCAGTATTGGTTTGACATTCAAAAAGGGTGAAAATGATAATTTTAGTTTATTTATGGGTAAAATATTTAATTTTATAATTTTCATAAAAATTTTGGTATTTATTGAATTAATGGAATTTTTATGAATTTTCTAGCTTGAAAATACAAAATAAATACATATAATTTGAAATAATTAATAAAAATTAAAATTTATTATTAGAAATTTATTTTTGGTGAAAAATAATGTGTTTATCTAGTTTTGCATTCAAAAGCATTATTTTGATATTAAAAGCTAATTTTCTAAGTTTATGCAATTTTATTGGTACCGGCTAATCAATTACAGTTGAAATTTATACTGGGGAGTTTTAGGACAGCTCATCCAGCACGTTTTCATCCTACAAGGGGGGTGATTCATCACCTAAAATTAATGTGTCCCTAGTTTTGCATATTTGTCCCTTAATTGAATTAAAAATAAATCAAAAACCTTGTTTATGACATAATGACTTATATCACTTAGGGGACTCCTATGCTCCCTTCTTCTCCTATAAATACCCATGTATTTTAGAAATTCTTCATATATCCTCCACTCTCTCAAGCTATCCAAATTCTTAGAGAGCTTCTCTCTTTAGAATTTTTTTTTCTTTTACTTTGTTTTTATGCTAAAATTTTACTAGTTTTCCAATAACTAATAAAGTTTTCTTCCTAGGAGTTTTGCATCAACAATTCCATCCTCTCCATCGACCACCTTAAAGGTAATGGGGGGAGTGGGGTTGGTTCTAAATTATTGTCATTTTGCATGTTGGTAGGAAGGGTTTTTCCCCTAAATCCGTTTAGGCTTAAGTTTTTTTTTTTATTATTATTATATTGTTTGATGTTAAACTTTAATTTTTGCTAAGTTGTTACTTTGATTAAATTTATATTATTAAATTATAATTGCTAAGTTGTTACTCTGCTTAATTTAGGTTATTAAATTATAATTGCTAATTTGTTACTCTACTCAATTTTAGAAAATTACAATGCACTTGTTAAGTTGTTACTCTAATCAAATTTAAAAAATTAAAATGTATTTATTTAGTTGTTATTTTGCCAAAATTTTAGGAATAAAACTATAATTACTATGTCGTTATTCTGTTATAATTTTATATGATTACTAAATTGTTATTCTATTAAAATTTTGGTATTGTGCAATTTCTGCAAAATAAGATAGAAATGTTGATTGTACTGATGCTCAAATTAAATGAGACCAGGGAAACCTCTACTTGAGAAGTTAGGAAGAGATAAATTAGTGAGTAATGTAAAGCAAGTGACATGTGGTGGCATGACACCCTGCTAGGGAAGCTACAGTTTGGTCCAATGTGGGATGAAAGGCAAGGACCCATGGTTAGGTCTAAAGGGTATGGTATCAAGTGGTGAGCGTCTTAATGGCCAAGGTAACGCTCTTGAGCTAGGACAATCACTTAACCAACTTGATAACCTTGACAATTGCTCAGTGTCACCATGATTGGTAAGAGTATACCTCTATAAATGGATATCCTAAATTATTATTTTGTTCCTCAATAATGATGAGGATTGTACCATGTGATGATGTTGAGAGAGGTATATGTACTCCTAATCACTTTCCAAGTTCTGTTGAGAATTATTACTCACTAATAGGAAGTATGAATCCATACCAAGTCAAGGGTAGTGTAGTATGACTTAGAATAAACCCTAGGTTTCCTTCATTAATTGTGTTTTAATTTCTACCATACATGTGAAAGTAATTTTAGAACAAAGCACCTTACTCCATTGTTTTTTTTCCTTTTATGATTGATCGCAATTATTGAAAATGACGGCAATGCCTGATGATGCTAAGGACGAGTCAGAGGATACTTCTCCAGATTTGTAAACCTAGTTTATAATATTTTCCTTGAGGGATAGGGTAGATAAATACTGCTCTGTATAGGATGTTTTTTATGTATATACTGGGCTAGGTAGTATGTCTTTTGATGTACTTATTTTTTGTTTTTGATTGTTATGTATTACTCAAACCATGATGTACAGTTTGATATATATATATATATATATATATAAGCAATTTTATCATTTCACTTCTATTTCCAAATTCTGTTAAATTTAGAAATTTTCTATTATAAAATTGAAAATAAATTTACTCACCTTTTCATCAACTTGACTTAATAATTAAATTAATATGAATTATAGTTAAAATTAAAGGAGTGTTACATTTAGTGGTATCAAAGTAGTTCTTTCCTGTCAAAGCTTGGGGTATGGCCTTGACCCTTCTTTGTGTGTTCTTTCATTTACTGTTGATAAAATAGGAATGAATGATAAATTGTTGTTCTTATGTTCTCTGTTTTGGACATCCAATCTTACTACATAAAGTGGTCTGCGCATTCAATAGGAGGCTTTACTAAGAATAAACCTAATGTTAGTTGTTGAATTAGTAGAAGTGATTAGTGCATGTATAGGTAGATTCTGGCTAGAAAAGACTTAGTTCTTAAGAGTGTCCATTATGACCCACCTTTCTTTCTTGGGAGTCTATCTGGTGTACTATTTCACAGATAACTTTTACTCATCTAACATGTGGTTTTATTCAAAGCAATGGACTAAACACTGGACTTTTTTCAAGCATTGGTCGAAAGACTTCGACAGGACGCTACTCAACAAATACTTGTGAGAATGGCTGCTATCCTTGAAAATATGAATCAAGGACGAGAAAACAAACCTACGGAATATCGAGGGCTTACAGCTTTTCACAAGAACGACCCTCTAATGTTCAAAGGCAAATTCGACCCCGATAGTGCCCAAAATTGGATTTTAGAGATTGAGAAATCTTTATTGATATGGCATGCATTGATGCACACAAGGTGACTTATGCCACCTTTATGCTATTCGAAGAGGCATAACATTGGTGGGGGTACGCTAGGCAACAAGAAGAACCTGAAGGAAGAATAATCACCTGGGAAATATTTTTCCAAAAATTTTTGAGGAAGTATTTTTTAGAAGATTTAAGACGAAGGAAGGAAATAAAATTTCTTGAGTTGAAGTAAGAAAATATGTCTGTTGGGGAGTATGCCACAAAATTTGATGAACTATCAAAGTATTGTCCTTATTTCCAAAATGGAGTTAATGAAAGGTCATGATGCTCCAAATTTGAGAGCGGATTAAGACTTAATATCAAACAAGCAATAGGGTATCTTGAGATAGCCCAATTTCCTACCTTGGTGAACCGCTACAAGGTTTATGAAGATGACACAAACACGAGGCAAGCCCAATGGAAGAATGTTAGGCCACAAAGGAATAAAAGAAAGGAATTTTTCACTAAGAAGAAACCCTATCAGTTCCTTGGACATTCTTTGGGCCAGAAGAATCTTGCCATTACTAATAGCTCTAGTACTAGTATTGGAGTTAACAACCTTGTTCACTGTTTCCGTTGTGGATGACTTCACTTTGCAAAGGATTATACTACACAAATGGTTATTTGATACAATTGTAGAAATAGGCCGCTATAGCACAAATTGCAAAGAACCAAAGAAGGAATATGATAATGGAGGTAGAAACAACAATGAGAAGGCTCAAGTTGGAAGGCCTAAAGCAACAGGCAGAGTTTTCACTATGAGTGGAACTGAAGCTGTTCAATCTGACGACCTAATTCAAGGTAAATGCATTATAGATGGATATCTTTTGAATGTACTATATGATTCAAGTGCTACTCATTCATTCACATCACATGATTGTGAAAAATATTTGAAATTACCTGTTTCTCTGTTACCCTATGATTTGACTATTTCTACCCTTACAAATGATCCTGTCATTACTTCTTTAGCATGTTTGAATTGTTGCATTTCTATAGAAAGTAGAAATTTCTTTGTAAACTTAATCTGCCTACCTTTATCTCATCTAGATATTGTATTAGACATGGAGTGCTTATCTTCAATCATATCTTCCTAAACTGTCATGATAAAACCTTAGTTTTTGAGTCAGAATTTGATAAACCTTCTGAATAAGAAGATTTAATAATAGTTACTACCAACCAAACTAAGGCTTCAAAAGGAGCTTAAGTTTACATGGTCTTACTTCCCTGGAAGTAAAGGGAAACCCTGATGTTAGTAAGTTTCCTATAGTCCATGATTATCCTAATGACATTCTTGGTTTACCTCCGAAAAGAGAAATAGAGTTTACTATAGACTGGTACTAGGATCAGGTCCTATATCCATAGCCCCCTATAAGATGTCACCTTCAGAATTAGTAGAATTGAAGAAGCAAATTGAGGAATTGTTGGAAAAACAGTTATAAGACCTAGTGTTTCTCCCTGGGGTGCTCTAGTTTTGTTAGTTAAGAAGAAAGATAGAAGTATGAGGTTGTGTATGGATTGTTGTCAGGTTAACAGGGTTACCATTAAGAATAAATATCTTCTCCCTAGGATTGATAATTTAATGGATCAGTTGAGGGGTGCTACTGTGTTTTCGAAGATTGACTTGAAATCTAGTTATCATCATATTCGAGTCAATACTGAAGATATTCCAAAGACTGCTTTTAGGACAAGATACAGTTATTACGAGTACGTGGTAATGCCTTTTGGTGTGACTAATGCTCTTGCCATTTTTATGGATTATATGAACCGTATTTTCCATCAGTTTTTGGATAAGTTCGCAGTAGTCTTCATAGATGACATATTGGTGTATTCTAGAAGTCATGAAGAACATCTACAAATTGTGTTGCAAATTTTAAGAGAAAGACAGTTGTATAGGAAACTCTCAAAATGTGAATTCTGGTTGGAATAAGTGCAATTCTTGGGGTATGTAATATCGCAAGGTGGGATTTCTATTGATCCTGCGAAAGTGGAAGCGGTTTTTTGTTGGAAACAACCAACAACAACCAGAGAGATACATAGTTTCTTAGGATTGGCAAGCTATTATAGAAAATTCATTGAAGGATTTTCGAGATTAGCATTGCCTTTAACTAAGTTAACACGTAAAGGATAACCTTTTGTTTGGAATGAAGCTTGTCAGGCTAGCTTCCAAGAGTTGAAGAGAAGATTGACTTCTGCTCCTGTGTTAATACTACCTGACCCAACCGAAAAGTTCAAAGTATATTGTGATGCCTCAAGGTAAGGGTTAGGGTGTGTATTAATGCAAGAAGGAAAAGTAGCTACTTATGCTTCAAGACAATTAAGACAACATGAAGTAAACTATCCAACGCATGATTTAGAATTAGCTGCAGTAGTGTTTATTCTAAAGATTTGGAGACACTACTTGTATGGTGCAAGGTTTGAAGTGTTTAGTGATCATAAGAGTTTGAAATATCTCTTTGATAAAAAAGAACTGAATATGAGACAGCGTAGGTGGATGGAATTCTTGAAAGATTATGACTTTGAGCTATAGTATCACCTTAGTAAGGCGAATGTAGTGGCAGATGCCTTAAGTTGTAAATCCTTACATATATTAATGATAATGGTGAAAGAGTTGGAATTAATAGAATCATTTAGAGATCTGAAATTGGTAATGGAGAAAAGACTCAAGAGTCTTTATTTAGGAATGCTGAAAATTTCAAGTGGATTTGTAGAATAAATTAGAGAAGCACAAGAAGCAGACCAATTTCTATAAGAGAAAATGAAAGCAAGAGAAGAAGGAAAGGAACTAGAATTCCACAAGGATTCCAGTGGGATCATTAAATTCAAAGATAGGATTTGTGTGCCTTTTGAGAAAAATTTAAGAAAACTAATTCTAGAAGAAGCCCATAGAAGCAAACTAAGTATTCATGCAAGTGCCACCAAAATGTATTAAGACTTGAAGAAGATGTTCTGGTGGTTGGGAATGAAAAAAGTTGTAGCTATGTTTGTAGCATCTTGTTTGGTATGTCAAAAAGCAAAAGTAGAATATCAGAAACCTTCTAGTGAACTACAATCTCTTGATATCCTAGAATGAAAATGGGATAGTATCTCTATGGATTTTGTTATGGGTTTATCAAGGACTTCCTCTAGTAATGATGCTATATGGGTAATTGTGGATAGATTAACTAAATCTGCCCACTTTCTTTAGAAAAGTTAACACAATTGTATATCAAAGAGATCATCAGGCTACATGGTGTACCTTCTAGTATAATCTCTGATAGGGATTAACGTTTCACTTCTTGGTTTTGGGATAGCTTGCCACGAGCCTTAGGGACTAAGAATAGACTTAGTTCAGCCTATCACCCTCAAACAGATGGATAGTCTGAAAGGATTATCCAATCCCTAGAAGATCTATTAAGAGCTTGTGTTTTGGAACAGACAGGTAACTAGGATCAGTTTTTACCACTGATTGAGTTTACCTATAACAACAGTTTCCACTCCAGCATTGAAATGGCTCTATATGAGGCTCTATATGGAAGAAAATGCAGAACTCTATTATGTTGGTATGAGGCAAGAAAACCTTTAATCTTAGGACCAAGATAGTTCAACAAGCCTCTGATAAGATAAAAATGATTAGGGAAAAGACGAAGACATCACAGAACAGGCAGAAAAGTTACTATGACAAAAGAAGAAAATCTCTTGAGTTTCAAGATGGGGAACATGTGTTCTTGAAAGTTACACCGATAACTCGGGTTGACAGAGCCCTTAAATCTAAAAAGTTTTCTTCTAAATTCATTGGACATTATCAAATCCTTAAGCGAATTGGTCCCATTGCTTATCAAATTGCTTTACCTCCAAATCTTTCTAACCTCCATAATGTATTCCATGTCTCTCAACTCTAAAAATACATTTTTGATCATTCTCATGTGATTGAACCTGACATAGTACAATTAAAGGAAAACCTCACTTATGATGTATTTCCAGTAAGACTTGAGGATCGTAGAATTAAACAACTTCAGGGAAAAGAAATACGCTTGGTAAAGATTATTTGGAGTCAACAAGACAGCGAAGATGCTACATGGGAACTAGAAAGTAACATGCGAGAATTATATCCTCAACTTTTCTCAATAAGTGAATTTCGAGGACGAAATTTCTAAAAGGAAGGGAGTAATGTAACACCCTTACTTTTGCCTATTAAACTATTTTCTTAATTATTTTGGAAAACTGGATTGGAATCTCAAAAATTTGATCCCTACAGTTACAATCATATTAATAAATAGTACTGTGTTTAAATTTTGGGGGAATGAAATTCAAAAATTGTAAAATGTCTGTTTCGTCCCTAAAAAGCTAGATAACATAATTAATAAATAAAAATAGTTAGAAATGTTTAAAAATTATTTTTAAGTTATCAATGCACTTAGAATAATTAGTAATAATTTTAGAAATTTTTCAAAAAATTATTGAAATAATTTTTGTAAAATGACAAAAATACCCCTGGTTGACTATGGGTACCAACTAGAGACTTTTTGACCTTAAAATATTTTAAAAATTTTATACTAAGTTTCTTTTATTATAAAAATTTTATTTTGAAAGAAAAATAGTGAAAAATATAACAATCCTATTTTAATTTTTTAACTGTTTTTCTAATATTTGAGAATGCAATTCTCAAAAATCAGGAAGGAATTTCAAAATTTTGACCCCTACTATTATACTCAAAATTTCAAGAACTATTTAATTGAGATTTTTAATAATTTTTCCAAGTTGAAGCCTGGATAAATTAGAAAATAACTATTTTGCCCATATTTCTTAGCCTTAAAGGCTGGCATAAGCTTGGAATCATGTCATATATATTAAAATATAATTTTGGGAATTTTTGGGATTTCCTGTGTACAATGACCAAAATGCCCCTAGGTGTCTATTAAACCTAGCCAGTTGGTTTGACATTCAGAAAGGGTGAAAATAGTAATTTTAGTTTATTTATGGATAAAATATTTAATTTTAGAATTTTCATAAAAATTTTGGTATTTATTGAATTAAAATGAATTTTTTTATGTATTTTCTAGCTTAAAAATACAAAATAAATACATATAATTTGAAATAAATTAATAAAAATTAAAATTTATTATTAGCAATTTATTTTTGATGAAAAATAATGTATTTGTCTTGTTTTGCTTTAAAATGCATTATTTTGATATTAAAAGCTAATTTTCCAAAATTTAGACAATTTTATCAGTACCGGCTAATCAATTACAGTTAAAATTTATATTGGGGAGCTTTAGGACACTCACCTAGCACGATTTCAACCTACAAGGGGTGATTCATCACCTAAAATTGATATGTGTCTCTAGTTTTGCATAGTTGTCCCTTAATTGAATTAAAAATAAATCAAAAACCTTATTTATGACATAATGGCTTATGTTGGGACATCTATGCTCCCTTCTTCTCCTATAAATACCCATGTATTTTGGACATTCTTCACACATCTTCCACTCTCTCAAGCTAGCCAAATTCATAGAGAGCTTCTCTCTGTAGAAATTTGTTTTCTTTTACTTTGTTTTTATGCTAAAATTTTACTAATTTTCCAACAACTAGTAAAGTTTTCTTCCTAGGAGTTTTGCATCAACAATTCCTTCCTCTTCATCAACCACCTTAGAGGTGATGGGGGAAGTGGGGTTGGTTCTAAATTATTGTCATTTTGCATGTTGGCAGGAAGGGGATTTCTCCTAAACCCATTTAGGCTTAAGTTTTTTTTTAATTTATTATTATTATTATTATATTGTATGATGTTAAACTTTAATTTTTTCTAAGTTGTTACTCTGATTAAATTTAGATTATTAAATTATAATTACTAAGTTGTTACTTTGCTCAAATTTAGATTATTTTATTATAATTGCTCAGCTATTGCTCTTCTCAATTTTAGAAAATTAAAATGCACTTGTTAAGATGTTACTGTGCTCAAATTTAGAAATTTAAAATGTATTTATTTAGTTGTTATTCTGCCAAAATTTTAGTAATTAAACTATAATTACTATGTTGTTATTCTGCTAAAATTTTATATGATTACTAAATTGTTATTTTGTTAAAATTTTGGTATTGCGCAATTTCTGTAAAATAAGGCAGAAATGTTGATTGTATTGGTGTTCAAATTAAATGAGACTAGGGAAAACTCTATTTGAGAAGTTAGGAAGTGATAATTAGTGAGTAATGTAAAGTAAGTTACATGTAGTGGCATGACACCTTATTAGGGATGTTATAGTTTGGTACACTGCGGAATGAAAGGCAGGGGCCCATGGTTATGTCTAGAGGGTATGGTATCCAAGGGTGAGCGTCCTAATGGCTAAGGTAGCGTTCTTCAGCTGGGACAATCACTTAACCAACTTGATAACCCAGACAACTGCTCAGCATTACCAGGATTGGTAAGATTATACCTCTATAAATGGATATCCTAAATTGTTATTTTGTTCCTCAATGATGATTAGGATTGTATCATGTGACGATGTTGAGAGAGGTATATGTAGTCTTAGTCACTTCTCAGGTTCTGTTGAGAACTATTACTCACTAATAGGAAGTATGGATTTATACCAAGTCAAGGATAGTGTAGTATAACTTAGAATAAACCCTAGGTTCCTTTCGTTAATTGTGTTTTAATTCCTACCATACATGTGAAAGTGATTTTAGAACAAATCACCTCACTCCATTGTTTTTCTTCCTTGTATGATTGATTACAATTATTGAAGATGACGACAATGCCTGATATGTTGAGGACGAGTCAGAGGATACTTTTCCAAATTTGTAGACCTATTTTATAATATTTTTCTTGAGAGATAAGGTAGATAAATACTGCTCTACATAGGATCTTTTTGATGTATATATTGGGCTAGGTAGTATATGTCTTTTGATGTACTTTTTTACTGTTATGTATTACTCAAACCATGATGTACAATTTTATATATATATATATATATATATATATATATATATATATATATATATATAAGTAGTTTTATGATTTCACTTATATTTCGAAATTCTGTTAAATTTAGAAATTTTCTATTATAAAATTGAAAAAAAAATTACTCACATTTTCATCAACTTGACTTAATAATTAAATTAATATTAATTATAGTTAAAATTAAAAGAGTGTTACACCCTACACTTGAACATTGCTTGCCCTCAAGTAAATTATCTTAACTCATCAATATTTACAAAGAAATCTAAGATATCAATTAAAGAGGAACCTAAATTTTATTAACAAGTAATTGAATAGCAGAATAATAAGGCAACCTTCACTAAAACACACCCTACAGAAATTCCCAATTAGACTTAGGACCCCAAAGATCAACCTTCCACTAAGAGGGGGTCACCCAATCTCCCATCTCTCAAATGTATATGGGTAAAGACATTATCACTCAAGACCTTCCTAGAAAGTGCATTCCATAACCTTTTATGTCAATTAAATCACACATATTAGTTCATAAACGTGAAAAATAGGGGATTTTCGAAAGGATGTATCAGGGCCAAGTTATAGATGTCAACTAGGTGGGTAAAAAAAAGGAAGAAATATATGTAAAAAGGTTAGAATATTTCAAAACCAAGAATAATCCTTAAAGACATTAATGGAGCAAACTTCCTTCTCTTTTAGCGATCCCCAATTTTCTCCTTTCTCACCCTGCAGGCTTTCTTTTGCTCTTTTTCTTCTCTTTTGTTTATTTTGTTTGTTATCTTTTATGTTTCTCCTTGCCTTAATTGGTTTTCTTTTTTTTTTGTCTTTTTATTTTTTCGGCAAGGAGGGATATGAGTCACAAACTTTTCCTTTCTTGCAAGAGTGTTTTTAGAGTTCGAAGGCTTTACTGTTAGCATGCTTTCCTGTGAGAATTCTTTGCCTTCCTTAGAATGCTTCATTCCTATCTACTAACACAAAAATTCCACTTTGTAATAAGGTAAAAAGAATAAAACTTCACAGGCTCAAAATGGGCAACTAGTGGGAAAAATTTGTAAGTCTTGAAGAATACCTAAAAAGTATCCCCAGTTTTTCACATGCAAACAAACAGTCAATATGTAGGAATACATGTCAACACAAGTTCTATACTACACAAGCTGGGAGGTCATCATACAATCAAAGAAGAGAGTAATTCTCTTTTATGTTACCCCTATTTGGCTCAAATCTCACAATTTAAGGAGCTAGTCCTAAAGGAAGGTTTTCACTTCAAAAGTCATGCTAATTTTTAGCTTTTACTAAGAAGGGTCTCAATCAACCACAATTGCCACGTCATTTATCTATTTATTAATTTTTATCTTTTTTGTTTGAAAGGGGTCCTCAGTGGACAACATCTTTTATTTATAAGACAAAGAAAGTACACAGCCAAAAAAATGCAAAAGACCAAGCAACTCATATATATATATATATATATATATATATATATATATATCACTGATATTCATGTGGGGAATACAAGTTTACATAAACCTCCCTCCCACACTTAAGATACAACATGGTCCCCAATGCTAAAATGATAAGAGAAATAGAGGAAATGAAAACACTAAATAAAGCAATAAACAAAATATAAAACAAACATGACAAAAACATAAATAAACTTCCCCAAAAATGAATTAAGAAGGGGAAGCCTATAGTGTTCTTGCAGCAAGGCCAACCAACATGGCCGTGGACTAAGAGGAAGCCTGCTGAGCATGGTCCTCAAAGCGCCAGGAGAAATCCTCCACGCATTGTTGGTGGATGTCAAGATTCTCCTATAGACAATCAAGCCTTCCCACTACAGTTTGGTAGTCCGCTTGAGGTACCTCTAGCTCCTGGATAAGGGCATCTTCTGGCTCAGAAATGTTTGCCTACTCTTGCTCTAGATCCTGTTACATCTAGTTAGCAACAATGCCTGGCTCCTCATCATTAGTGTGGGAGGGGGTGCTAACATGACAAGTACGTAATTATTATTGGGGTCATAGCGCAACACCCCTATGGAAACCAAGGCATGGTGGCCAATAGCCACCATCGGCACTAAAGCAGCAATAACATTAGTGCGAAAGCTAAAATGAATGGCCAGCCGTGAGATGAATGACTTTAACATGATATGGCCCTTATTGGTGGTGCTAAGCTTCTTCCCAAGCTTCATGTAGTGCTTCAGGAAGAATAACTAGGGTTCATCAGGTGACCCTTTTTGTCTATCATGTACTATAAGACGAAGAGGTCCTATTTAGAGACGTTCCCCTTATTATTTACCATCTATTAATGGATTCGACAATCCATTTGTGAGGCATTCGAAGGGCTAGATGGCGGATAGCGCTCACCTTTAAGCGGCAAGGATCATAGGAGGTGCTTTCCTTAGTGATGGCCCTCCAAAAAGCCCCTTCCTTGTAGGTGTAAGGGGGTTCCTCATGGCCCTTGCTATACTCGAGGGTGAGAATAATTTGCTCTGTGTGAAACTCCAAGGCCACATTAAACGTGGACAAAGGTATCTGTCACTCTTACCCCAATATCTGAAAGCAAACTGTTATCTATGGGTCGATGTCAACACAAAAGTAGTTGCAAGTAGTTAAGAACTCCAATATAGGCTGCTGGTGGGTGGGGCATCTAATAGTAGCAACTGTCATCCACTTAATCCTTCTGAGGAATGTCTGGATGTCTGCTTGGAGCTAGGGGTGAGTTAGGACCTCATCAGCTAAGTAATATGTCCTCATTTGATCGTACTAGCTATGAAATCTCACATTGACTGGCGGGACCATGCTTATCTGAACCTCTAGAAGGACCTTGGGGCAAGAGTTGGAGGTGCAACATTTGCTAGGGAAGAAGGGCCTACAGTGGCCTTTGAACGCTTGCTTTGAGGAAGCATGATCCTGCAAAAGCATTAGACAATCTAAGGGGTGAATGAGCTCATAGGTTGGTGATTAGAAAAGGAACTAAAAATAGTAGAACGAAAAAAATAGAAACAGAATTACTAGTGGTAAGTACGGCTGTGCTTGGTGAAGCATGGCCTTGCTTAGGGTGCTCATGCTAACAAGGAGCACAGCCATGCTAGTAGTCATGATGCATAACCGTACTTAGTAAAGCACAACCATGCTAGGTACATAGCCTCATGAAGCACAACTATGCTTTGTGAAGCACAACCATGCTTGTTGAATGTCTTCATGATGCATGACTGTTCTAATAGGGTGCACAATCGTGCATTGTTCATGCTTAGAAAGGAAAAAAATAGGGCGTGCAAGGGGGTACATTGCCCGTGCACCCCTGCCCCTTTTATTATGCACAGGAAATTGATAAGCACTGCTATGCTTAAGTAAGCACACCCATGCATGACCCCTAGGGACAAAAGTTAAGGTATCTCAAAGCATGACTATACTTAATGAAGCACTGTTGTGCAAGGTTTTTGAGACCCTGATGTGCCTGTCGTAGTGCGACCATGCATAAGGCAGCACGGCCATGCATAAATCTAAGACGCTGTTTTGGCACATCATGCATGGTCGTGCATAGGTAAGCATAACCGTGAATGCTTGCTTGAGGCAGAATGCAAAAACTAAATGAAAGATGCTAATCAAGGTGGAAAAATGCATGCCTAAAGCTACTTGAAGGGGCACAAAAGAGGACATTAGTCACATGTTATTTCCTAGAAGTGCTTGTTTAATATCGCGAGCTTGACTGGTGCCCCTAGTTGGGCACTAAAGAAAAGCAATGCATTTGACTTGGAAGAGGTACTCCTCATAATGCTTAGCCTTGTGCCCATTAATTTTAAAGGTGGTTCCATCAGCCTTTGACACCTTAATCGCCCCGTAGAGGAACACATGGGTCACTATGAATGGCCCATACCACCTGGACTGCAGCTTGCTTGCAAATAGATGCAAGTGTGAGTTATAGATTAACACCTTATCTCTTACATGGAACTCACGCTGCTAAATACGCTTATCATGCCATCTTTTGGTCTTTTCCTTATACCACTTGGAGTTTTCATAGGCCCCAAAGCAAAGATCATTCAACTCATTTAGTTGTAGTAACTTATTCTTTCTTACAAGCTCAGAATCAAAGATAACAAATTTAAGGGCCCAAATGGCCTTGTGCTTTAACTCTGAAAAGTCTTGTGTTGGTTTGTGGGGACAGTCACTGATCCTGAAAGCGGCCATATGTTACAAAGTGGTATCAGAGCAGGGCCTCTCTCCTTGTACGGTGTGGTTTGAGAATGAACCAAGCGGAAGCTGGTGGGCATGTAACATCCCAGGAGCTGATGAGGGCGAGGAGTGATCGCCGGTGCAAAAGAGATAAGGCAGGAACAAGGAGCGACTCTTGGCAGGCTTCCAGTGGAAGGGAAACATGAATGAATTGAATACACACTCGAATGAGAAAGATCAAGAGGTTGTGCAGGTTTGGAACTATATAGTTGAGGATAGCTTAAAGGAATTAATAAGTACTACATATACCAATAAGATGCATCTATTTTTCGATAGCTTATCACTTAAGAACTACACAGTTAAGCGTGCTTAACTTGGAGCAATTCTGGGATGGGTGACCTCTTGGGGAGTTTTCTAGGAAGCATGTGAGTGAGGACAAAGTACGTTGAAAAGTCTTGTGTTGGTTTATGGGGACAATCTTTTATCCTAAAAGCGGCTAGGCGTTACAACCGTAACTAAGTCTAGATTTCTAGGAACCAAAAAAAAAAAAACTTAAAAAGATAGAAACAACATGCAAATGCTGCTCATAAATATAGTTAGATATTATATATGAACAATACAATAAAAAAAGCATACATGCCTAATACAACTCATCTATCACCTGGAGGTGTCATACAAGATATAAAAAAGAATACAAAAACACAACGTAAATTAGGCTACGTCTTCTTGCACGTGAGTCCAAGTTCCATTTACACCTGTCTTCACTTGGAAAGGACAAACTTAAAGGAGTGAGACATAATGCCTTAGTGAGTGCTCTAAGGGTTCTATAGCGAGGTCAAACTCTTCTACTCGGACAACCTGCATCACTTATCTCTCATGGCTTTAGTCTCACTAGGTCTCTCATAATTCTCTATACCCATGGTCGAGTCTACACCTTTCAACAACAATACTTCTTGTTAACTCCTCTCTCATTCTCATAACTGTTATGCAAGCTTACTATCTAATTCTCAACCTAAGAACTCATCCTCATTACTTGTATTTTCTTACCCAAAACCCTCTCTAGTATTTAAACCCTTCATGTTTAGATTTTATTCTTCTTCCTTTTGATATTCAAAGTTGTCTCTAGGGGTCAAGTCTAAGGCTACAAACATTCTAAAATTCCCTTAACACTCCCTTAACACTTACTTTGATACTCTCATTTTGTTCTCTATTACTAATCTCATACCTTTCTATTACGTCGTATTGGAACTCACCCTTTCTCTATCTCTGTCACAACTATTATCATCCAACTATAACTCTCATAACACCCTCCTAGGGTCTAGGCTCTCAAATATCCATAAGGTAACAAGACAACTCTAATTACAAGCATGCATTTATTTCACATCTTTTGCCTAGTAATTAGACATACACCACATTTTGTTTTATGAAATAGGAACAATAAACATGCATAATATGATCGCATATCGATAACTTTGACATTTCATCAAGAAACAATTACATTTTTACATGTGTACACACTACATCAATTGCTCATGAAGAAGGTCACACAGACTTTACATAGTTACAATGTAGCACACTTACAACAAGATGCATATGCATGCTATGTTCCTAAACCACTACTCATGCACATGTGGTACTAACTTAAACTTTTTGAAAAGTAGACTAGGAATAAATGCACGACCATAAGAAGCGTCATCGGTACCGATGCCTTCGGCTCTCGCATCCTCAACTAATATGATATCCCCCAGCGACTAGTCAGAGTTATCTAGTTTTTCCAGTTTGCCTCAACTCCATGGGATTAGCATGGACCATTGGAGTTTTTCCAACCAGAAAACCCCCAAGGCTAGGGTTAGACAACCCATCACGGCCTCCATCAGCCAGATTCCTACATACTTTCCTTATCACATAATTCAAATGTTATGATGCATGGTCACATATAATGCTTACAACTTTTCATAGGCTTTTATCATGAAACATTGACATAAGTTCATATCACACGCAGTCTTCTCAAGGTAAATAACATTCACAAGTATAAACTTAATGAGGCATCAAAAAGAAGCAACAATCAATTAAAAACTGCAAAAAAAGTTTATAGTCACAAAAAAGGGAATAACTAAGGTTGTATCCGCCTAGCAAGACAAAGGGGTTCGCCCAATGGTCATGCCAAGACAAAACCCGCCCGGCGGGTCGTACATCCCGCCCAGCTGATTCATGCCAGGATGCTCGGCGGGTAGTGCATCCTGCCCGGCGGGTCCGCGCGCCCAATCAGTCACTCGGCGCTAGCGCGGAGTCCAATTTTCAAAAGGAAGCCGCCCAGCAGGTTTCCAACCCCGCCGGGCGGGTCTGAGGTACATATTTTAATTTATTTTTCCTATTGACTTTAGCTTCTAAACACTCCAAAACAAATAATTAAATTCTTGATTATTTCTTCTACCTTAACAATTGGTTAATCTAATATATAAACTCTTCATTCATTCACAATTCCCTCAAAACCCATCAAATTCCCAACTTAGGCATAAAGAGGGGGAAAAGATAAATGGACAAACAAACACAACATAAAGGGCAAGAAAGGACATGTGGAAGAGCACTCACCTTTAGGGACATGCAAAGCTGAGTTTTAGGGCTTAGGTCCTCCGGTTTTTATTCTTCCTCTTTCTCTTCCTCTTCTTCTTTTTTTTCTCCTCATTCTTTCTACCTTTTTTCTTCTTCTATTTTGTGACGGCTAAACCTAATTCTACATCCTTATTCTCTTCTTATAACATGTGGGTGGGTATGTAGCTTAGTGGGCTTTAGTCCCCTATTGGGCCCTAGATGCTCTTTTGGGTTCTATGATAACATTCCTACTAATTTCTAATATTAAGGTGTTAATAACAATAATATAATAGCAACACCATAGCACAGAGTTAATAATAATAATAATAATAATAATAACAATAATAACTCTTAAGATATCTTTTATCCAATAAACACATGATATTAAGAGCTACCTCGTGGTTTCTCTTTAGTACCTGAAATTTGGGGTGTTACAATCATCCCAAAAGCAGTGCTTCACATCAAAAAGCAGTTTTTTCTTCTCTTGGTATGTATAGTTCTCAAGAAAGACCTTATAAGCAAGGTAGTTGACAATGTATGCAAACTAGGGAATTGGTAAGATGGCATCATACATCAACTCAAATGGCAATGTCCAGTTAGGAGCATCCACCATAAAAGTGTTCACTAGCTTTTCCTTTAATAAGTTGAATGCTTGAAGACATTCATCAAAGAACTCAAAGTTGACCTCTTTGGCCAGGAAGTCTGTCATGGGTTTTGCAATTTTTGAGAAGTCCTTGACAAACCTCTAATAGAACCCACAAGTCCCAAGAAACTCCTAACTATCTTCATGGAGTTTGGTGGGGGTAATTTTGCAATCACCTCCACTTTAATGAGGTCTCCCTCTATGTCTTTAGGGGACACCTTGTGCCTTAGGACAATGTATTCCTACACCAAGAATTGAAACTTTTCCTAAGTTAGTGTCCCTACATCTTTTTAGAACCAAGTTAAGGTTAGCCAAGCATTTATCAAAAGATGACCCAAATATTGAAAAATCATCCATAAAAAACTCAATAGAATTTTCAATTAAATCGAAAAAAATGACCATCATGCACCTCTGAAAGGTAGCAAAGGCATTACACAAACTAAAAGGCATCCTTCTATATGCAAATGTCTTATAAGGGCACGTAAAAGTGGTTTTCTCTTGGTCCATAAAAGCCAAGGGAATTTGCATATAACTAGAATACCTGTCTAAATAGCAATAAAATGCATGCCTTACTAACCTTTCTAGCATTTAATCAATAAAGGGAAGAAGGAAGTGATCTTTTCGGGTGGCTTCATTGAGTTTCCTATAATCTATACACATCCGCCACTCGATGGTTTTTCTTACTACACTAAGCTTCTTGTTCTCATTTTTCCATCATTGTCATGCCCTTCTTCTTAAGGACACATTATATCGGACTAACCCACTTGCTATCAGAGATGGGGTATGTGATGTTCACATCTAGAAGCTTGATTACCTCCTTCATGTTAAGGTTTAGAAGGCTTTGAGTTAGTGCCTGAGGTTCATAGTTCTCTTCCATATAGATCCTATAGGTACACACTGTAGGTTGATGCTTTTTTGTGTGATGGATGGTCCACCCAATGGCTTCCTTGCTATTTCTCAGAACCATCAACAACTTTTCTTCCACAGTATTAGACAAACCTGCAGCAATAATAACAGACAAAGAAGTAGGATGGTTAAGAAACATATATTTTAAGTTGGACGGGAGTGGCTTCAACTCCAAAATAAGGCTCCACAATAAAATGCTTAGGCTTTGGCCCTTTACCCCTCTCCAACTCTTCAAACCTCTAATGTCTCTAAGGTTTGGCTCCTTGGTGAGATTGAAGAAACATCAGCATCTCTTCCTCTTCACCACTCAAATTCCAATCAAGGTCCTTAAGGGTAAGGATATTTTTCAAGGGGTCTTCCATCCCCACATGTAAGAGGGTACTATCCATTAGTTCCTCTGTCATGTCCCTTGCTTGCACAAAGTTGCATGAAGCAAAAGAGAAAGGTTTCTTTAGGGAGTTCAGGACCTTGAAACCACCTCTTCATTATAAAGCCTCAAAGTCAACTTCCCATGTCGGACCTCTATCAAAGCATCAGCCGTATTGAGGAAAGGTCACCCTAAGATGATTAGGACGTCCTTATCCTCCTCCATAACCAGCACAACGAAGTCAACCAAGAAGATGAACTTATCAACTTTCATTAGCACATCCTCCGTTACTCCTCTAGGGTGAGTTGTATACTTGTTAGCCAACTAAAGAAATATGTTAATGGGTTGGGTGTAACAACCCTCTATGTATGAGGTAGTACTACATACAACCTCATACATAATTAAGATATGTAATAATAAGTAACCAACATGCTATATAAAATATACATATAAGACATAAAATAATATAATATACAGCCCCAAAAATAAAAAACCACGAGAGATACCAAAACAAAACTCCCTACAGCTAGTCAACTATACAATATATAAATCTAAAACCCAAAGAGGAATAAGCTTCCAGAAAAGCTCCACCCAAGAAGGGCCTTCAACTTATCCTGTTGGAACATCCACTATCAACTACAAGATGCAGGATCTGTTGGAGTCTCTCTCTTTGCACCCATGCCAAAATGACGTGATCATCACAGTCATAGCAACATACAACAACAACAACAAGGTAGCAACCATACCAAAACAAAACAGCAAGGCAAGGGTAAGCTTACATAAATAAACCACATAATATATACAATTCATATTGTCACACCATTAACATACCAAGATAAAATCCAAATCATCAAAGAAATGGGTCTACATACCATACAACACAACACAACACAACACAACACATCATGTTGTCACCCTATATGTCAATGTATGAATGACATGACTCTCGAGAGATTTCTACATTCTAGGCGATTAACCAGGTCTTATCCCCTACCATGGGCATCTAGCACCATTTAGGGATTGCCAAAACTCTGATCAGTTGGATAAGCTTATGGTTGTCAGGATAAGTGAATGTGGGTGATGGTATACCGCGACACAAGGCTTGCACTACCTTGGCCTCCTGCGGGATTTACCCATCTACTCATCTCCTAGGCCCAACTTTCAGACCCCACTTCTCATCCAGGCACTAGGTTGGAGGCCCGTCTAAGCTGTAGCTCCATTCACCCCTAACTTCCATGCCTTCCCACATACAGCATAAAACCCATACTACCTCAACCAACAACATATACATGTATGCATGAACCACAATACCACAACAAAACAATATATATATGTGTAGCAACACAACAACAGCATCATAACACCACGTGGTCTACTCAGCACCACCTGTGGTCCAACAATTATTATCAATACCATGCAGGCCTATTCCAGCCTTAAGCATAGTCAACAGGTCAAGCGCTATCCAAGCAGCCTACCTTATAAAAATCCTTATACAACAATATTATACACAACAAATGGAGGTCTTATCTAAGTAACCTTCCACTTCACAACCAATACAACAATCAACTACAATTTGAAAACCAAGACCTTCTTTGAAAACCATTTGGAAGATTGGCAAATCTTGAAATTCACAAAACCTTCAAAACAATTCACTTTCTTTAATTTAAAGAAATCATATTTAAATTGAACAACTTTCCATCATTCCCAAATAGAACGTTTGAAAGTATATAATACTCTTTTAATATGTGTATATTTATAAAATTTCACATTTTGAAACAGAAACTTCAAAATCTAAAATAGTACATTCGATTATGAAATAATAGATTAAGTACTGTAGTAATAGATTATATCAATTTAGTAAAATACACTAGAATTCATTTTTTGGCAGGGATAATCGATTATGGATTCTCATAATCGATTATTCTAGAACCAGTTTCAGGAAAAAATTTCACTGATGCCCAAATAATCGATTATGAGAACCCATAATCAATTATACCGGAAACAAAATCATGAAAACAACTTCTGAAACTCCAGATAATCGATTATGTGATCCTCATAATCGATTATTTGCGATGAATTAAAAAAAAACGTGATTTTATACAGAGAAACTCAAGTTTTTCAACCAAATAATCTAGATTTTCAAATCAATGGAGTTCCAACAACATCAATCCACCTCAACCAAGCTCATACACATCAGATTATACAACATATTCAATATCTCATCACCAAAATCACAAATCCTCCCCAAAAACCCATTTTTCCCCAAAATATCAAAACCACCAAATATATCCACATCCACATATATTCAACCATTTACAAAGCAAGAAATCAACATATTAATAGTCATTAGCATAAAATAAATGATTTGTAAGCTTCCCTTACCTCTAAAAGTCTTTGGATTTGTATTTAGGTTCTTTGAGAAACTTGTGTCTTGAGCTAAAAACCTTCTGCAGATTCACTCTTTCTCTCACCATAATCACTAAGTCATGCTTGGAAATCCTCTAACACACTTATCAACTTCAGATTTTTAGAGAGAGGTTGAGAGAGAAATGAAGAGAGAGAAAGTATAGAGAGAGAAAGAGAATGAAGGGAATTCCTCCCTCCCCTTCCTTTATATACTCAACCCTCCCGGAGTTCTCACACGGACTTTTGGCCAATTGAGGTCCAAACCTCACCAAGCCACTTCCCTTATCTCAAAACTGGTCTAACTTAACTGTTTTCCCTCACAAGCCCAAAATCACACTCACAACACATCTTATTGGCTCAAGCACATATCTCAAGTTTCCTAAATTCAAACCAGAATTTCAAACAAACAACATCAAACCATCACTACATACAGCATACCGTACATAACAACAATTCATTTATTCCTTTTAATCACCTAGATTACATGTCAAATTTCCACTTTTTAGTTATTAAAACACTTAATCATGCATTAAGAAAAACATGATGTTACATTGGGGCTCTTGCATCCCCAATTTCTTAAAAATAGAGAAAGGCATTAAATTAATGCTAGCCCTTAAATCACACGAAGCCTTTTTAAAATAGGAGTTGTCAATGGTGTAGAGAATTATAAAGCTCCCTGGGTCCCTAAGCTTAGAGGTAACTTCTTAAGGATAACAGCAAAGCATTCTTCACTAAGGTTGACTAACTCAAATTTCCTAAGTTTTTTTTTTATTAGAAATAATTTCTTTGAAAAACTTTGCATACTTGGGCATTTGAGCTAAAGGCTTTGTAAAAAGGATGTTAATATGCAGTTTCTTAAAAATCTTAACAAACCTATTTAACTACCTAACCTTTTCTTCATCTTTAATCCTCTAAGGGAAAAGAATACTTACCTTAGGAGGTGTAGTTACCTTTCTACCTTTCTCTTCCTCTCTAGTTTGGCACTCCTTAATAAGAGTCACTTTCTATGGTGGATGAGCTTACATCTTTTTCCTTTGTGGCTCCTCCTAAACTTTACCACTTCTAAGAGTGATTGCCTTCACATACTCCTTTAGGTTAGGAAGATAGCCTAAAGCTTTTTGAGACATCAAGTTAGCTGTATTGGCAATTTGAGTCTTTGAGGCCTTCATTCTATCATCATTCTTGGCCATGTATTGCATCATGGTGTCCTACAAGCTGGGCCTCCTCTCCTCTTGCCTTTGGTTCTGATTTTGCATGTAAGGAGACCTGCAAATATTCTGATTCTGGCTCTTTTGTTGACCACCCTATGAGAAGTGGGGATGATTTCTCAAGCCAAGATTATAAGTAGCAAAATAAGGATCGTTTTTGCCCCAGGTGGAGTTACCCACAAAATTTGCCTCCTCAACAAGAGGGTTAAAAAAGTTGTTCATTAGTCAATCCTTGCCTTCATGGCCTATTTGGCCACACTGGTCACAAGAGGGAGGGGTTGCTTGAGCATATTGGACTTGAGCCCTCATCAAAGTCTCTAGTAGCTTGGTGATAGTGTCCAACTTCTACTTCATGTTCACACTGGCTTCTACATACTGTACTCTAAATGACCTTTTCATAATATGCCTGTCACTGGTGGAGTAGTGATAGTTATTGAAGGTCATGTCCTTAATAATGGTAAGAGCTTCATTTTAGGACTTTTTAGAATTGTCCCCCCACAACCAACATCAATAGCAATCCTATTTTAGGTTGAGATTTCGCTGCAAAAGATATAGATCAGTTACCCAAGCAAGTAGCCAAGGTGTAAGCACTTCCTAATGAGGTCCTAGAAGCGCTCCTAAGCTTCAAAGAATGACTCTTGCTCAAACTGAGCAAAATTCACCATGTCCTTCTTAAGCTTTAGACCTTGCCAGAGGGAAGTACTTTATTAAGAACCTTTGGGTGCACTAATCCCAAGTAATGATGGATCCATCCAATAGGGAAGGCAACCAGTCCAACACCTTACCCATTAGGAAAAAAGGGAATAGTCCAAGTTTGATGGTGACAGGTGTGACGACATTGCATTTCACGGTGTCTGTGATCCTCAAGAACTTCTTTAGATAGGTTAAAGTGTCTTCAGATGGCAAATTCCCAAACTGTCTCGAGTTTTGCACCATAGCAATTAGTGTAAGCTTCAACTCAAAGTTGTTCACCTCCACTATAGGATGGCGAATGCTGTTAGCTACCCCTATATGAGGAGCAAAGTAGTCCTGCAAGGTTCTCCTAAGATCCTCTACAAATGCCTTTCAATTTCAAGAATAAACTATAACACAGGCTTGTCAGAACGGGTTAGCATAAGCAACAGAGAAAACTAAAAGCCATAAAAGGAACAACAAGAATAGCAGAAAGCAAGGGTAAAAGTAGAAAAATTAGAGAATTTTTATCTATTTGGTACTACGCAACTAGTCCCCAAGAATGTCAGAAACTTGATGCAATTTAGAACACACTTAAGGGCAAGCATACCATATTGCAATAGTAACGATGGACAGAGTTTAGATATTGTACCCAAAGGACTAATTGTGTGGTTACCAATCTATTAGAAAATTCCAACTGTTTAGGGATAATGATTGAAAAAGGTTTTGAGATAATAATGGAAAAACTAAAGCTATACAATTAAAGACTAATAATGAAGAAGAGATTACAATGATTAAGTGGTTAAGGTTGTGGCTTCACATATACTACACATTCCCTTCAAACCTAATTCCAATTAACCATTGTATCACTCATCAATTACTAATTATCCCTAAGTTGATTGATAATTATTGTTCGTGAATTAGCAACATCCGGTTTAGGTTGATTTCCTAATTGTTCATGTAAGTGCTCAAACCCTAATAGGCATGAAGAACAAGGTAAGGCCAATTGATTAATTAATCTATTTGAAAACTAGAATTAAAGGTTGTTCATGCAATAATTCTTCATTCGATTACCTTATAGGTCCGTTAACTAATTGCTTATAGTTCATAAGACAATTAATTAACTCAAGCATACAAGGGTTGATCAAATCTAGGTACGAATTGAAACAATAGAGCAATCCAATTGAAAAGGCAAACAGCGTATTAATTGAAATCAAGCATAAAAAGGGTTCCAAGCATATATTACACTACAACCCTAATTAAAACTTTAGCTATTCATGATCAGAGACAACAAACACATACAAAGAAACATAGAATCAAGAAAAAGGGAAAACCCGTTATAAGTATTGGAGCTTCCAATCTTCCCGATCATGTCTCTCTGCTCGAAGGACACCTCTGTCTCCTTTTTCCCAAGCTTTGTTCCTGTAAATCAAAGATAAAACCTTAGCCCCTTTTCACCTATTTATAACCTTTAAAAATTAGTAAAGGCACAAAAGTATACACGATCGTGCTTAATTAAGCACGGCCATAGTTCGATCATAAGTAGGGAGTGTTGAGGTTGTGCTTAAGCTGTGTTAAAATCCGAAGTGAAGAATTGATTTCCAAGCACAATTGTGCTTAACTATGCACGGCTATGCTTCTTTTCGAAGTGCTGATCTTCACTTCCAAGCACGATCGTGCTTGGTGAAGCATGGTCGTGCTAACCTTCAAGCATGTAGGGTAGCCATAGTGAAGCATGCACAACCGTGCTTGAATAAGCACGACTGTGCTTTGCGACCTAAAGCTCAAACTTTCCTCTTTTTGAGTAGATTTTCTCCATTTTTAGCTTCCTAACAATTTGACACAAGGCAAGAAGAATGAGTGAGTTTTAGACATTCATATCATCAAATTGGTCAAAAAATTAACTTAAAAATTGCCCTTAAGTATGACAAAATGGAGTTTATCATATAGTTTCTAGTAACCCTAGTTTTCTGGTATTCATTCGTGGTTAGTCTAGTAACACCCTATCATTTTGGTGCTTTCATTACTCTTCCCTTTTTTTAAGGAGATGAATAAGATTCTCCGAGTCTCACCGCTAAATTAAAGGCTTTACAAACAAAGCTCATAAATTAGCAAGAATTGCATGACTCCCATCACGCTTCCCTTCAACAATCATTTAAATCTTGCCATGAAACCTTAACCTCTATTATGATTAGGGTTTTGGAACAGTTTGTCACCTCTTCTTTCATTATTCTCTTTTGCATCTCGATTTTCTACATTGCCATCCCACCCTCTCCCCTATCCCTCTCCACCTCTTAGAGTCCAATCACAAATCTCCATCCTAACTACCAACCCAACCACCTTTACCCCTTCCATACCTCCCCCCTATAATTCCCTAACACCCTCTCCATACCTCATCTTCCCATTTCCCTACCTATATTTACTAGACCTACTACTCCTTTAGACACATTTCCCCTTTTCCCCTTAATACCTTTTTCCACCTTCTCTAAACCCTAATACCCAGCCCCTATTTTGCCTTCCTAAACTTCAACTTGCCTTTTTTGATGGGACAAAGCCACTTGACTGACTCTTTCAAGTTGACCAATTTTTTCTTTTCTATTACGTCCCCCCAAAGCACCACTTGCCTATGGCAGCTTTTTACATGAAAGGTGATGTCCTAAGTTGATTCAAGTGGATGTATCAAAACCACCAATTTTCTAATTGGTTTAGTTTCATCAAGGCATTGAAGTTTTGCTTTGGTTCATTCACTTACAAAAATAACCAAGCGAAACTGTTCAAACTTTGCCAATACGACTCGGTTTTTTATTACTAGTACAATTTAAGCGCCTTTGTAATGGGGTATTTGGTCTCTCCTCAAAAACTATCCTTAAATGCTTTATTTTTGGACTTCTTGCTGACATTCATTGTAAGATTGCCATTCAACAACCCTCCACCATTTTTCATGCCATTAGCCATGCCAAACTTGTTTAGGTTAATCTTAAAGACACTAAACCCCACCCACTACGCTCCATTCCCCCTCCTTTTCCTCCTAATCCACCATTCTAAACCTTAGCTAAACTACCTCCAAATCCACCCCTTTTCACCATTACCCATCAAGCATCTCACCCCCACCCAATTACACAAAAGACACGCCTTGGGTGATACAACTGGTACCCAAGAATTAAAAGAATTCACATAGTAGTACACAGAAAGGTAAAGAGAGAAAAAGTTAAAAAGAAAAAGAAAGTTGTTATTATGTAATGACTATTGAGAATTCGAGAGTCTTAGTCCTCTCCACAATGAGTTTTCCCAAAAACTACTACTGTAGTATCCACACTGTTATTTATATCAATTAACACATAACTACCTAAATGATCCCTTGTAACTACCTAGCTAACTGACTTATGGGTTAGTTGGGTTTGTTATCTTCTTATTCCTTCTACAGTATACTATAGTAATAGTCTTTTTATTCTTAACAATACCCCTTAAAAGATCCAGCTTGTCCTCAAGGTCCAAATGAGGAAAGGCCTGTTATAGAGTAGATGCTACCTCCCAACTATCTTCACAAGGAGGGAGGTTGTGCCACCAAATCAACACTTCCAAATCACCTGCTTCTATTTGCCTACTATCCAACATATTTGTTGGTTGAACCTGGAGCTCCATGTCATTAGCTAAGGCCAGGGATAGAGATTGAACAAATTGAGGCATGCTGACTGCCTTCTTAAGGAGGGACACATGAAAAACTAGGTGAATCTTTCTATCCTCCAATAAATCCAACTTAAAACTTGAAAAAGGCCATAAAAATTAGGACTAAGCTTTTGGTTAGGTCTTCTAGCCAACGAATGCATTTTATATACAATTTGAGAAAAACCCAATCTTCCACAACATACTCCACGGATCTCCTATGCTTATTAGCTTGCCTTCTCATTTTGTCCTGGGCTTTCAACAAATGTTGTCTTAATTCATCTAACAACTCATCACGCTATTGAGTCAACCTGTTGACCTCCTCCACCTTTGAAGGAATGGTTGTCCCTTTCAACAAGCGTGGATCGCATCCATACAGTGCCTTGAAAGGTGTCATTGTACTAGATGCATTATATGTAATGTTGAACCAAAACTCTGCCCAACCTAACATATTCAGCTAAGCCTTTAGCTTAGTTCTGGTGATACATTGCAAATAAGTCTCTGAGCATCCATTAACCACTTTTGTTTGGCCATCTATTTGTGAATGGTATGTAGAATTGTAGTTTAATTGTGTCCTTGCTTTCTTAAAGAGTTCTTTCCAAAGTTGGCTCATAAAGATTGAATTTTAATTTGACACAATAGTAGAGGGAAATCCATGCAAACGAACTGCTTCCTGAATAAAAATGGCAACAACTTCAGTTGTAGAAAAAGGTTGACTCAAAGGAACAAAATGAGTACATTTAGTTAGCTTATCCACCGTGACCAAAATAGTGTCCTTTCCCTTAACCTTAGGCAGACTTTCAATGAAATACATTGAAATATTTATCCACACTTGTGAAGGTACAGGCAACGATTGCAATAAGCTAGTAGGGGATAGTGCTTCATACTTATTACGTTGGCATACTTCACAATTGTTAACATATTCACTTATTTGTTTCCTCCTGCCTTCCTGGTACACAACTAAAGCTATCCTCTTAAGGGTTCTAAAAAAACCAAAATGCCTTCCACTTGGAGAGCTATGAAATTCATCTAGCAAAGAGGGAATGCGAGATGACTACTTGGATAGAACTAACTTCCCTTGAAAAAATAACCGTCCCCTTTTAACACAAAACCCGTATGTGAATCAGGGTTTGCGATCAACTCCTGCATAACATATCTTAATTTTTCATCTTGTTGATGCTCTTTGTCCCACTCTTCCTAATCTTTAAATTGCAACTAACTAATACCATTGAAAGGCATCCTTCTAAAGAGGGCATCTATTGCCATGTTTTGCTTTTCGAGTCTGTAGCTGATGTCAGAATCATAACCAATCAACTTGGTGGCCAATCTAAGCTAATCATCTGTCAACAACCTTTGATATCCTTCACGAAGCACCTGTAATAACCTATAAGGCCTAAGAAACCCTTCACCTTTGATATCCTTAGGAATAGGCCACAACCACACGACCTCTAATTTCTTAGGATTTTTAGAAACTCCTTATGCTGAGATAATATGCCCCAAGTATTCTAAACTTAAACGTGAACTTCTTCTTATTGACCTTTAAATCATTCTCACTCAATATTTGAAGCATTCATTTTAAATGATCCACATGAGCTGCTAAATCCCTACTATATACCAATATATCATTGAAGAAGACTAACACAAATTTACACAAATAAGGTTTTAGCACTTCATTCATCAAATTTTGAAATGTGGAAGGGGCATTAGTCAAGTTAAATGGCATGACCAAAAATTCATAATGTCCCTCATGAGTTCTAAATGTTGTTTCTCTACATCCTCTTCCCTTATCCTTATTTGATGATGATCAAATTTAAGGTGAAGTTTAGAAAATACTATAGCCCTCGATAATTCATCCAACAACTCTTCTATAATAGGAATTAGGAACTTATTAGGTTTGGTGATCTTGTTGAGAGTTTTATAGTCTACACAGAACCTCCAAGCTCCATCCTTTTTTTTACTTATATAATGGGGCTAGAATATGGGCTAATGCTAGGCTTAATGATTCTAGCCTATAGCACTTCTTTCACCAGCTTTTCAATCTCAGTCTTTTAATAATGAGGATACCCGTATGGTCATAAGTTAAGAATTATTGATCCTTCCTTCAAGTGGATTGCATGATCTTGCCTCTTCTATAATGGAAGTCCTTTAGAGGGTTGAAACACTTTTAGAAACTATCGTAACTCTAGGTCCACCTCTGCTAGCACGGGTTCTCCAACTATATGATTATGTTGAATCAATTGGCACTCCACAAAGAACCTCTGTGTTGCTTTAGCTAAGTCACTAAACAAGGCTTTAATTGATGCTACCCTTCTTGAGAGGTCTGGTTCACCCCTTAACATCCTTTGTTGTCCCCCCACTTTAAACTTTAAAGTTAACTTCTCAAAGTTAGCCTTGATGTCACCTAAGGAAGCCAACCAATCCAACCCCAACACCATATCAACACCTCCTAATTCGAATAGGAAAAAATCTTGTTCAATCTCCACTCCTTGTAGTTGTAATTTGAGTCATTCACGCATCCCTTGGCACTGAATTTTATGTCCATCTGCCATTTCCATAAAATAAGTTGGAGTATCTTTGACCCCCAATTCTAGCTCTTTCACCAATTTATGTGCAATAAAATTGTGTGTTGCTCCACAGTTTATTAACACTATTACCTTTCTTCTAGCCACTATTCCCTATAATTTGAGGGACCTTCTTAATGTGAATCTAACTATACTATGCAATGATAGCTGAAAAGTCCCATTCTTCTTCTCTTGGACTATCATAATCTTCCACCTTTCCTTCTTGCTCCTCCGCCAATACTATGACCCTAAGCTGCTTATTTTTGCATATATGATTTTAATTAAACTTCTCGTCACATCTAAAACATTCTCCTTTCTATAACTTCTCTTTTATTTCTGCATTTGTCAACCTCTTATATTCTCCTTGTTTCACCTTTGCTTGACCTTCTACATTATTGGTAGCCTTGACTCTAGCTCCTATAATTGCATTTCTTCCAAAACTTCTATAAGAATTTGTTGGTCTGGTCCCATTGTTTAACCCTATTCTATGCGCTGCCTTGTTCTTCTCTTCTACCATAAAGGCTTTCTTTATGGCTCCAACTAGTGATCTTGGTTCATATAATTGAACTTCTGTGCTCAAATCCACCCTGAGCCTATTCAAGAACACATCTAACAAATAATCTTCTTCTATTCCTTGTATCATTCCAACATACTTTTCAAATTACTCTATGAACTTTACCAATGTACTACCCTATTTTAGCCCCAACAACACTACAAAAGAGGACTTTGCAATAGCTAGTTGGAACTTGTCCACAATCACATTCTTGAAATCCTCCCAAGTTGATCTTGGATTGAAAAATTCCCACTTATGAAACCAACTTAGTGCCTGTGCTTCCAAAGAAACTAGCACCGCTTCCATCTTTTCATTTTCCGATACTCCCCTAATTCAAAAATATTTCTCCAATTTGTGTGCTCATCCACACATGTCTTCCTCCTTTCTAAAAGAAGGTATCTCCAATCTTTTCCAATGATCTTGCAATTCTTGGCTAACCTACTTTGCTTCTAACTTTGTTTTGTCACCTTCAATTTGCGATTTGTCATTCTCTGGACCTTCCTACCTTTAGGTGTCTAGTTTTTGTATCATTTGTTCCATCATAGTTTCCAACCTTCGTAATGCCTCTCTGTTAGAATCTTGATTCTGACTCAATGATTCCAGCGGCTTCCTCATAGTTTCTAGTCTTCCCTCCATTTTCTTGCTCACCATTGAACTCCTCAACCAGTCCCATGTCAATTTTGGATACCTACAACTTAAATATCGGAGCTATGATACCAATTGATACAACTGGTACCCAAGAATTAAAAGAATTCACATAGTAGTACATAGAGAGGTAGAGAGAGAAAAAGTTAAAGAGAAAAAGAAAGTTGTTATTGTGTAATGACTATTGAGAATTCGAGAGTCTCAATCCTTTCCACAATGAGTTTTCCTAAAAACTCCTACTACAGTATCCACGCTGCTATTTACATCAATTAACTCCTAACTACCTAATTGAACCCCTATAACTACCTAACTAACTGACTTGTGGGTTAATTGGGTTTATTATATTCTTATTCCTTCTAGAGTACACTTTAGTAATATGCCCCTTATTCCTAACACTAGGTTATGTTATAACTACACGAAAAGTTCATGCCTAGCCACAAATGTTCTTTTGGTCGTCTCCTCCTCCTCATGGATGATGTACTAGAAACCCCCGCCTCACCTTCTTATTTCCCACTTGATGATGACAACCCACTAGATAGCCTTCTTTTCCACCTTTCACCCCAGGTTGTTTCCGGCATCCCTTCCCTCCACATCTTTTATTTCCAGGGTGCCATCAATGGTCTTACAATTACTGTCTTCATAGATACCTCGCCTGGCCTCTCACCTTAGCCTCCATACTATCCTCACTCAATCCTTTATTGTTATGGTTAGAAATGGGGTGAACATTCCTTGCACTGGTCACTACCCTGATGTCCATATCAATTTATAAGTCAACCACTTTTACATTTCCTTCTTCCTCTTTCTTATTAAGGGTGCTAACAAGGTCCTTAGCATTGCTTGGCTTCGTTCACTTGGCCTTATCACTATAAACTTTTCCATCCTTCCCCTGTCCTTTACCTACCATTTCGTCCCCATTACCATTACCAGCAAAACTAGTAACCCCGCCACTTACACCGCCTTTTACCATTTAATCCAAACTGACTCTGTTGCTTCAATTCACCTATTTTCCTTTTCCCCATCCCCTTCACATCCACCTTCTTCAACCTCTTCCTTTCCCACCCTTTTTACTGAGCTTATCACTGATATACACCCTTAAATTCAGTCTATCATTCTTGACTACCCCCACAATGTTTCATCCTGCCTATGATTTGCCCCTACACTGCCCACATGATCACTATATTCCCTTATTGCCTAACTTTGCCCCAGTTAGTGTCAAACCATATCATTACCCCCCATTCCTAGAAAAAGACCATGACCACTATTATCCAAGAAATCTTGGCTGAAGGCATCAAAGTCCTCAATACCAGTCCTTTCTCCACACCTGTTCTTTTGGTTTGCAAGAAGATTGGTTCTTAGCAGTTTTTCCATTACTGTTAAAGATAGGTTCCCTATCCCAACTATAGATGAACTTTTGGTTGAATTAGGTGTTGTTACCATTTTCACTAAGATTGACCTAAGGTCTGGTTACCACCAAATTCAAGTTGCCACTAAAGATACTCATAAAACCACCTTCAAAACATTTGATGGCCACTAAAAATTCTTGATCATGCCCTTTGGCCTATCAAATGCTCTCTCCACCTTCCAATATACAATGAATAATCTATCACGCCCCTATTTGTGCAAGTTTGTTCTAGTTTTTTTATGACATTCTTATTTTTAGTAGTTTTTTCACTAAGTTACTAGCATTAAGAGAAAAGTTTTACTAGCTTTCAATTTCTTTAAACCTTAGTACCTTAGGACTTTACATTTATGTGTTGAAACTAAGACCTCAATTTTTGAGGCATAGTATGTTTTATTTATTTTATTGAGAATTTGTAAAAAACCTCAAGTACTTATAACCTTGAGGAGAAACATTTTTTTTGTTATGAAGTGGCGATGTTTTATTTTAAATTGTTTATTCTACGAGTACAAGTTCACAGTAACGTAATACACTCTAGCGTGTTACATTTTGGTATCAGAGCAGTTCAATTCATTAGAACTGTGGATAGAATAGGATAGTTTTGTTGCCATAGCTTCTATTTTACCTTGTTGTGGGATATTGAGACTAATCAATTCAATATTATGTGAAATGTAGGTAGAAAATTATGGCTGGTAAACCTCGAGGTGAAGAGCCAAGGTAACCCAACATGAATTAGAAAGCCATACAAATGATGGCGATTTCTATGAGGGAATAAGATACCACATCTACCAACCTGGTGAACTGAGTCCTTGCAAGGCACACTTGATAGTTCCACCACTATAAGCCAAACAGAAAATAAGGCTCAGAATGCGGGATTCTCCCAATTTACTACCACCTTTCAAAGGGTAAGTACAACCCCTTTGCAACTGAATCTTGGTTACAAGAGATGGAGAAAATCTTTAGGGCTGTGCCCTGCTCGGAGGAACAGAAAGTCACTTATGCCATGTTCATGTTGAAGGATGAGGGAAAAAATTGGTGGAGAGGAGCCAAAGATAGGATGGTAGCCTTAGGAACTCTTGACTTAGGAGAACTTTAAGACTATTTTCCTGTAGAAGTATTTCCCTCATAGAGTACTCCATCTACCTTCAAAACCATAATGGAAGACAATCAAGTTTGAATAGGGCTTGGGGTTTAACATCCAGAATGTGGTAGGGGCCTTGGAAATTGGGGAATTCTCTACCCTATTGAGCAAGTGCCTTATAGTGGAGTAGAACTTGAAGAAGATGGAAATATATTCAACAAAATTAGGCCTGTTATTTTGGGATGCCTCTTGAGAATTTGAGCTCAGTTTGACCATAGACGAAAAGAGAAAAAAATAATGATAAACATGCAAAGTTTAAGAATTATGTTTTAAAGTGAATAATCAAGTAAAATTTTACATAGATTATGCATTTATGAAACATGTTTATTTTGTTGCATTTAAGGGCACTCATTGAGACATCGTCTCACCAGTTTAAGTTTTATGTTATTGATTAAACAGGTAAAGAGCTTGAGCATTGACATGGAAAATTGTTTTGCATATCTTATGATAAGGTCAATGACGAGCATAGGGTTTATTTTATGTTTTGTATATAGTGAAGTTTGGCCCTCTTCATGTTTATTAATGTATTATTTTGAAATACTCTATTAATATCTTGGGATCTCACCCAAAGAAATAGTTTGTATTACAGTATATTATTTAATGTGAATGTATTATATTTACTTCCGCATGGTGATTTGTTATGATCGTATAATAGTAGGGCATATTGGGCCAACTCATTTTTTTATCTTGCACAAATTTAAGTTATTTTTTTATCAATATTTATTGTTTAAATTTCAATCCTGTATGACACACAATAGGCCTCTATTCTTATTACATTAGACCATTTTAATTTTCAATTTTATTAGCCCATAGGCTAACTTACAAGTTCTATAATTATTATAATTCAATGCAATTTTGGGCTAATACTATTATTTGGGCCTTTAACAAATTTCTAACCACTTTTATATTTGCTCAATTTGAAAATGTATCATGATTCATGAATTTGGCCATTCACACATTTAATTCTAATGGCCTAGAAGTCAAGTTACAAAAATTACAAAATTATAAAAGAAATAAATCAAAATATTACAAAAATTGACCATAAGAGTTGAAAGTTCGGGTCATTCTCTTCATAATTGCTGGTTTGTTCTCCCAAAGACATCTAAGACAAAAAAAAAAAACTAGGAAACTTCAACAAACAATTCATAATAAAAAAAAAACAAACTTATTATATAAACACTAACAATCCAATAATTACCACAAACAAGCATACTGTGAACTATTCATGGCTTTTGACGTGAAAGACCATATAAATTATCACATGATTCCTTAGAAAACTTAGGCATTCAATTATCAAAAAATAGTAATAAATTTCAAATTAATAGCCTCAAGAAAAATATCCCATAGGGGTTTGTAATCATGACTACATGTAATAAACAGATTTTCAAAGAACATTAGCTGTAGTCCTCAATTTGGCTCACCTACTTCCTTGTCTTCCTTTGGGTAATGTTCCACTTATACCTACAATGGAAAGCCCAACAAGATTCAATCGATAAATAATACTCAAATATCTATGGTATGACTAGAATATAAAACATAACAAGGTAACCAACTATTGTGCTCATCTACTATTGCTTAACTTCAACTATCTTCTTTTACTACATTTGATCTTGTGCATTGTTAGCATCACCCTAGAAATGAAAAGCAAGAACAAAAATCATGAGCAAAGAAATGCATTTTGTAAAAGCAAATCATTAAGGTGCAACAATATAGGTAAACATCACCAATACGACAATACCCGAAGGTAAATACAAGTGTTTTCACACCATAGATAGATGTTCAAACATCATCAATACCAAAACAATCATCATACATAACAAACCTTTTGTAGACATATAGAAAATTTTCACACCAAATACATAGGTAAATTTCACCAATCAATAATCACCACAACAAAAAATAATGGCCTCAAAGCCATAAAAAAAAAAAACAGCATAAAAAAATCTCCATTAGCTGTTAAAATAATAAAACATCAAAATAAAAGCATAAGAATATTTTTGCCTACACTTTAGACCAAGAAATCAATGACAAACACCATATAGTTAACAAGTTATAGCATAAAAACCAAAATCTCTAAAAATATTTATGCCCAACACACAAAAATAAGAAAAGCATATAAAAAAAACAGAGATAAGTGTTAAATAACAAAAGCATAAAAAAACAAAGACAAGTGTTAAGTTATTCTTTTTATGCAATAAAAGCACCTTAGTTTGACCTATCATCTTCGTCGCCTCCCATTGCATAAAAAGTTGAACCTTTGTGGGACCTATAGCAAGTTCCTCATAAAAGAAACATCATTATTGAATCAAATACTTGTTTTGACATATTGATAGTAAAAACTACAATTTTAAAAGGATCGAAGGAAGGGGCAAGTGGGAAAAACTAAAAACAACGCAAGCACGTTCCTTTGATGTCAAGAACGCTTTGTTGATGATCTTTCTTGTTCCTTTTGCTTGAGCGTTCGCATCGGAGAAACTCTGTTCTAATAAAGAGAAACAAACAGAGATAGAAAACTTAGCGTCAAGATATTGAAGTTCAAAAACAAATCAAACAGGAAAGGTGTTGAGAGATGGAAAGAAGTGAATGAAATTAAGAAGGATGAAGAGGAATGAACAATGAAGAGGGGAAAACGTGATGGAAAGGTTGAAGGAATAAAAGGAATGAGACTGAGATCGACTGTGCGACACTAAGGTTAGGGTGTGAAGGAACAAGATGACATGACACTTGAGAGGAGCAGAGAACAATTGAGCGATGCTAGGGTAAAAATGAGACGCTACACCTTTGGAGAAGCATTTTATATGTAAGGTTTTTCTTTCAAAATTCACATACTCGGTCGGGTTCAGTCATTAATGGATTAACAAATCCAAAACTGAATCCGATTGCATGAAACCACTATTTTTACCCAACGACCCACTGACCATAATGAATCGCCCTCTTCTCTCAATTTGGACCCGGGTGCTACGAGTTTCAGGCAGGCTTGGGTGTTTTGCTCACCCCTATATAATAGTAAAGGTAATATTCATAGGAAAATTTGGAGAGGGTCAACCAATCCATTTATCATTCCACCACTCACCTAAGCAAGCTTAGGAGTTTAGGTGCTTTAGTTGCTTGAAGCCCGATCGTCAGTAACTTATCTTATCTTATTAACACAAGCAAAAAGGTTTATAAAGAGGATCTAACAACACATACCAAGTAAAAAGACGTATATAACCACTTAACTCTCACTCTAGTTGATTTAAGTGTCTGAATCCTAGCTAGTGAGCTCCCCCATCACATTCGACTTGAAGACTGCTTAGAAAACGTGCAATCTCCGTCTCCAAACTTGTAAACTTATGAAAGACACTTAATCCCTAATCTTGGACTGATAAAGGACAATTCCCAATCTTACCCATTAAGCCAACTTTGATTACCCAGAAATTTAAATAATTCTGTTTTTACAACGCCGAAGCGTATCCTTGCCAACACCTAGACTAGATTCGTGGGATAGGGCGTAAGATCCGAAGAACGAACACAATGAAATAGTCAAAAGCCAAATGCAAAAAAACACAGCATTAGTCAAATAAAATATCTATTTTTTTCTGTTGTCTTTTATTTCTTTTGTTTTTAATAATTAAGTATGGTAAGAGGGACCCAGTAAAGGGTTGATCTCACGTGGAGGTCACCCACATAATGTGCAATTTCGCACCCTTTTGCGTAAAGAGCCACCTTTAACATCATCACCGTCGTGCCTCCACGTGGCCCACAACAACTGGTCGGTGAGGTTGTGGAATGGCGAATCATCAAATCCCTTCCCATACACTTTCAAATTTTTGATGACATGGGATGGCTGTGAATAAATGGTCTACATATTTGATCCAAAGAATTTTCAAGAAAAATAATTTTCAATTAGAAATATATTTGAAAATTTATTAGTGTTTTTAAAATATAAAACTAATTTCTAAGAAAAGTTATACTATAAACAATTTCACATGTAACAAAATTGGTTACGTTTCTCTAACTTTTTATTAGTCTTAAACATCGGGTCATGGGCAATCAAGGACTTTTGGTGTTAAATTCTTTTCATTTTTTTTTTATAATCTGACTTTTGGTCTTAAGTTAACCAAGAGGTTGAATGAAAAGTTTTTTTTTTTTAACAAGAAAATATAAGCTAATTTTAACATTACATGATCAAAATCATATTATGAACAATATTATAATAATATCACATGATTTTAATACGTATTTATTTATTATTTTTGCATAATAGTTTAATCAATATGTATAATTTAATTATTTAAATTACTTTAATAACTTTAATTATTTTTTATCTAATTATATTTGATTCTATCACATCATATAAGAAAATATTTTTTATTTTACAATGATTACATTGAAATTTGAACTTAAAATCTCATGCAAATTATCTAAATCTTTTACTATTAGAGTCATCTATAACAATAATAAATAAGATATTCCATTTTAGTTTACATAGTTGTTTTACCTATTTTGTCCTTTAATTGTTATAAATGTAATTGCATATTTTCACATTATTTTATTCAATCTCCTCTCTCTCGCTCTTCTATTTTATATGTTTTTCCAAAAAAATAAAAAATGCAAACAAACTGACACAACATTGTCTGTCTTTCCATTAGTATAAAATTATGTTTATTGACCAATGTTATTTTTTTTTTCTTATACCTTTCTTTCAATTTATTTTTGTCGTATTTTTCGAGTAAAAATATTTATATAATTAATTAATCAATTAAAAATTATCTTAAATATAACTTTTAAAATAATTATTTTAAAATCAATAATCTTACCATAATAATATGTGATTAGAGTATATTTTATTTAACTCACTAAAGTCAATCTAATGGAAGGTTTGAGTAGTTACCATAAGATCTCAAGTATAAACCTTGTTGCTACTGTCGTACACTGAAAAAAGTACATTTTATTCATTTTATTTTTGGGTGAAATATGCTTTTGGACACTCAAAATATTTCAAAATGTTGATTTTAGTCCCTATAAATACTCTTTATATAAATTAGAATAATTATATTCAATGAGAGCGTTTTTAACTGCTATTTTTTAACAAGAGTATTTTTAGCTGTCATTTTTCAATGAGAGTATTTTTAGGAATTTATTTAATCTCTTATCTCTTTCAATATATCATTTTCAATATTTTTACTTGTAAATTCAATTTCAATATTCTTTTAAAAAAATATCAATAATTAAAAATTAACATTGTATTATAATAATTGTTTATTATAAATTTAAAATATAATCAATATGTTCAAAATCTTTATTTATTATGAATTTTAATTATAATATAATTTATATATTTAAAAATATTTATTTATTATAAATTTAAGTTATATAAAATAAATATTTATTTTGTACAATGCACAAACTAAAATACTAATATTTAATATGTTTCTACTCTTTACATTTACCTAAAATCACGTGTTTTTAGTCCTAATGAAAGATTAAAACAACATCCCTTTTAATAAATGTAAAAACTAAAAACGTATGAAATTTTTATAAGTACTAAAACCATCATTTCAAATTTTTCCTAAGGAGGAGTTGAGCTGAGCTAATGCTGTGACACATGGGATTTGTTAGAAAAGCGCCTACGTGCCCGGAGTGTGAAGAACAAAGTTTTTCGACTCCTTTTTATTTATACCGTTTCCCACGCTCGTAGCATAGAATCAACAGCAGACGATCCCACCTCCGCCTTCGCCTCTGTTAACAAACGGCTCCACGAGTTACTACCCGAATTCCACCAACAAACAAACCAAACAGCCGCCGTTAGCGCGTAGCAGGAGCGGCCGTTGCACGCCACTGCTAACGTTTTTGATAACGACGTGCCTCTCTCTTTGTTCCCTCGTTTGTTCCTACGTTCCCCTTCCCTCTCTCTCTCTCTCTGTGCGTGTCTCTGTCTGCGACTCCGTACGGGTTTCGTTACTCCGAGGAAGAGCGGGGGCGCCATTTCGATCTCTTGAAGAAAGCGATACCCGTTTCGCTCTTTTCCTCTCCCACTCTCCTCAGGTATATATATTATATATTTTTATCGTCGTGTCTGAAGCGACGCCGTTTTGGTGATTCGGGTACACGAATGCAATGTCGTTCTTTTTCTCCCCGGGGATCGAAAATCCGCGTCGATGGACGAGTTTGTTGATTGATCTGTGATTTTCGGTTCTGACTTTTTTCGTGATTTTCTTGATCCAGCTCAGTTGTGGTGTTTCGATTTAATTTTTTTTTTTTTATGGTGTTCTGGATTCTATCGAAATTGCATTTGATGTTGTCAAATGTAGGTCTTTTTCTTTCTTGATGGAGGGAGCTTATAGGCAGTGTAATGTTGTTCTTCTCTTGTTTATTGATTGATCTACGGTTTTGGGATTTGTCATTTGGGGGACTAATTCAGCTGAACAAACAATCGTGTTGTTTTGTGGATTTCTTCTAATGTAAGCCTTAGCTGTGGAAAGTTCTAGATTCCCTAACTGTCATTCTCTGTTTTACTTCCTGTTATTCCTTGATGCAGGGGTCATCTTAGTAATGGTGTAATCCAATGTTAGTCTTGTTGTGTGGAGGGTAAAGGGTTAAGTTTGTTGATTGATCTGCGGTCTTGGGTTACTTTTTTTTTTTTTTTTTTTTATGGATTTTGTTCCCTAATTTAATCCTGTTGAATATATTTATTAATTGTGTTATGCATGAATTCTGGATAAATGTTGTATTTTTCTTTCAGTGTATGCCTCAGGTGGGGAGTATTCTTGATCCTGGGTTGTATTGTTATTAAAGGTAGTTCTTGTTTTCCCTGTGTGCAGAGGCAATCTAGGTGCAAATTGCTTGCGTCTTGAATAGGAATATAGAATGCCAGGTACAAAACCCATGTCTTGTATGGCACTGAGATGTTGATTTTGTGAATTTGTTATTCTGGTTGTGTTTTGGGACTGTAGTTTTGAGTTTGACTCTTGATGTCTACGGGTTTAGGGGAAGAAGTATTAGCTCAAGAAGATGAGCGGAGTAGAAGTTTGGAGCCCGAAACCTCTGAGGATGAGTGGCGGAAGTCTCGAGCTAGATCTCTTAGGAGAAAAGCAATGACTGCTTCAACCAGACTCACTTATAGTCTCAGGAAGCGTAATACACGTGTAGCCAATTGTGAATTTGCTTCAATATTCATAGAAGATGTCCGTGACGCTAACGAGGAAAAAGCTGTAAATTCATTTCGTCAGGCGCTACTTACAAGAGATCTGCTTCCAGATTCCCATGATGATTATCATACAATGCTGAGGTAAATGAATGTGTCTAATAAGTTTCTTTTCTGTTGAGTGTGCTGTTTCTCTTTTAACTGCTCAATTTTATCACTTTATACATAGCTGTTGAATAAATGGAGTATTATGGTCTATGTTGTTCATATCCTGTTGCATGTTGATCCATCTGCCATAGGTGCAGTTTCTATTTTACCTTAATCAAGAAACATTAATTGTGCAAAGGTGCGACTGGAAGCCCATTGTCTGGAGTGACATTTTGTAGCTCCTTCCTCAATAATTTACATGATTTTGCTTTCAATTTGAAGTATTCTTCCTCTTTTAAAGAGGGATCCAGATGTTGGATTATTATTAATGTTCATTTCAGAGATTCAGTAAATCCACTAGTTTAGTTAATGGATTGCTTATCCAAATTCCAAATTGCCATCCTTGATGTTTGAAACCTTTTTTTCAGCAACTTCTGGTGAAAATTAAAACATCTTTAAGTATTTTTCTATACAAGTTTTTGTACAAAAGAAAAATCTTTAGACGTGCACTATATTAAAGCCTGCTGATGTTTTCATGCTGCAGGTTTCTGAAGGCCAGAAAGTTTGACATTGATAAAACAGTGCAGATGTGGGCAGATATGCTCCACTGGAGGAAGGAGTATGGAGTAGATTCTATTTTACAGGTAACGTTTGGTAGTTGGTTGTTTTCCTTTTACTTATTAAACAAGCCATTGTTTACAAATTAACACACAAAGATTGAAGGAGTTTGGTTGAGTTTTCAACTAACAGCCACCCATAGTGTGTAATTCTAGTGAGGAGAAATCCTGCATATATCCCTTTTGGAAGATTTTCCTAACATTATTTGTTTGATCAAGAATTACTTCAATCTTCCCATTGCTGAATGAACAGTGTTATGATAAATAATATATAGGACTTTGTATATAAGGAGTATGAAGAGGTTCAGCGTTATTATCCTCATAGTTACCATGGTGTGGACAAAGAGGGCCGACCGGTTTATATTGAAAGACTTGGCAAAGTTGAACCCAGCAAGTTGATGAATGTCACGACAGTAGATCGATTTTTAAAATATCATGTTCAGGGATTTGAGAAAATGTTTAAAGAGAAATTCCCAGCATGTTCTATTGCAGCAAAGAGGCATATAGATAAAACAACAACAATACTTGATGTGCATGGCGTGGTAAATTCTATGTTTACAACAACACATCTGAATAGCGAAAATAGCATTATGCGGAAGTCAAACCTTTTTATTACTTGGTATATTTTGCAGAATTGGGTGACCTTTAGCAAAGTTGCACATGATCTCGTTATGCGCATGCAAAAAATTGATGGTGATAACTACCCTGAGGTAATTAAATGTTATAGGAACTTGAATTTAACTTGATGAACAAATTGTAGTTTATGGGCTTCCATTTCATTTTTTTTCCTTTTTCTTTTGCTTCAATGATCTTTAAAGTGACAATCTCAACTTAAAAATTCAATTCTGAGATCCTTTATGGAAAATTCTTAAAAGCAAGAAAGAAAAAGTAAACAAGCTTATGTTTGTTTGTAAATGAAAAGGAAAAAGGAGACAAGCTATTCATGACAGAGGAAGGTGAATTTAGTACTAAGTAGGTCTCTGTGTGATAAAAACTGGTTCAGAAATGGAAGAAAAATAGAATTTCTTTACTGATTGTGTGTATCTTTACAAAGAATTCCTTGGATATTTGAGAGATCCAGGCCTCTCCCTAGTCCCAATTCTATTTCACCCAAATGACTGCCCTTCTTCTCAACTCCTCTTCCTATTTATAGGCAGCTACTGGTATGCTAACATAAACCCACTCCTTAATTGGCCTAATCAGTTGCAGGTCCATTCCCCCTCTTTCTAACATACCTACTTGTATTTCTTTGACTAACTAGCCTAACTAACTAATTAGTAATATAACTATCTGACCTATCACTGTGACTGGATGTTTTTGCATATCCTTTTCCTCCAAAGTTCAGTTTTTATTTGTTATTTTTATTTCCTCGTACCATTCATATTGTCATGCATATGTTCACATGGGTGCAGGCGTGTACATGAACTCAAGTACATGTAGGATTTAGGAATGGAACCTGAATTAGGGATACAAACTGCAATTGTGCTTAATGAACCCACAATGCCCATCCCTAACATACTGCCTACTAATACAGTGATACTTAAATCATACCATTGTCTGCAAACCTTACCGCAAAAACAAAGTTGCCGTAGGTAATTTGGGTATACAGTCATTGTTCACTTCTGAATTTGCTTTTTTTTTTTTTCAGACATTAAACCAGATGTTCATTGTTAATGCTGGTAATGGGTTCAAGCTACTATGGAATACTGCAAAAGGGTTTCTTGATCCAAGAACCACAGCCAAAATACATGTATATATCTATTTTTCTTTGTATGTTTTCACTTTAGAAAGGAACAAGCATAGTATAAATGATTCATGCTGAATCTACAGGTTTTAGGCAACAAGTTTCAGAGCAGATTGTTAGAGATTATAGACTCAAGGTTTGTGTTTATGTTTGTACTGTCCCAGTTAATTAAGTGCTATGTCTGTAATAATGCCTATCACGTGAGCATTCCTTTTTTGTCTTTTTTAAACAGCCAACTTCCAGATTTCCTTGGAGGCAGTTGTTCATGCCCAAATGATGGAGGGTGTCTTAGATCTAACAAGGGACCTTGGAATGATCCTGACATTTTGAAAGTATGGTATTATTAGGATTATGGCTCCCACATTTGTATGAAATCACATTTAAGAATTATTGCTCAATTGTACAGCTAATACTCCCTTGTTCTATTTACAGCTGTTACATTCTAGAGAAGCAATGAAGCTAACGAAGTTTGGAAGTTCTTCTGTTGCTAATGAGGTAGATGTGAAGTCATATGCCAGCAAGGTCACACATAAAATTAGTGCCAGTGCAGTATTTTGTTGTACAATTCACAAGTCTCATTCATACGCTTTTGCATGATGTAAAGCTTTACACATGATTGTTTCTTCATAGGTTACCAGCTCTGAAATATCTGAAACTGTATCAGCATCAGCAGCAAGATTAAGTCCTGCAGCCTTTGTACCATCTGTTCCTTCTAGTGAAAAAGTGAGCTGGCTTTCTATTTTCCTTTTTTTTTTGTTTTTATCTTTCTTATATATTTTACATGTTTGAGTTTCAAATCCTTAGCAGTTTTTTTTATGTCCCAAACTAGAAGCTTTACTGACTACTATTCATTTTATTAATACTTTTTGTGAAAGTATTTTGCTCATGTCATATACTACTGAAAGGAAGTGCAACAACGATTATGAATGATTTATGTTATGACATAGAGTTGACAATAATTTGAATTCTCCAGCTTGCTACTATCCAATCCTGTTGATTGAAGCCATAGACCAATCCAATGTGAATATTTTCTTATACTATTGAGAGTCTCTGGTATCTATAGTGAATTTGTGCTAGTTGTTAGTTTTTTGATGTACACTGCAAGTTCTATATCATCTTTGCACAGACTTAAGCAAATAGTTTCATGGTCAAATCAAGTGTTTTTAGTATCCTGTGTCATCTTTTTATACATACGTGCCTTACTTGAACAAATTTTGTAGGTGGAAATTATGCATTAGACTATGAATTAATTTTGGTGTAACACAAATTACTTATAAGTTATAACTAACCAATGGCATAATTAGTCTTATTCTCCATCTGTTTGGCACTCAACAGAGTGTGTGATTTTCTTTCCTCCTTTATCGAGGACGTATACCCTTCTTTTCGTTGGATTTCAATCCTCTAAAATGGAATGTTCACTTTAGGCAGTAAAATGAAGAGTTTATAAGATTTGACAGAAAAGTCAAATAAGTTGATTTATTTTTTGTGTAAAATAGAAGTACAGGGATAACAAAATTGAAAATTTGAGAAGCTAGTTCCTTGATTTCCTCACTGTGGTTGCCACCTGCACTTTGCTCTCTATATTGAACCCTGAACTTCCTTTTTGTCATAGTGATGGACTTGTTATATAATTGCAAGGAGATAGTATCTATTTTACATCTTTCACATTGTCTAATGACCAAGATTGAAACAATATTCTAGTGGAAATTGGACTTTGTTGCACTTAAGTTCATTTTTGGCTAAAATACAACCTCATTCTTCATTTTTATTTTGTCTTGCGTGCCCAGATTTTATTTTGCATCATTTTGTTTCAAGCTGGACTTCTTTCAACTTGGTTGCAGTTGTGTTATGCTTCTCTATTTTTGTAGTGCTTATCCTTTTGTAATAAATTCTTCTTTTATCAAAAAAGAAAGGAACATGTTGAGATGCATACACATCAAATTAACATGGTATCAAGCAGTGTTGTTAAATAGTTGTTATAGCTGTGCTATAGCACTATTGCATTGGGAAATTCCTCAGATCCATGATCACGACTCCATTGTGGGGCATCTTCCTCGAAAACAGCTATTGTGGCCGCTGTGGGTGTCGTGGTTACGACATGTGTCACAGCATCGTGGTTTTGAGAGAAGGATGTGGGACTGTGCATGACTTTTTTTCCCACTCAATCCTAGCGTCTCCCCACTCCCCCACTCACGTAAAACCTGTTAAACTTCTCCCATATGTAAACTTCTGTTCATGGCTTCATGTAAGGATCAAGGAAGGACTCCTCCACTCCTCCATCAACGTTTGTTCACCTCTTCCTGCATCCTCTTGTAATCTCCGGCAAGTCTATGGCCAATTGAACTTTTGAGTTAAAATTATGCCAATTTTTATGCATTTTATTTTTATTTGCATACAACTTAAATATTTTATAATACATAATTGATATATATCATATATTTCAACCGTTATGTGACTTTTGCCATTTGCTCGTGATGCTATCTGCCATATGATATAGCGGATTATTGGCTTTCTGCCATTTTTCGCGATCCGCAATTGATAACACTGGTATTGAGTAAATTCCCAGTAGAAAGCTGGTTGATGCTAGCCCAATTTATTTTAAAGAAATATTTTAAAATTAAAAAATGAAAAATGCAATGTACATCAAAATGTTGTCTACTTGCATTTCTGTAGAGCACTTGACTGCATGTTGAAAATGGACTACTTATAAATTCAATCAAATTTAGAATACAAAGATCGTTTTGACTCCTGTTAGTGGTCCTTGATTGATAGTAGGTCATTTGTAAGTTACACTGTAAATCCTCATTCAGGTTCATAGCATGTCTTAACCATAAAATGGGACAAACTCCCCCTCTCCCTAATTTTACATTAACAAATTAAAAAAAAATAAAATCTAGAATCTAGAATACAGAACAGTTAATATCCCAAAATTACTATCAAAGAATTGCAAAAGTGGATAACTACCCATTTCAATTTGCCATGAACTAAAATTTTGCCAGTATTCATTAATCATTTTTTAACCCCTGATTTTAAGGCCAAGGAATGCAGTGGTAAGCCTTATAGCTTATTTCAGTGAAACCAATGAAGACAGAACTAATTCAAATGAAAAGGAATTCTATTACTATAGTTGTAGTGTATATGTATATATATACACTCCATGTCAGCTTCCTATCATGGCAATTCTCAAGAGCCTAAGAATCTGTAAAGACTAATATTAAATTTTATTAATTACAACAGAAGGAATAATTCCATCATGGTGCTACCAAAATTATGGTTGTGGATGTCAAAACTGTAGCATGAAAGTATGTGATTTAGGGAAAAAAATGGGGGATGATGGACGCAGCTATGAATTACATGCTTGGCTGGTTTTGAGTTTGTCTAAATACTATTTCATTTTGATATCAACTTGTGAAGCTTCATGGTTTACTTGTCCAAAGCTATAGATGGCTGTTAAATTCAAGAAAAACAGATCTGTTTCCTTTCTTTTTTAACATTGAGTTTCTGTATCTCACTTTTTGTCTTTTAGCTTCTCTGAATGAAGTTGGTTAGTGAAACACTTTCTTGGCTTCCACATTAGCTTAGTCTGTCATTTGGGATACTTTTTGTGCCATTTTAAAAATTTGAGGATAAGTTAAACCAAAAGAACTAGATTTCAAATAAAATTGGAATTTTATACCTTAAATATTCAGTTGGTTATTTTTATCTTGGGTTTCTCTGAATAAAATTGATGGTTAATAGACCACCTTCTTGGGTTCCACACCAGCTAAGTATGTTGATAGAGATATGTCTATCTAATACTAGATGCCAAATTTAAAATTTTGGTATGTGATTATACTTTAAACTAACAGAAAGAAAGAAAATGATGTGGATTGTGGAATAAAATTTGAAGTCTATAACATTTACTATTTTAGATGATTAAGGGCACTTTTGGGTAAAAAACAAAATTAAGCACTTATTCAATAAGCACTTATCAAATTAGTGCTTATTTACAAGGTTAACTATGGAGGTTACTGAAACAAGTTAATAAGAGTTTATTTTGATAAGTTTCTCAATGAAGCTTATTTTAATAAGCTAAAGAAAACTTATTTTAATAGTACTTTATATTTGAACTTTTTGTTTAAACTATAGGTTATCTGCATCTCATGTATGATATGGAACCATATTTCAGAAAAGGATGAGAGACTGTGCATCTATAAGCAACCTACTTGAGCCAGTCAATGCTGCCAGAGAAGTTGGGGATGTTGATTCAACTAGTATGTGATTCCTTATCACGTCTTTTTCTAATTAGGTGTTGATCTGTGTTTCATTCTTTTTGTAGATATTTATTAGAGGATGAACTTGTTTTATGGCTTATAAAAGATGATAATAGAACTTGCAACATAACCTGTGAATAATCTTGGTTTGGATGCCCGACTTGAGCCAGGAGAAATATGCTGTAGTTTAAATTTGTTAGGCTAATTATTTCACTCGGTCCAGGCTGGGATGGAAGTTCCTAGGGCACTCTGTTTCTAGAACAGGATGGATATTTGTTGCTATGTTTTTCTAAGTGCTAGAGACTTTGATTGAAATTTTAGTATGTATGTGTAGTTTAATATTGTTTGTTGCTAAAAGGTGTATCTCACATCTTTATCGCTTGTTTGAGTCATTTGGACTCTGTTTCCTTTTGTAGTTAGGAGAAATTCTTATCCTGCACTAATTGTAAAAAGTGGTGCATCTGATAGGTGATTCAAGCAATAATTATCTGAGAAGACTACCAGAGAAGCCAATTCAGTATATCACAAGTATTTTGGCTCAAATCACAGTCAAATTGTTAACTTGTATTTATGTAGTATTTGTGGCATTGGGGAAATTTTTTGTGGTTCGCTCTGTAGACAACCAAACAAGAAGCCATGAGGAAACCCAATCTGAACAATCCAATTCCCAGGAACAATTCATTACTCCGGCAATAAAAGAGCCACTTTGGCAGAGGTTGCAGAATTTAGAGGCAGTGGTAACTGAGATGGCCAATAAACCTAGAACAATTCCTCCTGAAAAAGAGGATATTCTTCAAGAGTCATTGAGTCGTATAAAATCTATAGAATATGACTTGCAAAAAACAAAAAAGGTAGTGCCAGTCTCCTACCATAAAATAGATCACTTTGAAGGTCATCTTGTTTAGAGAATTTACATTATTGTGTTGATTGAGTTCGCTGCTTCATGTTAGGCCTTGCTGGCAACTGCTTCAAAGCAAGTTGAGCTTGCTGAGTCTTTTGAAAGCTTAAAGGAGAGTAGATTTGATGTAAGTTGCTGATGCCCCCACTTTCATTTTGAGAACTTAATATAAAAATTTAATGGACCGTCTTATAGCGTTGCTTTCATCTGAGTGCATACCTTTCTGCTCATCTGATGCAGAACATAGAATTTAACTTGGAAGATTTTCTTACATTTTTTTCTAATCAGTGACTGATAAAATCTTTTGCCATAGAGATTGTTCTTAGAGTACACACACAATAACTCCCTTTTATATCCTCTCCTCCTGGTAACAATTACAGAAATCATCGTTAAATCACCTAATTGGGCTTTCAAAGTATATAGGACACAAATGCTAATTTGAATTGGAAACTCTTCCAAGTGGATTACGACTGTAAGGATCCCAAAGTAGGGCTACATTATCCATTACCATCATATTCTCCTGACTTTACCTTAAACTGAGGTCCTTGCTCAATTTGAGTTGTGCACATCTTTGCATTACATTTCAATATATTACTCAATTTGAGTTGTGCACAACCCTTTGTATTATTTTAATGTACTATTCTCAGTAAGTTAAAGTTGTAAATGGGTTTTGTGATAATGTTTTCCTAGTAGTACTTTAGTTGAATGTTTGTATACAGTATATACAGATGATAACTTTTCCTAAAATACAGGGGACAAACTCATGTTGGCCTAAAAATAGTAGAAGTTATGCCCCAGGAGCAGGAAAATGAGCATCCCCTTTTTCAGCATCAGTTTGCAGAGGTTGCTTGTCGATTGTTTTTGATACTCTACAGCTGAATTACTACCAGACCTAAACTTCTGTTGGCTTATATAAAGGAATTACTCTCGTTCTCATAGGTGACTTTCCTTCCATTTATATAAACACAATTTTATACTCTCAGACTCCCTGAAAGAAACAGTGGTATCTTGTAATATCCATTTCTTTTCAGGTTTGAGGAATGGGCTATGGGGAGTAGATAGCCCCAATGTATAGAAGGCATCAAGAATTTTTTGAGGTTTCTGGACTCCTAATTATTCCTTTTCAATTTATAACCGAGTGTGTTAACCACATTTATTTTCTTATTGGCTTTTCTGTACAGAGGACATAGATACAAAGTAATGTTACTCAAATTCTGATGTACTTTAATACCAGTTGCATATATGCTAAAAAGAATCATTTTCTGTAATCCATTGTAACAGATAGCGAGCGCTTAACAGTAAATTTTGGATTTTACTAGAGGATGTGCTTTCCCCTTAAATTCTTAATTTTGGATAATTTTTATCACTCTAGTTTTTAGAGAAATACTTTTCTTGGACTTTATGATATGCTAAGCCACTTTATCTTCCCGTTTGCAATCTCATGAGAGCAATGTTTTCGAAACTGGTAGAATCAAGAATCAAGAATCAAGAATGAAGAGTGGTTTGTGGCTCTTAGTTGATCCAAATAATGTATTAAATGTATTTGAAATAAATAAAATAAATTCTGTAAGTCTTTATAATGAAAAAAATTATTGAAATTGACTCTATTATTGCAAAGTTGTAAAACATATGCAACTTGAGAGTATTGGTTAACTCGGAGCTTTTGGTACATCTATTAAAGTTTTTTTTTTTTTTGAGGTTTATTAAAGGTGTTTAATTACTTGAATAGTAAATGATTTTGGTATGTAAAATAATAAATACTTCATTAAATATAATTTTTATTCCTTTAATCAAGGTTATTAGTTAACATTTGCCAGACTTAGAAGTTAGTTGCGAACTTCTATACACTTAAAAGACAGAAAAGCTTCCCTTGTTAATAAGTTATAACTAAGCATGATAATTAAATCTAGACTTGAAAGCAACCAACAGATTCTAATTCAATTTTGATGAGAAAACTTATTCTGATTGACTTTGGGATAGAAGTGTCAAAATGAGTTTAAGCCTGTGGGCCACCTCGACTCAACTTGACTCATGGACAAAACGAGTTCTAAAAATGTTGACTAACATTTCACAAGTTGATTTGACTTGACTCACTTAACATGTAGGTTGAGGTGAGTTCACTTGGGTGAGTTGGGTCAATTTGTGTCATGTTTTTTTTTAAATTTATTTATTTATTTATTTTGATTTTTTTGTTATAAAATTTCTTGATATTTTTATTTTTATTTTTATTTTATTTTCATATTCTTTGAGTTTGTTATTATGAATTAATATGTTGTTAGACTTTTTGTATTCGTTTTTCTATTTTTCTATATTTTTCTTGTATTTTCTATTGTATTTTTAATTTTTTTAGATTAAGTGAACTAGCTCAGGAGCCAACATATCTAACCCACAAAATCATAGCGGATTGAGCAGAATTGTGTATTTTTTTTTTGCTCACTAAAAATGTGAGTCAATGTGGGTTGACTCATTTTTTAAGCAATCTGAAGTGGGTCAACTCAAGTGAGCCATTGACTCACTTTGACAATTCTATTTCCAAATGAGATTTGTCCTCATTTACAAATGCATGGTTCTATCGAGTTCAGGTTCAATGATGAAGAAAGAAAGTAAACATAAGTAAAAGGAAAGAAAAGAGATACAAGGTTGACACCCCAAAAAAGATGATTGAAAATTAAGATATATTAACTATTACAAATTAAGTTGTTTTTGGGAAAATAAGCTCAATATATGTTTATAAAAAAAGAGCAAGAGTTAATTATTGAAAAAAATAGAAAGAACAAAACAACCTTAGAATATTAACAGACTATAGTAATTATATTTTTTCTGTAGCAAACAAGACTACATTACTATTAAAAAAGACAGAATAGAATCCCTGAACATAGAGAAGTTTTAACACTAAACATAGGAATATTCACAACTCAAAAAAGAGTGGCAAAATGAATGAGTCGTGTCGACACTTCACTAAGCTAGGAAGGCCACATGAGACCAAAAGAGTAACTTAGTGGTTGTGAAAATTTTGTCATGGGGCCCTATGAAATATATATCTATTACGATTTGGGTGTGTTTTCAAATCTTGGATCTCCCTTGTCTCCAATCCTAAATTCTTGAAACTTTAGAGAAGTAGGCAACTTGTAGATGAGGTATATACTAGTGAGAAAGGCATGGTCCCAATAATTTTAAGGTAGTGAAACTTGGGCAAGGAGAGTGTGACCCAAATCCACAATATGTCTATGATTGTGCCCAACAGTCCCATTGAGGATAGGTGTGAGGACAAGTTAGACGATGAATGATTCCACGTTGAGCCAAATATTGGTAGTAATGGCTTAAAGTCACCACCATAATCTGATTGTAGTGCTTTAATGGGAAGATTGAATTGCTTTTGCCCCATGGCCCTGAATTGTTGAAACATGGAAAGCGCATCGAATTTCCTTTTAAGTAAGTAGATCTATGTGAACTATGAAAACAAATCCACGAAGCTAATATAGTAAGAAAATCCACTAGTGGAAATAAATGGCGTTGGACCCCATAAATTAGTATCATGGTTCTAAATTGCAGTCTGCAACTACAATTGCGCCGGCAACGTAAAGATTTTTTGACTCCCACAATCGCATTGCTACCATTATTATGGCCGCATTTTCCCGCAATGCCAAGGATCGTGATGAAACTACAACCATGACAGCAACCGCAATTTAGAACCATGATTAGTATATAAGAGTTAAAGAGTAGCATTATAAATGGAAGTAGAAGAATGAGATGGTAAGTGATGGCTTTTACCCAAACAATAAGATGCCCCAAAATTAGAAACACTTTTATTAATAGGATCAAGATTACACAGTTTGAATACAATTCTTTGTACATCTGCACATAGATGGCCTAATCTAGAGTGCCAAGTGGAGTAAGAAACAAAATTAACAAACATATTGTTTACAATGGGAAGAACCATGGTTCTAAATTGTGGTCCACAACCGCAATTGTGGCCGTAACGTAAAGGTTTTTGAACTCACCGCAACCACATTGTGACCGCAATTGCAGCCACATCAGTCGCATTTTTCCGCAATGTCAAGGATTGCAATGAAATGGAAACCACTACCACAACCGCAATTTAGAGCCATGGGAAGAACATTAGAATGATAAACTCCTACAGTAAATAGTAGACTATGAGAAGAGACCGACGTATTTGATTGTAGTAGCAAGGTCAATGCCCTTGGTGCTTACATCCAAATGGAATGAATTTGAATAAAAGCTTCCTATTGGTTCTTCCTTATGGTCAAGGATCACCAAGCTTTGAGGAGGGAGGATTTGAAGCTTTTCACAACCAAAATTCTAGTAATTTAGTGTCCATACCAACTTAGGTGGAAAAAACCCTAAATTCTGTTTCATTCTACACACTTGTCTGACTTTGCTCTCACATTTTCTCTCTTTAGGCTGACTGAGCAGCATCTCTCTCCTATAGCTTTCATTTTCATTTTTCTCTCTTGCTTTGAGAAACAAAGGGTTAGGGTTCCAACCTCCCTTCATCATCATCTCTTCAAGGATCCATTATCTATTCACATTTAAAAGCCTACGAAAATTTATAGAATATTATTCATTGAAAGATGATAATATTTAAGAGTTTTCTATAAAAAATTCAAGTTAAAATACCTTAATCATTTGGAATAAATTTTAAAGTTAAGAGTATTATTAGAATTTAAGGTATTTAAGTAATTTTAAAGCTTACACAAAAAAAGTAATTTTAAAATTTAAAATTTATAAATTCTGTAAATTTTATAGAGAATTACATAGTTGGATATTAATTATTTAATTGATATTTAAATTAATATGTCCAAGTGGAACCTTAAAGAATTTGCCATAAAACTTATATAATACACGTTTTATGCGTAAACAGTTATTTAATCACGTAACATTTAAAATTTATGAAAAAATGTAGGAAGAATTATGAATCTATCCAGACTTATAAATTAAGAGATTTAAGTACTTGAGACATTGTGGAGGGCCATATGTGATGTGGTGTTGATGTTGGAATCCTTAATGATCAATTGTGTACGAAGGGCTCAAGCACAAACTGTTGTTTTATCTCTATGTCAAGGTTTAAGTAATAATGACGATGTGATTATTTTGTGATGATGAACTTTGTGATTGTCATGCATCCGTGAACATGAGTCATTAATGAGGATATGAGAACATACTCTATCGTTGACAGGTTTATGAAAGCTACTTTTGTACTCATCCATGAGCATCAGTCGTTAATGAGTTTAGATGATTTATTCAAATGCATGATTCTAGTGAAGGTCAAGGCCATGCATTCCCATGTTGTGGTAGCAACTACTTTTATATGGACATCTTGATGAAGCCACAATTGCTCCCAATGATAAGATACTAGTATGTTTGCCAAATATTTTTTGGCACATGTTATGTTATGGACTAGAGATGTCCTTTTTATGATATTTACCATGTTAGGGAACATTAACTAATTGCTTAAATAAAAGTAATCTCTGTGGATTTGAGTCTATCAATGTATTGGTTGTTAGAAATGATGTATTGATTTGTGTGCAAATGTTATGTGTTGCTATGATTGGGTTATTTGTGGTATGTTGTTATTGTTGTTGGCATCTATTTATATTTATCTCTACATGCATGATGTACATCATTATGCACGTACTTTTGTAGTAACTTTGTTTTGCATGCTTACCCTTTTTATTTGTATTTGTACAGTGATTGTGATGTTTGTGTCATTGGCACAGATGGTGCATTAAGAGATTTGGTCTATGATTTCATTTGCATGAAAGGCCTAGCCATCAGTCTACAACTAGCATATCAAGTTATGAGGAATATCATCCTGAATTTTGGAATAGTAACAATTTTATTTCCAATGCATGAATATTTAATTTATATATTCGGTAGTTATATGTTTTTGGATAAACAAAATTTCATTCATAGGTTAAGTAAGAGTACAAGAGATGCTCACTTAGTAAGAAATACAACATATAGAACAAAGTCAAATAAGCCAAAGTATATTAGCACAAACCTACATCCTTGATAGCAACATGAAAAAACAAAGAAGCCCATCTCAACAAAAAAGATTTGGAAGCCACATAAAGTTAACACAAACACACCTCTTGAACAAGTTCACCACCACATAGCTACATTATAAAATCCCTGACACAAAACACAAAAAGAATGAAACTGGATTTGCCTCAACCTATCACACCTCTTTATTCCCAATTATGTGCTAGCCTTTTTATGCCATATGATCATTTGAGAAGCGTGGAAGTCGTAGTGGGTACATTAAATCAAACTATGTTGTTCGATCCACTTGAAATGCTGTAGTAGGTAATTTCAATTCACAAAGACTCCCAAGCAAGCTATAGGATTAGTGAGCCAACTTGATAGAGACTAGGAGAAATGCATGCAACATGCATTTAACTAATTCCAAGACATAATCTTTATATTTTCTTGTAATTGATCCATTTCCAACACTGTGGATTGAAATATATGTGCATTTCTTGCCTTCCAAGATAACAACATACCATACAACTTACCACAATGCTTTCTTTTTTATAATACATTGGAGCAACCCCAAAAAATAGAAGAAATTATATTTGCAATCATAATGTAGAGTTGAGGAGATACCCCACCACCTAAGGCAATGCATCCAAGCCTTGGAGAAAAATCGTATTTAATGAATAAATGAGTAATTGTCTTTTCTTTCAACTGGCACCCTTTGAAAAGAGCATTTGCTATTGGCTTTACCCCTTCTATGTGCCAAATCTATCAAAGAAAGGAATCCAGCTTAGAGCTAGTCGCCACACAAATGCCACTATCTTTGAAGGCACATTTGTATGCCACATATTCTTAAAAAGGATATCCCCTTGGATAGAATTAGAATTTATTATCCTTGTATGCCGATTTAATCGAGTACTCCCCACTTATGTCTGCCAACCACACCCACCTATCTTCCTCCCCACTTTTTATACTTATTAAACTCAACAAATTTTGTAACTCATGTAGCAAGTTTTCCTCCCATTGAAAGAGTTATCCTCTATTGCCACTTCCAACACCATACCCTTTCCCCAACATCACTTACCAAGCCTATGTATTTTCTACCACTGAAAATAATCTATTAAACCTTTGCTTTAGCACCTTCCCCTCCTCCCACTTGTCCATCTAGAATGAAATGTCATCCCCCTCCTTACCTTCCTCATCACTGAATCGAAAAACTAATTTTCTTTAAACCCTCCATTTGATATTTCCAAGGAGCAAATATCTTTCCATAATCTAGAACTTTTACTCCCTCCTAAACCAAGCTGCCCCTCTACACCTGCATATCTATGGTGCAAGACTTTATACCACAAAGATGATTTTTCCACCTTCAACCTCTATAGCTATTTGCCTAATAATGCTAAATTGAAAGCTTTTAAATTCTTAATCCTTAACCCTTTAACCTCCTTCTCTTTTCACACATTTTTCCAAGCAACCCAATGTATCTTATGTCTCCCCTCAGCCCTACCCCATAAAAACTGTTTAAAGAAAGATTCAAGTGAGAGGATCATACCTTTTGGAGCCTTGAAGAAGGAAAGAAAGTAGATTGGAAGAGATCACAAGACTAACTTAACTAGCACAACTTTGCTTCGCATAGAAATATGTTTGCTATTCCATCAAGATAGTCTTTTGCACACATTTTTACCACAAGGTGCCAAGTGGCTACCTTCTTAGAATATGCTCCAATAGGGATACCAAGGAAAGCGAAAGGGAGCACACCCACCTTGCAATTTAAAAGGCAAGCTACACCTACCAAGCATTGATCATTAACATGAAAATTCACCTTCAAACTTGATTCAACCTCAAACAACTGCATAAGTGCCTTGAGTGCATATATATTCTTGTAGTTCTTCTTGGCAATAAAAAGAGTGTCATTCGCAAACTATAGGTGGCTTATGCGCTGATCTATATTATCCAATTTAAAACAAAAAAACAACCCCAACTTCTCTACCTCCCCAAACATCACACTTAACCCTTTAGCAGCACTCAAACCCAACCCATGCCTTAAACCTTTACCCACACAAAATTCATCTATTGGACTTCCATTCAGCAAAATAGATACCCTAGCTGTTAATAGGCATTCATGAATCCAGTATCTCCATTTTGATGGGAACCCCATCTTCTACATCATATAGTCTAAGAAATCCCAGCATACTAAGTTGTAGGCCTTTTCAAAGTCAACTTTAAATAATAACAACTCTTTTTTCTTCTTATTCACTTCATCAACCAACTCATTTGCCATAAGCACACCATCATGGATTTGTTAGCCTCTAATAAAAGCTATTTGACACTCTGATATAACTTGAGGCATTGCTACCTACAACTTATTTGCTAATAATTTTATAAGCACCTTGTACATACACCTAATTAGAGAAATGGGCCTAAAGTCCCCTAATTTTTGTGGGGTGTCTTTTTTAGGAACCAAAACAATAAAGGAATTATTAGAGCCTTAAACTAGTTTGTCATTTTCATGAAATTCCTCCAAAAATGCCATGAAATCTGGCTTGATAATATCCAAAAACTCTTTCAAAAAGTAGAAGTTAAGGCCACCAGATCCTGGGCTCTTTAAGCTCTCACAATCCTACACCACTAGAGTCTTCAGAGAAAAAGTCACCAAGGAAGCACATACTGATTCAGCAATCTATGAGATTGACATAGAATCCATCCTTAGTATTTGCCAATTTGAGCCTTCAAAATGACTATGGAAGTAGTTCTTGATCTTAGTTTTCAATTCTAGTACCCCTTCCACTTGGACACCCTCAAAATCATGACATATAATTTTCTCTCTTCTCCTCTTCCGGGAAATATAAGCATTATAGTACTTAGAACTTGTATAACCTTCTTTTAGCCATCAGACCTAGGATTTCTGTCACATTAGACTACATTGCATACTTGAAAGCTTAAAGATTTTAGCCACACTTTCTCTCTTCTTCACCTATTCATTCTCATCCAACCCCTCTCCTCTTGTTGAAGATCTAATTGCTCTAGTTCCTTTTTTTTTTGCTTTTGGAATGTTTTGGTCAGTTTGGCCACAGTGCTTCTTGTTCCATAACTTCAATTGATTTTTAATTGTCTTCAATTTCTCCTTTAGGATATATGCCTTTCTTCCATCTACTTTAATTTGGGCCCATTGATTCCTCACGAACTCCATATACCCTTGCACCCTTTCCAACAATTTAAAACACGAAATGGCTTAAGTCCTCAATTCACCCCTTTCTCTTTCAAGACAACTGCATAATGGTTTGATACACTTCTTAGAAGCCCCCATTGAGATAAATTGCTCCAATATCTCAACCACATTTCTAATAATGGGAACCTATCCAATCTGCTCATAGATGCTCTATTCGCCCTATACCATGTATATTTCCTTCCTATAAAGGACAAATAAATTAATTCTACTTCAAATATAAACTCGTTTAGCGCCTCCATCTCCTCATGCATATAATTTTGCTCCATCCTATATCTTTCATACTTGGACTTGATAAAGCTAAAGTCTTCCAAGATACACCACCTCTCCCCTCCCAATGACTCTATATTGAATTAACATCTTCATTAGCTCTTTTTTCCCCTTGTAAATCACATGGAGGATGCACATTTGCCACAATAACATGTATCTTCTATTTCCCCCATTTACCAATCACCCCCAAAATCTGGTTACTCTTAAAATAATCAATAAGGTAAAAAATGGCTTTGTTCCAAATAATAAGCAAAACTCCTGCTCTACCACACCCAATCAAAATCATCATTATACCAAAGTTGTGCATATACCCTCATGTTCACTCGCTTCACCTTTGTTTCCTATAAATACACCATATTAGGATGTTGATCCATGATCAGTTATTGTACGTCCCTCTTTTTCACTCTTCCACCCAAACCCTTAATGTTATATGAAATGATCTTCATAAGACCAATTTCATTTCCCTTACCACCCACCATACACAATCTCACCCATTACCCTTCCACACCATTCCCTTCTTCTTTTTTTTGCTACAATTCTACCCCTGCATTCCATAGATTCCAACCTTGACACAACTTCATCTTCATTACCTTGACTCGTCATACCCAATAACTTCCCTATCTCCCACACTTGTCTTGTTGATTCTACGGGGCCTTTATTAACTATCATCCAGTTCCTCTAATTAATATTGTTGTTTGAAATAGAATTCCCAGAAAGAGAAACACCTTCAAGCTTTTGACCCTTCTTGTATTTTTAGAGACTCGAGCTATTGAGGCTTCCCTCCTACTACTTTTCAATTTGCTTCCTTTCAAGCGTCTTTTTGTAACATCCCAATTTTAGGACGTAGGAGTTGAGTCTTAGTCATGTACCTTGTGCCCATGCTATGGGGCAAGTCCTTGCATGTTGCTAGAGCTTGTGTGTTTGCAAGCTTCTGTAAATACATGTTTTAAAATATCCTACTAGAATATATATATATATATATATATATATTTCCAAGTAGCATGTTCATTCTCAAGATACTTTATTTTATTTTCAAACTTGTTTCTAAAAGTAGTTATATTTAAAAGTTATTTCATATCTAATTAAAGTTATTACATGTAGCAATTATTTTCTCAATTTGAGAAAATATATTATACTAGCTTTATTGAGTTGCTATAAGGTAAATTACTTAGTATCGATATCATACTTTCAATAGCTTGAAAAGATAGAATATAATTATAGCTATGTTTTCCTATAATAGTTTTATTAATTAATTTAAAATCTAATATTAAGATAATTATATTTCTAGTGTTTTATTAAATAAAGACATATTGCTTTAAGATATTCATATTATAGCAACTTATGCTATATAAATAATGAAGTGTTAAAGTTTATTAAAACAAGAGTTTGGATTAAAAATAAGACTTCTCATAAACAAGTATTTTAGTTCCATCCAGTGCTTTAAAACTTGGACTAGTAATCAACTCAGTCAGGGCACTAGGTCACTGGATCAATGGTCGAATCAAAGGGTCAATGGTCTAACCGCATGACCCGGTCTCTATTAAAAAATTTAAAAATATTCATGACACACAAATTTCATACCTATCAAATTTGTTAAAATTTTATACCATACCTTAAAAAAAAGACAAAAAGAGAAAATCACAACACAATTTAACATAATTCCACAAGCTTAAGACAAATTCATAGATTCTCTACAAACATGTCTACAATCACAGATTCACAATTCAAAATAAAAATATCAAGTCCTCAACATTGTTTGTAGCTCTATTATGTTCAAAACATTTTAATTGTTCAAATTTTTTAAACCAACAACCATGAGAATTGTTCAAAATCAAAGAGCAAATTTGCTGTGATGTTTAAGTGCATGTGCGATGTTCGTTTCGAGACTTCGGTTTGAATCAGAGAGCAAACACACTCCAATCAGTGCATAACAGCTCACGGTGGAACTATGGAAGAGAGAAACACAGGTGGGCGCTGCAATGCGAGTCTGCGAATGATTTGCAAGTGGGCACTGCGTACTATACAAGTCTGCGTTCAACGACTCTGTGACATTCGATGACCCTTTGATGACGTAGGTGCTGTGTAGGGATGCGTAGGCGCAGGCTGGGTGGGTCACTGATGTTCGGATTTGAAGGCTGCGACGATGTGACGAGTTGTCGTGATCGACGGGGCTGGGTCTAACGTGAGATTTATGTGATACAATTAGGGATTTCGTTCGTGTTTTTGGATTGTGGATTCTGAGTATCCATTTGGGTTAATGGGTTGTACACGAAAAGACGAAATTTTGCACTTTTGCTCTTTTTTTTTGAAAAAAAAAAGTAAGTACATTGGACCGGTTCGAGTCATAAAAAACCATGGTTCAGTGGTTGGATCGCAAATCTGACCAGTTCAATTCGGTTCGCACCGAGTCGAAGGCACGGCCGATCCAATTACTAGCTTAGACCGGTTATACCACCAATTCTCGGTCCGACCGATAGGTCCAAGTCAGTTTTTAAAACATTGGTTCCATCTAAAGTTCCTTATATCAAATTAAAGTTTTATTTATATGCATACCAATTACCTTAGAAATGCTTTAATTGAAATTAAAGTATACGAGTAGCTTATAGTTATTATTACCAAAACCAATTATAACTATTTTGATATACTATAAGCTCAACATATACTCTAAAGATATTATTGGCTTGTATCAATATATATTTGGTCTAAGTAGACAAACCAACAAAGAATAAGTGTTAGAAATTGTTATTGTTAGTGATCCTTAGTTTAATAAAATAAAAAGTGTTATAGTGGCACATAGTTATAATTAGTGATTTTATGATCACTAATTGCTTGTGAGATGGACTGAACACTTTGTAGCTTGCTCAGAGTCAAAGTGGTCAGTTACAAAGCACAAGTTTTATTCCTAAAGTTGCCTAAAAACATTAAAGAGCAATGATGAGGTTATCATTCAATCTCATTAATCCTTTGAAATATTACTATTTCTTAAACCTTACTCAATTAAATTCCAATTCTTAAAAATTAGTTGCTATAACCATCCTCATTCATTTAAATGGCTACCTTTGTTTATTTTGAGTCAAGCCTTATATCCTAAATTAATTCTCGTTGTTCTAATGTCGTACCTATGTACTCACTTAGTTAATTTTATAACACCTCAATTAATTCATTCATGTCTCAAACTCTAAAAATACCTATTATTTTTGTGCCATACACATACAAGCTTACAACTTAAATTTAATTTCATTCTTCCTCACCAGCTTCACTCTCATTTTCGCCCCCCCACACATAAACATATAAGTTTCTTCTTCTCTCAAATCTTCACCTTATAATGTAACACCCATTGTATTAAAGAATTATTTATTTTTGTTAATTATTAATTAATTAGGTTAATTAAAAAGGGTAAGTGAAAATGTCAACTTAAATAAAACTTTTTTGTATTTATTTTTCGCAAATGTTTAAAGAATTATAAAAGCATTATTGCGTTGTCTATCTATCTATCTATCTATATATACATATATATACATATATATATACAGTCATCTGAAATAAAAACAAATACATCATAAAGTTACCCTAATTACCCGCCCACATATGCAACAAAAATGGTCTGTGTCAGAGCAGCATGTATCTACACTAGACCTCCCCAATCCAATAAGGTCTACAAAAAGTCACCATCAACAGCAGTAGCCATCCTCACTGCGAGTCTTCTGAATCCATCATATTTGTGTCCTCCGAATCTATCATCTCCTCGTCATCATCAAAATCCGCGTAGCCATTGGGCAGCTGCCTTACTCCATCAAAACTACCAAACTATTAGATGTAGAGGATGAGTGTAGCCATCCGTTACCCATATCGGGCATTTAATAAGTTCTAGTCGAGGAAGAATCATCTGCCTCTGACTATACAGGGAAGCTTTGGTGGTGGTAGGTAATATTGGAGGTATGGTGTTGGGATCACCATGATGCCAATGTCAAGGCCATCATCTATAGGATGACCCATCTGTGGAGGCTGGTGAGAAGGATGTTAACCATGTCAGCATCTGCTGTGGGGGTGGAGGTGGCTGTACTCCTCTTACATATCCTTCTAGTGCGGTAATCAATAGAGTCATAGGTAAAGTCAATTGCTCCATTGGGAGCCATACATTAGGAATCAAGGACATAAATGTGAAGGTAACATGTCCCTAATAGGTAGAAAACTAGGTGGCAGCGTCGTAATCCTAATGTCCCTAGAGACTATAGGATATGTGGAGGTTCACCATTTCATGAAATGGCTCCATCTACTCAATCCATGAACATATATATGAAAAGAAACACAGAAAGGAGTGAGATTTTACAAAGCCTCATTCATTGTCTTAATAGGTTTAAAACCTAAACATACAAGCATCAAATAATCAAACACAAGGAAACCTAGAGTCTGACCTAAGTTATCATGACTCAACCACAAACCTTTACTAGACGTATGGATCCATACCCTTCTCTGATAATTCACCTTAACCATTAGGAATCACTAGGAAATGATTAGGAGCTTGTATAACCCTTTACAAGGTACAAACATCCATGTCGTAATCATCATCCTCGAGAGAAGGGCCTTATGCCCATCAGGGGTATACACTTCACCAATCTTGTCGATGCTGAGTAGGCGTCAGGGTTACCAAGTTAGTTTGCATGATTTGTCTTGGTTTACGGGTGCTATCCTAGCCATTGGGACGTTCACAACTCAGTACCTTTACCCTTAAGACTTGAACACTGATCCTTGCCTTTCATCCTATAGTATACAAAATTGTAACTTCCTAAACACAGGCACTCATGCTTCTCAGCATGGTCCTAACTTAACAGGGAGTTTCTTATAACTTGTTCTCAGTATACAATTTTCTTCCCCTAATGCTCCCATATTATCTTTCATGGGAACATCCCCCTCCTCTCTAAGCGATTGGCGCTTTGATTGACCACCTATATGCACGAATTGGATGGTTTATTTAGTATTTATATTGTAGTTATTTAATTATGTTTAATTGATTGTTATGTGTGTTTACCTCATTTTCCACATTGAGAAAATTTATATGCATTTCCATAATTAAATTATCTAATATTTTCAAATTGAATTATTTTTGCATTTACCGTTAGTTAGTTTAATGTATGTCACAGGACATGACATGCTCCATGAAAAAGTAGCATTAGCTTACTTGTTTATAGATGTTAAGTAGCGTCTATTTAATTTATGCTGAAGTTATCGTTGGTCATTTCCATGATGACCATAATGCCCAATATAGCATCCGCTTGGCTGATGCTACAAGCAAAGGCTCAATCTTTGTATCATTATTTCGTATATAAGTTAATCTCACAATGTCTTACTAATGAAATTATTGTTCCTCAACCTTTCAAAGACTTCAATCTAGACTTCAATCTCCCGTACAATCATTTTAGTTGGATGGAAGAAAATTCAATGCTACTTTACAACACCTTAGTGGTTGTATGTAAAAGGTGAGTTGCACACTACTACTACTGAGGGTGTTGTTAACAATATTGGATTTACTCTTATCTGATCAACAAGAGAGAAATTGCATTGATGATTGAAATTGTGGAAAGCGTAAGACACAACAGTTTGGTTAGTGAGAGAAAATGACATAATGCCATATCAAGAATGATTGTATCAAGATGGAGACTTTGTTTGAATCAACTAAAGGAAAAAAAATTAGCTTATTACCAAGTCTCTCACTTTAGTTATGCTCCTTAAAAAGGTTAAGCGATTGAAGTTATGTCAATTGGAGACCTTAAACATAGAGACTGAACTTGGTGATCAAAAGAAGTATGTTGGAGGATGACATAACCTTAAAGAATATACTTGGAAAAGTAGGAAATTAGCAACAACAAAAAATGAGTACATTTGGGAAAAGCAAATTATAGTTAAGACAACATTGTACAAGGTCAAGTCTATCTTGCAGAATAGGAAACTTTGGCCTTCTCCAAAGTTGTCTTAGCTCCAATTTGCTTGGAGAAAATTGTCTACACTTCATTCTTTTCTACATGAACTTCTTCAACAATAACCCTTTTAAAGTTATTTCATGATCTAACATCTTTTTTATTTTTTATGGAGCATGCTCAACATTGATGTTTCTAAATTTGTGATTAAAGCAAGAGACAATTCGTTCATGATTAAAAGTTATGTAAATGTACACTTGTTGATTTTTGCCAAATCGTGTCACTTAAGCTCGTGAAATTTAAAAACCTTAATGCTAGACATGCTCCATGCAAAAGTAGCATTGCCCTACATGCTACATGCTTATAGATGTTGAGTACATAGTGTCTATCTAATTGATGCTAAAGTTAGTGTTGGTCATTTCCATCATGACTATGGTGACTAATATAACATCTACTTGGCTGACGCTAAACTTAGTGTTGCCCAAAATGACTATTGCCTATAATGCACCCATATAGCTTCGCCTATAAGTCCGATGTTAAGATGACACTAAATTTACATTTAGCTTTGACTTTTGTTCTATAGGGTCCACTTTTGATAGACACCACATGGTGTTATGTTTTATAGTGATTGAAAAGAAAAACAAAATTTATATTTAAATTTTAGGATTAAATACACCTTTGGTCCTTTATCTCTTTAGTAAAATTCATTTTGATCCTTTATCTTTTAAAATCATTGATTTGATCCTTTATTTTTTTAAAATGCTGTATTTCAGTCCTTTTCGTTAGCAATGTTAACTATGATAACCAAAAAGTCTAATGTGGCATGCTATTATAATAATTTTATTTTATAAAATTTCAAAAATAATGAATTTTAACATAGTGACAGTTTTTAACTGCCATTATAATAATTTTATTTTATTATAGAGAAAAAATAGTGCCAAATTTGAATGTGTTTGTGACAGTTAAGAAACCAACCAAAATAGTGCCCAAAAACGAAAGGATTTGAGCTAAATCAAAACCAAAACTCAAATAGAGGGGGAAATGAGGGAAATCAAAATCGAAAAACATTAATATAGATCATTGTATTGCATATTCACAATAGGACAATTTGAGCTAAATCAAAACCAAAACTCAATTTGACAGCCCAAAATGCACCGCAAATGCTTTTGTGCAAAATCATCATCACCATCAAAGACACGTGCGAAACTCACCATAGTAGGTGTGATTGAACTACTCATGTTAATGCTCACTTCTTACAACATCGATGCTCCTTAATCCTCCCTCCTTGCTCTCCTCAACCTCGCTGTTTGCAATAAACGGTGCTCGGCCTTCCTTTTTTCCAATATGCATGCTTTTTGTCAATTCTAAAATGGGTATGCTAATTCGGTTACTGAGCCTTTGTCTAAATATCTTTTCATTCATCTAAATCTAACTTTTGAGTTATTATGTGTTAAGGTAGTGAGGAGAAGAGAGAGTAATGCTGGTACCTAGGATTTCAGGGTTTGTATGTGTTGCTAGCATTGGGTTTTGCGGTGATTCAGCACGTGTGGAGGAATGCAGGGGCGAAGAGGGAGGAGGAGGTGATGATGAGGTTGGTGGATGATGCTAAGGAGGATCAAAGAGGGGGAAGAGAAGGAAGAGAAAAGAAAAAAAAAAAAAAACAAGATGAAGAGGGGAGGGGTGGAAGAAGAAAGAAAAGAAAAAAGAGATATTGTTTTGTGACAGTTTTTAACTGTTATTTTTTTTAAAATTATTATAGTAACATGCCACAACAGACTTTTCCAATATTCAAAGTTAACATTTATGACAAAAAGGACTAAAATGGAGCATTTGAAAAAAAAAGACCAAATTGACGATTTTAAAAGATAAAGGACCAAAACAAATTTTACTAAAGAGGTAAGGGAGCAATAGTGTATTTAAGCCTAAATTTTAAATTGAAATTTGACATCCTAAGCTTTTCTTCTTTTAAATTTTAAATATAATTTTTAAATTAATTATTCTTATATTTTGTTATTAGTTGTTAGTCATTTAATTTATATAAAGTTTTATCCAAAATAATTTTGCATATTTAATTTATAAAATTATTTTTTTTTCAAAATTATTATTTTGTAATTTACATATCTTATAGTTTATTTAAATTTTAAAATTACACATACAATACTCAAATTACTTCATACTTACTAGTTTAAAAATCAATTCAAGCTTCGCAAAATACAACTTCCATTTTATATTTGTTAATGCCAAGGATGACCTAGGTCATATTGGAATTTTGTTTTAAAAGTTACACCAATTAGGTATTTTTGAAATAAAATAAAATCGTTGTAGTCAAATTAAAAGTCATCATATAGATAAGGATGGCCCATGATTTATCCATTCAGAATTATTTAAAAATTTAAAATATAAAATGCAAAAATTGTAATGAATTAGTATTTTAACCCATGGTAAATTTCTTATTTTATTAGTACTTTTAAAAAATTAAAAAAATAAGTAAAAACGATGATATATTTTAAAATTTAAATAAAAATATTCAAAGGATAATGAGATTTTTTAACTTATTAATTATTTAGATATTGTTCGGTACTAATCCTTAGAGATGGAATATTCAAATGAAGTATTCTCAAACAAGCGCAAGCCAAGCTCTAGTGGCGTACCTGTAAGGACTTTGATGCTCAAGTCAGTATATGTAGGATGACAGTGGATGATAAAGGTTAGAAAGAGTCCTTAGATGCTAAAGGGTCTATTTATATCATTCCCTAATTTGTTTACCATAGTGTTCGCCTTGTGAGGTAGCATGGGAAATACCTTTTTGGTGAACTGTAACGAAATCTCTAACTTCAACAAAATCATGGCTTTGATCTTATGCTTCGCAACTGTATTATGGCCCATCTAGTGGTGGAAGGTTCTCGATAGTGCACATGACATGTCTAAAGGATGGATTTGGATCATTGTGCCAACGAATTGGCTTATTTGTCAAATTGGACCCAATACTCTAAAAAAGGTCCAGAACAATAGCTGTCAAGCCAATGAGTCTAGCTTTGAGTTGGATGTTTTTGTGATTCTGTCATTGTCTATTGTGTGCTTTTCATTTTTAGTTTTTTGGACCTCCATTGGGCAACCCATTTTCCTTGTTTCAAAATTTGGCAACGTACTTTAATCGATTAACTGTTCTATGATAGTTGCTTTCTAAGTCTATAGTTTCCAACAAGTTTAGTCTTTCTCTTTTCTCTTATGTTGTTGATTTCTTGTGGGTTGCGAATTTTTGTTTCTCACTTGCTCCTTGTTGATCTAGGTATGGTTTTTCTACCTTCTTTTTTTCCTTTTGATTAGGTAAAATTCCTTTACTTTTGTTGTTCATAGGAAAAATTACTTATTGTGGTGCCTTTTCTTCTACCCCTAAGAGGGTTTTGATATCTTTGTTGAGTGCCATTAGGGCTATTCCTTTACAATCTGTGTCTTTTGGGTCTTCATGTTCTTTGTTTTTAGGTGGATGTCAATTGCTGGGGTTTCCTTTAGTCAGGACTCTTTCCCTCGGACTTCTCCTAGGAATTCAAGTTCTTATTTTGACGAGTCCTTGAATTTTTTGGGTAGGGTTGGAAAAGAGATATAAGAAATCAAGAGGTGCCCCATTGTTGCCAATGATTTTGGTCAATTTAATTGGATTGTCCCTGAAGTCGTGGGGAAACTTTGTTGGAAATCGGAGGAGGATATAAAACATCTTCCTATTTACATTGAGACTACTCGCTCGCATGAAGAAAGTGTCAACTAGACCATTGAGCTTCCAATTATCCTCGAGGAACCAATCATAATCATTTCCTTCTAGTGTATGATTTTTTGTTTACGGACCTATGAACTTTCTATTACTAAGTTCGAGCGTTTTCTTTTGGATTTTTTAAAGGTGCCTCGTTCATAGCTTCATCCAAATGTCTAAGGTTTTATCATGCTTTTTTTTTTTTTTTTGTAGAGAGTGGAAATTAGCCTATAACTTTTCTATCTTTTTCCATTTCATTTGGGTGTTGTGGGATAAGAAATTGCTCTGCATCTGGGTGTCTTTTAAAAATCCGGAGACTGTATTTTTAAAGCTTATACTGACTATGTAAAGGATTTCAAAGAGAGATATTTTTTCCTTTGTACTACTAACACGGGGAAAAACCTATTTGTGAACGAAGATGGGTCTCCTTTATTCCCTCTATTAGGATGATTGACATTTTTTCCATGGATCATAAGACTCTTTTTGTCCCTCGGTCATTGTTCATTCCGCCCAAAGAGGCTGCCTACTTATTTTTCTTTATAAGAAGAATCATAGGCCAATCTTATATTGGGAAATTGCAAAAAGCGAACGAGGTGGGTATTTATTCTATCTTCTAATTTCTATTTCCCCCCTTTTTTGATTCTGATCTTTTGTGTTTGCAGGGACTCAGATGGATACTAAGGAGGCTAAGGAGATCTTATTCACGTACAATTATGATGGATCGATTGATGGGAATCAGAAAATTTCATCAATTCCTTAGTCCCAACTGGTTGTGGCCGATGTTAAGAAGCTTTAAGATCTGCCTAATATGAGTGATGATGGTCGATGCCATAAGTCCATGAAACAAAGCAATGTTAGCGAGTGTGTTGCTAACATTTATCTGTATGAGAAGATTTATCGATCGTGTGTTTTGAAAATTTGTTTTTAAATTACACCAATCACAATTAGGCATGTTTGAAATCAAGTAACATCGTCGCAATCAAGAAGTCATCATATTGATAACTAGGAGTGGAAATAATCCAGGTCGAATAAGGCTTTGCTTAAATAGGTCTGACATGTTTTAAAAAACTTCAAGACCCAAGTTTGGTCTATTACTTGTGACAGGCATTTATTTTAGGCTTGGCTTGGCTAATTATTTTTCTTAAATAATAATTGATGACAATTCCATTGATTTTTATGAATTTTTGTATAGTCTCTTGTTGTGACGCTCTCTAGGCACATTGTGACATAGGCTAATTGACTAATGGGAAAAAATATTATGTGAAACAAACTATAATCTATGAAAATTAAAACTACTATTACTCAGAGCATAAGACAAAGGTTGAAATAGGTAGACTATGTTTTATAAGAATTGAGTCCAATTTGTTTATATGAAATAAGCTTAATTTTAAGGTTTAATTTGACATTCATAATAACTTATTTAAACTCCTATTTTGCAATAAGATCTTTTAGTAGGATATAAATTTATCCTTCAATAAGCATGCATAAATTTAACCTTCAATAGTCATACATAAATTTATCCTTCAATAAGCATATAGGTTTGACTTTTTATGTTGGTCAACATGTTTAATAATTAAAAGGATAAATAAATATATGATTTTGATAATATTATAACAAATTTTAATATAGTAATAATGTTAACAAAAATATATTATTTATATTTACTTAAGTAGGTCAACATGTAAGGCCTAGAAGACTTTTTGATCAATGGCTTCAAGCTTGACTTTCTTAACCAAATATTCTTTTTTTCTTTTAAGTTTTGACTTAGTGTATTTCCTAAAACAATCTAGCCTAATTTGTGCTTGATGTAGGCTAGACCATTGGTATTTGTCGAACAACTTGGCCTATTTCCACCCTTACAGATAACCTGATTTATATGTTCAAAAGCAATTTTAATTTTAAAAATTAGAAATTAAAGAATTGTTTAGGTTGTAAAGAATATATAATTAATTCTGTTAAAAATTTAAAAACATAAATTTAAAAACAAAATTATTTAAGACTATACTTATTTGTAAATTTAATTTTCAAATAAATTAATATATATTAAATATTGAAATTTTAAATATATAATTATTTCAGATAAAAAATAAAAAAAATATTTAAGTTATACTTATTTAATTGATTTATTTTCTAATAAAAATATAATATATATGTATATATGTCAAGTGCGACTTGTTTGAAATTGTTTTTAAAGTTACACAAATCATGCATGTTTGTAATCAAGCAACATTTCTGCGGTCAAAGAGTCATCATATGGATAAGCATGCTCCATGATTTAACCGTTTAGAAGCATTTTTAAATTTAAAAATAATAAATTTAAAATATGTTAAAATTGTATAGAATAATTAAATCACCTTAAAAATTAAAAATATATATTTAATTTTCAAATAAAAATATAATATATATACCAAAAATTGAATTTTCTGATACATAATTAATTTAGGTAAAAATTTTAAAATATATATTAAAAAAGAAAATATTTAAGATTATAAATATTTAGTATATTTAATTTAAATATATACATACATATATATATATATATATATATATATATATATATATTATGTCAAAAAATGAATTTTAAGATATATAACTATTTCAGGTAAAAAATCAAAAAAATATTTTTAAAAGGGAAAATATTTAAGATTATACTTAATTAGTAAATTAAATTTTCAGATAAAAATATAATATATTTATATATATTAGAGAGGGAACCCTACAGTACAGTGAGGTAGTACCAACATATCTACTTGTGAAAAAAAAAATAAAAAAAAATCTAGAGGCAGAGAGCAGCAACATGGATTCAAAGAAACAATTCATGTGTGAGGAAATCGTTGCAGAAATCTTGTCATGGGCTCCTGTGAAATCTCTGATACGATTCAAATGCGTCTGCAAGTCATTTAACACGCTAATATCTCATCCTTCTTTTGTCAAATTGCACCTCCACAGGTCTGCCACCAATGACGACTTGACTCATCTCCAAATAATACCAAAATCTCACTTCAAGGATCCCCATGACTTGTATGACCACAAGCCATGCTCTGTGAGTTCTTTTCTCGACACCGCTAGAGATGTTCGTCAGCATAGTATGTATGTCAAGCACTCTATTGTAGGTTCCTGCAATGGGTTGCTTTGTGTGGTCCGTGAGAATAGACAGTGGGGGGTCTATTTGTGGAACATGGCTACGAGGTTAAGATCTCGTAAATCACCATCTATTTCCTTTGACGAGGGGTTCGAGCTTGAGTCCATCAGCTTCGGGTTCGGCCATGATGGTTTAAGTGACACATACAAGGTGGTAGCACTACTTTTGGGTGTTGATGCTATGGAGGACACGCTACAGGTGGTGGCAAAAGTTTATAGAATGGGTGATAGTTGTTGGAGAGACCTTGAAAGTTTTCCCAATCTTAATTATATAGAGTATGGTATAGATGATGGAGAGTATCTGAAAGGCACTCTTAATTGGATTGGCTTCGTTGATTACTTTACTTATGAGGAGGTTGTTGTTGATGACGAATTGGTAATTGTTTCGCTTGATCTGGGGAAGGAGACATGCAGGCCACTGTTTCTGCCCAATGGTCTTGGCCGTGCTAAGCCAACTCTTGGCGTTTTGAGGGACACCTTGTGTGTTTGGCATGATTGCAACGCCCGCTTTGTCATATGGCAAATGAAGGAGTTTCAAGATGACACGTCTTGGATTCAGTTAGTGAATGTTAGTTACTTCGATCTTCAAATTGATTGTACAACACTTCGTTCAATGATACCGTTGCACATGTGTAAGAATGGAGATGTCTTGATATTGTCATCCACTCATGGCCATGAATGGGTAGCAATTTTGTACAACCAGAGGAATCATAGGCTGCGGCGTTTTGGAATTCCCACTCACAGAAATTTGGTCAATCTTGAGCCCAAGGTTTTTGCTGAAAGCTTGGTCATGCCATACTGAAATTTCAAATCTGCTGTTGTTTATTCCTTTACTTATCTGAATTTATGTTAAACCATGTATGTTGTTTTAAAACCTTGCCATTTCATGTAAGGGTTGATAAATGTTGGGATAGATTGATATATGATTTTGGTTCTGCTTGACTAGATTTTTGGGTGACTTCGTAGAGTTAATGGTTGAACGATCTCTTGATTGATTGAAAAACTTTAGATTTTAAATACATTATAAGCTAGAGGATGATTTTCCAAATTTCTGAAGAGTAAATTTATTCTTTCAAGCATAATCTTTTATTTATTGTCAATCAGGAAGTTTTAAAGCAAAACACCCATTTACTCTAAAACTACCATACAGGAAAGGAAAACTTGAAATGTGAGGGCTTCTTTATTCTTTTTGAATACATATAATCTAATTTCTGATTGCATTTGAATTGTTGATGATCTCTATTTCTGAAACGCTTGTTTTATGTTTGTAAACTAGAGTACGAAGAAAAAAATAAAATTACCAAATCATAGAACTGGTTAATTATTTTCCAGTTATGTGATCTAATTAATGATAACATAATTCGTTGATCTCCATTGAGTGCATTTCTTTTTATGTACAAATCAAAAGTATATGTGAATCTAACGGAAAGCTATGTGGAAAATTATAGCATCAGCAATTACCGAATTGTTTGTTAATAATAAAGAGTAAAAGTGGATAACCCATTCATGCTGAGAAAAAAAAGTGGACTTTAATACAAAGTTGATCTTTTTGGATTAATACAAAGTTGATTGTTCTTAATTTTCTTCAAAGTCCAGCATTTGTTTGGTTTCATTTTTCCTTGTTCCATTCATATTGTCATGTAATGTTGACATGGGTGCAAGCATGTAATTGCATGTACGAAAGGAACCTGAATTAGGGATACAAACTGCCATGGTTTCAACCACAATTGCAACAGCAATGTAAACGTTTTTCGACTCACCGCAACCGTATTGTGATCGCAATTGTGGCCGCCTCGGCCACATTTTTCTGCAACAACAAGGATTGCAGCAAAACTGAACCCCGACCACAGTCGCAATTTAGAACCATGCAACCTGCTATTGTGGTTAATGCCCATCCCTACCTACTAATATTTAAATCTTACTATTCTATGTACCCTTACCATGGGATGTACTATCATCATTCGCTTCTGAATATGCTCATTTTCTTTCAATCATTAAGCCTGATATTTATTGTTAATGCTGGTAGTGGGTGCAAGCTGCTATGGAGCACTGCAAAAGGTTTTCTTGATCCAAGGACCACGGCCAAAAGACATGTATATACGTATCTTTCTTCATTGTTTTGACTTTGGAAAGGACCAAGCATAATGTAAACCATTCACGCTAGATTTACTAGCATTAGGCAACAATATTGTGGTTTTTGTTGGTTTGGTACTGCCATGTGAGAACTCAATTTTATTTGGATAATTAGAAAAATGACAAAAATAAATATAGAAGAAAAATATACATATAAAAAAAATGATAATAATAATAAATATTGGGTCATTCTAGTTTAAGCCATAAATGAAAGTAAGGGAAAGAAAAAATAGAAATTAATAAGAATAAAGTTTGAGCTTGCAATTATGACTCAATAAAAGATGAATTTCTAAATAAAAGTTTGGGCTAATAGCCCTTGACCCAATTTTGTAAAAAAAAAGAAAAAAGAAAAGAGAAAAACATAAACAATAAAATTTTAGGAAAACTTGCATAGCAAGTTATAGTAGCTTGCAAAGCAAGCTACAATAACTTACGGAACAAGTTTGAAAGACTAAAATGCTTATAAATAGAGCATTAGGAAATTTTTTTGAGGATTACACATTTTTCTCACAAACTTTCACTCACAAATTTTCTCTAAAAAAAAAAAGGGAAGATCACACTCATCCTCAGAAAAAGAGAAGATTCATTCAAAACTGGTAGTTCTCTCAGCTTGTAATCTGGAAGGTATACCTCTTCTTTTCAATATGTAGTTTTCTATGTTCATTTCTCTATTCTTTATTTTTGCCTTGTTCTTTACTTCTCTTTCTGCCAGTTTTCACAGTATGTGAATGAATGTTGCTATGAGTTGTGCTGAGATTTGATTCTATTTACATAGACCTTCACTTCGGTTAGTTTGAATAGCAGAATTGTTTGAGTATACTGTTTGCTTATTTGCATGTGTGATTGGTCTGTTTCATGCCTTCATCTTATCATTACTGTTGCACCCTTTGCACATCAACACTAATTCACTTTCTGCACTCTTTATTCGCATCTTATTGCTGTATCTCACACGACTCATGAGCAGATTGTACTGACATCATTTTCCTCTTACACACTCCCGTGAATCATCATCCACAACGTTCACACTCGTTGGAAAATTCTCAGTACTCATTCACACACGTTCAGTGCATACGTGCATCAACTTACCAACATTCAGACACACGCTTACAGATCCATACATACATGACAATTGGCTTTGCAAAAAATTAACACATCACAACACTGAAAATAAATCCACATCAATTTGCATTCAGCTTTTTCAGAATCTCGTATGTAACCACAATATACCTTAGCACCCAAATTCAAATAATAATCGAGATAAAAATAAAAAAGAGAGGGAGGAAACAGTGTCTCCCTTCACGCGGCTGGCGCGCCCGTCACCACCGCGCCACCCCTGCGTGAAACCCTTGCGAACCACATTCCCAGCCCCAAATCTGCATTTCTGTCGCCACAAACCCCGGAACCCCTCTGGATCCATGAATCCAAACCACCGCACCGCCACCGGAGAATGACGCGTCTACCATCGTGAGTCCGCGGCTCAAAACCGTGGTCCCGTCAATCACCGCCGTGCCTGCCGCCGTCTTGCTCAGTTCTCGTCGCCTCAAACCTGCTCCACCTTCTCCGCGCAAGATCGTCTCGCGTCTGTCTAAGAGCCGCTACTGGAGTGAGGCAGCCGCAGTAGCCTCACGTCGGCTTCGTCGTGGTAGGGGGCCGGGCTGCGTAGCGCTTCTGGGTTTGGGTGTTGGGCTTGGTCCTTACCAACCGTGTGCCCCTTAATGGGCTAGCGGAAAAGGTGTGTAGCCCATCAAAGAAAAATAACAATAATAGTAAAAAGGGGGACCAAACCAATGAAGGCAGATTTTTTTTTCTCTCTCTAAATATGTGCCTAAAATAAATAGTATATAATAATGAATAATAAATATTATGTAAGCAAAATTTCTATCTTTTACTACTAAAAAAAATAGTCTAAACTTGATAATGTCCATTTTGGATGCACTTCTTATTTGGACATTATTAAAGTTTTAAAATATTAATGGTGACCATTTTGGATGCATTCTTATTTGGTTATCATTATCTTTATAATATGTATAATTCAAATATTTTAATAAAAACACATAGTAAAAGTTTTAATGATAGTCATTTTGGGTGTGCTTCCTATTTGACTATTATAAAAATCTTAAAAGGTGAAACAATAACCATGTTGGATTCACTTTCTAGTTAGTTATTGTAAAATCCTTTTAATTTTAAATTCTAAAAAACTCAAAACAAACTTTTTCTTTAATAAAGGTTTAGTAATAACCATTTTGAATACACTTCCTATTTGGGTATTGCCAAAACCTTAAAATGCGTATTGATAATCATTTTGGATGCACTTCTTTTTGGTTATTGAGCAAGCCTTTTAAAATATTAAAAATAAATAAATCAAAAAACAATTAATCAACAAACATTTTTCTACTCAAAGAACTACATGAGTCTGAATTCCTCATTGCACTAGAGGATACGTAGGAGCAGCAGCCCACTCTTGTCGATCTCAAATATAATAAAAATAATTGCTTTCCAAAAATAGATATTTTCTTCTAAAATAAAATTCTTTTGATAAATAAAGATAATAAAATTTGTAATTAAAATAAATCTTCTTTAGGTGTAAAATAAATATTTTTGAAGCTATCTTAATTTTGTACATTTAATTAGGGGTAACCGTCTTTATGACGGACGTTGTAGGGTGCTAGTACCTTCCTTACGCGTAATCGACTCTTGAACCCATATTTAGTTTCAAAGACTTTTTTCCTTTTAAGGATTTTTCCAAGGTTTTCCTTAATAAACTTTGGTAACGACTCCTCTGATTTGATTTTATTTTCTACCATCCCGTCGTGACCCTGGTTGTGACACATGTCAATTAAATGCTTTTATGTTTGCAATATTGAATATTACGCGAGAATTTGTTTTTTTTTTTTTTTTTGAACTTCCACCTTTCAGATTTCCTGGGCAGAAGTTGCTCGTGCCCAATTGATGGAGGTTGTCTTACATCTATCAAGGGACCTTGGAATGATCTTGACATTTTGACCTTATATTATTATTAGGATTATTTCGCCCTCATTTGTATAATTCATATTTATGAATTATTGCTCAGTTCCACAGCTAATACTTTCTTGTTCTATTTAGAGTCTAATTCCAAACAATAATAAAGCTAACAAAAGTAGGAAGTTGGTCTGTTATTGATAAATTAGATGTCACGCATATGATAAAAAGTCTCATACTCTAGCTTTTGCATGATGTAAAGTTTTATATATGAATATGTGAAACTGGATCAGTGTCAGAAACAAGCACTAGTGCAAGAAATACATTTTACAACAGGATTTTACATCGATTAATTGACAACCGATTTAAAAAATGTGCAATGGTATTTTTGAAATTAATTGAAAACATTTTAGAGGGTTCAATTTAAACCAATGTAGTAAGCCTTTTTTACATCGGTTAAAATAATAACCGATGTAAAAAATAGTTTTTTACATCGATTAAAATAGTAACTGATGTAAAAGCCCCTCCGTGTCAACCCTAACTTACCTAATCAGTCCAAATTCACTCCTTTAAACCCTCAATTCTAAAGTTGCACACTGCTTCTCGCAACCAGAGCTAACCTCCTTGCACTCGTAGCTCCTCCGATGTAAGTTATTAGTTCTCTTAATTCTTTAATTTATTTTGTCACAATCCAAACAGAGCATTCATAAACTACCTTTGAAACTCATTTCTGAACGAGTTTGCTCATTTTTAATTTTAGAAAAAGGCGAGTGTCGAAGAAACTTATCTAGATAAGCACTGAAATAAAGAAGCTGAGAAGATGAAGTGACAGGCCAATTTTGCCGGTAGGGTCCAAACGTTGTTGTGGCATTTTGCAAAACCATAAACCAGTGTGAAAAGAGAAGCATTAAGCAAAGAAGTAAAAACACCAATATAGAAGCATAAATGGATTAACCTAGAAAAGACACTTGAGAATTTAGTTTAGTTACATCCAACCCCAGCAAAGGGAAGAATCCATGGAGAGATGGAAAAGATGAGAAAAGCTTCAATGACAGAACCCCAGCCACTACTACTACTATAAGAAATCTTGGTTAAGTCAAACCAAGTCAAAAAAGGGTGATGAAATGCTTAATGCTAGCGCATTAATGTTGTGCTTAATTAGCGTAGAAGATCCTGTGCATAGTGCCACATTTGTGATTTAAATGCTACTCCCTAGAGTGTCTATTCTAAGTGCAAATGGGTTGGTGCTAAGTGTGATCACTCCAGAGTTAGGCTTCAGATTGGGCCTCTTGCACTGAGCGCGAAGCATTCCACACTAAACGCCATCAAGTTGGTCAGGCTTTACAAAGGCTTCAAAAATAGCAAAAATTCTCCATTCTTCTTAACCTAAATAAAATAAAAGAAAACTAATAAATTTCTACTAAACTAAAGAAATGATGTTCCAATCTAGAAATGTGTAAACCTACACCAAAAAGGACCTAAACAATGCTTTAAATTGTGAAAGAAAAAAGATAATTGCCAAAATATGGACTGTAAAAGTAAGTAAGAACGACAATCATCAATAATTGATATAGAAAGTAGCACTTTCTATATCGGTTATAAACATAATTGATGTAAAAAGTGTTCTTTATATCTGTTCAATATCCAATGTAAAAAGTTGCCACATTTTATATCTTCTGAATCTATAACGAACATACAACTAATGTAAAAAGCCATTTTTAACTGATGTAAAAAGTCCTCTCTACAGTATGAAGGTTGAGTCCTCTAGCCATCATCTAATTGGTTCCATCTAGTGAGAAACTAAGCATTCTTTCAATTTTCCTTATTTTTTGTTTTTATCTTTCTAATACATTATATATGTTAAAGTTTTGAGTCCTTTATTGGTATTCTCTCTCCCAAACAAGAAGCTTTACTAAGTGCTACACATTTTGAGTACTTTAATTTCTTTAAAGCATTTCTCTCATGTCATATACTTATGAATGAAGGGGCAATAATGATTAACTATTTTCAGTTTCTTGGGTCATAAACATCAATGCTTCCTTCCTTTAGGTAAGTTAATTTTGGATATCATGTGCTCCTTCCAAGGTCAAATCCCCTATTTGGACTATTATTCTTCACAGAATTGATACCAATGATTTTCTTAAGATTTGGAAACACGTTACTGCTTTATCTCTTGATTGTTATGCATTTTGCAAATCGAGCTGCAAATCTGGTTCTCATTTGATCTTGTATTGTTCATGAGCTTCCCTTCTCTTGGAATAATTTGCTTGGTGCTTCTGGTGAACATTGGGTTTGTTCCAAAGATCTTCAGCAAATCTCGTGTGTTTATTTTACAAGATTTGGTACTTCTAGAGACAATTTATTTTTTCTTCTAAAGTATTATTTTTTAATTTACATATCTTATAGTTTATTTAAATTTTAAAATTACACATATAATACTCAAGATACTTCATACTTACTAGTTTAAAAATGAATTCAAACTTCACAAAATACAACTTCCATTTTATATTTGTTAACACCAAGGGCGACCTAGGTCGTAATGGAATTATGTTTTAAAAGTTACACCAATTAGGTATTTTTGAAATAAAATAACACTGTTGTAGTCAAAAAGTCGTCATAGATAAGCATGACCCATGATTTATCATTTTAGAACTATTTAAAAATTTAAATTAAAAATGTAAAAATTGTAAAGAATTAGTATTTTAACCCATGATAGTTTTATTATTTTATTAATACTTTTCAGAAAAATAAAAGAAAGCAAAAAAGATCATATATTTTAAATTTTAAATAAAAATATTCAAAGGATAAGGAGACTTTTTAACTTATTAATTATTTGGTTATTGTTCAGCACCAATCCTCATAAATGGAATATTCAAACAAAATATTCTCAAACATGTGCAAGCCAAGTTCTAATGGTGTACCTATAAGGACTTCGACACTCAAGTAAATGGATATATCTAGGATACAAGTGGATGATGATGGTTAGAGCTAGTACCTTAGAACTTAAAAGGTCTATTTGTATTATTCCCTGATTCGTTTACCATAGTGTTTTCCTCATGAGGTAGCATGAAAAATGCCTTCTTGGCAAATCGTAACAGAATTTCTACCTTCAACAGAAAAAAGAAATTCTACCTTTCAACAAAATCTTGGCCCCGATCTTATGCTTCGCAACTATCTTATGGCCTCTAGTGCTAGAAGGTTCCCGATAGTGCATGTGATAAACATGTCCAAGGATGGTTTTCGGCAACGCATTGGCTTATTTGTCAAATTGGCCCCAATCCTTTAAAGAAGGTCAAGAATAGTAGCCCCAAAGCTAATAAGTCTAGCTTTGAGTTTGATGTTTCTAGGGTTTTGTCTTTGTGTATTGTGTACTCTAGTTTTTCAGTTTTTTGGGCCTCCAATTCGTTGGGCAACCAATTTTCCTTGTTTCAAAATTTGGCAGCATTCTTTAATTGATTACCTGTTTTGTGATAGTTTTTTTCTAAGTCTACAGTTTCCAACAAGTTTCATCTTTTTTTCTTCTCTTATGTTGTTGATTTCTTGTTGGTCATGAACTTTTGTTTCTCACTTGCTCCTTGGGGATCTAGGTATGATTTTTCTACCTTCCCTTTTCCTTTTGATTAGGTAAAATTCTATTACTTTTGTTGTTCATAGCAAATATTATTTATTGTGGTGCCTTTGCCTCTATCTGTAAAAGGGTTTTGATATCTACATTGAGCTCCATTAGGACTATTACTTTACAATCTATGTCTTTTAGGTCTTCATGTTCATTGTTTTTAGGGGGATGTTAATTATTGGGGTTTCCTTTGGTCATGACTCTTTCCTTCGTACTTCCTTTCGGAATTCAAGTTCTTATTCTGACGGGTCCTTAAATGTTTTGGGTAGGTTTGGAGGAGATATAAGAAATCAAGAGGTGTCCTTTATTATTGCCAATGATTTTGGTTAATTTAGTTGGATTTTCCTTGAAGTCGTGGGTAAACCTTCTTGTTAAAAAGTGGTAGAGGATTTAAACATCTTCTTGCTTACATTAAGCCCGCTTGCTCACTTGAAGAATGTGTCAACTAGACCTTTGAGCTTCTGAGACCTAACAGCCAAATTTGTTCTCGAGGCACTAATCATAACCATTTCCTTCCAGTGTATGATTTTCCATTTACAAACCTAGGGCTTCAACTTCTTCTTACTTAGTTCGAACATTTTGTTTTGAATTTTTTAGAGGTGCGCCCCTCTCAGCTTCATTTTAATGCGTGAGGTGAGGCTTTATGCATGCTTTTGGCTTCTTTTTCTAGGAAACAGAAATTAGCATGTACCTTTTTTTGTCTTTTTCCATTTCTTTTGGGTGTTACGACATAAGAAATTGCTCTATAGTTGGGTGCTTTTAAAAATGTGGAGATTGTCTTTTTTTAAAGCTTATATTGACTTTGTAAAGGATTTCTAAGAGATATTTTTACCTTTGTCCTACTGACGCAGAGAAAGACTTGCTTATGAACGAACATCAATCTCTTTTATTCCTTCTTTATTGGGACGATCGTCATTTTTTCGGTGGATTATAGCACTTTCTTCGTCCATCATTCTTTGTTCATTCCACCCAAAGAGGCTAGCTTGCAAGTTGTTCTTTCGAAGAAGAATCATAGGCCAATCAAATATTGAGAAATTTTAAAGAGTGAACGAGGTGGGTATTTATTCTATCTTTTAATTGCTATTTCCCCCTTTTTTTATGTGTTTACAAGGACTCAGATGGATACAAAGAAGGCAAAGGAAATCGCATGCATATTGATTGATTGTAATAAGAATATTTCATCGATTCCTTAGTTTTAACTGCTTGTGGCTAATGTAGAGACGCCTTAAGATCCATCTCATATGAGTGATGATGTTTGATGGCGTAAGTCCTTGAAATAGAGTAGTGTTAGAGAGTGTGTTGCTAACATTTATTAGTATGAGAAGATTTATCGATTGTGTGTTTTGAAATTTTGTTTTTAAAGTTACACCAATCACAATTAGGCATGTTTGAAATCAAATAACATTATTCCAGTCAAAAAGTCATCGTATGGATAAGTAGGAGTGGAAATAATCTTGGCTGAATAAGGCTTTGCTTAAGTAGGTCTAACATGTTTAAAAAAAAATTAAAGACCAAAGTTTGGCCTGTTGTTACTTATCATAGGCATTTTTTTAGGCTTGACAAATTATTTTCATTAAATAATAATTAATGGCGATTCCATCGATTTTTATCAATTTTCATGTCCTTTCTTGTCATGACGCCTTCTAGGAACACTATGACATAAGCTAATTGACAAATGGAAAAAACATTACGTAAAACAAACTATAATCTATGAAAATTATAATTACTATTACTCAAAGCATGAAGTAAAGGTTGAAATAGGTAGACTAGGTTTTATAAGACTTGAGCCTAATTTGTTTATATGAAATAAGCCTATTTTTAAGGTCTAATATAGCCTTCATAATAACTTATCTAAACTCTTATTTTCCAGTAAGATCTCTTAGTAGGACATAAATTTATCCTTCAATATATAAGCATACATAAATTTATCCTTTGATAAGCATATAGGCTTGACTTATATGTTGGTCAACATGCTTAATATTTAAAAAAGTAAATAAATATATGGCTTTGATGTATTATAACAAATTTTAATATCATAATTACTAACAAATAATATTTTTGATCTTTACTTAAATTGATCGGTCTATTAGGCCTAAAAGGCTTCTTGATCAATGGCCTAAAGCCTGACTTTTTTAACCAAATAAGTTTTTATAAAAGTATTGGCTTAGTTAATTATTTCCTAAAATTAATAGTCTATCTTGACTTCAGCCTAGTGTAGTTTAGACTGTATGTCTTTGTCAGACAACTTGGCCTATTTCCACCCTTACAGATAAAATATGAGTTATATGTTAAAAAAAATTAATTTTAAAAATTAAAAATTAAAAAAATTGTTTAAATAGTAAAGAATACATAATTAATTCAGGTAAAAAATTAAAAAAATTAAATTTAAAAAATATTTAAGACTATACTTATTTGTAAATTTAATTTTCAAATAAAATAATATATATTAAATATTGAATTTTCCAATATATAATTATTTTAGGTAAAAAATATATACTTAAAAGGAAAATATTTAAGATTATACTTATTTAGTAGATTTAATTTTCTAATAAAAATATAATATGTGTATATATGTCAAGTGCGACTTTGTTTTGAAATATTGTTTTTAATGTTACACAAATAGGTATGTTTGAAATCAAATAACATTTCTGTGGTCAAAGAGTCATCATATGGATAAGGATGGTCCATTATTTAACTGTTGAAAGCATTGATGTATGAAAATTTATAAATGGTGAAAAGTGAAATGCTTGATGTAGAAAAAGTCATTGTTTCCTGGAATATTGAAAGAATATTGGCTTAAATAACTTTTTAGTAGTCCTTCTAATATAGGGGTGTTTTGTTTTTCGTTCTTTTTTTTTATATTTTTATCCCTATTATATTTTTTTGTTTTGTTATGGTTCTTGTTGTCTAGTTCATTTGTCAAATCTAACAAAAAAAAAAATTATAGGGACCAAAATAGAAAAGGCAGAAAATTGTCGGGACCAAAAATTGAAAGGACAAAAACGAAAACAACCAAAAGTAAGAGGATTAGAACAAAAACAATTTTATATTAGAGGGACTAAACAATTATTTAAGACAAATTTATAAAAATTAAACCTTTAAACATTGGAATGCACTAATGAGGAGCGAAAAAATTAAATCTACAACGAAAGCACTAGTGACTAGCCAAAAAAAATATATAAAAATTAAACTTTAAACATACAACTTCATAGATTTGATGGTTTAAGAAAGTTATAAAAGTAAATTAAAGCTACATCCCTTGAGGTTTTGTCAAATTTTCCTTAATATTTCTCCATTTTTTACCCTTACACCCAATATTTTAATTGTTTGAAAAACATTACACTAATACCCTTTATACATTACACTGACACCTTGCGTTACATAAAAACACATTACATTGTGTACTCCTATAAGGGTGTTGCTGTAAACATTAAAAAAGAAGGATGGTCATGTACAATTTGAAGAAAATTTAGGGGGGGTACTATTGTAATTTGCTCATAACAATAACATCATGCATCCTTCTTCTACTTTTTTTGTTATTCCACGCTCGTCTGCTACCATTCATTTTAATACCGTTGTCTTGTTTTATGTTTTACTTTTGCTGCTTGCCATATGTTATATTTGCTTAGGTTTAACTTTAATAATTTTTTTGCTGATTACTATTGCATTCATTGTGGGTTTAATTTTCTGCTCCCCATTAGTGCATTTGCAGTGCTTGAAGGTTTAATTTTTATAAATTTGGCTTAAATAGTTGTTTAGTCCCTATAATACAAGATTGTTTTTGTTTTGATTCTCTTAATTTTGATTGTTTTTGTTCTAGTCCCTATAATTTTATGCTTTTTCTATTTTGGTCTTTATAATTTTTTTGTTAGATTTGAGGGATGAACTTGACGACAGGGACCATAATGAAACAAAAAAAATATAGTAGGGAAGAAAATAAAAAAAGAAAAAGAAAAAGGACAAAAAGCAAAATACCTTTATATTATAGGCACTAAAAAGTTATTTAAGCCAAGAATATTTAAGTAATATATAGCCCCACTATAGCACCCTTGTTGTCACCTAAAATCCAAAATGTTCATTTCCTCTTTGGTGATCTTTTAAAAATCACTTTTTAAATTGGTTCTACTTATAACCGATTTAAAAAGTAATTTTTTAAATCGGTTATAAGTAGAACCAATTTAAAAAGTGATTTTTTTAAAATTGATTCTCATGTAACCGATTTAAAACAGGTTTTAAAAATACATATTTGTGTCATTATTCTCCTTTTCTTCTTTCCCTCTGTGTCCACATCTTTGTCATTGTCCACCTCGTCCTCTTTCCCTCCACATCCATCTTTTCATCATTGTTGCTTACTCCAAGAGAGAGATAATGCTGCCACCGATAATTCCTTTGAAATTAGCTACCGACAACCTTCCCTCTCCACTGGGCCACTTACCGTGAGCCTCTGTAATTCCAACCTTTCCCTAACCACGTACAAGATCTTTGTAGCTGCGTGCTACACCTCTTTTGAGAAGCCTTTGAATTTCGTCCTAAACCACTCATTCAACAATTCTCCAAGTCAAAATTCATTGAGCTAGCCTGTGCTCCAATGATCCCTCACTTCCATCACTACCAGCAAGGTTAAGAAGGCCTTTAGTCTAAAATCACCCAATTCGAGCTCTATAAAGAGCCTAGGTCTCGATTTGGCGTCCAATTTGGGCTAAGGAAAGCAGAAGTGTCCTCTCACGACAAAAAACTCATGTGAAACGAGATATGAAGGTTTTCGAAGCCATGGATTCATGTGTGAGACACGTGCTGCTCAAGATTTTCGCTGGCTATGTCCATAACACTTTTCATTTTCGCCGTTCATTAACATTCTTTATATTTTTTGCATGTGTTGTAATACATGTTGATAGTGACGGTTGATCTGGTTGAATTTCTCTTAATTGTTGTGTGTGTGGATATCATATGAATGAATGTGGTTATTGTTTGAATTGAAATAGAGAAAGTGTTGTTAGAGATTAATTGAGTGTTTATTATAGGTTAGAAGAAGCATTGAGTCTGTGGTGGTTTCGCTTAAGTTGTTGCAACAACTCAAGCCTTTGGATTTTACTGATTAATAAGAGTATGATGAGTGGTAGAAGAGGACCTTGAAGGTGATAGATAAAACTTTTAACATTGGTTCACTCACAACTGAGTTAAAAAGGCTTTTTTAAATTGGGTCAAAATCCAATGTAAAAAGGCCCCACTTTTTGTATCCCCTATATCTAAATTGGTTCAAGAATTGATTTAAAAAGTCGCTTTTAACTGATTTAAAATGTTCTCTCCGTAGTAGTGGAAAGATTTTAAGTATTCTATCATGAACAAATAATCATATGTTCATCGCAATCTAGGCAACACCACATATTCTTTGACTATATTTACTCTATGCACATCTAAATATTTACATAATTCAATTGAATCACAAAGTTCTTCTTCTTACATATCTTTTGTTTCTTCTCTTTACCCATATTTACTCTATGCACATATTTTTTCTTTTCCATATTTTTTTTTTGCCGCGTTACGTGTGGTTATGGTTGATGTTGTTTTATTTTGTTCATAGAGAGATCTAAGGTTGCAAAGAGTTTGCAAGGGTGATGAGGGAGCTTTAGGAGAATAGAAGGAGTGAGCTTTTATAGAACAAAGGCTCACTTGATAGTCAAGAAAAGGAAGATAGAATATGATAAACTATCATATTCTATTTTAATCTATTGTTTAGTGAGCTGATATGATAAGATAGGCTTATCTATTTACTTATCCTATCATGTTCATTGATTTAAAAGTTATCCTAGAGGAGAGTTGTGTTAGGAACAAATAGGATAGAAGAGAGAAAATTCACCCCCTTTTAGTATCAGCTTACATTAACTTATGTAACTTCTTTGTTCCACCACCATCAATACTATACAATTGTTGCTATCACAGCCACCATCATCGTCATTGCCACAATTGCCATTACTCCCCACTACCATCACCACTATATTGCTACCACCACTTCTACTGCTATCATTGCTAACTATTGCTCCATCATCGCCACTACTATTATGTACACACATTGTGATCATTGCCACTACTCCCCCGACCACCACTATAACTAGCATCGCCGTTATCATTTCAATGACTATATATAGTCGTGATCACCAGCATTGCCAGCCACCACCATCACCATACTACAACCACCATACACAATTAGTGTTATCATTATCGCAAGTGTTATCACCACGTTTGTTGCTATCATTGATATCATCATTATCACTGCCAACATCACTATATCGCCACCACCAATAAACATCATCATCATTGTTGCCACAGTTTCCATTGTTACTACCATCGTTGTGTTCATTGCCACCATTGCTACTACCGTCACCACCATCACCCCCACAACCATCGTTACCACCATCACCATTTTTTGTAAGAGTAATTTTTTTTTACTCGCACGCAGCTTATACTTCCATTTACTAGGCTGTCTGGTGTGCACCAAACATAGGATAGGATAGGGTTTTATCTTGCTTTTTTCATTTCCCATTCTTATCCTATCCATGATTATTCTATCTTGACCACCAAACCAATCCTAAGAGTTTAGCAGATGGTGGGATTCTTAGTAATTGGTGTGAAAGCTATAGGTTTGTCTAGATTTTTTGTTGTCACATTGTTCATGTCAAAATTGATTTTCAAAAGGTATAAGGCATTCTCAATTTAACTTTGTCTATTTCCATCATCATATGTGTCATTTTGAGTTTTTCCTCTATCAATTGAAAACTTAATGTAAGCCTACTTCTGCTTAGTGGTTGTGATGCATGAACACCTAATTTTGAGTTGAGCACATCTTCAATATTTATTTTAATTTATTTTTTCTTCTTTCTTTCTTCTTAATCCTCTACAAAAATAGAATTGGATAACTGAATGTGTAAGCCCAACATTGGGGTCAAACAAGCCCATTTCAATTATTGAAGAATACATAAAGAAATAATAAAATTAATTCAATTGATAAAAAAAAAGAAAGGAAAGCTCCAATGTAAGTATAGGGAAAACAAAAAATAATAATAAATGAAAACCAGTAGTAATAAGGATTCAGATACATATAATAAAATAACAAAGTTACAAATAAAAAGAAAAAAACAAAGTCTACAACATCCTACTATTTGGAGTAATGGATCCAAATTCTTTACTCTGCTCTCTTGTCTTTTTCCATTTTTCTCTACCCAACACAATACACCAAGTAACCATCGTTTCCCACTGAGCTTTGCTAATGGGTATTTACCATTGGGGTGCTCATTGGAGACCTTCATGAGTCACCTATCATTTCCAATCGAGAACCATTGACTTGAAGCCACTTAGTGCCTTCGTGCATAGCTAAAGGATTTTGGTCATTAGGCTAATCATTTTTTTTTTGGTAGAAACCACAAGTATCCTCCACTGGAGGCAATTCTGTTTAGGCTAGGTAAGATCACTATGGGCGGCAAAGCTCTCCCTCTGAGTATTTAACGCAATTGCATACCTAAGAATCGAACTCGAGACCACTAGTTAACCTATAACAACCCCTGCCAATTGATCTTCGCGCTTGGTGGTGATCGTTGGGCAAATCTAATTCATCGACTAGGGAGATGTGTGTTTTGGTTAATTTATTTAGGTCTGTAGTGATTGAAACAGTTTTGACTCAAAAGGTGCAATTCCAATGTTTGATTGAATCTAGGAGAATTAGATGTGGCTAAGCTAAACAACACTCAACTTTTCCTATATTTTGTTTGCGATCATTATAAGCTCTACAGGCAAGACCAGCTAGGTGCGCAAATAGTTCTTATTTGAGTTGCTTGGTTTTTAGGGTGTTATAATGTTAGAAAACAAAAAAAATACAAAAAAATGAGAAAGATATAAAAACCTGTGATAGTAATCACAAAGAAGAGAACATACCCCTTGGCCTTTTGTACACAGTCGATGAAAACATATAGCCTATCATATATTCATTTGAAAGAAAACTCATGTACGTTACATTTCAAGTTATCACATATCACACAATATTCACCTAAAGTTAATGAAATTATGGCAAAAAAAATATTATTTTTAATAAAGAAAAAAAAGATAGGGAATGGAAATAGAAGTAAAGGATTTAAAGAATAATGATGATGGAGATGGGAAAATAGGGTTAAAGAATGATGAAGATGAGATTCAAAAATAAGATATAAAGAATAATGAAGATGGAGGGGGTGCAAAATTAGGGTATAAAGAATAATAAAGATGAGAGGTAAAAATAGGTTAATATTGTTTTTATATAAAAAGATATTTTGGTAATAAAAAATTATATAAAAAGGAAGGGAGGTATACTTATTAAGTATGGAGATGTAATTATCAAAAGCCTAAAATGAAATAAAAATCAAGTTGCAAGCCCATGGTTGGTGAATTATTAAGTTTCCTAGGTTGGACCTTCTTCCACTTGAATCACTTGCACCATCTTGGGCTCTTTTCTCCACTTTGGGCTTGAGCTTGTAGTGTGTTGAGCACCTCTAAATTCTCCTTAGGTCTCCCTACTCTTTCACTCATAGGTATTCTTAGCCCAATCATAGGATCGTCCCCTTTACCTTTTCATTTCTCAGGTCCTTTTGATCCAATTAAGGATTCATTTCTCTTAGGTCTTCCTTCTCTTCTTGGACTTCTTCCTTGATCTTCATCATTTGGTCTATTAGCTATGGGTTTAGCCATGATAGCTTAGTTGACACTTACAGGGTGGTAGTGGTGCTTTTGGGTATTAATGTTAGAAGAGTGCTACGAACACACTCTCTGACACACTTCTTCTAACACTCACTCTATTATTTGTTAAAATTTATTAAAAACTATAAAAGCATGATAGATGTTCATTAAATAAGATGTGGGACCTACTAAATTTTGTAATTTTCAATAAATTTCAACCCATAGGAGAGGGTGTGTTAGAAAGTGTATTGTTAGCATTTCTTATGTTAGAGGAGTGATAAGAACACACTTCTTTTAACACTCACTTTACTATTGGTTAAAATTTATTAAAAACTACAAAAGCACGAGAGATGTTCATTACTACCTCTGTTCTTTTTTACTTATCAGTTTTTTAGAAATTTTTGTTTCTATTTATTTGTCATTTTCAAAGTTTAAGATAACATTAATTATTTCTTTGTCAATTGTACCCTTGCTTCTCATCTACTTTTTTAATTAATCTACACATTTATAACTAGTATGCAATATTATGAAGTAAAAATGAGAAAAGGTACAATAGAAAAATTCAAAACTATTTTATGGAGAATAAGAAAATTTATTAAATTTTTTGGTTTGTGTATAAAAACCTTAGAGGACACTAAAGAAGGAACAGAGGTAGTAAATAAGATGTGGGACCCATTAAATTTTGTAATTTTCAATAAATTTTAGCCAATATGAAAGAGTGTGTTACTTGTATTTCTCTCAATTTATCCATGACTTGCCAAAAATGGTGATAGATGTTGAAGATACCTTGAAAGCTTTCTGGATGTTCATTTGATAAGTATGGATGTTGGAGCGTATGTAAATGGAATTCTTAATTGGCTTACAATACTTGATGACTTAACATATGAGGAGGATGTTATTGATGATGAATTGGTAATTCTTTTGCTCGATTTGAGGAAGGAGACATGTAGGGCATTGTTTTTGCCTAATTGTCTTCATTGTGTTGAGCAAACTCTTGGGGTTTTGAGGGACTCCCTGTGTGTTTGGTATGATAACAACACCCATTTTGTCATATGGCAAATGAACAAGTTTGGAGATGAAGGGTCTTAGATGCAATTAGTAAATTTTAGTTATTTCCACCTTCAAATTGATTATTTACATTGTCGTGTAATGCTACCACACTGTGCTTGTCTAAGAATGGAGATGTCTTGATGCTGTCATCCACTCCTGGTTCTGAATGGGTAGCAATTCTATATAACGACGGGAATGATAGGTTTGAGCATTCTAGAATTCCCACCAACACAAATGTGGACTTTCTTTAGCCCTAGATTTTTGTTGTAAGCTTGGTCATGTCTTATTTAAATCAAGCTCCAATGTTGTTATTTACTACTTTACCTATGTAAATATATGTTAAACTACGTATGTTGCTTTAAAACCTTGCCATTTCATGCGGGGATTGCTAAATGTTGGGATAGACTTTATACATGTTTCTATTGCTGTCATAATGCCTAAAAGTGATTGGTCTATTAACTAAATGTGAAAGTTTAGCTTTTAAAAATATTATGAGCCTGAGGATGATTTTCCAAATTTCCGAAGAGCAAATTTATTCTTTCCAGCATAATCTTTATGTATTGTCAATCTGAAAGTTAATTTTAAAAGAAAACACCCATTTACTCCAATACCAAAACTACCATTCAATGAAGGAAAACTTGAAACCCGAGTTCCTTCTTTATTGTTTTTAGTACATGTAATCTAATTTGTGATTGCATTTGAATTGTCGAATATCACAATTTCTTAGGCTTTTTTTCTATTCGTATACTAGTGTACAATGAAATAGAAAAGTTACCAAATCATGGAACTGATTAATTATTAGCCAGTTATGTGATCTAATTGATGATCTCCATTCAGTCCATTTCTTTTTATGTACAAATCAAAACGATATTTGAATTTGTGGAAAATTATAGCACCAACAATTACCAAATTGTTCGTCAATAAAGTGTAAAAGGGACAACTCATTTATGACTGAGAAAAAAAGTTGAATTTAATACAAACTGGGTCGCTGGATGTTTGTGTATTAAATTCCTTGAAACTCCAGTATTTTTTTGGTTTCTTTTTTCCTTGTTCCATTCATATTGTCATGTAAATGTTGACATGGATGAATGCATGTACATGCACTCAAGTACATGTAGAAAAGGAACCTAAATTAAAGATACAAATTGTAATTGTGGTTAATGAATCCTCAATGCCTATACCTATCTCATAGTTCTAAATTGCGGTTGCGATTGTGGTTGCAGTTTTGTTATGATCCTTGACTTGGGGCGAATTGCAGGAAAATGCTGCTGATGCATCCGCAATAGTGGTCGCAATACAGTTGTAGTGAGACAAAAAACCGTTACATTACAGCTGTAATTGCGGCTGTGAATTGCAATTTAGAACCATGACCTATCTACTAAACCTCGAGCATGCATAGTGTAATCGATTCATGCTAGATTTACTAGTTTTAGGCAACAAGTTCTAGAGCGGATTGTTGGAGGTTATAAAATTGTAGTTTGTGTTGGTTTGGTACTGTCATAGTCAATTAAGCGCTTTTATGCCTGCAATAACAAGTATTATTTGAGAATTTGTTTTCATGAACAACCATCTTCCAGATTTCTTGGCAAGAAGTTTCTCATGCCCAATTTATGGATGGTGTCGTATATCTAACGAGGGACCTTGGAATGATACTAACATTCTAAATGTATACTATTATTAAGATTATAGCTCCCTCATTTATATGAATTCACATTTTTGAATTATGGTCAATTTTACAACTAATACTCCCTTGTTCAATTTAAAGTTGTTATACTCCAAACAATAGTGAAGATAACAAAAATTCTGAAGTTGTTATGTTACTAATAAATTAAATGTCAAGTAATATGCATGCAAGGTCATTAGTAAAACGTATAAGTGCAGGTGCAGTGTTTTTTTCTTTTTATACAATTCACAAGTCTTATTCATACTCTTTTGCATGATGTAAACTCCTTTATATGATTGTTTATTTATAGGTTACACGCACTGAACTCTCCAGCATGTGACTACCTATTCCAATTAATTGAAGTCATGGACTAAGCCATTGTGAATATTCTCTCATACAACCAAGAGGATTTAGAATATTTGGTAACTGTAATGCCTTCGTGTTTGTTGTTAACTTTTTGTTGTGCATTGCAAGTTCTATGTCATCTTTGCACAGACATAAGCAGATAGGTTCATGGTCAAACCAAGTATCCTTAATATCCTGTGTCTTCCTTGTAATACATTTATGCCTTACCTGATTAACTTCTGGAGGTGGAAATCAAGAAATAGACTATGAATTGACTTTGGTGTATAGCAAATTAGTTACAGTTAGCCTATGACATATAATTAGTCTTATTCTACCTTAGTTCAGCACTCATTTGTGTGTATGATTGATAGATACCCATCAGTTACTTATGTTAGAAAGAAGGGGAAAGGGCCTACAATTGATTATAAGGCTATAGAGTGTAGGTTTATGTTAGTAGACCAGTAACTTCTTATAAATGGGAATAACTGTAAATGGTTTAGGGGGACCTTTCTGATAGAGAAAGCAATGGATCCAAAACTCTCAAAATATTTGGAGCAGTGTATTGGTTCCTATAGGGCTTTTCCCTAGTTTCAGTCAATTAAAAAACCTATTCTTTCTCATTGTTATGAGTCCCACAAGGCGTACCAGATGTTAGGAACCAAATGTAAGGTAGGGAACTTGAGTCCCACATTGGAAGTATGGGATTGTAATGTGGGGTTTACAAGGCTTTGGGCTCTCCATCTACAACAACTAACCTCTGTGGTGTGGCTCTACCAAGGTTCTTGTCAATTAGTGCCAGAACCTTCCACCATGTTTATCAGTTGCTAATGCCCAGAAAGCTTGAGTGGGCGCTAGGGCTGCAGAGCATGGTGGAATGTTAGGATCCCAATTGTAAGGTAGGAAGAGTCTCACATTGGAAGTATGGGATCTAGTGTTGGTTTTATAAGGCTTTAGGCTCTCCAACTACAACAACTAGCTTTTGTGGTGTGGGTCTTGCAAGGTTTGTATCAATGATTTTATTTCCTCTATCTTAAATGTTTACTCTTCTCACTAGATTTGGATCCTCTAAAAAAGGAATGTGCACTTTAGATAGTAAAATTAAGAGTTTATAAGATTCAACGAAAATGCTTACTCTTCCTGGATTTACATTTATTTTCTGGGTAAAATCTAAGCACTGGGATTAAAAAATTAAAATTTGAAAAGTTAGTTCTTTTAATTTCTTTACAGTGGCTACCACTTGCAATTTACTCTCTGGTGTGGTTACCACTTGCACTTTATATATTGAATTCTGTACTTTCTTTTGTCAAATTGTTAGACTTGTTATATACTTACAAGGAGATATTTCTATTTTGCTTATTTCATAATGTTGTCCCCTTGCATTTCTCTAGAGCACTTGATTGCATGTTGAAAATTGATTGCTTACACATTTTCAATCAAATATAGAATACAAAGATATCGATGTTGATTTCGATCAGTTCTTGCCAAACTGTTAGTCGTCCTTTATTGGTTGGTCATTAGTAATTAAATTCTTGTTGAGGTTCAAAGCATGTCCTAACCGTAAAATGGGATAAACTCCCATTTCCCTAAACTTCAATTTACAAAAAAGAAGCATTACAAATTATTCATCTAAAAAATTATTCAATGTTGCAAGACACACACAGGTACACATGTGTGTGACTGTAATTTTGTGAATTTTTTTTAAGTTTTAAGATGAAAGAATACTAAAATTTTAAGTTATAGAGGATAAATTAACCTTTTCTCTCATTAAGAAATTTGTTTTTAAAAGTGGTTACTTAATTTAAATGTGCCAATATTTGTTAATGTTTAACGAAAAATTAGATGAAAGTAACTTATATGTTCTCATAATACCTGTTGAAATTTAATATATAAAACTTGATATATTTCCAACTTGTCGTGTTATCTAGGTTTCTTAACCATCAAATTGATATCAGGCACATGAGCAAATCTTTCGCATTTTTTATTAGTACAAAGATTGGCTTCACATGAATGATCTTTGTAATAACAAATGATTTTTATTAAATATATGTTGCAAAATTTTAACTAAATATCCACATCTCATTATTCAGTTGAAGAATTAGATGACAAAATATAAGAAGCATATCTACATATTCTTAACCCAAATCGACAAAAAAAAAATTAAAAATGTTAAGTGTAAGCTCTTGCTCCGCATATGTCTAGGCTTACTAGCTAGGGGCATTCAAATCAGGATTTATTGGATTAAATTTGTCAAGAGAATCTCCCTTGATTTTTGCGCTGCGTCTTATCTCCTGATTTATTTCCACTTTTATTAGCAGATTAAATAAATTTAATTCTCAAATAAAATATTTATTTATTTCTCAAATAAAATATTTAGGTTTAAATATGTTTTTAGTCCTTATAAAATGAGTGAGTTTTGATTTTAGTCTCTAAAATTATTATTTTTTTTAGTTTTTCATTCCTCTAAAATTTTAAATAATAGTTTTTAGTCCTTATAAAATGAGTAAATTTTAGTTTTTCTTCCTATAAATTTTTTTTTTATTTTCATCTCTCAAAAATCTAAAATCACTATTTTTGATCCTTTAACATTCATTTTAAAATAGATAAATAACATTCATTTTAGAAATTTAAAAAACATTTTAAAGGTATCATATGTTAATATAGTATCACAAACATTAGTGAGTGTTACCTGAAATTGTTATTTGACATTTTATTAAACATTTAAATAGTTAATAAATGTCATATGACAATAAGGGCCAAAAACAATAATTTTATACTTTTGTGAGATGAAAATTAAAGAATTTTTTTTATAAAAACCAAAATCAAAATTCACTCATTTTATAGAGACTAAAAACATATTTAAACTAAATAAAAACATAGATTAAATAAATTTAATTCTCAAATAAAATATTTATTTATTGATAAGGCAGAAGCGTTAAACCCTAGCTACATCGGGCTATATATTCCCTGTTCAAGAAGGTGCGCAGCGAAGAACAGAAATTAGATTCAGATCGTGCCTGCGCTTCACTCAAATCCACAGCAGCATGCAATCAGAGAAGCAGCCATGGTCGCCAGTCCTCAGTGATGAACTCATTGAGGAAATCTTATCACGGCTTCCAGTGAAAACTCTGATCCGATTCAAGAGTGTCTGCAAGGGATGGTACTCCTTGATCTCCGATCCCTCGTTCATCAAATTGCACCTTCGCAAATCTGCTGTAAACGACGACTTGGCCCACCTCCGATTGATGCCAAATGTCTACTTCGGATCTATCCCTAAACTCTATAAGGCATCGTGCACTGTAAGCTCCTTATTTGATTCCCAAGAAATCGTAGGATCCATATTTAATTCCCAAGAGAAAAACATCCTTAGAGATTCTTTTGGAATTTCTAACGGAAAGCTGGACAAGTACCTTTTGGTCGGTTCATGTAATGGGTTGCACTGTGTGGTTTGCGAAAGATCAGACAGATACCATGTTCGTCTGTGGAACACGGCGACAAGGGTAATATCTGGAAAATCTCCATCGCCATCTTTTGCGCCGGGCGGCAGCTGTGGTAGAACAAAGTTTGGGTTTGGCTATGATCCTATGACTGACAATTACAAGGTGGTAGCAATGTCATTGACTCAGCGTTCACATGATGAATCACTGAAAACCGAGGTAAAAGTTTATGGCATGGGTGACAATTGTTGGAGAAACCTTCAAGGTTTCCCTGCTCTTTGGTGTTTACCTATAGATCATGGAGTGTATCTGAGTGGAACCCTTAATTGGGTTGTTATTATAAAAGATGCTGCTAAACTTGAAATGATAACTATTTCTGTTGATCTGGGGAAGGAGACATGCAGACCATTGTGTCTGCCTGATGGTCTTAGCTTTCGTGATCTAAAACTTGGAGTTTTGAGGGACTCCCTGTGTGTTTGGCAAGAGTACAAACGCACCCATTTTATTATATGGCAAATGAAGGAGTTTGGAGACGACAAGTCTTGGATTCAATTAATGAGTTTTAGTTATCTCCATCTTCAAATTGACCCTTATCGATTACAACCAATGTTGTTCCCATTGTGCACGTCCAAGAACGGTGATATCTGCATGCTGTTATCCACTGGAGGTGGTGTTGAATACCAAACAATTCTGTATAACCAGAGGGATGGCATGTTACAAAGTTCTAGCATTCCCGCACCTGCCTTTACATCATTGATAGATCTCAACCTCAAGATTTTTGCTGAAAGCTTAGTCATGCCTTATTGAAATCAAGGTCGAATCTGCAGCTATTTACTACTTTATTTATCTGAGTTTATGATAGTTAAACCATTCATGTAGGAATAAATTCATTATTTATGTTGCTGCCGTATTGACTAAATTTTATATTACTTTATATTAGCCACAATATTTCTTTCCTAGATAAAATTAAATATTAATTTATTGTTATAAGCAAAGTTAACAAAAGAAGTAAAACCACCGCATGTGATTGAAATTCATTAACCAGTATCTCGATTTTAATCTGTGCAATTAATCTTTCTCTTATTACTCCAACCTGTGCTCTCTTTCTTCGAGATGCTTTCTCTCCAAACGTGGCTTCAATTTCTTCAACACTAAATCTGAATCTTTTGTGCTTTTTTCACTGTATGAGTTTAGCTTTGAACGATTTCAACCTAGAATCACAGGTTTTATGCTTTGTTTGATGTTGGTTTCCATTTCACATTAGCATTCATTCTTTGCAATCTTGTTTGTGATTCATTCTCAATCAGTCGCCCCTTTCATTACTTAGTAAGTTTTGCTAGCAATCTGTTTTCATAGCGATTTTGAATTGGGATTACAGGATTTTACCGAAATGGAAGTTAGGTCATTAAACGAATCATTCTCAATCATTTCACATTTCGTCGATTCATAATTCTACAATTTTAGTGATTCATCAGACTACAATTTTACTAATTTGGTCATTGTTTTTGTCTTGCATCAGCATGCTACAATTTGTTACTTGCTTATCCAGTTAACTCAGTTTTTCAATTAACATCGTGTTTTCGTTGCAGGTACATAGACAGAACAAGAAGGCTACAAGATGCTTTATTGTTTATGTTACTAGTTCTTTAAACGTAATTTGTTATCGTCACTGAGAAATGCATAGTAATTTTTCGTCGTAATTGTGACAATTATTAGCACAATAGCTAATATGTTTCAGACATAGTTCAGTCTCTTTGTTCAATTCAGTTGTCAATTTATTATTCAGACTCGTGTTAGGTGGGTAATATTCTTGATTTGGTTTGGGGTGTACTTTTTTTATGTCTTTCTTATTGACAGGTAAATATGATGCCCTCTTTCTTTGTAATGCATCCTTCTCCCTTCTAATAAAATTTTTATCAAAATGAAAAAACCAAAACTTGATGAAAATTTGTCTAGAATGTAATGATCTAATCTTCGTAGCAAATTAAAATTTACTAGTCTTTTCTTTGAATTAGTGATATGTTCTATATCTTGTTTGTTGAGAGTTTCTACTTATGTGCTGCCTGCTACTGTTACTAACTGGTTCACCGCTTCCCATTGTCACTGTATGTATTTATGTATACAAATACTCACCCACGTCTTTGTTCTTAGAGGACATTGATGTAGATACTCATTACAAAAATTACAGCTTGGCTGTTAGAAGATCTCTCAAAACTTGGTCAGGTTCTCAGATTGTTTTGGGCTTGGTATGTGTAGGCACTTTTTCTCTTTTTTTTTTTTGCAGATTAATCTGTACTCTGAATTTAATTTATCGGCTATTGGGCAAGTGTCTTTGTCTTTCTGTATCAGCGTAAGAAGCTTAGTAGGATGTTATCTGGTCAAGATGTATCAGAAGTTTTTCTTTTTTTTCTGTAGCTAGTGTAGAAGTCTGTTGAAACCGGAAGTATTTGGGAGAATTGCGTTGTATGCTCGGAGTTCATCTTATCTATACTTATTTTAACAGTTGTGGATAACGAAGGACTAACTTCAAAGATAATTAACAGCTATTAACTACATGCATATCCTACAGTTGACTAATATTCTAACATGTGATAAATATGCTAATGAAGTTAGATTAGTATTCTAACAATCATGACTTTCCTCTTGTGAATGAATTGTGCAATCAGTGTCCTCTTGCAACTGTTGTTTTTATTAGGACAGGATACGTTGCTACCATACATAGTGTAAACTCTGAGTTTTCTGTTATAGCTGAATCCCTTAGTTGCTAAACACTGTGTTTGACTCTAACCCCTGACCCCTTCACTTCCCCATTTCCAAAGAAAAAAAACAGGGAAACAGAGTAATGTGCAATTTTTTACTTTACTAATGGGTACAATTTTTCGGAGATGTGCTCTCGCTGGTCGAGTGCAACCTGGAGTTTGTTATAAGATTGTATCCAAAACTGATCCATGAGGACCGTGACACAATGCCTCAATATCAGATCAGCTGAAATCCTCCGAACACCTTTGCAGGGGTTATATAGTCTATAGAGATATGGTTAAGGTTATTTAATTTTCTATTATATCAAATATTATCTATTTAATTTTCCTGAATATTTTTGCAACCAGAATAGCGGCTGAATACAACGAAAGATAAAAAGAAAAAAATGTTTTTGGAGTCGACACCAAATTTTATTAAATTGGGAAGATTTGAAAAACCCTTTTTGTTTGAAAAAAATTATTGGTCTATAAAAACCGAGTCATGTTCGGAGTCAATTATGCATAAAGGAAAGGCGGAAACTGGATTCTACTATACCCCTAATACATCTATTAAAAATGGTTACTTTGCAATTAATTGTGTAAATATTGATAATTTTAAAATTTGTTTTACTCTCTTTTTATTAACAATGTAAATATAAAAGTGAAGATTTGACTATCATATTTTTGAAATTAAGAAAGTAACTATAAAGAAATGTTATTTATTTTTATTTAAAAAGACAATTCTTCTTGAAAATTTATTTTGATCTCGACGAGGATAATCCCTACCCCTACATATCCTTAGTGTAATAAGGAACTCAAAGTCGCATAATTTTCTAAAAATATTTTAGTGTTGGGTATCTTTTATTTAAATTTGCATCACCAAACTATCACAATTCAAGTGTGTCACGTTGAAACATGGGATTGGTAAATGTTGATTTATTTTTACTTCTATATGTGCATTTATTTATTTTTAAATTTAACTTCATATAGGGACTAAAAGCAAACTATCAAAAAAACAAATGAATATATTACAAGGACTAAAAAATAATAATAAGGACCAAAATTAAAAAAAAATTACAAGGACCCTTTTGAAAAAATAATTTTATAAGCGCCAAAATTGAAAAAGTGGTATATTATAAGAATTAAAAACATTCTGCACTTATCGTAATAATAATTATTATTATTCATATTATGGTCATTTTAAATAAGTATATCATATTTAGATTATTTTGTTCGAAGTGATAAAATTATTATTATCAATACCAACTTCTTCACCAAATATTTCGAAATAAAAGATTTGCGTGAGGTGTTTATGAATTTTTGATGGTCACCAAGTTATTATTATTATTATTATTATTATCAAATTAAAAGTGTTTCTGTATGCCTTAAAGAAGAAAAAACATACTTCTAATAAATTTATTCTTTTATATAATCTAACTAGTAGTTTTAATATCACTAATTAATTGGGGAAGCTGAGTGTTATAGAATTTGTGTTGAACCAAAACCTTAGCGCTTGATGCAATTCTCTTGCCGGTGCAACTTAATAATTTATTTAGCACACATTGAGGCATTGTTCGCTTCAATTGTAATAGGACACACTGTACAAACACTGCTCTATAAACTCGATAAATTATTGAAAGAACTCCACTCGCTCTGTAACATCCTAAAATTCGCTACCATTTTACAAGTGCCTCAAAACCTTCTCTTAAACTTTTAAATTTATTTCTAACGTTTAATTATTGTTAAACAATTAATTTTAAACCATCTATTCTATTCTACATTTTCAGCTCATTCCTAATCAAAATAAATTCGGTCTTATACTCAAATTTAATTATCTCTTTTATTAAACTATTCCTAATCTACCCTTAATTAAACTTCAAGCCTTAAAGGCATTATGGACTGATTACCTAGTGGGCAGAAAATTCAGAAAAAAAAAAAAAAAAAACACCTAGTATATCTACCCAAAACCGCAGCCCCCTTTCTACAAACATTTTCATTTTTTGATTTCTCATTCTATCACTAAAAAGGTAAAACAAACCAAAAATTCCCTCCTTTCTCTCCAGCCTATCTCACGACCTCACCAATACACACACTCACACTTTCATTTTCTCTCTTTTCTTTTCTCTCCATCATCGAAACATGTAACACCTTAGAGGGTATTACCTTAACTATTCCTAGATTTCTAGGACATGGAAACTTTGAATATAAAAATATCATAGATTAAGCAAAAACTTAAACATAATTCAAATATAAAACTTATTATAAACTCTTGGCACAAGGTGTCGTACATCATATAAAAGAAGAATACATGAAACTAAACAAAAACTCCAGTATATTGGGAGATACATAACTCAAACATCTTCTCCACTCTCTACAAGCAATTCCAAGCTCCTTCTCAAAAGAATATCCACTTGCCTGACTTGTAAAACATGAAAACTGGAGGGAGTGAGACAAAGTGTCTCAGTGAGTGCTACTGGAATTCTAGGGGTAGACTGACTCTTCTATTCTAAGATCCTTCCTTAACTCATATGGTTTTACCTCTCACTGAACTCTCAGTTCCTCGCCTCTCTAGTACTTAACCTCATAAACTATGTCCAACTTAGGGCTTGCTAATCTTTAATGGGCCTACGCTTAGGTCTTCTGACCCATACTAGTCCTTTCTACTAAATAACTGACCTTACAACACTTAGTAGGGACTTCATCCTCTCTATTACTTTATCTAGACCTTTTACTTCCTATGATACTAAGCGAGGACTAGTACTTTCTTGTTTTTCTCTTTCTCTTTTCTTGCTCTTTCGGAACTTATACATAAACTTTATTTAGGGTAAACCCCCCGCGTACCCATTGGGTAGCCTCTAACATAAATTGTGTCCTCACTAAGTACATAGGTTTCCTAGTTTAGGCTTAATTCAACTCACCTATAACTAGGCACACATATCATCATCTACCCAATAGGGTCATCATACATGCCTAACATAGGCATTCACATTATACATTGCGCTGTTCTGTTTCTGTTTCTGTGTGGTTTTGTTTAACTTTATTATTATCTTTTCACTTAACTGTCGTCTTTCTCTTGGCTGAGCTTTAACCATCAAGAGGCATCCCTCTTACTCAACCTTTTACTACCACCACTCCAAGTGGCTGAATCCCCTTCGTTATCAAGGCGATTCCCTTAATCCCTTGACTAGAGGGGACAGTAACCCTCTTTTTGGTACAAGGGGCCTTTTAACCCTTTACTTTTCTTCAACCCTTCTCAAGTTGCTTAAAACCTTTATCATAAAAACTTTCCATTCCTTAGTGATTACAAGGGATCCCGACCCCGGGTGTACGCTTATACTTAGCCATGGATGGCACATTCCAGGCTTAATCATGATCGGGGAAGATCTACCCTATAGTCACTGAAAGGGATATCATTTTCTAAAACCTTTTCTTTTCCTTTTAAAACCTTTCCTTTCTCTTTAAACTCAAGGAAGATCCCTACTTTTCTCTAAACTTCAGGAAATATACCTACTTTTGCTATAGATGCATCCTCTAGTATCTTTTAAAGTCTTTTCTTAAGTGAGATTTATCGTTGCACACACATACACAACACAACACAAAACACAACCACTAGGACAATACAACAACTACACAATCATCAATATTAAACATAGCAATACAATAACAATCATAAATATATCAAAGAATCAAGCACATAAGCAATCACACAAGCAAGCATATCCTTCATGTGAAACTAGAACATTCCCCCATTATTCTAAAGGAACTCACTTGGAGTTAAACCCTTGGCAATCAACGTCGCTTCACCTTTTTCCTTAGACCCAAACATTGATGAGTCCATGCTAAGCCCCATAAAATTAACGCTCAACGCCACTAAAACAGGAGAAAATCAGGCCTTCTGTCGTTCAGTGCCAGAATTCTGCTACTCAGCGCCAACCTACTAGACAACATTTTGTCATCCCATGCTCAGTGCCAAGAAACTAGCGCTCAATGACAACTACAATACTTGCAGTTCGTGGAGGGGGTGACCTATGGTCATTTTTGGCCCAACAATCAACACCAAGCATATCAAAACATTCTTAGGCATCTCTATTACCTTTCTAACCAATTATATTTCCCAAATAACCCCTTAATCTTACAAATCTCTCAAAAATCATAAATCTCCTACCTAAGGTTCAAAAAGGGGAAAAATGGAAAAACATAAAACCAAAGAGGATTATAGAGGTTAAGGGGGAAGCATTCACCGCCAGGAACTGTCCAAAACTTAGCTTTAGGCCTTGGTCATGAATCTCTGCCTACCTTTCCTCCTCTTCTTCTCCTTCTTCTCCCATCCTCCTCCTTCCTCTTCTTCCTTTTTCTTTCGTTTTCTCTCTCCCTTACCTCTCTTATATAGGGAGGTGTGTGTGTGGGCTTTAACAGACCTTGGTCCATTTGGGCCTCAAAGTCCCGTTTAGGGTCTTATTACCTTATCCTTATAAATCCTAATAATAAGGTAACTATTATTAATGCTTATGGTTATTGTGAATCATTAATAATATTATGTTTATTGTTCCAAAATTGGGGATGTTTCAAAACACACACACTTCTTCTTCTCATTAGTGACAAAAACTCTAACACTCTTCTTTGCTCTCTTGGACTGAAAAGAGGAGGAAGAAGGAGGAGCTCAAGGAGATCTTCAAGAGGACTTCAGCATCTATCAACACTAAAGGTGAGGGATGAAGGTCCAACTCAAGTAAACTTGAGTGTTGGGATGAGCAACGCCTAATTTTCGCTTTTTAAAACTCTAATATTCTCTTATTCTTTGAAAAATTTACCCTTTGTGTGGTTTGATGTAGCTCGCAGCTACTTGATTCTTGGGTGGTTTTATTTATTTTAAAGTTCTACTTGTTTTTTATTTAAGCACCATGGTATGTACCCCTTAATCCATTCCCCCTATTAATTCGGTGCTATTTGGATTTTATTTGGTATATCTTAAAATTTATGTGCTGGATGAATAGATCTCAATAGTTGCATGCTGAAAAATGGGTTACATGTGTGTTTATTGGAGTTTTAAGCCCTTGCATGTCACAATGAGTGACTCATGGTTCTAAATTACGATTCGCAACCACAATTGTGCCCGCAACATAAAGGTTTTTTGACTCACCGCAATCGCACCGCAACCGCAATTGCGGCTGCATCAGCCGCAATATCAAGGATCACGACGAAACTGTAACTACAACCACACCGCAATTTAGAACCATGGTGTGACTCTTAAGACCAAACAAGTCAGTACATGGCTTGAGGGTAAGTTTATATTGGTATCTTAGTAAGAAGGTTTCAATCTTGACCTTTTAAAGGCTAGATCATGGCATGCATGTTCATATTGGTTGGTTTGTTATTTACTGTGCAAAACTTCTCCTCTACTCTCTTTGTTTTATATTTATTTCTCCTTGCTTAGTGCCTTAAAAATTTCAATAAAGGTGTATATAACTTCATATGGATGTTAGGTATAACATATAATTTGTGCAAAAATTTATGAAGATGTTTGCTTCGGAAAAATTTGGTCTTTCAATGACATGTGCAGTATAGTCGCTTTGAGGGAGTCAATAGTGGTGTGTGATTTTTAGTTATTTTCTAAACGATATTTTTGTGTTTTAAAAATTTTAGAGTAAACAAGACATCTTCGATGTTCTCATAAATTTTCATTGAAAAATATGAGCATTATCTATTTTTAAAAATTCATGAAAAATGGTTGCTGTTCCAATGTTTTTGAATTTTCTAGATTTCTAAACCCTTTCAGTTTTCCATTAAACTAGAACGATTGGAGTTGAATATGTGGAAAACAAAAAAATATGTTATATATTTATGTCTTACACTTCTGACAAGAAAAATGGATTGATTTAGTTAAGTATTCTAGGAATTAAAAATCTAGAACTAAAAATAGCTAGAAAATAGGAAAAATGGGATAGATTTCATGTTCTTGTGTGTTCTTCATCATTTATGGGAAAATTTCTTTTTTGATCTAGTAATTTCATGTAGTAATGATCTAAGTGTGTTTAAGAGACCTAAAAATGCTTTTTAAGAAAGGTCTTATGGGTTTAAATTTCAGATATCATTACTATAGTGATTATGCCATAAATAGAGAAATATCTTGTGATTTCTATCTTGAATCCTATTGGTCCTTTTTCTTACAACACTCAACTCATGATTACTTTTAGTTAACCAAGCATTATATAGCAGCTTTTGTCCCCAATTTCAAATTCAAATCTTTTCAGATTCAAATTAAATTGGGCCCATATTGGTTATATGGGACATGTAGTCTAATTATCTTAGGTGCTAAATTATTTCCACCAAAACCATGTTTCTCTTGAAAAATAATTAAGCATTAGATAGAGTTTATAAACTTGACACACTTTATTATCACCTAAGGCATATGATTAAATCATAGTGCTCTTAAATAAGTCCTTTTCTTAACTTGGTTAATTAAACATTTCGCACATAATTTCTATAAAGAGAGATTTAGTAAAAAAAAATCCTATTTTCCTTACAAATGCCAGCACATGGTTATTCTTTTTACATGGTATAAATTCTAATGCTTTTAATTAGTCTTCTTATTACCTCAAACTTCTTCATAAAAAAAAAAGAACTTCGATTACAAACCTTTTTCCGCATAGACAAGAACTTATTCTTAAAGCAAGGTTTTTGTCACTAATATCTTCAATACGAACAATGAGTTCACCTTCTATTTTATTAAAAGTGATTGACTAGTAGTCTTTCTTATTATGCAAAAAGGACTCTTTCAAATTTTAAATCAAGTGGTTCCTAAGTGACAAAAATCATTTTGTAGTAATGAATTTATTTTACATTGTATATCCTTCGGAATGCGAACTTTTGGTGAACGACCCATATTGTCTCGAACGTTTTAAGAGGACAATATGTCCCACACTTTAGAACACACTATCTTTTGGCACTTCATGATATAGTGGAGCTATGAACTAATTTGAAACACCTACGCTTTGATTAATGATGTGTATGTATAAATGTAAGCGATCTATTTACGTGGTCATGAATGAGACGTGTTATACATGATACAACATTAAACATTAGAGAGCATGATAAGCATGACATTGAATCAATGCACTCATGCATGTTTGCACGTGGTACTTGATGATCTATGAAAGCACAATGTCAACCCTTTGGTTGATGATCTATGAAAGCACAATGTCAACCCTCTTGGTTGAATCTCCTGAAATGATTATACATAAATGTGCTACTTATACTATATGTACCATTGTATGAAAGTCACTGTCCTAAATGGTTATACTATGCTTAAGGCCATGTGAGCCACCATGTAGTTGGTGACGGATTTGGGTTGTGGGGTCTACTTATTTAAGGTATTCATTCTTGGAAAGACCTAGGGATTAGCCTTATGCCAAAACACACAAGTGACCATGGTTTGCTACCATGTGTCGTGCTAGTTGGCTAATCAGTAGGAAGATAAATATGATAATATCATAGACAAATACCTGGTAGCGTTGAGCCCATTCGAGTGAAGTCATATATGCAAATTGATATGAATGCATAATATTGGATGGGGAAACCCTGGGCCCTAGCTCACATGATCTATTTAACCTAAGGATAAAGATCCGACAGGACCATTGATAATGATTCGCTTGATACAAGGATATAGAGATCCTCATGCATGGCATAACATGATAATGCATTGCGTTCTTTGATGAGTGTTGTACTTATAAGTAATGGGTGGTTACATGTTTATTTTGTCTTTATCGTGGCATACTTTCAATGCTTTTGATTTGCTTGTTGTTATGACCTGGCCTCTCTTTTATTTTCCTTGTTTCTATTGTTAGCTTTTATTTATGTTATTAATATTCGCGAAAAAGGTCGATATGCCTTCCTTGTTACCCACTTGTCATGTGGACATAGAGTTTGAAGATAGAGGTGAATGGGAATTTGTTCATTTTGATAGCGAGTTCAACAAAGGATTAGTAACTTTCACAATGACTCATATGTTGATGCCGAAACAAGTTCCTCTAGTTCTGTCTTTTCATGCTTCTACTTGAGGACAACACTGCCTTTATGGTTCCACACCATCTGCCACCACTGTAGACTCATGGACTACTAGAGAAAGAGTACTTAATTTTTGTGTTTCTCTAACTGTCGCTTTAACCCTTATTTTGTTATATGTATATAGTTGAGTCTAGTAGGCTTAACTGTTAGGGTAGGAACTCAGATGTGAATTCTTTCTCTACTATTGGGTATTTATGTCCTTATAACCTATTGTCTTTTGTACAAAGCTAGTAGGCTTAGAAACTCTGACTATGAAGTTTATGTTTATACCATATGTGACTATTTTGTGATATTGTGACTACAAGTTTGGTACGCGGTGATTTGTCTATTTAAATTCTACAAAAAAATTTCCTTGATATTTCTATGTCTAAATCCCATAACTCCTTGGTCACGAGAGAATTTATACATTTGATTGTAACTATTGCACCCAAACTATGACGTTACATGCTCAACACTTACTTTACTTCACTTAAACCCCACCAGTATATAAACATAAAACTCACTTTTCCTTCCCATTTTTCATAACGCCAAATGCCCCCCCAACCAAATTCTCTCTAATTTCTCCCATCATCTCTAAGAAAAGTTCCATCGAATCCCAAATCACCATTCAAGGCCAGTTTAATCTCCTCCAAACTCCTTCACCACCATTATTCATCTAAGGTAGTTAAGCTCTCTCTCTCTCTCTCTCTCTCTCTCTCTTCCTTTCTCTACTCGAGCACACACCCACACCTAAGAGAGCTTACATGTTGGCCTTCCTATGGAGGAAAGCCATATACAAGTGAATTTCTGTCATCCCCTCATTACGAGCTTCATTTTGGTGGGTCCCAATCGTTGTTTCACTCATCCTACATCGTTTAGACCCGAAGCTCACTCGAAGGCTCTACGCGTGTCAAGACTCAAAGTTGATTCCACATCTCCCTTTATCCTTATCTCGTGATTGAACACCACTAAGTAAGGGGGGAGAGCTTGAATCATTTTGGGTTTTGAGAAATTGGGATAGGCAGGAGAGGGTTAGGATGTTCCCCAACCTTACTGGTTGGTTGCATGCGCATTTGGGTACTTGCTGGTTGGTGAAATTATGAATTTATCTACCTTGCATGCAATAATTTCCCTTGGTTATTCTCCAAATTATTGAGTTAGGTGATAATATTAATTGTTGCCTTGAGTTCCAAGTGGAGTTGGACCAAGTATATGAAATTTTGGAACTAATCAAGTTGATCTTATTCTTGGATGCTTACTACTGATAAATCTATGAACTAAGTGCTTTGTATGCAGGGATTTTTCCATGATTATTATCGAAATATGGTTTGAAGTGATGGTATTAGTTGTTGCTAAATTTCTGAGTAGAGTTGGATCAAAATGGATGAGAATTAATGGTAGGAATCATAATTGAACTTTGCTATGAAATACCCCTACATCTGATTAAGATTGCGAGAGTCTCTGTAGTTTGTATGCTTGTTATTTTGAGTTGGAAATTGGTGATAAGGTGTGGTTATGTGTCTACTTTCTAACAAAACAAGAATTGGTATTTTAGCATATTTGTGTGATTTTTGGTGAAAGGATGTATTGTCTTCATTCTGACTCAGTGAAAGTTCTTTCTACTTTTCCTTCTTTTATATGCAATAGTGCAACTTATCACAGCCAAAAGTTTGACTTCTTTGTGCTCTAGAGTACTATGATCAAAGCTTTATGCCTTTTAATTAATGAAAGCATTTTGAAAAGACTTGGCAGTATGTAAGTTGAAATATGTTGAAAACATTAAGCCAAATTTTCAAAAGCTTTTTGAGTACTATGTTTAAATATTCTTTCGTCCAAGATAGAAAAGAAAAATTATGTAGAAAGGTCCAATTAAAAAGGTATTGTCCAATAGGGATATTGGAACCTTCTTTAGAAATTATGTGTTGAACGGTTAGCTGTAAAAGCATGTCCTTGGACGTTTTTCAGGTACAATGATATTTTGGACATTTGTTTTAAAATATGTATTTCTTTGGACAAAATAAGTTTTTCTCAAAAAACTTAGTTATTTTTAAAAGCAATTTTCAAAAATAGTTATAAACAAACTCATTAAGTGTTGTAACTACACATGACACAAATTGTTAGTTGATTCATAGATTTTAATAACATTTGTTATTATCAAAACATTTTAAGGAATAGAGGCTTTGTACGTCTTTGGTTCTAACAAATATCATCATACTTAATATCAAAACTTATAGTCCTTTTTTTATAATATGTATTAAAATAAATACATTTAGAAATTTACATATTAATAAAAGATATATTTACCTTAATTGCATAGGTCCACATGCACACACGCGCGCACACACACTCATATTCTCTTGGTTAGTTAAAAAACATTTCTACAAAATTTGAATAGGAGTAATGATCATTTTTAAGCATGGAATAACATGTTATGATATGCTGGAATAGCTATGAACACTCAATTAAGTTCAATTTGTTTTATTTTATCATATTTTATTTATTTTTGATTTACTTTATTTTATCTTTATCCAAACTTTCGATTTTCCTTTTTACTTGTTTGATCTTTTGTTTATTTCATTAAACAGAGACTTTTTTTTGTTTTTTTTTTCATTTGTTAGATCTTCTTTTTTGTGTAAAATAGAGAGAATTAAAAAAATTCATGTTATTTAGCTGCTCAATCTTTCATTCTATTCATAAAATGATGAAAAAAATCTTTATATTTATGTCATTTGCTTAGTCTTAAATTTAGATGTTACAATAGAACAAAAAAAATGATAAAAAAAAAAAGAAAAGAAAAAAGAGAACAGGCCAAAAAAACAAAAACAAAAGTTGGGAACAAATAAAGAAAGGAAAATAATCAATGGACACTTTGTAACACCTTTAAGGTATTACCATACATACATTCATACTAGCATGAAAAACATAAACTCATTTAAAAGAAAAACACAAACTATCAAACCGTAAACCTTTCAAATGGATAATAGAGGTACCCTACAATCATCAAGTAAACATAAAACTTATCCTCACATAGGAGGTCATGAACTTCAAAACATAAAGAGTAAATAAACATCCTAAGCAAAATAACAAATCCAAAAGACTAATAAACTATGCCAAATGGTGCCCTTCTCACTACTCCGAGTCCTGCTCATTTGAAACATTTAACTTAAACTAATGAGAAAAATGTCTCAGTGAGTGTCCTAGGGACACTTCAACATCACATCAACACCATTACATGCATATTCACACTTGACATTTGAATTTCATAAATCATGGCATTTTAGCATAGAAACATTGATTTTTTTTTATGAGCAAATTTTATTCATAAACTAAGTAAAGCACAAGAACTGCTTACTTAGTAAAAGGTTACAGGATCAATTCCATAACAATGCACCAAATGAATGCCATGAAGTAAGGCAAACTCTAGGCCACAAAAAAATAAACGTATATGACCATGAAGTAAAGCAAACTCTGGGCCACAAATAGGAATAAAAAGACCCTTCTACAAATAATAAGACCCCAGACCACCACCACAAAACACAAAACAATTCTGACAAGAACGTATATGACGCCCTGACCACATAATCACACCGCCCTTCATCTTCAACCTTGCGTTAGGCATCACAAATTCACCAGAACATTTAACACTCTAACCACTTCACAAATATAGCTTTGCATAAAAAAAACCGCCAACCAAGGTATGCACCGTGACATAAATTAAGGCACATGGAGATGATCAACTCACAATAACACCTAGACAAGCTGTAGGATTTGCAATCCAACTAGAAAAAGAATATGAAAACTACGAGCATTTTTCCTTTCTCCAACTCCAGGAGACCATCTTGATATATTCCATCAATTGCTCCATATCCAAATCTCTAGATTGAAATAAGTGTGCATTCCTGGCCTTCATTACTTTGCAGCAACCCCAAAATTTGTACAAAATTATACTTATAATCATGGTGAAGAGCTAATGAATGTCCCACCACTCAAGACAATGCATCCAAACTTTGAAGAAATCGCACTCAAAGAATAAATTTTTCATTGTCTCCTCCTTCAAATGTCATCCTTTGCAAATAGTATCTGTCATTGGCAAAACCCTCCTACGAGCTAATTCTACCAAGGATATAATCTAGTTTAAAGCTAGCCTCCACACTAACACCTCTACCTTTGAAAGTTCAAACATATGCCACATTCTCCTAAAAAAAGTATCCCCGAGAAAAGCACTAGAATTCTTTATGACCTTGTATGTCAACTTAACTAAGTACTCATCACTTCTATCCCCCAACCATTCCAACCTATCTTTCTCCCTCCCTTTTGGTCATAATGTCATCAACAGATTTTGTAACTTACATAAAAAATTTTCCTCCCATTGGAAAAGAGGTATCCTGCATTACCACTTCCACCATTACACCCCATCCACCCACTCACCAAGGCACTTTTATTTTGTTACCATGAATAATCTACTAAACTTGTCTTTTAACACCACCCTATCCATCCACCTATCAAGTAAGAAGCAAGTCTCATCCCCTTCCCCTACCTTCCGTAGGACTGAATTGGAGAACCAATTCTCCTTGAACTCTCATATAGCTGCTTCTAATGAGCCTATATCCTTCCACCACCTTAAGCTTCTACTTTTGCCTAAACATTTATAAGATATCATACATAAAGATACATTATAAAGCTTTAATTAAAATTTCCTTTTCCTTTCTTTTTTGTCCTATTGGTAGATTTAAATTCAAAATCTCAAGGAGCACTTTTTTCACTTTTGCTAAACAACCTCCCATTACCAAAGGTTGACACCACCTTTTAAGGACGGAAGGAAATGGATAGCCTTCCCTTGTCAAAGAAGATATTATGTCTTAAACATTCTTTCTTTTAGCATTTAGCTTTTGGTTATTCTTTGGGGACCAAAGAGGTTTATGCCCTTTCCTTGCCAAAGGAGACCCCTCCATAAACATACAAGTACAGTGCATCCATATAGCATTTGTTAGACATCCATAGAATAAGTATATGACAAACAAAACAATCAAATTGCATTTAACTTGTAAATTGCACGCCTTTCACTTGTAGGGACTCCAGCACGGGCATGCTCTGAGGAGCACAATCGTGCTAGAATCCAAGGCGCTGATTCTAAATTTGTTGCATAGGCATGCTTAGTGGAGCATGGTCATGCTTGCCTCTAGCACACTTGTGCTTTACAACATAAGACAAGCCTGAAGTGGAAAAGCCAACTTCGTTGCACGATCGTGCTCATCATAAGACACGAGTCTACAATGAAGGAGGTCTCCTATGGCCTCTTTTCCCTTCCTAAGCTTCTCGTCTCGTTCTCTTCTCTTTTCCTAATTTGAGGGTGACAGGTGTGGTGAGTGAGCACAGTGTCAGCTTTCGGACGACACATCACCACGTACATTGCTTACGTGGTGGCACATTTTTCTATTTTGGGTAATATTAATCATGTGTGCATCATGGACATGATGGGCTGCATCACTACTTCGCAGTGTTGACTCAATTGGGTTTATATGGTGTTATTATTGTAATGGTCTTGGTGAGGTTGTATCACTACTTCGCAGTGTTGACTCAATAGCCTATCTGATGCTCCCGAGATCAATTGTCACTTTGACTCCTAAAACAGTGCCAACAACACTGTTTCCCACAAACTCAGCGATTCTCCAGAAACGTCTCATGAGTTTAGGGTAGATTATCTCATTTAGGAGGAAGTAATTACCAATCCCGCACTAGATAAGATTGTCCTTCACTTTAACACCCATGTCATCGAGGGCGTCAATGTCGAACTTGTTCTCTACAAGAAAGATGGCTTCCCTTTGATTGGAGCCTTTCACTCTTGCAACTACTTTCGTAATAGTGTCTACTTTTTCGACAACCATCGTTGATAGGTTGATGAAAAAGAGTTTAGAGTTTGAGTGTTATTGAGAGGCGAAGGAGAAAAGAGAGATATAAGTGAGAGTTAGGGTTTACCTTTTGCAAAAGGAGTGATATAAGAATTTTGAGTGTTAAGGAACTAATTGAACAGTTTTGTATTTTTGGCAGAATTTGAAATTTTCAAGAGAAAGAGAGCAATAAATGAGGGTTTAGACGGGTATGCAATTTTGATGTCAGTTGTGCCGCAGATGTGACTCAAATAAGGAATAAAGTATTTATTTCAAAACATTGTCAATAAAAGCATGATTGAACATATATGATAATATCAATGCCTTATGAACGTTTATTATTCATTTAAATGGACGCATGCATAAAGGACATTATTATGAGAACGAACGCTACATTCCATTGAACGGTCAATCCTCTGGATAAATGCACATGAAATTATTCATTCCTTTATAAATTCCATACCAAGACGTTCTCGTATATGGATGAGTTTATCTTCAGGAAGCGATTTTGTAAATATGTCTGCTAGCTTGATTTTCAATGTTAATGAACTGAATATCAATAACCCCTTTCTGAATATAATCTCTTATAAAGTGATGTTTAATTTCATTATGTTTGGCTCTTGAATGTAGTATGGGATTTTTAAAAGGATTAATGGCAGCAGTATTGTCACAGAGAATAAGAATTTTACTCTCACAGATACTATATTCTTCTAGTTAATGCTTAATCCACAGAAGCTATGAGCAACAACACATTGCTTATATGTATTCTGCTTTTACTGTGGATAAGGTAATTGTTCCTTGCCATTTGCTAATCCAAGAAACAAGATTGCCTCCAATGAGGTGACATCCCCACTGGTGCTTTTTTGTTTTATTCTGTCTCCAGCATAGTCAGCATGACAAAAAGCAACTAACCTATACATTTTACTTGGTTTAAAGCATGGACCAAGATTAGTAGTTTCTGTTAAGTATCTAAATATTCTTTTAACAGCAGTAAGATGAATTTCTCTTGGATCACATTGAAAACGAGCACATAGACATATGTTGAACATAATATCTGGTCTAGACGTAATGAGATATAGTAGAGATCCAATCATACCTCTGTATCTTATTTAGTCTACCTTTTTAAATGTGTTGTCCAGTCCAAGTATTGAAGATGGATGCATAGGAGTACTCATTTCTTTGGCATCATTCATCTTAAACTTCTTGAGTAATTCCTTAGCATATTTCGTTTGGTGTATGTATATGCCACTATTTGTTTCTTTATTTGCAATCCCAAAAAGAACTTTAATTCAACCATCATGCTCATCTCAAACTCTGTCACCATAAGCTTAGAAAAATCTCTACATAGAGCTTTATTAGTAGCATCAAATATAACGTCATCCATATATATTTGTACATTGATAAAATGCGAGTTTATGTTTTTGCAAAAAAAGAGTAATGTCTACTCTTGTGAAACCATTTTCTAAAAGAAAAAAACTTAGTTTCTTATACGAAGCTCTGGGAGCTTCTTTAAGTCCATATAAAGCCTTTTTGAGTTTGAAAACATGTTTAAGAAAAGTATCACTCTCAAAACTAGGAGATTGTTTCACATAAACTTCTTCCTTTATTATACCATTTAGGAAGGCACATTTTACATCTATTTGATAGAGCTTCATATTACTATGTGCAACAAATGAAAGTAAAATGTGAATGACTTCTAATGGAGCTACAGATGCAAAGGTTTTAGTGAAGTATATACCTTCTTGTTGTGAGTAACCTTGAGCTACAAGTCTAGCTTTGTTTCTCACTACTTTACCTTCCTCGTCCAACTTGTTTCTGAATACCCACTTTGTTCCTATCATCGACTTGTCTTTGGGTAGAAGGATCAACTTCCGAACATCATTCTTCACAAATTGATGTAGCTCTTCGTGCATTGCCTTAATCTATCCTTCGTCCAACAAGGCTTCATCTACCGTCTTTGGTTCCATTTGAGAAATCAAAGCAACAAGAGCTTGCTCCTTGAAGGTTGATCTAGTTCTAACACGATCATGTACTTCTCCTAAGATTTGATCTTCTGAATGATAATTCTTCATTTGCTAGTTTCGTCTAGTGGGCTTTCTTGGTTCATCCTTTGATGAGTCGTCTAGAGGTGTTCAGGACGTTGGTTCTTTGCGATCATCCAAATTCATATCTGCGAAAGATTCATCTAGCTCTGATAATTCTCTATCAGGCTTATTGCCATTAAATCTTACATGAATGGCTTCTTCAACTATTAATTCTCCATTAGGCTTATTGTCCTTAGTGTTTAGAATGAAACATTGACATCCAAAGGAATGAAAATATGCTATGTTGGGTTTTCGATATTCTATTTTATAAATAACATGTTCTATTTACAGCTTCAGCCCAGAAGTATTTAGGAGTTGAGTTATCATTTAACATGGTTCTAGCCATTTCTTGCAATGGCCTATTTTTTCTCTTCACTACACCATTTTGTTGGGGTGTACGAGGTGTAGAGAAGTTGTCGAGAATTTTGTTCTCAAAACTTTCGTTTTCAAACTCCCTTCCAAGATCACTTCTAATTGAAGTTATGCAAACACCCTTTTCATATTGAACTCTTTTACAGAATATATAAAAGACTCTGAAAGACTCATCTTTGTGTTTTAAGAACATAACCCATGTTCATCTAGTATAGTCATCCACTACAACTAATCCATATCGTTTTGCACCAAGTAAAGCTGTTCTAGAAGGTCCAAACAAATCAATATGTAATAGCTCGAAGTCTGGAAATGGAAACAATATTTTTCGAATCAAAAGAATTTTTTACTTGTTTCCCTTTCTAACATGCATCACAAAGAACATCGAATTTAAACGTAATATTTGGAAAACCTTTCACGAGGTTATGCTTATTCAGCTTTAAGATTAATCTCAAGCTTGCATGCCCAAGTTTTTTATGTCAAATCCATTGATTCTCTTTGATGGACACTAGGCATGACAAATTTTGATTTGTCAAATCACTTAAATCAATCTTATACAGATTGCTTTCCTTTATGCAAAAAAAAAAAAGGGATCTATCCATATTTTTGACTATACACTCACCCTTATTGAAAGAAACATTATGTCCACTGTCACATAATTGACTTATACTCAGTAGATTATATCTAAGTCCTTCGACGTATAGAACATTATCAATAGAAGGCAAAGAATGCTTACCAAATTTACCTATCCCCATTATCTTGCCCTTTTGATTTCCTCCGAAAGTGACTCATCCACCATTCTTTTGTTAGAGGCTTTGGAACATAAACCTTTCTCCTGTCATGTGTCATGAGCAACCCCTGCCCAATTACTATGACTAGGGTTTCCTTTCTATTGTCAAGCAAATCTGCAACAGGTATAATCATAGATTTAGGTACCCAAATGGACTTGAGTCCTTTCTTGTTAGTTCTAAAGGCATTAGAAGCCTTCTTAATTAGACAATGAATACATTTGGATGATTCATGTTCACCTTTTCCACAATACATACAAAAAGCAATAGCTTTAACCGTTTAAAGGCTCCTTTATCAAAACCAAAACCAGATCTATCATGTGGACTTCATCTATAAGATAGAATCTTGTTCAGGTTTTTAGTTCCACTAACAAATTTGGATAAACTCTCTTTTAAGTGATTTGCTTCCTTTTGAAGTTCCAATGCTTTATTAGGTGGTTTCACTTCAGAGAAATCTTTTGATTTTTCTACTTTTAATTTTTCATACTCTCATATAAGATCTTCATACTTCTTTTTAAGGAAATCAAGTTCTTTTGACACCTTTGAAAACTTTCTTTTCAATTCTTTATACCCACCAAAGAGAGTTAAAGAATTAGAAAGCAGTTCATTATATGCCTCTTGGAGAGCTATTAAGTCATTGAAATTTACCTCATCTTCTTCTTGCTCATTCTCTGAGCTTTTTGGACTAGTTTTTGCTTCTTCCTCTCATTCTTCCTCAAAGAAGGACAAGTCCATATCTTCCTATGTTGCCATAAGTCTTTTCTTTTTCTTTTTAAAGAAAGTCTTATTTTTCTCCTTTTGTAAGCTTGGACAATCTGCTTTGAAGTGTCCAAGCTTTTTGCATTCAAAGTAGATAGGTGGACTCTTTTACTTAGATTCTTTATTGAACTTTTTAGTGAAGTTTTTGGCTCTGGATCCTCCTTTCTTCTTCCACATTGCTTGTATTTTCCTTGATATAAAGGAAATCTCGTCTTCATCGGAATCTTCTTCTTCAGATGCTTTCTCAAAAGACTCCTCCACATTCAAAGCCTTGGACAACAACCCCTTTACTAGACATTGAATGCTTAAAGCCAGGGATTTTCCTCTTCTTAATCCTTTATCTTGCTTTAGTTTCAACTCATGTATCTTGAGTGTTCCAAGCAAGCTCTTCCATGGAGACAGTTGTTAGATCCTTGGACGCTCTCAGGGCTATAACCTGTGGTCTCCACTGTTTAGGCAAATTCTCAAAATTTTGTCAATATGATCATAGTTATCATAAATTTTACCTAGAGATCTCAAGTTATTTATAATAGTTTGAAATCTACCAAACATAAGTCCAATAGTTTCATTTTCCTCCATTGTAAATAACTCATTGTTGTAAGAGCAGACTCAGCTTAGATCTTTTAACTTGTGAGGTACCCTCATAAGTAAGAGCTAGTGTCCCACATATTTTTAGTACTTTTTAAGCTATGTACTTTCTCGTACTCAAACTCAGGCAAAGCACACATAATAGCATTTCGAGCTTTAGAGTCTAGCAGATACCTCTATTTATATGTTTCTGTCCACTAACCTCTTGGCAATTCTGCTCCACTTTCATAAACAGGTAGATAGTCACATGTCTCTACAACATCCCACATATCAATGTGACATGTGGCAAAGAAGGCTATCATCCTTTGTTTCCAATAGTCATAATTTTGACTTTTGAAGAGAAGTGGTCTGTTAACTGCTTGTCCTTCGTTATCCATAGGTGCTCAGGATCTTTTTACCCCTGCATGTTAGACGCTCAACCCTTAGAAGTCAAGCTCTGATACCAACTGAAAGAGATGGGAACACACAAGAAGAGGGATTGAATTGTGTGTTTAAAATATTTTTGCAAAACTGTAATAGCGGTAAGAAAACAACTTCAAAAAAACGTAAGTAAGAATAAGGAAAGAGAAACACACAAAGAAATTTGTACTGGTTCACTCAACTTAAGTTACATCCAGTACCTTCGTTTAGAAGGATTTCTATTAACCAACCTCTTGGTTACAAGCAAGTATTCTATTTGCCTCTTCAAGCCTTACAAAAGTGATCAACCTGAGATCACTTAAAAGACTTAAGTATTCTTTAATCACCAAGCCTCTCTAGGCTTTCATGACACAATTATAGTGTTTAAAAGATATCAACTCACAATGTGAGGATGTGAAAGTTTAAGTGTGATTACAAGACTTTTGCAAAGCAAAGAGTATGAAAGATCGTCCAACAAGTGAGAATGCATTTTTGTTTGTTCCTTGCTTCTAGCTTTCATCTCCGGGCTTCATGCACACACACACATACATATAGCCATGAAAAAATAGCTATTGAGATATACGAGCTTCAATCTTTAAGAACACATTCTAATGCTTGTCATGTATGTTTGCACGTGTTTCGAGTTTCCAAATGAGACAGAGAAGCAACTTTTGTTTTTGCACCAAAGTGGGAGGTGCAATTTTGCATTTCATAGTTGCTTTTTATGAACATTCCTTATTCCGGTTTGGCTACTTGATAAGTTGACTTACTTTTGTGCAAAACTATAATTATACACAAAAATATATCCTACTTTTCATTCAACACAAGATATTTGAACATTAGATCTCTTAAGAAGGAAATAAAACATTAGTTTCAATTCATACAAGAATATGTTGATTGAACGATAAAGGTTATATTATAAGACATCTTAGATAAGGCAATTTTGGACGCTTGGTTTAGAGTGGCACGTTGGACACCAAGTTTTCATATAACCATTGGACGCTTCCAAAAGCTTTTTACTGTATAACAAGACTTAAAAGGCTGATTAAAAACAAATATATAAGAACTCTAAAATTTAATAGCTTTTTGTTATCTTTAAAACTTTGAGGGATTAAACTCTTTATACATCTTTCGTTCCAACAATATATATATATTGCAAAAGCATAATTTCACTTTGTAATTGTTCTCATTTAAACACTTTATTAAATCCTTCACAATATAATTGTTATAATAAAACATACTATAATAGTATTTTAATTTAACAAACTCCCCATGAATTAAAATATCATTTTTTTTTAAATATCAAAGCTTCATCTTTATTTGAAAAACTCAGTTGTAAAATGTTTAAAAGCCAAAACAAAATAATTTCTCAAGAAAAGCCTTTTTCCACAATGCATAATAATTTGGAAATCCATTTATATTCCTTAAAATATAAATAACCAAAAACATGCATCTAAATATGCATAAGCGTGTATCTGTACGAGCTCGTACTACTACAAGCTCTTATGGCATCAAGTACAAGAAACTTAGCCAAGTTTACTTCTTAGGGTTAAACCCCAAGATGTTACATCTTGGAGTGACCACTAATATGGATCACATTCGGTTATTGTCTTTCCCCACCCCCCACATACATTAACCAGTCACCACACTTATTCACAACTTGGTTGGTATGTTCAACAAATGGCCACCATGAAATACATCCAAAGTATAAATGTGTGGATACATGACTACTATCACACAAATTGAAATTACTCAAAAATAAATACCTCCCTTGCCTTCTATTACGACGCAACGAGCTTTCCATCACAAACTGCACGAAGACCAATGCATTCCAGCGCAAAACGAAAATAAAGGAGATGACTAGCGCCCACCTTCGCCAACCACCGCAAAATGAAAATCAGAGGGTTAGATTTTGTAAGTTTTCTTCTTCTCCACACTTAGTTGCTTATAGTCACGAAGAAGCAGAAGAACGACGAAGTTGATGATTAGCTTTCATTTTCCCTCCCAAATAAGGTGAAGTTACATCAGCCTTAATGTTACCATCCAACACAGTCCATCTCACTGCCATGTGGAGTAAGTCACACAAGTCATAGTAACATTAACCTAGCACAAATGATGTCGGTCGAAAACAAACAACAAGAACTAAAAAGGATTAAAATTGACATGTATAAAAACTAAAAAAGATAGTTTTTAACTATAAGAACTAAAAAGTAAAGTTTGTACAATTATAAAAATCAAATAAGTGATTAAACCTAATATGATACACTTCTTTATACTAATTTCTTAGTAAAATTACAAAAATAGATAATCTTAAATATATGAATAAGCTATTTTAAATCGTTTGAGTGTGATTTTATTATTTGTTTAAATAGTTAAGAAAAACAATTTTACGTTTACTTTGAACTGTATTCCCTTAAAAAAAATTAATAAAATTTATATAGAACATATAATTCAAAGACCAATATGTTCTATAACAAAAGAGATTTTTTTGGTAGATATTAAAAAAAAAGATATTTTTGTAAAAAATTTAATAAAATCACATATTTAACTAAAGCCTTTTCGTATTATTTTATTAACATATTAGATCAATTAACTATTACTGAAAGTTAATTTGAACAAATTTCAAAATATAAATCACATTTTAACTTGTTATTTAAATCCTAAAAATTTAAAGCTTTAAATGAGGATGAATTAAAAAATTTATTAATCTTGAAAAAAATTTTAAATTCTAGTAAATATTAGAATAATGAAAATGTTAATTTATCTTTAAGAATAGAGATACAAATAAAAAAATATATACAACACTATTAAATTATATTAAAAAAACTCACACATGCATTCTTTTTAAAATATTAACAATACTTGCAACTATTCATGTTACAAAAAGTAATTTTTAAAATTAAAATTACTAAAATTTTATTCAAAATTGATTCGAACAAATTTATCACTTCATATATTAAGAGTAAAATATTAGAAATATCCAAATTTTTTATCAATAATTTGTAGTTGATTAAAAAAATAAAATAAAAATTGACGATTTATATTTTTGTTAAACTTTGAATATAAATTGTTTAAGGCTCAATTTCTAAACAAACCCTACTCTCAGCAACACCATTCTACTCTTGCAGATACTGAAGCAAAACCTACTTATCATTGAATATAACATACAAAACACTTTCCACATCCGTAACAAACGAAAAAAAGGTACTTGGTTTCCAAAAGAAAATAGGACATTGTACAATATCATCTGCTACAAAAATACAAGCATTTCATCAGGGCAGAACACAACCCCAAGTCCCCAAGAATAGAGGAATACAAAGCATCAGCTCCAGAGACAAGAAAAATAAACTCGAGAAAGTTGCAGCCTAAGGGCTCCTGAAAGGATTAAACAAATAAACCTTACCATGAATAATTTCACATCTCCAGCCCTCATAATGGTTCCAAGTAGTTACCTGCTTTTGCACTAAAAATTATACAGTTTCTTGATAAACAAGATAACTCCGACTTGTCCCATTTCAGAAACTTAAAAATGGTTACAAACTTGTAATATCAAAATATTTGCAGACACCAATGGCAGATGCATACATCAGAAGTCTTGTATTCACAGAACTTTGAATTGGCTTTTGCTCATAAAAATGATTCCTATCCCAATTATCTAACAGGTTAATAATACATTCACTAATCTAGTATAATAAAAATAAAGTGTTCCTCTGCACAAGGCAGGGTGACCAAGACAAAAAACGAGAAAGTGGGGATGGGGCCTACAAGGAAAGAAGAGACGACCCTGTACACATACCTCTATATTCGTCTCTTTCCAAAGAAAATGGTAGAAAACCCTCTAAAACCAGTGGTAATATACAAGACCTTTGAAACAAGAATACAGTAAGCAATGATGCCTACCAAGACAATTTTTCCTAATCTTTTAACAGGACCTACAGAAAACAATGGATATCTATCTCCATATTGCAAAGCCCTCATGTATGACCAGCTTCATCTGCACAAAAACCATAACAAAATTGAAGTCTCTTTTTCATTCTGCCATAAAAAAAATAGATAAATACACCAGAAAAGAAAAATCAAAGACCAGATTCACACGTTGGATAAAACTGACGCACATTTAATAGGAACCTTGGATCTTAAGCAACACATATTACAAAAACAAGTAAATTGCATCAGTGAATTTTCTCTAGGAGAAAACAATGACCACATCCCATAACAAAATTGAAGTCTTTTTTTCATTCTGCCATAAAAAATTGATAAATACACCAGACAAGAAAAGGCAAAAGCCAGATCCACACATTTGATAAAACTGATGAACAATTTAAAGGAACATTGGATCTTAAGCAATACATATTACAAAAAGGAGTAAATTTCATCAGTGGATTTTCTCTAGGAGAAAACAATCACCACATCCCAACATACATGTTAGTCAAAAGAAATATTATTTGCATATAAAAAATACCAGTCATTTGATAGGCCCATTATGCATGGGTATGGTAGTGGCAGGGAAGTGAAATTAGGCCCATCAAGGCAGAAGTGGGGAGGAGTGGAACATGTGAATGTGGTTGAAAGAGAGAGAGAGAGAATAACAAAAAAAGACAGGTGGGGAGGGGAGGGAGGAGAGAGTGAAGGATTATATAATGGGTGTTGTAACCGAATAGGGGGTACGAGGAAATTGGTATCAATATTGGCTAGGCTGAGTGAAGAAGCTGGTTCTTCCTCAGGAAAGGGGTTCTCTAGTTTTTTTTCTTATTTTCTTGGGTTGCAGCCTTGTAACGGAGGTTTATACCTCTGATATAGCTCTAATTCAGTATCAACATTAGTTTAGTGTTACCATTTCAATATCAAAAGAAATACTATTTGCATCTAAATAATATCATGGTCAATTACATATACCAGCATCATAGTTATCAATCTCAGATAGTGGTACAAACTACAAAGGGACCAGCCCTAAAATGGCTATAGCAGGATAGCGGAAATTGGGAATGGTCGCTATATTAAATATTATAATACAAACTAAATAATGTATACCTAACATACAAATACTACAAAAATATTACCCAAACTAAAGAAAATCATGACAAATAAGTAACAGTTTACACTCACAATCACCATCAATCCAGGAGCAATAAGAAGGTAGGAATGAAGTCAAAATGAACGATGGTGGTGAAATTATTAGGGAAAAAAACAGAACACATTAGATAAAAATTATGAAAATGTGAACTGTTAAGTATGAAGAAAGAAGAAAGAACAGAACCCCCCCCCACCCCAAAAAAAGAAGCAGACATCTGTGAGCTTGTAAGTGTTAACAGAGTGAGCTCTAATGCATGAACAGAGATATATGCTTGGTCAGTGGCCAGAAACAGATGTTAGCCAGCAGTGGGACTGAGTTAGACAACAGTTTAAAACAAAGAAACCTTGGTGTAAATGGAGGAAGAAACCCTACAATGTTTCTAAGACAAACAACACATCACAAAATTGGGGAGAAATCATAATTTTACCCAAAAAAAACCTAAACAATTCTGTTTCAGGGGTAAAAATGGGTTTATGAAGCCCATCACAATGGCACTGCTATAGCACATGAAAAGCTGCTTTTTTGGCAATTGCAGCCACAACAGCTGCTACTGAAAACCAGTCTACTATTTGAAACCTGTAGCAGTCCAGGGCTGCTCCACTCCACTGCCATTGCACACTATTGACTACAATGAATACCAAAAAAAGAAAAAAACACAAAGCCACACTTTGCTGCTGCCATGCTCTTCAAATAGTCCTCATAAAAATTATTTTCTTTGTATTGTATTTTGTTATAATTAAGACATTCAAGAATTTTTATGCAACTTAACATATACTACTCCAGTCCTTTATATAAGAAACAAATGAAAACATATTTTTAGTTCTGATTATAAGAAACATATACCCATTTTGAGGTTATTAATTGTTAATTCCCTTTTATACCCTTGATTTAATGTGAAATCTATTAATAAAACACTCACTCATTCCCCATGCTAATGGATACATTCATTGACCTAATTACAATATAAGCCATATTTATTGGTCAGAAAAATTATTTCTTGAATTACGAGTAATGTCATAAAATATAACCACCACTTAAACCATTCAATTCTATGGATATTTCTAGAATAAAATTTAAATCTATGACATTATTAATTAAAATTACCTAACTTAACTATTTTCATTGTTCTTGATGAATTTGTTTCTTATATAAAGGATCGGAGGTAGTATCATTAATCAGTTTAAATATTCATTTTTCTTGATTTAAATACTGAAAAACATGTTAGCAAGAAGATAAATGGGGGAGAAGCTTAAGTTCAAATATAAAAGGGCCTGCTTTGTTGAAAATTAAATAGTACTTATGCTTATAAATATTATCCCAAACACTTAGATTGTTTCCTAGTAAATTCCAGAGTTTCCTAGCAGATTCTAGAATCTAGACTGCCTGCTAGTATAATACCTAACCCCATACTATTCCTTTTCGCACATCTAATCAATGTCAACTATATTAAAAAGAACAGTGAAGGATAAGTTATCCTCCTAAAAGACTAACACAATTTCAAGATTCCAATGATGTTTTTATTCAAAGATTTTCCTTGTTTCCTGGTAAAGTCCAGGGTTTCTACCTACTGGATGAAACTAGCCTTCTAAGTCATCCGCCAAAACAACACCTAATCCCAACTCTATTCCTTTTTGCAACCCCAATCAGCAGAAACTTTGCATATTGCAAAACCACAAAATTCAAATAACAATGTGTTAGATAACCCCATTAGTTAGTCACAATTATTTAGTTAGGATTGGGGCCTTTGGGCTAGGGACTAGGGAGGTGCAAACCTTCTAAGTTCAACCAAGTTTGTAGGTGTATTCAGGGGAGTTTTTCCTGTTTGTTCTAATAAAATACCAGATTTCTATCACAATGCCACTGTTGACCCAGTGAATATCAACTACTGGCATTATCATTGGGGAAAAAACTTTTCACAAACATCAACACCAATCAAGAAAATTTCAAAGTATAAATGTTATATATACCTCTAGTGAAGAGCTCACACAATTTTACCCCGTCCCTCCATGAAAAAGATTAAATAAAATCTGTACTTCAATGGTAACAAAATTTTCATAACACAAGGCAATGGAAAATAAAATACCTGTACAATGGTGATAAAAGGGCATGCAGATTCCAATCCTGACAGAAGTACCGAGCACACTCAGCATCCATTAGAAGTCATCATTCCACATTAGAATTAGATGGACGGATAAGCAAACTGCTCTGCCCTGGTTGCGTATGTTGCACTTGTTGCTGAGGTTGATGTTGCAAAGGTAAATCTTTGGGAGAATGCTGCTCCTGCTCCTGTTGCTGCTGCTGATGTTGTTCTGGAGGCTGATATGACTGTTGAGATAGGATAGGTTGTGATGAAGTTTGTTGTTGATGAGACAGTGGCTGCTGCTGCTGCCACTGCCCCCCAGAATTATGTGCATGAGAAGGTAAGCTAGTTGACAATTGTTGTGGGCCCAGCCCTTGACTAATAGTTGGTAATGGTGGCTCATTTCCCGCAGAATTTCCAACAGGTGTGCTCCCCAGAGAGCTCACTTGAGTAACTGGATTGGGCACATTGGAATCAAATGGTGATTCTGATGTTTTCCACTGAGAAGATACACCAGAAGGAACAACAGTTACACTAGCTGCATCCATACAACCTGGAGACATTGCAGTGTTTGTACCGACTTGTGAAGCACTGTTTGCAAGATGTTGATCAACTATAGGTGAATCAGATTGAGACATGCTTGATGATTCAGAATGCACCTGACAATTTTGTTGCAACATTCTCTGAACATTTGATTGAATTTGATTACTTTGCTTACACTGTGGTTGAGATTGTAGCGGCAGTTGATGATGTTTAGACGCAACAGCTGGCTGTGGAGGTGATGCTATATGGCCTGAAGTAACTGACAAAACATGTCCTTGAATGCTATTATCAGAAGGAGATACAACTGGCTGAAGTTGTTTCAATGAAGTGTTTGTTGGTCCAGAATGTAGCTTTTGCTGCAACTGGGAATGATTTGAGGAATGGGCAGGAACCAATGGCTTGGATGGTTGATTTGGATTACCGGATCCAGGATATAAGTTTTGACCTTGCATCATAGGCATGATTTGGTCCCCTTTCTCAACAGTTTGGCTTCCTGGAGGTACAGATAATCCATTTAGATGAGAAGGATCCACAGAGTTGTTCTGATGGATCAACATGTTTCCTCTTCCTAGTCCTTTCAGAAGCTTTGCCTGCTGTTGAGACTGTGCATGCAGTGGCTGATTAGGATGCTGCCTACCAGGCTGTGGATACTGTCGCTGCTGTGGCTGTCGTTGCCGTTGTTTAGCTGCTTGATTAGTCAATGCACTAGCACTAGGATTCCTGCTGAAACCATGTGGTAGGTGATGTTTCTGCTGTTGGTGCTGAGAAGACATGGGAGTCAAAGGGGATGTCGGTGTTACAGAGGAAAGAGATACTTGCTGCGACGAATTTTGAGGTTGTGCCTGTGAACTATTTTGCAGAGGTGATGATATAGGAAGTTGGGACTGTGCCTGAGCATGTGGAATCATGGCATTCGATGCAGCAAGCTGTTGCTGCTGCAGATATCGCTGCTGCTGTTGCTGCAATTGCCGTTCCTTTGCCAATCGGATTGCATAGGCCTGTGGTGAATTAGTAGCATGATTTGGACCTTGAAGAGTGTGGGGATTGCTGAGATGGGACTGTTGCTGAGATAGTTGATGTGGCTGCTGAGCATGTCCTGAGTATGACTGAACAGGTGGTGGAGTTGTCTGATTGTTAAAGGCAGAACTCATCCCACTAAAAGCAGGAATGCCTTGGCTGTTCCCTTGTGTGACCTGCATTGGAAGTTCCGGAACCATCATTTGTCTTTGGTGTTCTTGATTATGGCCAGGCTAAAGAAAATGGGAAGAAAAATCATTAGTCAAAATAAGATAGGATCACCATAAATGTTAACCGTTGCACAAAGGCAAAAGCAATCAAAATAGAACTAACTTGCTATAAGATAGGATTGCCATAAATGTTCACAGTTGCACAAAGGCAAAATCAATCAAAATAGAACTAACTTGCTATAAACTTGTAGCCCAACCAAGTCCAACAGAAGCTATTGGAAACATTGTAAAAACTAGGATACTGAGTTGGATGGATATTAAGTTTCATAGCCACAAGCATAAATTCCAACTCCACAATGTTAATTGTTACCAATAGAACAAAGTCAACAAACTAAATCCTAAGAGAGAACAAGAACACTTCTCACCCTCATCATATGTACAGTCTCCCGAGGTCTCAGCATTGAGTTGCCTTGTCCAGCACCAACTCCAGAGTGCATATTTACAGGGCTTGGCATCCCCACCATACTAGAAGAAAGCATGCCCCCAGAGCTAAGCACAGATGATGATGGCATTCCTTGAAACCCTGGCCTAGACATTGTAATGCTTCTGTTAATCCCACCCACACCATTTCCACCAGGCAACATTCGCACACCACCACGATCACTTCCTGAAAGAGATCCAGGAACAGACATGGTAGATTGCTGCATGTTTCTGCTAGATATCATCTGATTATATTGTTGTATTCTCTGCTGTTCATCAACTGATAAAGGTGGAGTTCGTGAAACTCCATATCTACTGTCCCTGAAAACACATGCAGTCCCCAGGCATTGAATAACTAATATTGTTATGTATTTTTAACAATTGCACAGCAAAAATCTCCAGTTATAAAACGTCCTAACCTGACAGAGGCTGCCAATGGACCAGATGATGATATGTTATTGCTAAAACCCATACCAGAAGACGATGGAATTGGTGAATTTAGCCCAGCTGAATGAAGCACTGATGGTACAGAACTATGATTTGACAATGGTAAACCACCAGCATGAGAGCCTTGATACCCAAGGGGTAGGACATCTGGGCTTGTTTGATTTGTATCACAAAGATCAAGTGGCCTACACCAGAAATCAAACATGATTAAAATATTTGTGCAGTTGTGCCAAACAAAATAACAATGTACAGCCAGAATGTGAAAATTACAAGGTAAGCCTAACTGGCTAAATGAACATGGACAGTAATGCAATAGTATTCATAAAACTTCAATGTTACTCCCACACAAACACACAAAAATCAAATCAAATCAAGTAGAACTTACGTCAAAACACCTCCATTCAAGTTGTTCGGGCAGATTTGGGGCACGTGCGAATTATGGACAGGTACTAATTGTTTTAAATCCTGGATATCATTCTACATTTAAACAAAAGAATTTCAAATTAGTTGTCATAAAAACTAAGAAAAAAGGGGCAATATAGTTTATTTTTAATTTCTTATTGCTACCACTCTGCTCATAGCCACACACCCATAACATTCTTTAGAAATAATTACACCAACCAGCAGTGTATGTCCCATATCAGAAAGATATTACCATACAAAATCAACAGGCAAGTTTCAACAGGAAATAAAACGGTCAACAAAAAAGTTGTGCTGTTTGCTAGGCCATCACATATTAAAATCAGAATTAAAAATGACAAAATTACGATTAAATGTACAACTTCAGAAATAACTACACTTTCAGAATCATCCAGGAAAAAAACCAATAGATTTAGCAGAGGCCAATTCTCAAAAGGTAACTGTTAGGACTGTGGGGGAGGGGGAGTTAGGATAGTTAGAATATTAGTTTGTTAGAATGAATTAGTGACAAATAAATAGGAAGAATTAAGGGAAGGGAACTCATTCAGATCTGTCTGTTATCATTTGTAAATCAAACATTAGCTTGTTGTGAAAGGAGAAATCCTTTGTGAAGGGGAAACCTTTGGAGGAGAGTTCTCTCTCCTTTGTTCTGTTCTTTCGCAATCAATCAAGAAATACAATCCTTTCTTTCCTTCATATTCTTTTCTGGGTTCCTAACAAATTGGTCTAACTTGCCACATTCAAATTCTGGGAGAACAAAGGGACAATTCCATATGTTTCTTGAAGGAGGGGACCAGTGATTTATCTGCGTGCAAACAAATGTTGCAGCAGTTGGGGAAGAAACAACAAACCAAACCAGAACTAGATGGGTCATTGAAGAAGGTGCTCATGAAGGAGGCAGCCAATTCTCGGGGATTGCAGCATCATTCTTGCAAGGCCAGTATTTCAGAGTCAAAGCACAGGCCACACAAGCTACTGAAGAGTGAAGAAATGTTCTTGAGGATAAAAGGGTGAAAGATGACAAAAGGATGAAGGCACAGCCCTCTGAAATCAAGAAGGTTGAGGGAATAAAAGAGATCAAGCAGTGGCTGACAAGGTGAACGCAGAAACATGACATCGTGCTCTCAAGGTCAGAAATGAGCAACCAATTCAAGAGGAGGTTGATCCCCATTCAATCAAGCATGGAAGGGAGGGGGTCAGAATTCTTCAATAATACAGAGGTTTGTTCTTGGACAAGAAAGGTAGAGTTAACCACCTTTGGTGGCTGCATAGAGGGGAAAACAAAAGGGGAACACCAATCCAAGTGTTAGATCAAAAACCAAAAAAAGAACAATATAATGAAGTGTCGGCCTCAAGAAAGGGATATCATTGGAATCCTAGAAGACAGAGAAGGGACTCGTTTTCTGGGAGGAAGAGCCAGTCAGCCCATCACCATCATTGGAACCACCAAACACAGAATCTTCTGTTTAAGAGTCCCCAGTTGAAGACCACTCAATCTCAAGTTGGAAACCCCCCACGGGCTTGAATTGGATCTGTTTTGGACTCCAATAGTGGGCCTCAAACAACACTCAAATGGAACAGCTTCACCCAGCTCAATTCAAGGTCAAACTGCATTGAGCCCAATCAAGAGCACATTTAGCCCAACACAGAATTCGGACAAGGGATAACCAACAGGTAACTGCAGTGGGATTCAGTTCACTGCAAAGCCCAGTGAAAGTGTTCTGAAAAAACATGCGACTTGGGATGAAGACAGGGGTACTGCAAAGGAGATTGTGGAGAAACAGTAACATGAAATCTATCTGTTATCAGTTGGCTGCTCTCAACCTTGAGGACAAGGTTGACTTTTAGGAGGGGCCGTATTGTTAGCATTGTGGGGAAAGGGGAGTTAGTTAGGATAGTTAGAATATAACTTAGTAATATAAATAAATAGGACTGAATGAGAGGGAATTCATTCAGTTCTGTTATCATTTGTAAGTTGACAATTAGTTCTTTGCGAGAAGAGAACTCCTCAGTGAAGAGGAAACCTTTGGAGGAGAGTTCTCTCTCCTTTGTTTTGTTCTTTTGCAATCAATCAAGAAATACAATCTTTTTTCCCTTTTCTCTGTTTTCTGTTCTAGGTTCCTAACAATAACAATGCAGGAAAAGAAGGAGAAAATATTTGAATAGTCAAATGTGAAGGTAGCATTAAACCTAAAATATAAAAAACAAAATATAAAAGTTTAAACTGATGCAAGTATATATTTCCAAAATCATAGCAACTAGTTCTTGTTGAAGAATATAAGGCCATCGTTGTAATACAATCAGATCTTAAAGTGATATTCATACAACTGCAAACATCAATCAATTGAAGTTGACTCACTAAAGTTCAACTGTTTATCAATTAAGTTCATCACTTGTTATTCGAATGAACCACTAATCATCTGACTTAACCAGTCATAAAAGTGGTTGAAATATAATAAATACCACTTTTAAATACCATTGCAATTGCATATTAGAATCCACCTAATATAAATGCTTTTGATTAAAACCTGATTCCTGTGGTAACGTTGCTTCTGCCCAATCTTGATAATTTTATCAAAATGAGACTTCAGGGTATCCTCCTCCATTGGTCCTTGCAAACGTTGAAACAACTGCCTGGCACTACCCTGCTAAAGGTACAAAAATTTATAACCAATCAAAGTTGAAAAATTTGTCAACAATGAGGATCCACTAATGTGTATGTGTGAAGGCATACTACAAAATAAGAAATAATAAAAGTATTCATGCCTTTGGAATTCCAGGTAGTGTAGATGGATAAGACTGAGAAGACCCCGAGTCTTCAGCACTATCTGCACCATCACCAGCACTTCTATCCATTAAAATCTTGTGACGCTCCTTGCATTCTTTTGGCTTCCGAAATATACACTGGAAAAATTGCAAAATTTTATTTCTTCGGTTACAGATCCATGAGAAATATAACACAGAAATAAACGAGAGAAAAGAAAGAACAGTTCTGTGATGATGGACTAAGTGAAAAATCAAAAAAGGAGAGAATTCTCCTTCCAAGAGTTTCCCCTTTCATAACTACTGTTTGGTTTTCCAATACTAACAAATCTGAATGAATCTTCTTCGCCTTCCCTCTTACTCGAACTGCTTTATCTCATTTTCCTTTATTCTTGATCCCAACATTGCCCTCCCCTTAAGTTCAACCTGGTCTGCAAGGTTAAAATTGGGGAGTCCTGCATCCAAATTCCTGCTGTTCAACCTCCTACATTGTTTTTCACTCCAGGGATTTGGCCTTAACAATCTCCCCATCCTCATTGTTGGAAACGGGAGCATTTAATGACTATCACTTTTCCCATTAGCTTAGTTATTGTGTTTAGTTGAGTACAATGTATCTTAGGAAGTAGTGATATTTTATTATTCTCTTGAAAATAGCAGTAGTTATTAATTATCTCTGTAATCATTATCATTACAAATAGATCACTCTGCTGGGTGGTATACTCACTTGAGCAACAATAAACACTTCGAAGAAGGTTTGACTGAGCTCCTAAGCTGTCAAAACCAGTAAACTTGACGGGGGCCCGAGTGCTGTCAAGTTTTACTCTATTACCTCCTTTCTAGCGATCATCAGATTTTTCAACGACAATCAGAATTACATTGACTGTCAGAGCTCTGACAACCGTCAAAGTCCTGGCAACTTTTCCAGTGACTGTCAGAACTTTTCCGATGACTGTCAATTCCAGTGACTGTTAGAACTTAACCAGCATCTTTGGACCTGTTTTAGGGTTCAGTTTGCCCCACTTTTTTGCTTTTCTTGGCTGGGTTCATTCTCTCCTTGTGTTGTTTACTGTTCTGTGTATCAGTGCCAATTATTTCATCCAAGCAACATCTAATTGACTTTCTTCTCAAATTCTTTGTTCACTTCCATCCCACTGGGTTCTCAATTCTGGAGCCAAAGCCCATATAACATCATCATCTAAATACTTCTTGTTAGAAAAGTTATGTCCTAGTCCGTTGTACAGTGTTTTAAAGCTGATCGCCGCCAACCGCTTCTCGCCACTGTCCGCCACCGTCAAGTCACCGACAACCTAGTGGATCTGGTGCGCCTACCTGTGTGAAGTCCAACCCCAAATTTCTGGGGTCAGAAACCATGTCACGCGCCCTCACGCGCGGCTTCTATGCGCGGTCCTGACAGGCACGTGCACTTCATGCATCGCCTTCCGATCACCGAAAAGTCGTTGCTCCTCGTGACCCATTTCCAAGCATCATCTTCCATGCTCCTTCTGTTTGGAGAGTGGGTCCACATCTTTCTCTCTCTTGGGCATTCTTCTTCCTCTGTCACAGCATTATGACCACCCCTGGTCCAATTTTCTCCATCTCTGGCACTCCTACCATAACCACAGAAAAACTTAATGGCAAAAAATATTTGTCTTAGTCTGCCTCTGTTGAACTCTGGTTCCTTGGTCAAGGCTATCATGACCACTTGGAAAAGGACAATAGTGAAGTCTCATCGGAGAACAGAGAACAAAGGAGGAAGTTGGATTTTCAGCTTTGTGCTCTGTTGTGGCAATCTGTGGAAACCAACATATTGGGAACTCTTAGAACATTCAAAACCTATAACTCTTTTCGGAAAAAGGCACAGAGTATCTTTGCAAATGACATTCAACGCCTCTATGATTCTTCCCAAAAGTTGGCTTATTTCAAGCAAACTGATCATGATATGATCTCCTTTGTTGCTCACGCCCAATCTGCTGTTGAAGAACTAAAAATGTTCTTGGAAGCTGACTCATCGGAAGATATTAAAAACAAACTAGGAAATTAAAAACTCTTGATGTGAGTGGCACGTGGGAGTCGGTTCCTCTTCCCCCTGGAAATAAGACAGTTGGGTGCAGATGGGTTTATGTCATTAAAGTTGGCCCCAATGGTGAGGTTGATCATCTAAAGGCTAGATTAGTGGCAGAGGGATATACTCCAGATATATGGTCTTGATTACAGTGACACTTTTTCTTCTATTGCCAAAATCACTAAAGTTCGCCTTTTCCTTGCTATGGCTGCAATCCGTCATTGGCCTCTCCAATAGCTAGATATTAAAAATGCCCTTCTTCATGGTGAATTGGATGAGGAGATTTACAAGGAGCAACCTCCTGGATTTGTTGCTCAAGGGGGGTCCGACCTGGTTTTCAAACTTCGTCGCTCTCTTTATGGGCTCAAACAGTCTCCACAAGCCTAGTTTGGGAAATTTATTGACATTGTGAGGAGTTTTGGATTGAAACGAAGTGAAGCAAATCATTCAGTCTTTTATTGTCACACTTCTCCTGGAAAGTGTGTTTACTTAGTTGTCTATGTTGACGACATAGTCATTATAGGAAATGATGCTACTAAAATTTTCCAACTGAAAGAGCACTTATTCAGTCACTTTCAAACTAAAGATCTTGGCAGTTTAAAATACTTCCTTGGTATTGAGGTAGCTCAATCAAAGGAAGGCATTGTTATCTCACAAAGAAAGTATGCTTTAGACATTCTGAAGGAAACAGGCATGACTGAATGTAGACCTATTGACAGTCCTATGGACCCAAATCAAAAGCTAATGACAGATCAAGATGAACCTTACTCAAATCTAGAGAGAGATAGAATACTAGTGGGGAAACTCATTTACCTCAAAATTTCAAGACCTAACATCTATTTTGCAGTTGGAGTTGTTAGTAGTGTTATCGATGGTAGATGGCAGATCATGGCAGTCTGCTGAAAATCTGCCATATAAATATGGCAGATGGCATTGCGGTATATGGCGTAAGCATGGCGAATAAAAAAAATTATATATATATATATATATATATATATATATATATTGTGTTATTACGTTTTAAATTCTATTATATATGTACAATATACATACATTTTAATTCTATTTTATTTTATATATACACAAACATATATAGATAGATAGATATTAAAAACTGCATAATTAACAGAATTAAAAACATAATTAAAAATGAAAACGGAATTAGAAAACATTTTAAAATATAACAGAATTTAAACAACAATAAAAAATATAATAGGATTAAAAAAACAAAATTAAAAGAATAACAGAATTAAAACCCAAATTAAAAAGCAATAAATTAAAAAATGCAACTAGAAAATATAATTAAAAAATAAAGAATTAAAAAGATGATAAATTGAAAAAACGAATTAAAAAACATAATTAAAAAAATAATAAAATTAAAAAACAGAATTAAGAAAAAGAGAATAATAAAAATAAAAACATTAGTTTTTAAAAAATAAAAATAAAAATAACATAATTAAAAAACAAAAATAAATAATGTTTTCAATAAATAAATAAATAATCAAAATTATAAAAATTTTTAAAAGCGGAATCAAAAGAATAATAAAATAAATAAAAGGTAAAAAAAACATAATTAGAAAATTTAATTAAAAAGATAACTGAAATAAAGAAAACAGAATTAAAAATTAAAAGAATAATAAATTAAAAAAATAAAAAATAATAGTTTTTTAAATTAAAAATAACATAATTAAAATAAAAAATGTTTTTAATAAATAAAAAATAAATGAACAAAATTTAAAAAAGAAATCAAAAGAATAAAAGAATAAATAAAATGAGAGACCGATTAAAAACAAAGTTCAAAAAATAAAAGTAAAAAAAGAAACAACAAAAAGAAAAGATAGAAACGTTCAAAGGCTGACGCAAGGCAAGGAGTAGAACTGAAACTTGAAAAGTTTCAAAGGATGGAGGGTTACTGTCGAAGGTCGCTGACAGGCTCTTTTGAGATAGACAAAGACGATTACGAGATGAGAAGGAGGCACAAGTGGAATTGCAAACACTTTGAAGGGTTTTCATGGCTTGGGTTTGGGTTAGGTCACATGACCCAACCCTTTTTCTTTCTTTCTTCCTTTTATTTTTCCGCCATAGATGCCACAGACGCCATGGACACCACAGGTATGGTGACTGCCATGGCCCGCCATGTGAAACCCGCTACGCCACCTCCATATATGGCGGCGTATCAGTTGTCCACCACCGCAATCCGCCATGGCACTGCCATGGCCGCTATTTAACAACACTACTTGTTAGTCAATTCATGCAAGCTCCTCATGTTGATCACTGGAATGCTATGATTCGCATTCTCAGATATATCAAAAAGGCTCTAGGACAGGGACAGTTGTATGAGGATTAGGAAGGTACCCAATATTCTGGGTATTGTGATGCTGACTGGGTAGGATCTCCTATAGACAGGAATTCTACTACTAGATACTGTGTATCTATTGGAGAAAATATTATCTCTTGGAAGAGCAAGAAACAAAATGTTGTTGCACACAATCTAGTGCAAAAGTAAAATATAGGGCTATGGCTTCAGTCACATGTGAACTTGTGTGGATCAAGCAACTCTTTCAAGAACTAAAGTTTTGTGAAATTTAGCAGATGAAGTTGTATTGTGATAATCAGTTCACATTGCTTCTAATCCAGTGTTTCGTGAGAGAACCAAACATATAGAAATTGACTGTCACTTCATTCGAGAGAAGCTACTATCCAAGGAAATTAGTACTGAATCCATCAGCTCAAATGATCAACTTGCAAACATTCTAACTAAGTCCTTAAGAGGACCCCGAACTGAGTTTATATGTTCCAAGCTTGGTTCATTCAATTTATATGCTCTAGCTTGAGGGGGAGTGTTATAAAAGTTATGTCCTAGTCTATTGTACAACTTTTTTAAAGCTGATTTTTGTCGTATCTATCTGACTCACAAATATCCTAGGCTGTAGACTTTTTCTTCTCTTTTGTAAATCTGTTCAAATTACCTTATCTATATATATATATGTGTGTGTGTGTATGTGTGTGTGTGTGTGCTGAGTGTATTGAAGCACTCAAGCATTTCACAAAAGATCCTTGTTTCAAGTCTTCTTAACCTATTCCCCATGTCCTAACAATAAGAAAATAGCAACTGTAGATGGCACTCTTGTAACTAGTAGCCAATATAGGGAACATCCAAATAAATCCCTTCATAGTCCTAAAAATGTTCATGTCCCAAAGTTGTCCACAAATCTTGTTTCTATGCAAAAGCTTATAAATGACGTATCTTGCATCGTTATTTTTCACAATAATTGTGGTGTATTCTAGGAGAAAGAATCAAGGAGGACGATTGGACATGGTAGAGAAGAGAATGGCCTTTATCTTCTTGAGGAGCCACGTTTGCACGTTACAAGGAAAAATCAGTCTCATTTAATTCATGTTAGAGTCTTCATTGTCAAAAGGGGACAAGATTTCACTCTTTCATTATCTGTTAGGACATATCCCTCATTTGAAATCATCAAAGTTATGCTTTCATCTTTGTCTTCTGGCATAAAAATTGAATGTCTTTAGTGTGATGTATGTGAAATTGCAAAACACAAGTGCATTCCTTTTCCATCGAGTAACAAGAAATTTTAAGATTAAGATTTTTTTGGTGATGGATTGTGTCAACAATAATTGAAGATGCCGTTATGTCCTGCAACCATAGCACCTTTCCTATATGTGTAAATATATCTACATATCATTACCTTGAATTGTATAGTACTGTTGATTGCATCACTAACAAGCTCCCAGTTTGGACCCATATCATGCACCAGGACAACAAGAGCCTGCAACATTGGATAAGAATAGATAACCATTTTATGCATGTCATGAAGTTGAAATATTTATTCCAAAAAAGGACATAAGAGTTAAGTCAAGATAGCTAATGAACAACAAACAACCTGGTCTTCAAATAGTGACCAAGGACTTCCAGAACCAGGCTGTCCCGCAGAAACCTATAAGAATCAATAAATCAAAAATGCAAATAAATAGATCAGTAGGGTTACAACAGACACTTTGCTATCACACAACCATCTCACAGCAAAATTACCTTAAGTGCTTTGGCTTTCCTGCCCCTATCTCGTCCACCACTAATGATTCTAATAAATTTACTTGGATTGGACATATTACTCATTTGTGAAGCAGCAGGGGAGGGAATAGAATTAGTTATTGGAGCAACATTGTCAAAAGTATCAAGGGATTGCTTTGTTGTCTTCAGCTTCTTTACACTATGCTGGCCATACATACCTTCAACACAGGACAGTTAAACAGGTCAAGCATGACAAAAATATAACACTGAATACAGGGGAAAAAAAGCAAAATTCTAAATATATTATCAGATAACAAGGCAGTTTACCACTATTTCCATTAGGTTCAAAGTGATGACTATCCAATCTCTTCTTGGAAAGATCCCTCTGCATTGTAAATACATTAAAACACCATAAGATAAGTACTGTAAAAAATATTGTGAACAACTAAGAAAAGGAAGAGCATAAAAGTAAAGTTCTCCAATGTCTACTCTAAAGCAACATTAAGCATTATAAGTTCAAAACTCCATATCCCATCTAGACATTATTAACTCCTATATCCCCCAACTAAGCAACATCCAACCAGATTTTACAGTAGAAATAGAGTCACTAAGGTTTTATTTGGTTTGGTGGAAGAAAATGAAATAGAACAGAATGGATAAAAATGGAATGGAGTGGAACAAAACGTAATGGAAAAAAAATCCATTTCATTGTTTGGATATTTTATAATGGAATGGAATGAAGTTCTTGTTCCGTTGTTTGGAAAGTGAGCGGATGAAATGAGTGATAATTTTTTTATTCCCATATTACCTTTACTTTAAAAATACCAATATTTTATTTAGATTGAAAATCAAAATCTTTTTAATAAAAGATCGAAGATAAAAAGAAATAAAGGGTCATAGACTACTATTCATTTTTTATTTTAAGTTGGCTTCTTCATATATATATATATATATATATGTGTGTGTGTGTGTGTGTGTGTGTGTGTGTGTGTGCGCGCGCGCGCGATTGAAATACTAGAAAAAAGATGATGACAGCATGGTGCAGGCAACAGTACAAGTGTAGGCAAGGTGAGAAGTGTCAAAAACATCACAGTAAGCAAAGAAATGTGTGGCTTAAACAATTCATTGAAAATCACGGTAAGGATAGAACTGTACTTCACAATTTATACAAAGTCAGACCTTTTGCTCCATCTCATTCCTCCCAAATTGGGGGTGGGTGTGGAAGGAAATTGAAGGTATGGAATAGGTTTCACTAGTTTCCATTATTCCATCCTCATTTTACCAATCCTAACACTGAAAAAAAATACCATTATATCCCATTCCCGTCCATTCCATCATCTTTCACTAATCCAAACATAGACTAAATCTAAAACAGCATAGGTATCATCCCCCCAATTTCAGTTTAGCTCAACGAAATCATAATTCATATTTTTTTGACAATTGCTCTGTCAACCCCATATTACATTAGAGAACAAGGAACCTTTCAATTTTCAACCAAGATTGCATCTATCAAATACAAATGAGGTTTAGAGAGAGAGAGAGAGAGAGTAAACTTTGAAATTGGCGAGTATGAATTTCCATTTTAAATTACAAACAGGAAGGAGCCAATGAATTAGGATGCTTATCAATTCTTTCCATATTCATTGCTTATTTTCAGTTCTATGTTAATTTTCCTTCTTTCCATTCCTCTTCATATCAGAGTTCAAAAGGGTAAAAAATTCATCAAGATGGAAAGAAAAGTACAAGGAATATGAAGATAATAGATCCCAGTCAGCAAAAGAAAATGCAAAGTAAAGCAGCAGAAAAACATCGATGGAGCAAAGCTACCAAGTTCATTGCTTATCAATTCTTTCCATATTCATTGCTTATTTTCAGTTCTATGTTAATTTTCCTTCTTTCCATTCCTCTTCATATCAGAGTTCAAAAGGGTAAAAAATTCATCAAGATGGAAAGAAAAGTACAAGGAATATGAAGATAATAGATCCCAGTCAGCAAAAGAAAATGCAAAGTAAAGCAGCAGAAAAACATCGATGGAGCAAAGCTACCAAGTTCCTCTGCATATCTGTTAGGCTATATTTGGGAGTTGGAATGGGAAGAAATTAGAAGACAACAAAAAGAGAGTAAACAAGAGAGTATTTGAAGAGGAATCTTTGGTGGAAGGGGGGTTGTGTGTGGTTGAATTTGAAGGGTTACAAGATAATCCCCATTTTCCTCCCCTCATTTTCAAACCCCACCCCCAAACAAGGGAATGGTTTATTTAGGTGGCATTTGATTTGAAAAAACTTCTTCAGTCTTCATTTTTTCGTTTTCATTTTTAATTACAAAAATGTCATCTTGTTTTCACTTTGTATTCTATTTTCAAAAATTTATATAGAAAATAGTGAAAAATAACTTTTTATTGTCTTCTGGTTTCACTGTTTCCTACACAAACTTTTAAAAACAGGAAACAAAGTGACATTTTTGTAATTAAAAATGAAAACAGAAAACGTTTTCTCAAACCAAACAGACCCTTAAAACTTTCCCTCATTTCCCTTTCCAAACCCCCAACCCAAACATAGCCTTAAGAAACCCCCCCTCAAAAAGGCCACGTGTTTTGCACCAAATAGAAGCCAATCACCTATTCTTATCCATAATCAACTTCTGAGCTGATGACACATCCTTGAAAATCCAGGCATTATGTTCCAACCAAATTGAAAACAAAGAGTTTTCACTTAAGTAGGAGCAAAATAGAGTATATGCATTCCAATTTTAGCAAGAGACGAGGAAAATGACTTGGAACTAAAAATGTGAGAAAATGTCATACCATAGGTTTCTAAGTTTAAATATCTAGGATCAATATTACAAAAAGAGGGGGAAAATTAATAAGGATGTCACACATAGGACACAAGCAAAATGGTTAAAACGGAGAAAGTCATCGTGTTATTTGTGATCGCAAAGTGCCTATCAAGTTCAAAGGAAAGTTTTACCGTATTGCTATATGTTTAGATATACTCTTGGTAGTGAATATTGGGCTTTAAAGCAAGAGAAAAGGATGAAATAGTAAAATGGGAATGTTACAATAGATGTATGGCCACACATGAAAGGACAAAATACAAACTGATTGTATACAAGGAGAAATTGGTTGGCACCAATTGAGAAAAAGATGACAAAAAATCATCTAAAGTGGTGTGAATATGTACAAAGGTCATTGAAAGCACCAGTGAGAACAGCAAATTACATGGTCCTGTGAAAAAGGGGAGGAGACCAAGAAGGACAACAGAAAAAGTTATTAAGAGGGATCTCATGGTAAATAATATCTCTAAGGATTTGGTCTTTAGCTAAGCCCAAGGGCAACATATGATCCGTGTAGTCGACCTCACCTAGTGGGATAAGGCCTTTGTTGTTGTTGTTGTTATATGCTCCAACCAAATACACCAAATTATAAAAATATCTTTGCTTACACACAAAAAAAAAGGACAAAAATATGTCATACGAAGAACAAGATAACCTTCTAAACAGTGTGGAGCAGCCAACCCCTAAGTACTACAGTGGAATAGCATATAATGGAGCAACTGCTATCCAAATATAATGGATGCAATGATAAAACTTCACATTAACGTAATAACATGTTTCTAAATACAGCATATTTATGCCAAATTACACAATCAGAAACTCAAATTCAGTTTCGTCATGATCAAGTAGAAAGATTAATATCATGGCAGGGAAATTTTATTTAAAAAGAATTACCTGTTCACTCAGGACAACAGAATCCAATTGCCATCCCTGATCATATGCAGAACCCTGTACACATAATTGTTAAGCAACTACAGCAGAAATACAGATTATTAAAAAAAAAAAAAAAAAAAAAAGATCCACAATTCTCAAAGTCGGCAGACTTGGTTACATGAATACAGATTTTAATTACCAGATTCTTGGGCTTCTTCTTCTTTGTTTTAACTGATGTTTCTCCACAGTCATAAGGTAATTGCTTTTCAAAATCTCCAACTGACTCCACCTCCACACTTTTCTGGATATGTGATCCAACATGTAAAGTACTCTGGTCATCCTGAAAGGAATTGGTATCTCCGCTTGAAGCATCTGTCTTAGCTTGAGCCTGTACTGTGCCAGGGACCACAGCAAAAGGACTCGGAACTCTCTGCCTAGAAGCTGTACGCATGCGTTTTATTGGTATTGGTCCAACATTTAAAGTGGCAGGCCTTTTTCCAAATAGCACAGATAGCTGAGCTCCAGTTGAATAGTGTCCGTAAGGCAAATCAGTTCCAATTTCGCTGGACTTATGAATGTAATAAGACTTTATCCTGTTTTTGTGTTTCTTCTGTGATGATTTTGATGATCTGCTACCCTCATAGACACCAGGCAAATAATAAGTGCTAGTTTCTCCTTCATCCTCATCATATGCAACCTCTTCATGCCCAAACTCTACATATAAATTTAAAAAGGAAAAGAAATTGTGATTGATTCCAGACTGATCGACAATGCAAATATAAATCAAATAATCAAAATATTCCCAATAATACCTGCTGCAGTATCATACATAGATGTTTCAACTTCCTCTTGAATGCTACTACCAGTTTTCTGGGGGGGATATAGTGTCATCAAAAGTAGAAATAAGACACAAGATAAAAAAGAACAAGGCTGATACCAAAATATCTTCAAACCAATAAAACTTCAGTATAAACCATCCAGGAATGCAAGGTAGTAAAATTAGAGCATATACGAGCATAAATTTACCTCACACTGTAGAAAAAGAGATTCAATAGACTTTCTATATGCTTCCATTGCAGCAGGAGGAACTGTGTAGAAAAGGCTTTCCTGGAAATTAAGATACATGTAAAAGAGGTATCTGTGCTAAAAGAATGCTTATTAAAACAAACTAATAGCAAAAGTAAACCACAAAATCATCTATTCCATGTTTTAAACTTTCATGTTAAAGCATGGTATGAAATACTCACTCCAATGTAATCAATAATTATAAAAAAAAATTATAAATGGTGTTATAATGACTAATACTCTTACATTTTATCTTAACAATTTATATCCATTTATAGATAAATAATTTTCTCATTACAAATATGTTTTTATCTTACATTTCATTAGATTTTTTTTACACTAATATATTCTTTACTAAATTTAAAAATATATAATTTAACATATATTATATTATTGCACAGTTATATTTGATAAATTTAATTTTACAGTGCAACACACGGGTAATTTACAGCATGTAAAAGAGGTGTCTAGTCAAAAAAAAAATTGCTCATTATAACAAACAAACAGCAAAAGTAAACCACAAAACTATCTATTAAATCATATTGAAACGGCCACATTCAATGGACTTCAAAAACAAGATGTTGATTTGACTAATGGTGAAAATAAACAAGACAAAGGTCACTAAAGTACAAAATTAATAAGCTAATCAAATAAGGATAAAGGTAACTTGGGCTATACTTCTGTAAGATGATCATCCCATGACATGTCAACAATGCCTGAGTCAGATATTTTATCGGGTGTTGTCGGTGCTTCTGCTTGACTACAAATTCCCTGAGATCTACTATCCTTTAAAAATCTCAAAGCATATCTATGCACCTTACGTGCCGCCTGTTTTATGGGATTTTGTCCATCCAAGTATTTGCTTGTCTCCTGACCAAAACCACCAACATCCAAGCATCAGTAATAAATAGCTATAATAATGTAAATCAATTAGTATAGAAAGCTAAAACTGACCGCTAAAAAGGGAAAATTTAGAAGCATCTCAAAACCACCCAGATCATAATCATAACATAAACACTCAAATCATTAAATAGTAATGAACCTCTCATGCTTCTAAATAATGTAAAAACGCAGAGCCAAAGCAAACAAACATGTATCAGCAAGGATGACAACAATGACCAAACTGAAAAGGCAAGACTATCATAATCAAAACTAATATACCAAAGTATGTATAACGAACAATTCTTAATCTACATTTTCAAGGCTACAAAATTCAGCTATGTAAATAATAAGAGAACAAAATGCATTGTGAAATTTAGTTTTTCAGTCTTGGGACAAATAACAGGAATACCTAGTCACATCAAGCATAATAAAGTCCATCTTAGAACACAATAGCTGATACATAAACAAATCAACAACAAACCAGAACATAAACAACCACACCATCTATACCATTTTTATATACAAGCACTAGATTCAGGATTCCACAAAGCCTAACATCTAGGCAGCTCTTTAAAATTTACGTGATCGCAAAGTACATGTCTAAAAGCAATATACATGTTAACAATTGAATAGTTTGTTGTAACATCATTTTACTCTAAAAGGAATATTCTCTCAACAGCAACTAACTAAATGAATTTACATTTGTATAAAAGTTAAGTCCTGTCACAACACCGGCCAATGTAGTGGCCAACAAAGAAGGATCACTTTTTTTGTAAGAATATGATAATAAAAGGACAAAGTAAATAACCAGCACCGTCTCAGAATTGCTCCTCTTGTCCCCAGAAGCTACATTTGAATCAATGTTTCCAGATTCAACTGAACCATCAATGCAGTTATGGTCAGGAACATCATTGTCTAGAAGGAGCTCAATTGAATGCCAAAACTGCATAACAGCCTTTGCCATGTTGTGAGACAAAATTTTCACCCCAAGATGTTTGCTTTGTTTTTCAAATCTTAACCGAGAAGTAAAAAATGCCTGATGAGACAATTGTGCAGCAGCAGTTATCTTCCAAAGACGCTCCTACAAACACATTTTGGTGGGATAAAAAAGATGCATTAAAAAACAAATATCAATTAAATATAAAAAGATGATAGAACAGAGAATCACAAGTAGGTCTAGAAAATAAAACCTGCGCAAAATCATTCGCCAACCATGTCATTTCCTCAAGGACAAAACCCCAGTGAGACTTTCTATGGATCTGTGAGGGCAACGTGTGAACAGATAACTCCGCAATCCTCTTCCGCTTGACCTGTGTTAACATATGACGTCAGAAGTTTATAGTTTACTGACAAACCCGCAAAATTTACAAGAACAATAATCAATAGAAATGGAAAGAAAAATTTAAAACCTCTATAATTTTAGCCTCTTCTAAAATAGAATCTTCATGAGCCTTGTCTGCTAACTTCATGTTGTGTGTAGAACATGGTTGACAGTCAGGGACAGTAGGAGTAACCTTTTCAACCAGAGCAGTTTGAGTTGTTGAAATTGACACATCCATAGGAACTTGACATCTTTCACAGCTGTCTTCCCTGATACAATTAGGATGATCCATCAGGACAACACTTTCCTCTTTATCAGCATTTGATATGGAACTTTCATTGTGATGCAGTCCTTTAATATTGGAAGAATCTTTCACCTTGTTTTGCATGCAAGAACTATTAGTATGGATGTCTTCCTCACTTTTGACCATATTACCACTAACAGAATTGTTTTTGTAACCAGCAGCATGTTCATTGTTAGCAGTAGCACCACTTTCACCAGTATTGGTCTTACTTCTTTCTTTTACAACTCCACAGCCAGTTAAATTCAGCTTCTTCTCAAATTCTGATGTTTGTTCCATAGTATTTCCATTTGCATCAATATTTTTTGCATTACTACACATATTATTATTATTATTATTATTTACATCTCTAGCTAAACTAGTTTGTGCACAGGAGGACTCCGAATCAAAATTCTTCATGCCTAATGCAGCACTGCAATTTTGGTCTCCATTGGGTACTCCTTTCCTGTCTACTTTTATATTGCCAAACCCATTTGGCTGACCAGAACAAGATTCATTTCCAGGTTGTGTAGTAGCTGCACAAGGTGGAGGCTCAAGATCACCTGAAGTTCCCAGGTCCCTTTCTCCAACAGCTTTAGCTTCCCCAGCAGCCAAGACAAATGCATTTTGTACAATATCATCTTGAGAAGGTATAATTCGTTGATCTTCTCTGAAGTTTTTATTCATGGTAATATCCAATTTGTCTTCAGGAACACTAGCACTGCCACTAGCTGTTTGATGAGCTCGGACACCATCCAATTCATTATCCAGTGGATTATTAGATATTGGATCTTTAGAAAGTATCTCACCATTTAAACTTGCAGGCTTTGGCTTAGAAACAGAAGGCGCATCGTGGTCCTTTTGTTTGTTTGTATCAGATATTATTCCCTTCCCATCCCTTGAAGCCCCTCGAGGACCATGATTTGGTTTGGACCTGTTCCTTCGTGCATATGGCCGGAAAATAGCAGAATCTTCAGTCTCCTTTGCATTTTGACTCCCACCAATTCGGGAAGACTGTTCTGAAGGAGCAATATTATTCCTTTTATTTGAATGTAGAGACCTCTTTTGGCCTTCAGGCAACTCATTCTCACCATCAAAAAGTAAGAGGTTATCAGCAGTATTTGGCTCACTAAGAGAAGGGACCCCTGGTCTAGCACTACTGTCGACAGAGTCACCATGAGGGGAGGCAGTCAATACAAAACTACCTTTTGCTTCACTGAATCATATTAGAAGAGAGGACAAGAGAAAGAAGTGATAGGGCATCAGTAAGCAAATTAATACATGGTACATATTCATAAACATGTAACACATACTGGAGACAAAACAAAGGGAAAAAAACAAGAAAATAATAGCCAACCTGGTCACAAACTGCTCTTGACGCTGATCAGTGAGTGAAGTAGACTGAACACTAACTGAAGCAGCATTCCCTAACTTAAAGTCCAAAGGATTCCCTCCCTGCAATTACAAAGCACAACTGAGCTGGTCATCATTTACATTGAAAAATTGTTCAATATAAGATTGCAAAAGAACAAAACTTTCATACTTTTTCAAGAAATTCTAGTTCCCTTCTTCTTTCTTCACGAACATCATACTCCAGTCTGTATCAACATGCATGAGTTATTCTTCATGCATAAGATTACATTGGTACTCAAAAAACACAAACAAATAATGCAAGTACACAAACAGTTTTCCCTTCACCTGAGCTCTGCTTGAGCCTTCTCAATTGCTACTCGGCGCGGAGAGGTTTTCAAACCTATACCAACTCCGCCATCAACAACACCTCCCATGGAATCAACCTCAGCATTTACAAGGAGAGCAGATCCTGAGTTACATCCATGCATCCCACTCTTAATATCTAAGAGTGTTACTTTCCATCGATCAAAGAATCTGCCAATTTGTAAAGAAAAGAGGACAAATTAAGATGTAAATCCAAGTACAAAGCAAACTACTAAGGCCTAGAAACTTCTTCACCGACCAAACATTAAAAACGTTAACAATTAAACAATATTTGACGCACAGACAGTAACTTCCTATGTGTAACTTGTGTGTGTGTGTGCAGAAATGTATTTCAAAATAATAAGCTGAAATAGGTGAACTACTTTTCAGCTAGATTTAATTCACTACATCATAAATGTTCCCCCAAATTGAAATGTGACTCAACTCTATGCAAGCCTGTTAAATTAGGATGTCTAAAATTTGGATCTCCTAAATTCCAAATATTGCATGTCATGCATTTTATATTTAGATGTCTCGCATTTTATTTCCAATTAAGTTTAAGATTAATTTTGATTATAAAATAATTTGGATGGTTGAGATCACATACAGTTTTCTAAAAACAGTTCACCATCTCAATCCAACGTGCCCACCTCACAAACAAGGGTTGCAATGGTCCATACTGATTAAATATAAAAAGGGAACAGGTGGAGAAAACATAAGTAGGTTATGAAATTATATATATCAGGAATCATGTTTATATTTCCAAGCAATATATAAATGACCTCTCACTGTAACTCAGTACTTTCCTTGTTTTATTTATTAAATAATAATATATACCTAAAGTAGACAAGAACAAAAAGTGCAAGCAGAAAATGATGTGATGAACATTTCATGGATAAGTATCATGCACTGCATTACCATTTAAAATCTTTCAAATTTCAATTTCAATTATTATACATTTGGTATCAGTCCAACATATTCATCAAGTGATAGGGGATCTATCCCAAAATATAAAATCCGTTTGTCACTTGGCAATGAAGAGCTAGCATGTGATAAAAGTTTTAGGTCTTGTATACTAATTCCCCATGTACATTATCAATCAAATGGATTTTTTCATTTCCATTACACAATTGAGATTCAGACATTTCTTTAGCATTCCAAAGGATGACTGGATAACTGGTAAGTGATAATCATTCCATATAAGCCACAGGTAAATATTACTTTTAAAGCAGATGTAACCCAAGTATAAAAACACAGTGATCTAAACCATTTACCAAGCAAAAGCTTCATCTTTTAATCAAATCCCCCAAAACTTTTTGAGATACATGCTAGTAAATTTCTGCAACACAATGAAATTAAAGATCATGGTTATCCTCCCATAAGTCACCAGATTATATCAACTGGAAAGGAAATCTGTGACCAGACAGAAGTAGCACACTAACAGCAAACGCACGTCAATTTAGAAAGATACCAACTAAACTAATAGCAACAAAACTAAAAATTACGGTACTTAATACGTAAAGTTATTAACACTTATATTTGGCAACCATTACTTGCAAGAAAAGGTTGCCGCCAATGATTCCTTTCAAACTTTTCAAACTGCCATTACCAACCACGTATTTGTACTTCATATTACTAACTCCCCACTTAAACATTAGCATTCCAATCTGCTTCCCGCTAAGTGTTCAAAACAAAAACTCCCGCATTTAGTAACACAACAATGCAGCACCGCATGAACGGACACAAACTCCAGGCACAAACCCAAAGCCATTCCATTCCCACACAATGCATAGCATAGCACAGACAACACTGCACAATTCGCCCAAACATTCAAAACCCTAACCGCACCCATTTCCATTTAATTTCCCCAATACGCACAATTCTAGGGTTTCCAGGGAATGCCAATAAATCAACAATTAGGGCGAGAAAAAGCACCTGAACGCACAAATGGGAACCTAGGGCACAATTCAGAAGCGTCCCAAGTCACAAGTCCTCTCTCCTAGGGTTTCAGAAAAGGGGGTCCCTTCGTTCAGAGAAACGATAGCAAATTTGCCCTAAAACCTAACTAATGTCAGCCATGGAAGAAAGGGTTCGTTCCCTCAGCGTTGGGCGTGGAAGTGTGGTGGGTGGAGCAATTGGGGTTGCGTTTTCTCTCTCTCTCCAGAATTTGAAGAAGAAGGAAAGGGTGTTTTTGTTTTGTTGTTGGGGTTGTCGTTGGTGCGTGGTGTTGCGAGCGAGCGAGGTGAGAGAGAGAGAAAGAGGGACTATACGACCTCTGGTAGAGTGGTGTCGTTGTGGGCTTTGGGGCATGAAGAGGACGACGCACAGAGCAGAGGGCTTGTGAGAAATTGGACGTCCATTTTGGGCTTTTTATTGTGCACTCTTTCTTTGCATCAGATGGCTGATTGATTGATTCAGTCGAAATCAAAATGAGTGTTGAGTTTAATTTAATTTCATTTAATTGTGCTAATTTTTCTTGGGATAGTGTTAATTAGGAGAAAGGTTTTGATTTGGTTTTATTGCAACGAACGAAGACGACGATCTGATACGCGAAAACAACATAAATTTCTTAGATTTTTTTCCTTTTATTTAAAAAAATAGTTATTATATAAGAGTTTAAAGTTTAATTGTTATGTACTGTTAATGTAAAAGCTTTTATACTATTAACTAATCAAAAATCAGCTTTAATGTGACTTTTAGGGTCGTTATTATCAAAATTAACAAACTTACAATACATTATAAGTCGTAATTAGATGACAGTGTAAAATTATTTTACACTATCTGTACATAACCTATTTTCTCTGGAGTTTAATATTGATGTATTGTCAACCAATCAAAATCATTATCTATACTAGCAGAAACACAGGTACATACCTGTGTATTTGCTTTTCTATTGGGCTAACATATTTTTATTGCATTCTTGGTAATTGTAATAATTTATTTTATTATGCATTGCACGTGGTCGTACTTTAATATTATAAAAGAAAGAAAACTATACACTGACAGTATAAAATAGTTTTACACTGTTATTTAATCACAAGCTATCATGTATAGTAAGTTTGTTGACTATTACAATAACTATCTTAAAAGTCATATTAACAGTAATTTTTAATTGGTTAATAATATAAAACTTTTTGCACAAACAGTGAATAACCATTAAATTCATATTATAAATAACCTTGATTATACACACAGATTTTGTGTATATAAGTGTAAACATAAAAGTCAAAGCAAAAAGATTTTACTTTATCCACAACAATTATCATTGGTTTGTAATAATCAACTCTTTCTTAATTGGAAGACCAAATAGTGATTATATTTCAGGACGATTGCAATTTATCAAAAAAAAATGCTGAATTTGTTATTATTTTTAGTTAACCTATATGAGATCATATCAATGGAATAATAAAAAATAATAAAGTTGCATAATTATTTACCTTTCAAGGATTCTTCTCAATTCTTTGTAAAATACATCATCCATAATTTCTTGGGTTTTGAAAAACTACAAAATGACACACTATGTCGTCAAGTATAAATATGACATATTTAACATCTCATATAATTTAATAGTTAATTAAAGAACTAATTACAACCTCAAGAATGCAAATATTTTGTTTTGCATGAAGCTTATTGAGAAAAAAATGAGTTAGAATTGTTTTAAAATAGGAAAATGTTACAACAAATTCTATAATAACTTTGTATTTTATTATAACTATTACATTTCTGCTTCAATTAAATTCGCATAGATAAAATATTTTAATGTGGGACTATTATATTACCCATCTATCTCTTGAGACAATAATTCTTTTTTTACCATTTTCCAAAGTTGGGTTTTATCTGCTATTACCATGAAATCCTACCCAACAAAATAAGTTTTTAGACAATGAACCTGTAATAAAGAAATTAAAAATAGAGTGGTCTAACGACATAATATGAAAATGTTACCATAAAATAAAACATAACCTTGTTTTGAATTGGGCTAATTGTTGTGAGTGAATACTCATCCTTCCAAATATTCCACAGCTTTTTAAATTCACCCTCCTAGAAAATATAAGTAATTTTATTATAAAATTGCAAAAAATAGTAAAAAATAAATAAGTATCTTATCACTTACCTGCTTGTCAAAGTACATGTCCAAATAATTTTTTTTAATTCTTCATATACCTTTAAATAAAAAAATATAAAATAAATGTTAGATTTTGTTTAATCAAATGTTGCCTAAAATAAATATATTTATAAATAAATGAAAAAGGGCAATACCTAAGTTTGACACAACAAAATTTCTTTGAAAACAATATTTTTTGTAAAGTTTCCATCTTCCCTTTCAAGTTTTCCTTCTTTAGTAAGCATTTTTGTGGAAGCTTGAGAAACAATTCTTGACAAAGTAACATATAATTAACCATGGCTAAAAACATGTCATGGAAGATAAATTCCAACATTGGGTATAGTCTGTCCCTAAGACTTATTTATGGTAATTGCAAAACTTAGTTTCACAGAAAATTGCTTCCTAATAAGCATTGTCTTATGTTTAATTATAGGCAGGAAAGCTCTTCTTCCAGCATGGTGGCCTGTTAGGATTTCAACATCCAATATCTTCCTAAAAAAATCCATGACATAGTAACTTTGTCCCATTACATAGGCCAGATTTAGGGTCTATATTTCACAACAACATCAAATATGCACCTTTTTTCACCTTTAGAATATACAATGACAAACCACCTAGAGCAATGGAGTGCAAGTATTCTTGTTGATACAAGTTGTGTGAGTTCCCTTCAATCTCATCAAATGATAATAAATCATGTTCTTCTCCTAAGAACCCCTTAGTGTAACACCCCTACCTTGATTTTTCAACTATTTTTCTAATATTTGATAATTTGTTTTTGAAAAATCTGGAAGAAATTTCAAAATTCTATTCTCTATGGTTGTGTCCAGAATGTAGAGAGCAATTTAATTGTGATTTTTAATAATTTTTTGGAAACAAGGCCCCAAAAAATTAAAAAACAACGATTTTGTCCTTATTTCTTAACATTAAAGGTTGACATGAGAAAAAGATTTAATTGACATTAAAATATTAATTTGAGCTTATAATCATGTTATATGCATTAAAATATAATTTGAAAATTTTCTGAATTTTCGATGTAGAATAACCAAAATGTCTCTAAGTGTCTATTAAGCCTAACCAATATTAGCTTGACATCCAAAAATAGTGAAAATAATAGTCTTAGTTCATTTATAGGTAAAATATTTAATTTTTATAAAAAAAATTGGTATTTATTGAATTAAAATAGATTTAATATGATTTTTCTAGCTCAAAAAATATAAAATAAATAAATAAAATTCAAAATAAATTAATAAAAAAATAAATTTTATTTTTGATGAAAAATAATATATTTGTTCAGTTTTACATTTTAATTCATTATTTTGATATTAAAAACTAATTTATTCAAGTTTAGGCAAAATTTAATTACAGATAAAATTAACATTGATAAAGCTAGAATAGCTCATTATACATGTCCTAAGCCTAGGGGGCTGATTCACCACTCTAATTTTGTTGATGTGTCCTAAATTCAATTAAAAATAAAATAAAAATAGAATTTTGACATCATATGCTTATGTCACTTAGGGACACCTACACACCTCCCATTCTATATAAATGGCTACTATTTTGGACAGAATTTTCACCATCTTTCTCCTCCAAAAAATTGGTCAAAACTTATATGGAGAGTTTCTCTCTCTAAAAATTTTTTACTTTATTTTTATGCTAAAATTCTTATTAGTTTTCATCAACTAGTAAAAATTCTCTTTTTAAGAGCTTTACACCAATACACCTATCAACCATCTTTAAGGCAATAGAGGGAGTAGGGTTAGTTCTAAATGTTAGTCACTTTGCATATTGGTAGGAAATGTTTTTCCCTAAACCTTTCAATGCTTAAATTTACTATATATGTTTTCTTATAATGTTATAATGTTTAATATTAGATTTTAATTTTTACTAAATTGTTGTGTTGCACAATTTTATAATATACTTATTGTTAAAAAAAAAAAGGCTGGATCTAAGAGAGGGGTGAATTGGATCTTTCAAAAATTTCAAGAATCCCCAATTTCTTTTCAATAATAAATAACTAGATTTTTCAAAAACTTTGAATCTTATTGATTTGGTTATGCGAATGAAATAGAATTGGATCAATTTATCTTGAACTTTTCTGTGCAAATAACCTCATGATTTTAAATGCAAATGATCGAGATTCAATATGCTAGCAAGAGGATAAAGGAAAAAAGAGAACACACAAGATTTATACTAGTTCGATCACCACCACTGTGATCTAGATCCAGTTTCCAATCAAACCAATTAGGATTATTACTATGCAATTCAATTGTTTACAAATACTATACACAAACAAGAGAATTACAAACAACCTCAACCACAAGATCAAGTTTCTTGAAAAAACCTATTAAGAACACTTGAACCTCTTCTTGTGGAACAACACCACAAGAGAGACTTGAGATAACCCATCTCAAAAACGAAAATCAAACCAAAAGAAAAGGTTAGATATCACCTTGATTTGTGATAGATGAAAAACAAATGAAGAACCAACCAAATTCTACCCAAAAGAGACTTTTCTTTATCTCCAATGTTGATCCATGATGAGCTGTTGATTTTGTAGTGATGAAGAAGAATAATATCTTTTTTCTCTAGAAAAGCTCTCTCTCAAATTTAGAGAATTGAAGTTATATGTAAAGACTCACTAAGGTTCACTTTTTATAGAGGGTTCACTAGAATAATTAGTTATTTACACTTGTAATCAGTTATTTTGTCTTTAGAAATCTGGAAATAGGAGTTTGAATGAATTTAACTAGTTATTTTTGTATGTAACTAGTTAAAACAGTAGCCATAGGTTTTTATCCTTGCTGGAATAGCTAGTTACGTAACTTTGTAACTAGTTATTTTCGCATAGGACAAAACAGTTTTATAAAAATGTAACTGGTTACAAAATTATATAACTAATTACAGTAGAAATAACTGATTACAAATATTGTAACTAGTTAAAACAAAGAATATGTAATTGATTACATATCACTGTAACTAGTTAAAACAGTCTATTTCTTCACAGTTTATGCATTTTCAAACAGATTTAACCGATTACAAAGCTAATTTAACCGATTAAATGGTTCTTAAACATAAGATTGAATTATTCTAAGGCTTTAATATGTAGCACTCACTTCCTATTAATTTAAAACTATGTTTTATCCAATTATTTCTCTTTAAACTCAATTTTAAACTTACAAAAACATGTTATCACTTTGTTAAACCTTTAAGTCTTAAATTTTGAGCTTATCATCATCAAACCGCAAAACATAAAGATAAATCATGCAAGACTAACAACCACACACCGCATGCATAAACACACATTACAACTTTACACTCATCAAGAGACTAAATCATTAAAACTATATTAAATCTTCTTGGGGGGAAGAGTAATCTTCTTCTTGCTTCTTCACTTACTGTATTATTATACTGCTCAATTTTAGATAATTAAAATGCATTTGCTAAGTAGTTACTCTGCTCAAATTTAAATAATTAAATTATAATTACTAAGTTGTTATTCTGCCCAAATTTAGTTATTATGCTTAAAATTAAATAATTAAATTATGATTATTAAGTTGTTATTTTACTCAAATTTTAGTGATAAAATTATGATTATTAGAGTTGTTATTTTGCTAAAATTTTGATTGTGGTTTATGGATTGTTTAAATTATTATTATGCAATTTCTGTATTATAAGGAAGAAATTGTTGATTGTACTAGTGCTCAAATTAAATGAAACTAGGAAGAACTTTTGCTTGAAAAGTTAGAAATTGACAAGTTAGTAAGTAATGTTATTACAAGGATTATAGATTAACAAATATGTTGTTTCAAGGATAGGGGATATAAAGGCAATCGTCACAAAGCCTTAGAATGTGAGGTAGTTCATATCCTTGTGATAATACGAAATCCCTAGATGATGGTACTCAATATAAAGATTAAGCAAGATCGGCATGGCTACCATTTTCGCATATCCACCCACGAGCAACATACATAGAGAGAAATAAAGGAATGAGGCGATTTATTTTCAAAATCACTTTCACACAGATGGTAGTAAATTCTACCGTCAAACATGGGATAAAACACAGTTGACAATTATAAAGAGGAGAACCTAGGGTTTTATCAAAGTTGTATAGTCTACCCTTTTACTCTATATGGATTCATACTCCCCCTTGATGAGTAATCAATCACATCTAAATCGAAAAGTGACTAGGAGTACATATACCTCTCCAACATCATCAACATAGTACAATCCTCATCATCATCGAGGAACACAAGTAATCTTTTTACTCAAGGTTATAACCTAAAGTGGAGATATGCTCTCTCCTATTCCTAGAATGCTTGATAATTGTCAGGATTATTAAACTTAGTTCTGTGAGTATCACAGCTCAAAAGCGCTACCTTGGCCATTAGGACATCCACTGCTCGATAACTTACCCCCAAGCCCTCTGCTAAATGGGTCCTTACCTTTCACTCCACAGCGTACAAAACTATGACTTCCCTGTAATGACCCAACTTCATCACAGGGAAACTCGATTAACACAATCAGGATTCAATTTTATTTTTCTATTATGAAAGCTCTCTTATTAATTTGTTTATGAAAACAAGTGGAAATTTTCACAACTTCAAAAAAACACTTTTCTAATACTAGTGCCAACTCAGAATAAAAATCAGAATCTACATCAATGTGCACGAAATAAGAAAATCTCATAATCATGGAAACATCATCACTACATGTATACAAGTAATCAAAATACTCTAAGGTGAAATGTGTGCCAATACAGGTGACCAACCTACGAATGCAGCTTGAGAAGGGGAAGGGGAAGGGGATTATCCATATGGACACTCCCTAATCTAAGTTGGTCATAAAAATTGACTCGCATAACCAAAGAGGAATGACCTGATACGGATCTCATTTCTATAACTAAAGCTTTAGATACATGGCGAGTGGAATAGTTCGAGTTGCCTCTACCACTTCCATGCATGTAGGCCTCTTGCCTTTAGGGGTATCCAATAGCGCCAAACCGTATAAGCTATAGGGTCTCCGAAAGGATCGAAAAGCAACTCTTTTAAGCTCTATGAGGTGTCGGGATTTGACATGTATACGAAGATGATTCCTCCATCTCATCGTCCATTGACTGTGGTGAGATCTAGAAGGCGTCGTCTTTCGGTACAAATATGCATTTCCAAAAGGCGAAAGAGAACTTGAGGTCTAGGAAGATCTTTGTCCATCTACTCACACAACAAGAAGTCATCGCGATTGTCGCAACCAAGGTCACGACGAGACAGTGAAAATAAAATAAAATAAAATCAGATAAGTCGCCACCAAAGTTTATTAAGGAAAAAACTTTGGAAAAACCCTTAAAAAGAAAAAATAGTCTTTGAAACCAAATATGGGTTCGGGAGTCAGTTACGTGTAAGGAAGGTTAGCACCCTGCGACGTTCGTCTTAAAGACGGTTACCCTTAATTAAATGTGCAAAATCGGATAACTTCAAAATTATTTATTTTACCCCTAACAAAATTTTATTTATTTAATTATTCATTTATCAAAAGAAATTTATTTAAGAAAGAAACATTTTATTATTTTTTTTGGAAAGACATTAATTTTATTATTTTTGAGATCGACAAGAGTGGGCCCCTGCTTCTATGTATCCTCTAGTGCAACGAGGAACTTAGATTCACATAGTTCTTTGATAAAAAATCATTTGGTTGGTTAATTTTTAAATTTAATTTTTATTTTATTGTTAAACTTGACATCATCAAGTTGTACAACTCAGATGTGTCAAATTTACTAAATGACCAAACAAGAAGTACTTCCAAAGTGGTCATTATTAAGCTTGATTATTTATTTTATTTACCCATTTATCATATATTTTTTACTAAAGAAAACTAAAAATGGATTAAAAGATTACAATTACCATTAATCCCAAGACGTAATTATTATAGGTAAACTTCTAATATATTATCTTATTATACTGTTTTTAATCTAAAAAAAAAAGGCACCATGGGCCAAGCCCAATGACATGCCCCAAGAAACAGCAAGGGGGTAAACTCTGCCCAACACCATTTTGCTGCCCCAAAAGGAAACCCCAAGCCCTCACGGCGTGAAACCAAGCAACCTAGGTCGCGAGCTCCATTTCTAGGGACAACAGAGAAGAAGACCAAGAACCATTGGGGTCTTTGAATCATCGTGACCTTGATAGCATGACACGCTCTAAGAATGCATGGAGATTTGGATGCTCCTCCTTCTCCGAGAGCGCGTCGATGTCAGCAATGGAGCATATTGGAGCAGTGTCGCCGCCCTAGAGTAAGGAATGGTAGAACCCATGGACGAAAAATGTGACAGCAAGAGAATCATGGTGGTCAGCCACTGACTTTGAAAGCAATCTCGCAAGGCGTTGCGATTACCCTGTAGCGGCGCGTGGGGGGTTTGCGCAATTATAAACGCACGAGGGAGGCGGAGTTTGGCTCGATCGAAAATCGTCTCTGTGGTGGCGTTTCGTGTCGGGCAGTGGTGATGACTGAGTGTGTTGCGAAAATCTGTAGGGGGCACAGCGAGAAGGGGAGACAAAGCTGTTTCAACTTGTTCTTTTATTGTTTTAGCTATGACTTTTATTTTGATTTATTCCTGATCTGTGATGAATGCTGATTATGGACTTCAATGTGTGTGAGTTTGGTCGTTTACAGGGTCAATGTGTTGATGTATTGTTGTGTGGAGATCCTTGTGTGATATGAAAATAGGAACTAAATGTATGTAGATTAGAATGTGTGGTCTGTGAATGAGGAGAGAAAAATAAATTAGTGTATCAATGACTGTTTAATGAAAAAAAAACATAAGAGGAGAATTGTGAATATGGAAACGCGTAATACACATGATCTTGGTTGTAAAATTGAATCAATGCATTAACGAGTGATTGTATAGTATTTGTGATTCTGAAATAGAATTGGTACCAGTGTTGTAACGTGTGATACAAGGAACAGAGCGGCTCTGTTATTGGTGAATGATTATGATAAGCTATAGGTAGAGTGTGATACACAAATTAATAGATTTTGAGCAAATTCAAGAGACAAATACCAGCCACAGAATCAACTCATGATCACCAAAGCAAGTAGGAGATGGCTTAACCAGAGATAGAGAATTAGATAATTTCTGCAAATAGAATGGAAGAAAAAAAAGAATGATACCTTCGAAGCTTTCTCCTCCACAACAATATTTCTTAATCTTCCAGTTCAGCCGCGTGACAACACTCAGATCTTCTCTCTTCAAACCCCCGAGAGCTTCCCTTCATTTCCTTCAATGTAACCGTCTTCTTCCCCCTTTCTTCCTTTCTCTATTTATAAACCAATTTCCACTACCAATTGTAACCGTTTCTGACAATTCCCTCCTTTTTCTTTTTTATTATTATTTGCTTATGTGCTATTCTATGATGATGATGATGGTAATATAGAATATTCTGGAATTCTTCACGTAAGTGGTCAACTGTGATGTATGTGCATGAGCTCCAAATGAGATGCTGTCATGCATATGATGTATTTATTTGAATTGGATGCACTATGCGTGTGAGGGCGAGAGGACAAAAACATGCTCTGATCTCTTCTTTCTTTCTTTTTTTAAATTTTGGACTTTCTTTCCTCTTTTGGGCCTGAAGCAAATTTAGCCCAAAAAGCACCAAAGAACTTATATAACAAACCTTTTTGTTATTATTATTATTATTATTATTATTATTATTATTATTATTATTATTATAACTTATTTAATTTTATTTTTATTATATGAATTACCCAGATAAAATTGAGTGTTCATAGTGATTATCATAGTTACACACACACAAAACACACAAGCAAGGAAAGCTACCCAAATAATAAACATAAAAAAACAAGCATGTAACATATTGAGCACGGAGACAAATATATATACCTAATCACGACATGTAGACATAATATAAGGGTCCCATTTCATTCATCATTCCAAATCAAATTATGACCAAGCATAAAGATGCAAACCATGATCCAAGACCTTTCATGAAAATCTAAAAACTGAGTGACCAACCCAGATATTCCTTAATCATGGTATAATAAACATAAATACCCTCACCAAGGTTCTTAAAGCGACATGTGCCTAAACCATTTAATGAATATCGGTCACTGATCATAGGAACCAGTACACTTGTCAAGATTTCCGTATAAGGGAACCGCCATCACGACCCAGGGTTTGCAAGGCCTCGATCTTCTATGGAATCGTGCCATCCGTAGTCCTCAAGCTTTCACACTGGACTTGCACCACATTCTCATGAATACCGACACCTTTGGTACCACATGCTCATAACAACAATGCATACGTGCATGACAAACAACTCATCATAACAAACATTGATGGCAACATATATCAACAACAACTTATTGTTTACACCTAGATAAGCCTTTATCAATAGTTTACAACAAAATCAACATGCCATCAAGTCCTAATTTTTCATCACATCATGGATTCCCTCAGTTTATCCTCATGAAAATAATATCCTCATGTGTCATAACACTGGGCCTGAACCAATGTCAGCCCATCATCATGTGCCACAACAAAGAACCCTATACAGTGTTGGCCCTTTTGTAGGATCCTATCCAAAGCTATCCTAATAAGGATAAAGTAAGATCCTCCTTCTAGGAACACCTTATTAATTTCAAAAATTTATTTTAAATCTTTTATTACTTATTTTTGTTTTAAATGATATGTTATTTTATCATAAATCCACTTATTTAGATGAAAAATGTTTGGAAGAAAACATCATTTCTATCCAATCTTATATAATAATTACAAGATAAATAATTTTGCTTTTAGCATAATTTAGATAAAGGTTTCTAAATTAAATGCACCATTTTAAAACTTAGGTCTTAGATTTTCATAAAACATAGTTTTATGAACCTTACCATTAATTCCTTTTTAATTAAATCACCAAAAATACATTTTAAAACACATAAAATAGAAATAATATATTTTATTGAAATTTATATTTAAATTTTATTTTAAAAGATTCACAATTAAGTTTTAATTATAAAATATAATGCTTTTATAAAGCTAAACAAAAAGTCATATAACTTTTTACTAAAATAGACTCTAGTAGTTGTCAATTTTTGGCTTCTATTTCAAAAATTATTTTGAACTAGTAAAATATTTTTTCTTAACATGATCCATATATGGTTGAAAAGGAAATTTTGTCTATTTTCTAAAACATTAAAGATCACCTTAAGAAAAAATCTACAAGAAAAGATACAAAAATAACAAGACATTAAGGTCAAAATGACCTGTTGGAAGACCAGCGAACATGTTTTGCTTTTTTTCATATCCTTAAAAAACCTTACACATCCAAACCATTTATTTTCTGAAATTAATCTTATTTTTTTTTCAAAATGACCAAGAACATTAAAAATAAAGGTCTACATGATTTTATATGATTTTTGAAAATTCACAATTCTTAAAACCATTTTCAGTTAGAAAACAAGTATAACCTTTAGCTTCTAAAATTTATTAAAAATAGAAAACCATACCAAATATAGGCAAACCATATATTCTTGGAAAGATTTTTGTGTCTACTTTTTTGTCGTTTCAAGAGTTTCCACAAATATGAAAGAGCAAGAATCGCATAAGAAGGGGGTTGAATTGTGCGTGCTAAAAACTTTTCAACTTAAAAGCAAGTTTGTAAATGGTTTAAGCAAAGGATAGGGAAGAACAAGAACACAGAGAATTTATACTGGTTCACACAACCTTGAGCTATGTCCAGTCCCTTCACCTAGAAGGTATTCACTAACCAAACTTAGGTTATACAAGCATTCTTTGTAGCTTCTTCAGGCTTTACAACGCAATCACCCCAGATTGCTTAACAACCCAAATATTCTTTCTCACTAAGCCTCTCCACACTTTCATAACAAATATAGTTGTTTACGACGAAATTCAACTCACAAAGTGAGGATGTAAAAGATTAAGCACAAAACAAAATAGTTGTTTCAGAGAATATTCAACTATCGTCCAGTAGACGTAAAAAGGCAATTTGATTGTTTTTGAGAGTTACTTTTGTTGTGTCACTTGGTTTCTTCACATCTCTATCCATTCTTCTTTCTTGATGAATATATAGTCTTCAGCAAAAAAGAGCTGTTGAAGATGACTTAGCTTCAGTCTTCAAGAAAAAGGCGCACGTATTAAGCTTTTAGAGAGGTTTGAAATGTGACTTTTGATCTTGCACCGAAATGGAAAGCACAAGACTAAGATGACGGTCTGCTTTTCTGAACATTCTTCATTTTGCTTGGCAATTCAATAAGTTGACTTCCTTTTTCTGTAATGTTGCGCCTTTGTACTAGAATGTTTCTGTTTACCATTTAATGCTTAAAATATTTGAACGTTAGATCTTAAAATGGCAAGGCATTAGTCTTGAGATATATATGAAAGACATATAGATAGGATGAGTATTTAAAAAAATACTTAGCCGTTTAAATAACTTTCGTCTGGACGAGTCCAATACTAGCGTCTGAGCTTAAGACACAGTCCATGAAAAGAGACTTACTCTTGGACGGTCCTTACATGCGAGTTTATTGGACGCTCGTTAAGACTATGCATTGGACGATGTAAATTTGTTATTATTAAATAGAAACTTAAACTTTAATAAGTTTATTATCTTCAAAACTTTGAGGGACTAGACACTTCAACATCTTTGGTTCCAACAAAATACACAATCAAATCTTTGAAAATCGTATTTTACTCTACACTGCTAAACCAATATTTTCAGAAAACATGCACAACTTTCAAAAGGCTTAACTTTTTTGTTTCATAACCTTTTAACGCGTTTATTGAGTCCATTTTGAGAAAATTTTGTATAGTTTATAACAAAATAACAAGCTCTCAAAAATATTAACCACAGCTCCAAATATAGCAAAAACAACAAATCATGCTCAGGTAGAAAACGAAAACAGCATCAGGAACATTTTACAAACATGCACGAAAATGGTCTATTTCATGAAGTTTACAATTTTTAAAAATACCAACAACATGTATAAGCAACAAACAGACCAAAAATAGGATAATCATAGTCCAAACACAAGGAAAAATATTACCTTTCCTTACTTTTTAGTAAGGTCTTTCAAAGCTTTGGAAAAAGGTATGACAAAATATGTGTATCTCCTTCAACTTTTAACAATATCCAACATCATCCATCACCATGAATAGTCAATATATGAGATGAACACAAGAACAAAACAAGGTTTAGAACAATGGAAGCAAAGATGATGGTTTAGATCATTTAAGTTTTGATAGAAATGAATGGATAAAAATAAAAAAGGGTGAAAAGGATGAAAGTTACCTAGATAACCTCTTGAATACTTGGAGCTCCCAACTCACACTCTAGCACTTGGGAAATTTTAGAACAAGAGAGGAAAACTCTTTCTTAGCTCACAGTTTTGAGGGGGGAAAAATGTGAGGAAACTTTGCTTAACACCACTTATAAGACAACTTAAGTGAAGGGTATAATGGTAACTTCACAAAATGGTTACAATTTTATTGGTAATTGAAAAAAAAAAATCCAACTTCTTCTACAAGAAGAAGTGGACGTCCAACCCCAAAAACCATGGGTGGTTTTGGTACACTTAAGCACAAGTGATAAGAAAATGTGTAGAACTAATGAAAAGACATCTAGTTAGGTTGCAACAAATCTAGTTTGTCTAGGAAATTAATGGTTAGTTTAGTTGGGTTGTGCTTGGGATGTGTGGGTCTTAGGTTTAGGTAATAGAAATTTTAAATTTCTCACACTAACAGTGAAAGTGTGGTCAAATACCACCAGAATTGATGAAATTAGGTTTAGGGTTTTCTAGCACTCGAATCAATTAAAACAATTTAATTGACTTTAGAATCTAAATGAATTTATGATTCTTTAGAATTTCTCTGAATAAGGTTGAACTGTCTTTGCCCAAGTCAGGTAGTCAGATTTACTTTGCTTGACAGGTTTCTCAATAAACGGTCCTGAATAGAAAACACTGGGTAAGAAAGTTATCAACTAAATAGAATATAATCATAATTCATTTAAAGTTAATTATAATTAAATTCTATGGTCTTGTACTGCTAATAAACTGTACAGATAAATACCGACTCGACAAATATCATCACAAATTAGATTCTCACAGAAATCTTTGCAGGATCTTAAACAAGAACATTTTTCATTAGAAATTAAATTTAATTCCTCTTGTTAATTATTCAATCACTTAATTAGGGATTACATGTTGCAGATTTTACACTGTCAACCTTCATAGTGTGTCTATACACTACTAGAATCCGAGCAAGCTCAATTCCTGTAGAAAACTCTACTGAAATTTACACAACAAATATTATTATTAATTATTTACTTAAGCTGAATTTAAATTTAATTTCTCTTTTTAGATTATCAACCACTTATGCACAGATTATAAAAGACAAATCTTACATTCTCCTATAGGGTTCCATGCCAACTGGACGTCCCTCACATCTCATTGCTCATCTAACTAATAATTCATTACTAATTAACTTATCTCTTAGCAGAGGTTTATTTGGTCTCAACAGTCTGAGCACCAATATTCTCATTCTCAATGTCTCTGCTTTACTATGTAGAGACTTAGTCTCTATTCACATAACAATATAATAATTATAGAAATATCTAACATAATTTATAATTTGGACAATTTAAATGTAAACGTGTAATTAAATAACAAGGTAAAGATTTCTTAACTTTGAGACAATTAAGCATAGTCTAAAAAGTTAATAAAGCATTTACTTAACAATTTTTATTTAATTACTAAGTATCTAATTTAAGGCCTAAAGTTACTTAATAAAAATTTCAATGTTGGATATTTAATACTAACTAAAACCGAATTGCTTAAGGATGATTATTTAACAAATTTCAATTTTAATCTATGTTATAGGTCTTAGGAACTTAATAAAAGATTACACTAATTAATTGGAAGTTTAGAATTTAATTTAATTGCTCCTAAAATTACTCAAACCGAAACGCATAAGGTAAAATGCTAAGGTCCTAGATTTTATTTTAGTGCTTAGGACATAGGTTAGCCATTAAAATTTTCTTAAGCTTATGGTTCACCAAAGTTCAATTTAAATTTCTACTAACTTTAGGTATTAGCATAAGACTTAAAAATAAGTGGTTGCTAAAATAAAACTTTGGTTTTTGGTGCCCTTAAATGGTTAGGCTAAATTACATAGTAAGGACTAAGGTTCTTTAACTTGTTTTAAATTTTTACTAGGACACTTATTAGTTATTTTAAAGACTAATACCTTAAGTCGATTAACAAAATTTTCTTTAAGTAGCATTTTAAACAAAGTAGCATTTTAACAATAACTAAGCCATTTTAGAAAAAAAAAAATCATTGCTAAGTATATTTTATACTTTACCAATTTTAACACAAAATCAATTTGAAGTTTTAACAAACTTTCTAGAATCAAAAAGTCTTCCATTTTCACTTCTTAAAACTTGATAAAGGTCCAATGGTTCCTTAAACATTTTTAAGACTTAAAATTGTGTTTTAAACCAAACTAATCAAATCGTGATTCAATAAAGATTTTAGAATCAAGAATACCAAATTTTTTTTTAACTAGATCACCTTCCTCCTTAGTAAGGCTGGGAGCCTCCTTAAGCAAAACTAAGGCTCTTAAAATTTTTTTGAAGCATTCCCACCATTAATCCAACATATCCACACCATCATCAACAACAATCCGTCAAAATTCCACAAAATATATTCAAGTAACAAATTTAAAGATCAAGAAAACCTATAACAAAGATTGGTGCATGAAGAAACCAATACCAACAACACCATATACATAGATTAAAGATCAAGAGAACTAATGGATTTGGGGGCAAAATCCTCCCACCATTAAGGTGAAAGTAATAAAGCAAGAGAACCACTCCACTCCCCCCTTAATACCTCTCCAGTTGGTGAAGAGGATGAAGGAGAATGGAGGTTGGGTGGTGCCTTCCAAGCTTCTTTGAAGGAGGTTGAAGGAGGATGATGGCACCTTGGATGGAGGAAGGTTTGGTGATGATGAAAATGGAGGAGAAGGTAGTGGGGGAGATCTAGGCCAAAATGCAGAGGAGAAAGGTGTGGGTTTGTGTCACAATGGTTGGGTATTAATAGATGAGGAATAGGTGAATGAGATAAGCAAAGTGACATAAGCTTGCTTATCTCATATATCCTTTCCTTTTCTTAATTTTTGTTTTTAACATGTGTTAAATTTTGAGTGCCACCTCAGTACCTGCATAGGATTGTTTGTGTGGTTTCTCTGCTCCCAAATCTCTGTGCTCTGTTAAATTTTATCAATTAAATTGACCAATACAAATAAAATCAAGCTAACTTTAGTTAATTACTTTTTATAGCAAATAAATGAATTTTTGTTTGAAACTTGGTAGACGCATTATTTTAAGGTTCTAATTAATTTCTCAAATTTAAAATTAATTTTATATATTTTTCAAATTTAAAATTAATTTTATATATTTTTCAAATTTTAATTAATTAAATGGAATTTTTAGGTTAAAAATTCATAATAAATTCATTTAAAATCAATAAATTTCAAAATTTTATGGTAATTATAAAATTAAGTTTCTCACCTAAACATGAACTAAGAATGAAGTTCTCACTATTTTTATATGTCAAACCAATATTGATTTGACTTAGTAATCAACTAGGGACATTTTGGTCATTTTTCACAAGAATTCTAGAAAATTCTTAGAAAATTTCTAAAATTATATTTTAATATATATATATATATATATAACATGTTTTCAGGCTCAAAATAATATTTTACTATCATTTGAACTTTTTTCACATGTCAGCCCTTTTTGGTGAGAAATTGGGATGTAATTGTCATTTTTTCATTTTTCCTTGCTCCATAAAATTATTAAAAATCACGATTGAAAAGTTCTCAAAATTTTGGATGCAAATGGTAAGGATTAGATTTTAGAGATTCCTGCTCGATTTTTCAAAAATAAATTCACAATCAATTGAAAAATAGTTATAAATGGAAGTAGCAGTGTTATAGCAGCAAGATGTGTATTGTTCTATATCTTCTATATCTGAAAAGACACAAACATGAAAATGAAGAAAGGGCAAAGAGAGAATGACACTGAGGAGTTTGGATGTGTGCGACAGCTTTGTCCTATCATGTAAACAAAAGAAATTTAGGGTTGCACTTATAATGAATGTGGGCTTGTATTAGTTATATAATTGTATAATTTAAAAAGTTTGTATACTAAGTGTGGGCTTGTATAGTGTGTGTGTATAATACTATTCTCATTTTCTTTTAAAAATATTAAGCCAATACAATTTCAAAGGATTATATAAACAATTATTTTAGTAATTAGATTTATTTACTTTAATAAAATAATTTATTATGATGTATACTCTAAATTTATGATTATGTATAACGATAATAATACAATAATAGAAAAAATTATTGTAGATAAAATAATTATAAAAAATATTATAATTTTACATAATAATAATAATAATAATTTATAATATTGAAGATTTATATTTTACATTATAATCATAATAGTTTCAGTAAATTACATCTCCTATTATAAAAATTAATAAATGGAAAATTGGTTATTGTTAAAATAATAAAATAATAATGTATCATAGAAAAAATATTTTTTTTTGTTAAATTTATAGTAAAATATTTCATATATTTTACTCATATATATTACATTAGAATTGGAGACAAATACAAAAAAAAGAATTAAATAAAAATAAAAAATAAGAAAATAAAGTTGTATATACTTAATACATTAAATTCTTAATTCATTAAAACGGGCCTTTAGCACTGCTATACTTTGGGTTATAAATCTAATATATGAGATAGATTGCTTGGATGTGGCAAATATGTTAAATGAGGGGACTTCAATTGATATTTACCTCCACACACACAGGAGAAATTATTAAGGTTTATGGTTTATATAACACATTCAAAATTTATAATTTATGAGAAAGAATTAATAATACTCAATTACATGTTATGTGGAGATTAATGGGGACTATGATGGTACAGTATCACCTAATAATTTCTCCACACACAAGGGCATTATACTTGACATTCGAGAGCTAATGACAAGAGAATGGTAAATTTCGATTTAGTGCATCTCTCGTGAGGAGAATTTCATGGTTGACATATTAGCTAGATGGGGCTCGTGCAAAGTCTTGTGGTCATAGGAATGGAACAGACCTCCAGATGAAGTCTTAATGGCCTTAAGATGTGATTTATCTTTGGTTTCCTAATTATTCTATTTTGTTTGTCTTTTATTCATAATGCACCAACAAAAAGAATACATTTTTTTGGGTGACCTAGGGCATCCTTCAGTTAGAAGCTAAGGACTAATTATTTGAGGTATTGAGATCTATTTAAGAAGTTGACCTTTTCCAACAAATGTTTCTCCACACATATGGACTTAATTAGTGATCGAATCCCTAACCACGTGTTTAAGGAGTAGGATTATCTACCAACCATGCTACACTATATTGGCAAAAAGAAAAAAAGAATACATTAAATTCATTAAATCTATTCAATATATATAGTAAATAGTAGATATTAAATATTTAATAATATATTACATTATCTACTCTTCTCAACATATGTGCATCAATTAATGCATAATTAAAAAATATAAATAATTAATGAAAAAATTAATTATATAAATAATACTATTTTTATTTTCTATTAAAAATATTAGTTTTATACAATTTCAATTGATTATATAAAAATATTGTTTTATACCATATAATAAGTAAAAAAACTAAGATTGCATGGTATAAAACTATTATTTCAGTAAATTATATTTACTTACTTTAATAATATAATTGATTTATGATATGTATTCTAAATTTTTGATCATGTATAACAATAACAATACAAAAATAGAAAAATTATTATAAATAAAGTAATTAAAGAAAAATATTATAATTTTACATATAAAATAATAATAATAATAATTTATAATATCGAATATTTATATGTCACATAATAATAATAATAATAATAATAATAGTTTTAGTAAATTACATCTCTTTTCTAAAAAAATAATAAATGTCAATTTCGTTATTGTTAAAATAATAATATAAAAATGTATCATAAGTAATATTTTTTTTGTTAAATTTACAATAAACTATTTTTATATAATAAAATGTATTTTTTACTCATATACATTAGAATTGGAGACATAAATACAAAGAAGAATTAAATAAAAATAAAAAATAAGAAAATTAGGTAGTATATTCTAAATACATTAAATTCATTAGATTTATTAAACATACATAGTAAATAGAAACAACTAAATATTTATTAATATTTTCTATTTATTTACTCTTCCTAACACATGCACATCAATTCATAATTAAAAAAAAATAAGAAAACAAAGTGTTATAGTTCAGGTACATTAAATTCATTAGACATACCTTATATCTTTTATATAATAAATAAAACAAGTCAGGCTTTGTATTTTGCACAATTTTCCCCATCTAAACTTGGAGTACTTTAGACATATTCTTCTTAATTATTTTATTTATTATTTATTTAATAAATTGTATTAATTACTAGGACATTTAAATACACACCTTATAAAATATTTTATATTTCATTTTTTTCACTATTAAGGAAAGGATAATGGGTTTTAATGTTTTTTTTTTTGGTTACAAGAGAAAAACAAGAGCAAAAGAAAAAAGAAAGTTAACTAAATCTAGGAAACTATACACCCATAGAGTCTGCCTGCAATTGAGACCTAAGGCAAAACGGAGGTTCATGCAGCTGCACCAACTGATCTGTGGAAGAAGCACCAGGCTTAGCCAAAATATCTGCACATTAGTTCCCTTCTCGAAAAATATGATGGAGGGAACATTCCTTATCCCTCTTAAGAAACCTATGGATCATGACCACCTCATTACTATGCAAGTGATGCAACTGAAGCTCAACTTGCACTAAATTAATGACAGATTTTGAGTCCAAGAAGCAGACCACTCTCATGTGCCTATGCTCCTAACAATTGAGCAAAGCCATCACCTCAGCGTAAATGATAGAAACCTGCCCCACGTGGCCATAAAGCGCAAACAGAAACCTCCCGAATGGTCCCGGCATAATCCTCCAATACCCGCTGTAGTCGAGTTGCCCAAAACACTATTGTCCACATTGAGCGCCACCATACCATACTTCGGGGATTGTGCACTACTGCATGCACCTACACTAGTAAGGAATCCGTGTTCTGGCTTTTCAAATCAAAGACACAAGAATTTCTTTCCCTCCAAAGAGTCCACAAAACTATCGGGATAAAGTCCCTCATCCAACTCGCTAGCTCCATATCCTCTTGAGGGATGTCACGAAGCCTGAACCCACAAGCTGACCATACTTCCTTCGCATAATCACAAGAAAATAAACAGTGAAGAATTGTTTCTTTAGAGTTCACACACGTAGGGCAGGAAGCCGAAGCTGTAATACCTCGTTCAAATAGCACATTTCGAATAGGGAGGGCACGATGGCAAATTTACCATAAAAAGAACTGGATATTAGAAGCCACATGCATGCATCTTCTAAACCCAGCTCCATGCACCTGACTGAACCAACCCGTCATTATTCCCATTCAACCATATGTAACCTGATTTGGTAGAATAGATCCCGAATGTATCAAATCAACAAACCTATAGGTCTGGGACACCTTCCACCAAGCAAGGATTACTATTAGCAATTTTCTCCTGGATCTCCAAAGGGAGGGTTGTATAGAGAGAACCCAACAACCAACCTTGACCTCGCATATCCCTCATTAGATAACCCATATCATGAATATCCACAAACGGAACTTTGCAGGCAAGAGGCTTTTTTAGGATCCAAGGATCATACCAAAAATTCGTCCTTCCATCTCCAGGTTTCATGACGAAGCCATCCTCCAAATGCTCTAGAGCTTTGGTAATGGAATTCCATGTAATAAACCTCCTCCTCTTACGAGCTCTAAACAAACAGCCATCATGCATGTACTTACTTCAAATGACTGGCGTCTAAAATTGGTTCTTAGGATGTAAAACATCCCAAATGAGCTTCCACAGCAAAGCTATGTTTTGGTCACGGGCAACACAAATGCCAAGATTGCCCATGTGTTTAGGCTTCGTAATATGCTCCCACTTTACCATATGGATACCTTTCTCCTTTGGGCCCTTCCAAATAAACCCCCTCACTACCTTGTCAATGAAATCTCAAATATATTATGGAAACCACTGCAACTGCATGCCGTATGAAGGAAGAAATGCAATGAATGCATTAACTAAGGTCACCTTGCTCGGCTTATTTAAAAGGCTACTCTTCCAGGATGAGAGCTTCAAAGTGACCTTATCAATAAGCTCCAAAAAGTCTTCACGAGTCACCCTCCTTTGTATCATTTTGAATCCTAAGTACTAATCTAGACGATTAGTGAAACAAACTTGGATAACACTCTGAATGTCGTCCTTTTTCTTCCTAGACACTCCCTTAGACGCTATGACTCTCGACTTATCAAGATTAATCTTCATCCTTGAAATAGAGCAAAGGCAGCTAAGATGTTAACGAGAAAACGAGCCTGGGAGAGCTTTGCCTTAGTAAAAAGTAGCACGTCGTCAGCAGAGAACAAATCGGTCAATTAGGACCCTTTTCTACTAAGCTGAATGGGCTTCCAATTCCCTTCTTGGACCTCTTGGTGGATCATGGCACCCAACCACTCCATGCATAAGACAAAAAAGATAAGGGGAGAGGTGACCCCCTAGCCTAAGGCCTCTAACCAGAGTGAAGTTCTCTGTCCTACTCCCATTCCAAAGAAGGGACACACTCGTAGAGGAAATAACATGCATAATCAGAAAGATAATAAGCTCTAGGAAACCAAAGAGCCTAAGAGTCTGCTTGAGGAAAGTCCAATCCACTCAGTCATAGGCTTTCTCCAGGTTTGATTTGAGAATCAAATCCCCCATTTGGCCTTAGAGTTCCTCATGTGATGCAACACTTCCCGAAGGACTATAGCATTATCTTTAGTACTTCTTCCAAGAATAAAACTACTCTGGAGAAGGCTAACAACATCTTGAAGTAAAGGGTGTAACCTATTCACCAGAACTTTAGACATAAGTTTATATACCACATGGCACAAGCTGATCGGACAGAACTCCTTGAAGGATGTAGGAGAGTCTCCTTTGGGAATCAACACCAGAAGAGTCTCAGTCACCCTAGCATCAAAGGATCCAATCTCAAAAGCATTTGTTGCAAACTTCCACATGTCATCCCCCACATTATTCCAAAACATATTAAAGAAAACGTGTTGAAACCCGTCCGATCCTGGGGCTTTATAGGACTTCATGGCCATAAGAGCTCGATGGACTTCCTCCTTCATCACAGGAGCTAACAAAGCACTCCTAGCCTCCAAGGAAAGAGGGTGGACATTGCAACCAAAGGTTCCATTCCTCAGACTTTCTCTAGCACAAAAGAGGACTTTAAAAAATTTAAGGGCCTGAAGTTGAAAAAGGTGGGTTGAGTCAATATTCTCCAGAGCTCTCTGAATACCTCTGAGCTTGGCCTCAATTTCCTTTTTCCTGCCAAAGATATTCCAAAAAATTTCTTTATTAAACACCAACGAATCTTTGGAAATAGTCTATAAAGCCCTGAAAATATCACCCCTTCCTTTGTGCCACGCCTGCCTGACTAAGGGAGGGTAAGCCTCATGTGTACATCAAGTAGCCTGAAACCAGAAAGGCCTCTTAAGCTTAAAGTTTAGACGATTATTGCACTGCACCAAAAGCAGGTTATGGTCTAAATGCCGTCGAACCAGATGCTCAACTATGGCCTTTGGAAACTCCATGCGCCAAGTGTGATCACACACACCTCTATCCAACCTCTTGGAAACAAGAATGCCACCCACACACCTCCTCTGCCAGGTACATCTACTTCCGAAGCTATTCAAATTAATAAGGGCACAATTATTAAAATAGTGTGCAAAAGAAGTTGCTCTGATTTTCAAAAAAAAAACTCCACCACACTGCTCGGAAGGCAACAAAATATCATCAAAGCCACCTACAAGCATCCAAGGACAAGACATCCTATCCCGAAGCCCCTCTAAATAATTCCATAAAGTGCCCCTGATAGCAAAATTTGGATTTGCATAGATGGTGGAGCAACACCAAGCTTTCTTCATCCCTAGTGAAATCTCCCTGGTAACACATGGAGGCATAGTCTCCAACAGGGAAACATGAAAGGTGCCCCTCCTATTGGCCACACACCAAATTCCTCCCAAGTGCCCCTGAACCTCCTCCACTGCTACCAAATCATACCGCTCCTTTCTCCAGAACCGACACGAAGAAGAAAAATGAACATGAGTCTCGTATAGAAAAACTAAATCAAGATCACACCAGCTAATAATCTCATGCATGAGATTATGACTCCGCATGCTAGCAAACCCCTTCACATTCTAGGAAATGATAGTGAAATCTTCAAAACCAATCATCAAAACCCATAAAAAAAGAAAAGAAAAGAGTAGGAGCAAGCTACCACGCTTATGCGAAAGGAGTCTCTTCCAGCATCTCCTCTTCATCATCTAGGTAGTTCTTTTGATTAACCATACTGCTGGTACTTGCACCAACAAAACATGGGGATGAGGCATCACCATTATCTGGCAGCTCAAGAGGCTTAATGAATCGAAGGCGATTTGGGCTTAAAATTTCCACAGGCATTGCAGTCCTAATACCATGCACTGTCACATTTCCGTCAACGGATAAGTCTGTAAGGAGGCTGGAGATTTTCCAAATGAAGACGCCTCGGACATGTCCCCATTCTTCTACTTGGAACCCCCATAGAATGTGTAACAGGTTGTGAGGTTGCCTGGGGCAAAATCGTTAAAGGGCCTCCATTTAAATTCCCCCTTATATGTAAGTCTGCATGTGCAATTTTTTGGCGCCTTCCCCCTTTGGATAACTCCTTGACTGGTGGGGCCACCCTCAATTGAAAACCACCACCCCACTTTCCATATTAACTCCCTCCTTAAAATCCTTTGTTGCAAGGAATTTGTCATCAAATCTTTTCACAAAATTTTCCCCCTATCATTCGTTCCCTTAACACCCACACTTCCCTGATTTCTAGCCTTCGGTTTCTTATTTTTCGTAACTACTATCCAATCACAATATAAATCTTCTTGTCCCACGAATATAATTCTCATTAATGCTAGGGTTTAGGTGTTGCTCGCCATGATCATCATAGTCTCTTTCGCCGCCGCCTCCTTGAGTGAGAGCTATGGTGCTTGATGTTGCTTCTTTCGCCTTTGGACACAAACCAGCTGTATGGCCATACAAACCATACTTCTTGCAAATAAGATGGAGCCCTTCATACTCCACTTTGAACCAATGATTACAAAACCAAACCCTACCCGCCACCGGTTGGTTAAGATCAATCTTAACACAAACTCAAGCAAACCGGCCCCGAGTTGCATCAATAGTTTGGATATCCACCTTTACCAGTCTCTTTACCGCAGCAACCAAAGCTAACAGGATGCTTTCATCATAGTACTCCATCCCTACACATGGAAAGCGAATCCAAACCAAAGTGCTCTCAATCTTTACTTTAGAGGCCATAAAGTCTGGAACACAAGGTCGGACTGCTAGATAATGATCAAAAAGCATCCAGGGCCCTCCACAAATAACCTTCTCACGATCTTGTGGAAGGTCAAATTTCACCATATAAAAACCATATCCTACATCCGCTATATCAAAACCTCCAGTAAGGTTCCATATAGCACGCAATCTGTCCCGCAGAACAACGAAACTTAACTTTTTCCCAAGTAGCTTAACAATGATGGCGTCCTTCCATGGTCTCCAAAACTCTTGAAGAAAATCTTCATTAACAAAGCATTTAGGCTTTAGACGATCTCCATCTTCTAACTCTATCTTGAACATGTTGTTTGCAATAAGATCCAGTTTTTCTTTACTGAGAGGAACCTCCTGTGGCCTAACACTTTATCTCTGAACAAACCTTTTGTTTTACCGCCTTCTCCACTCACCCCATCAGGTGGTTTCGAAGGTGGTTGGGCACCATGCTGGACCCTAGAGCCCCCAGAAAAATTCATCATGTCCTCTTAACCTTTCCTTTTCTTTAACCCAATGACTATTGCATGCATTCTTAACCAAACCCAATTGTAGAATGATGAATCTTTTTAATGGTTTTGCTATTGAGTATTTGAATTTGTGCATTCATTTATTGATTTTATGCATTCATTTATTATATTTATAAATTTTCATTTTTTACAATAAAAAACATCAAGTGCAAAAATAAAATAAATAATATTTTGTTTTCATTGTTTTAATTTTAATTTTGAAAATAATTAAAACAATATTTTTATAATATTTTATATTTAAAAAAAGGAAGTTTGACTCACTTTTGGCACATTATATTTAATTATTTAATGCATTCTTTAGATGAGAATTTTTTTCATAATCTACATTTTTCTTGTTTAATGAGTCATTGAAAAGTCTTTATTATAGAAATTAATGCATTCTATTTTCAATATTATTTAATCTATTTTTCACGCGAGAGTTTCGTAATCTATATTTTATTGTTTAATGGATCATTGAAATGTCTTTACTATTGTAATTAATGCATTTTATTTTCAATATTAAATTGTTTATTGTTAATGAATTTCAATCATTAAGAAGTTTTCAAATAGTTGTACTTAATCTTTCACAAAAAAGGTGTGACCATAATTGTTATAATATTTTAAATGTGTATTATTGTAAATGTCACAATACTAATAAACAATTTTACACTTATATTTTAAATATACTATTATAATGTAATATTTGTAATATTTAAATGCGTAATATGTTAAATATCACAATATTAATAAAAATATTTGCACTTATGTTTTAAATATATTGTTATAATAGAATATGAGAAAATAAGCTATATACTAATAGTGTAAAACAGTTTTACATTGTCATCCAATCACAACTCATCATGTATGGTAAGTTTGTTGACTTTTCTAATAATTACCTTAAAAGTCATATCAACGATGGTTTCTAATTGGTAGATAGTGTAAAACTGCTTTACATTGACAGTACATAGCCATTAAACGCATATAATATTTCTTAACTTATTTATGATTCATTTTTGTTCTATAACATGTTTAATCAATTGTGATTTTTGTTCTTTAGTTTTGCGTCCAATAAATATTAACAACTTTTACACATCTCTTATATTCACCATCTTTGTTACTTTTTTTTTTCAAAAACTTAAGTAGTATGTTTGTATTTTAATTTTATTGTTAATGGTATAATTTATTGTTGTGTACATCATTTCATGTATCTATATCTTTCTTTAAAATTTATTATAACATTCTTTTATAGTTCATTTGTTCACTATACTTTCTTCGTAGAATATGTTTTGTACTTTTTGATATTTTTAATCGTATTATTTGCACATATTAGATATAAATCTAATTTACCCAACTATTTTAATTTACACTCAACATAAAAAGGTCTCGTGCATCGCATGGGTAGAAAGACTAGCTAATATATATAGTAAATAGTAGCAATTAAAATCTCATTAATATATTGCGAGACCCTACCTAGTGATATGTGTTTTAAGTTCCGAGAAGGACCCCTCTGAAGATACTTAGTAGTAGTTGGAGGGTAGTGGGACAAGTTGTAGGGATTGAGGATGTCTTTTGTTATTTCTAGGATTATTTTGATTATGTTATTTTGAGGGGCTCCTATTCTGGATTCTTATGGTTATTTAGAAGATCTTGTTGTTATATATTTTTTTTCAAGTTGTGATTATATTAATTTTATTATATGTTAGTGTTATATATGCTTATTATTTATTATCATGAAATTTTTTTACCCATGTTTTTATTATTTGCAAGTGAAAATATTTTCTATAAATTCGTATTACTTATGTGATTAGAGTTGGTTCCATCAATGTAATACCACAGGGCAGTACAAATAGAAGCAACAGTTTGTGGAGAAGACAGTTTCTATATAAAATGGCAAACTTGAGACCATTATTGTTGTAAACCAAGTGCCTGTGTCATTCATCTTACTGCTAAGGTTCTGCCTGCCCATAGTCAGCTCCTATTGTATCTCTCGTGCCTGTAGAAATCCTTCCACAAGCGCCAAAGCTGAGGAAGAATGTTAAGATAAGACAATCCTGCAGTGTTGGAAGTAACATGCTGAAAGTAGCAACGATTTTAATTTTCTTAGTTTATAATTTGTTTTTCATAAAACTTTTTCTCCATTGGCCTATTAGATGATTAATCTATTGAAAAATAACACATGGACACCCAACACTAGATGATGCCTAGAGAGAGAAAAATATATGTTTGATATATGATATAAAGAGAAATAATAGGTGTTACTACAATATTTGATATATCATCACTCTAACCTATTTAGGAATTGTCAAACCTATTTAAAAACTTTAATATGAAATAGTCCTTTAATTAAACTTACATATCAAATTATGCTTTAACAAAGGTCAGATTAAGCCTAAAAGAACTTATGATAATTACCAAGCTAAGTTTGAATCTTGAATATTTTAAATAGACCAAATCTATTTAAGCAAACCTTATTTATCCCAACCTATTTCTGCTCCTATAAATTTACAACAACACAAAATACAAGGAATGCTTGCAAGTTACACTTGAGATGGAATCATTATTTCTTTTATTCATTTTTACTATAATAAATACTTTATATTTTATTTCCTTAAAATTTGCCTAAAAAGAAAAGAAAAGGAAAAAAACAATAACTGTCTACTGCCAAATAAAATCCCTCCCTTACAAGAGAAATACTAATAATATATTGATTGACATATTCTTTATAACACCTCCCCTGTGATATAACAAATGGCAAGAACTCACATTATTTAACTCTACAAAATAAAGAATGAAAAATACTAATAATATATTTTTTCAAATATATTTATTATTAGCTTGAAATTTATTAAAAATCATAAATTTATAAGACTCACTCCTTATTTAATGAACCTCACTATTTCTAAATTTTCAATAAATTTCAAATATGTTTGAAAAAGTATGTTGTTAACACTTCTAAAAAAATAGTCTGTTGTAAAAAATTATATTAAAGAACGTTTTTAAAAGATGAGAAGTTTAGAAACAACCCGGCTTGAAAGTACTAGGTATATACGCATGCACAAATAAACAATAATTGACAGCCAAACAAATTGGAGCAAAAATATCAGTAGATTTTCTCATCAAAAGTCAGGCTTATCCCTTTTTAATGGAGGCCTATTCACTGTTGGAAAGAACTCTCTGAGCTCCTTAGCATGGCTATCCATGCCCTTAAATGAATAAGCTTTAATCATGGTTCTATAAGTAATGATATCGGGTTTACAACCATTCTGTTTCATCATTTCAAGCACTGCCTTCATCTCAGCCAAACAACCTAACCTCCCATAAGCATCCACCAAGCAATTGAAGAATACAGTGTCGAGTAATACATCTGAATTCTCAATAAAACGCAAAACACCACCAATTTTTTCAGGTTTACCTGCATGTGCATAAGCCCTCACAAGTGAGCACAGTGTAACACAACTAGGTTTTATTCTCTCCGACCGCATTAGTCTAAACAAGTACTCCATCTGTTTGAGATCCCCAGCCTTGCCAAAAGCATCAATCACAATATTGAAGGTCACAATAGTCCAGGAGTAATGGTACTTCTGCATGTATTCCATCACAGCACTCATTTTTTTGTAATCCTGAGCCTTGCCATAGGAATCCAAGAGAATGTTAAAAGTCTGAACATTAGGTTGGATTCCAGCAGTTTGGAACTTGTCATAACACTTCTCCATTGTTTCAATTTCTCCAATGTTGCCAAATGCCCTGAGTGTTGAATTCATGGTCCATACATCGGGTTGGCAATACCGGTCAGCAAGCATTTCCACAAGTATAGATTCCATTTCTGAAAACCTTTCAGGAACAGAAAATTATATTATAGATAAGCAAATATGCTATTAAATCATGCTGCAGCTAGTTGCTAAATGAATAAAATACAAGCAAAACAAACTAAATAAAAATGGAAACTTATATATCTCAATTTTACTTGGAAAGGAAGAAAGGGGAGACAATCTAGGAGTGGATAATGGTGCATCAGTACCCAACTATAGCCTCATTTATGGCAATCATAAAGGTTATGGCTGCCCACTATCTGGCTTTCTTTACCTTGCATTTTAAAAAGATTAATCTCTGCTCTCCTAATTATTTTGATTGTATCTAAATTCTAGAGTACAATGGAAAAGTAGGTAGTCAATGAAATTCGTTTTCCAAGTTCTCTTAGCAACCAGACTGAGCATGTATTACTTTCAGAAGGTAAAGAGAGACAGACAAAGAGCTTACTTTCTTGCCTTCCCATAAGCATCAATAAGGGTGTTGTAGGTAACTGTGTTGGGCTTGACTCCATGATTGGCCATGTCAGATAAAAGGCTCTGAACTTTGTCAAAGGCAAAAACCTGTAAGCAAGATTTTATGAGGATTGAATAAGTCTGGACATCTGGCTGACAACCAGGTGTATTCTTCATTTCCTCAAGAAGAAAGAAAGCTCTGTCCAAGAGACCACTCCTGCTGTAGGCAGATAACAATGCAGTGTATGATTCACAGTCCAAAACACAACCCTCATCAACCATAGCTTGAAAGAGTTCATGAGCTTTCTCAGGTTGCTTACATTTTCCAAGCATGACTATTAACTTGATGTATACACCAGAGTTAGGTCTGTACCAGATCTGTTCACGCAGTAGTTCAAAAACCTGAAACCATGAGAGTATGCTTTCATATGATTATGAAGTCTTCCTATATAAAAGACAGGGTTAGATAGCTGAAATAACAAAGAACACAATAAGAAGATAAAGAGAAACAAGTCACTGGTATTGATCAACACCGAAACACCTCCGCCACGGCAAGGTAATGAAAATACAATTCCAGGACCTCACAAGAGAGAAAAACCTCAATAGTGACTATCAAGACTGTAAAATAACTGCCTACCCCACAACATCTCTCCACCTTCCTAAAAACACCCCCTCCCCCTCAGACATGTGGACACCTATAACTAACTTCCCCCCAAATATGGATTCCCTTTCTTCTCTTACACTCTCAGCCCCTTAGTCATATTTAGGCTTTGCCCCCACATCCGAAATCCTATCTTGTTTAGGCCCAACAATCTTCAATTCTTTTGGGATAACAGACAATTTCACGTGTGTGTGAGAGACAATAGGTGCAAAAACATTTCAACCATAGTTTTAAAACTCATGCTTAAATATCAAAACATACAAATTAATTTTTCTCAGTACATGAAATCCTTGAACAACAGCAATTTTATAAGTAAGACTTCCTCCATCAATTTAACTCTTCCTTATGTTGCCACATTTTTTAACTTATCTTCTATATCCTTAATGCAAAAATGCTTCCCTGTAATACTTCCTTCCTTCAACATTTCATATTTCCTGAACAGTATCCAAATAAGTATTGGCACTTCCTCACATCACTTCCCTAAATAGGCAGTGGAATAAAGTAAAATATATAAAATAAGGTAGAGTCTTGAGAGATTAACATACTCTCAAGCTAGCTAATAAAATACACTGATAAGGAGGACGAGGGAAAACAAATAGTAAATAAATTTGCTAGAATATTCCAATGAACATTTACCATGTTCTAGACAAATGAAAATATTCCTGATCATTTTTTTTTTCTACATATCTATTATACATATTTAGATTACATGATTAATAAATGAGCTTCTTCAATAAATAAGTTTAACAATTTCTGTTTACAACCATCCAATGAACTACTTATCTAAAAGCTAACCAACATCCAATTAAACCAAAGATAATTATGGTCAAAGCTTCTTGTCCCTAGTATTTTTATCTATTGAGATCTTAAAGAAGAGATAAGCATTCCACGTGTTTATAGGTATCTTTCCTGCCTCAGTATTTTTAAAGAAATTGGATGGGTACTCCATTGCTACATTTGATGGACAGCCAATTCTGGTTTAGCAGAAAAACAAGGGAAGCAGAGACAGAAATGACAGGTATGAGAATGTGTGGGAGAAGTCTGCTAGAAAGAAGTGTAACAGAATTTACAGGCGGCAGCAGAACATTGTAGAAAGGGGTGACGAAAGCATGGGGAGTGGCGAGAACATGACGGAGGGAGTCAGTCAAACATTGAATCTGCGACAGAAATTCAGGGGGTTTTAGTCCTTTGGACATAGTAGCACTCTATGCTTCTATGAGTTTCTCGTTATTTTCTGTCTTCCTCTGCTATTTTTTATTCTTTTCATTAATGTATCCTATAGTACCAACACAAATACCAGGATCTATCAAAATTATACTTTCCAGTGAAACAGTCTCACTTGTTTTCCATCTTCACATCCACTTAATGAATTACTTGCACAAAAGTTAACAAAAATTTGATTAAACTAAAATTTATCATGGTCAAAACTTCTCATCCTTTTCCCTGTTATCCTAATTTTCCTTTTGCCATGTTTTCAAGGAAAAGTTGACTGATTACAATACAATCTCAAACCACAGAACAGACTCCAAACTCACATTACCACAGCTACAACAGAATCCATATAGTTTAAATTTAAGTGGAAAATTAGTCAACTGCAAAAGTTACAAGTATGGGGTCCTATGGTAACAAACACAATCCCCGAGATTAATAATCCATATTAAGAAAAAATTTTCTGCCACCCCATTCATTTATATTTTCTAGCCTAAACAGCAATACAATCAAATACCACACCATAAAAACTCAACTTTCATCTCATAACTCATACAGAATCCCATACATATCAGTTTCCTTTCCTTGTTTTCCATCTTCAAATCTTTCAACAATAAGTTCCACCCTGATTAAAATCTCAGAAAAACCACACACCCGCTATCTAATTCACCTTAAAACTCAACAATGCCCTGTTAACCCACAACTCTCACCTCATTTCCACCAAAGACAATCACATCAAGTAAAATATCAGAAAAAGTAAAAAAAATAAAAATATACAGTTTGTGTTCTCTTCCCTAGGTCACCACACAATCCAACACAAAGGCTCTGTTTGTTTACTGCTTTCAAAAACAGTTTTTTATTTTCTAAAATTTGTTTGTGTTTGTCCCCAAACACATTTCTATTTTCTAAAAATTTGTCCTTTGGGCACTTAAACAGAACACAAGTCAACGGAAAAATAAGAAAACTCAACTTTCAGTCTTTCATCTCAGCCGCAACCCAACCAGAGAGCCACCCACCCAGAACAATCTCATGAAGAGGAGTGCTACCAACACACCTCTAACACACTCTTTTAAATGCACTCGTTGAAATTATTAAAAAGAATAAATTACACTAACACTTTCTGATATTTTTGAAATTGTGCAAAACTCTTTATTTTTTTAATTATTACAACAACCTCCCTTATAAGGATACACGATGTAATGTTTTTTAAATAATTAAGGAGTGTTAGTGTAATATATAAAGATGTCAGTATAATATTTTTTAAACAATTAAAGAAGTTAGTGTAGGGATAAAAAAATGAGAGGATATTGAGATGTAATTTCAAAAAACTTCAAAGATTGTCAGTGTAATTTACTTTATTAAAAATAACAAAAAGAAAAATCATAAAAGAGTTATTAAATAAGATGTGTTACTGCACAAAATTTTTATAATTTTTAATAAATTTTAACTAATAGGAGAAATTATTATGTAGTCATGGTCTATAGACATTTGATAGTCCTAGACTACCTAATAATTTCTCGTGTGTGTGTGTGTCAGAGAGTATGATGCTAATATTTCTCATCCCACGAAACCGCACACTGAATCAGAGCAACAAAGGAAGTTAATACCTTGAGAGCAGATTCCCAGCGCAGAGCCGTGACCCTTTCGTGGAGCGCTTCAAGGACGGTTCTGGGAAGAAGCTTCTTGGAGTTGATGGGACCTTTCTTCTTCCTACTGCTCTTATCGATGATGGCCTTCGTCGCCTCTCTCCGCAGAATCACCGACACCGCTTTCTGCGACGCTATCTTTCTGTTCGTCATTTCCTTCCTCTCCCTTGCCTCCCTCGCTTTCAGCTTCTCCAATTCCTTTGCTATTCTCCGCGTCCGCTCGTCCGTGACCGCCAACGATGTGGGGGGACGAGGAGAAGGGGGTCCCGGGTTGGGTTCGGGTATAGGCGAGGCTTGGGCCCGCGCTGAACAGGTTCGACGGGTGGGGGCGGGTGGAGGGAAAGGAGGGAGGCCCGTGGTGGTGGAGTGTAATGCCATTGGAACTTTTGTTTAGGAGGAAAACACTCGGAAACAAGTGTACACCACCAGAGAACACAGATATTTGGGCAAATTATCCTATTTATTTTCTTTAAATTTTATAAGATTAAATATCTTTTTAGTCTTCCAAAATTGTTCTCTTTTGGTTTTAGTTTTTAGAAAATTTTTTATTTAAATAAAGTCTCTTAAATATTAAAAATATTCTAATTAGATCTTATGTTAAATTCTAGTTAACTTTTCTGTTAAATGATGATCATATTAGTTTTTAAGTAAAGTATTTTATTACCTAAAATATCTGGTGATTATTTTTATAAAAAATTGTGTAATTATTTTTGTTTTAGGATTAAAAAAAATTTGTAGTTTAGAATTAAATATTTAATAATTTTATTTAAAAAGTATATTATTAATCTGACCTGAACATAACAGGTGATATGAATAGTTACATCAGTAAATTAATGGTGACTATAATATTGATGTGGTCCATCATTTAATAAAAAAGTTAAATAAAGTTTAATATTAGAGTATTTTTAACATTTGAAAAATTTTATTTAAGAAAAAAATTTCTGAAAACTAAATCTAAAATGAGTCAATTTTTGGAATAACAAAAATATATTTAACCCAATTTTATATTTTACTTCTAATTTTTTAACATCTATTTTAACGCTGACGGCAACCTTCTTGCGGTATAATGTGGTAGGGGTTAAGGGTTATTGTGAATAATTTTTAATTTATGATGCTAAATATTTTTATTTGTCCTTTTTTTTTTCTTTCAATAAATACATGGGATTATGGGTGTTCAAAGCCTGTTCCATTAATTCAACATGATCCAAAGGAATTTTTTATAGGTCTTAAGAAATTATACATGATGTATTTCGAAGGCGAGTTTAAGTTATATTTCAAATTGTCTTAATCTAGTCCAAGTCTAATATCATATATTCTTTTAATAAGTATAAATTTTAAATAATTAATTGAGTCTTTTGCTTACATTAGCTTGTGACTTAAGTTCAATTCTTAGATTTTTCACCGTTGGTAGGTAATCTGTAAATTTCACTATAATTCTTTACTGAGGTTGGTGTAGAGCTATCAAAATTAGCTTGACCCAATGGGCTGGCTCGATGGCCCAACAGGTTAGGCTGGGTTGGGCTGGTAATATAGTGGCCCAGAAAGAACTGGATCAATTTAGCTGGTCGACAAGCCAAATAGGCTAGGCTGAGCCTAGAAAATGTTGGCATGAAAATTACTGGACCTATTTGGCCTGGTATTATTATTATCTTTTTATTTTTTTCTTTTAAAATTCACATAAATTTAAATAAAAAATAAACGAACCAATTTTGGCTTGGTCCAGCAAGGCAACGGATCAAGCCGGGCTAACAAAAACATAACCTGCAAGGCCTAACCTGCTTTGCACCATTAGGCTCAACAGCCCAACTCAACCCATTTAACAGTTCTAGGTTGGTGGTTTTCCCTGGGCTACAAGAGAGCATGCCTTCCCCTAATCTAAACTTTTATCTACCAAAAAAATTATATATTAATAATAAAACATCTTGAAATAATAAATAATGTTTTATCTAATATTATACTATATATATATTGGTATTATTTATCTTAAAATATATCACTATTGTAGTTGTATATTGTTTTAATTTTACGATTTAATTATATAATATTAAGATTAATATATTAATCATGTCAACAAGTTGAGTTGACCCCGGTCTTGTCCCAAATGCTATTAGGTCTTAATCAAATTGGGTTTGAGTTAAGAAATTAAACCTATCAAAATTTTGGGTTGGGTTAGGACACAAGTAAACCCATCCCATGTAAACATGACAGCGGGGCGACCTAAGGGCAAGTTTAGCTAGCCCAGTCCTTGTCCTTGCTTCTGCAAAAGGTGGGGCAAGTTTAGGTACAAGTTTGTACAAGGCGAGGATAAAAATATTAAACCCAACCCCATCCTCGTTGAGTTTTATCGGGTTTGGAAAAACTCATAGGGAAATTGCCTTATATTTTTAAAAAAGTTAATTTCCTTATATATTTTCAAATAAATCATATATTAATTTTTTAATTATGTTTTAATTCAAACAATATATAAAAATTAATAAATAACAATATGCTTAAAATTAAAAAAAATTAAGAATGAAATTATATTTTTAGTTAAATTTATAATTTTAATTTTTTAATTATTATTATTAATATTATATTTATAATTATTTAACTATTAAAATAAATAATTTATATGTTTAATAATTAAAAATATAAAGTATAAAAATAAAATCCTAAATCTAATATTTATTTATTTATATATTTATATATATAACAAGGTGGGTTTGGGTGCACAGGAGTAAGGTGGTTACATACCCGACCTCAACTCCGCTTTCACAAGTTGGGGAAAACTTGATCTTGACCTTAGTCAAAGCTAGTTTTCTTGTAAAAGTGAGGGGGGCACCCCTACCTAGGATTATGAATACATCAATGTTATTAAAATAATAAAATCCCAACTCAAATCCTCACTTGCTAGTTTTTGTTCCATAACTAAGAGCATCTCTAAAGCAAGAATTTAATTTGAGTTCTTAACTCTTTTTAGTGGGTCTTTTATCGTCATATAGGATTTAATAACACTAACTAATTTTCACTCTAATGGTAGAACCCAACTTGAATTCTTAATTTATTTTTAGTGTCTTATTTGATCTCTTTACTCACACAAGAACCCTAACACAACCTTATGTGATTCATGTAGTCAACCTTACCTAATAAGATAAGGTTTTATTGTTATTGGAATGGTTAAGCAACCTCGGTTGTAGTTTATGAAAACTACAAACATATTAAGGTTGAAATTACTCTAATGGTATTGTCTTTCCTTGAGATCCCTACATTCAAAATTTCAATTGTCTATCACATTTTCTCCTTGGTTATTGTGCAATGATAAATTAAACTAATTAGAGCAAATCCAATTCATTGAATACAATTGCTTATATTAGTTCTTTTTTTAAAAAAGGAAATGGATAAATATTATTAAACCACCAAAATCATGTTTCTATTGTGTATGCAATTTATTTAGTTATTTTTTAAGTAAATTATTATTTTGTTGAATAATATCTAATTTATTGTTTACTTTTCTAATTTATTATTTAGTTTATTTGTTATTTTATTATTTTACTTTATTATTAAATTAAAGTATTATAAATTAACTTAAATTAGAAAATATTATCTACGTTATAATTTTTTATTACAAATTTATAAATTAAATTAAAATATTATTATTTACTTTATTATTGTAGGTAAAAAAAAATTATGTCGCGTACATAATTCGTTAGATACAGAGGCAGGGTTGGATCTAGGGAGGACGATGTAAGGCTTTCCACAGCTGTTGTTGGGTGAGTACATCTTAGGGGTGTAAGTGGGTCCAACACAACCCATGAACTCGACCAGCCTGACCCAACCCAACTACATTTTTGCGAGTTGGGTTGGGTTATCGGGTTGGGTTGGGTTTCTTTTAACAAGCCCAATTAGGTTTTGGTTGGGTCATAGGTTGAGACATCTCAAACTCGATGAACTCGACCCAACCCGACTTCTTATTATTTAATAAAAAATATTACATTTATTACTTTTGACACATTTTTAGTATTTATCCTATTTTCATTATTTAATAAAAAAATATATATTATATTTATTTAATAAAAGTATAATTTTTTCTATTTTCTTTGTTTTTTTTTCTTCTGATTTTTCTTTAATATTTTTGAAAATTTTAGATTTCGTGTGTGACTCGATTACCCAACTCGACCCAACCTCATTTATGGTCGGGTTGGGTTGGGTCATTGCAAAAAAAAACTCTAAATCGACCCAACCTAACCCGATTAAATTTAATTAGGTTGGGTCTTAAGTGAGGATAAACTCGACCCTAACTTGGGCCATTTACACCCCTAGTACATCTTATTGCCTTAAATTGCAAAGCTAGATAGGCAAGTACGAGATAAAAGCGCGAGGTGACGACGCGTGTTGGCGAGCTTGAGGAGCCAGTCTCGCTCCTAAGCTGCACGAGCCAACTGAGCCATGGGCAATAGGGCCACCTTATACATGTTGCCCTGAGGATCTCTCATTATTGAAGTCCTATCAGCAGCATATTGCCTGATAGTTGTAGGTAGAGGAGGAGTGCTAGAGTCGAAGCTAGTTAGCCATGGGGCGCAGGTTTTAGACCTCCCTACGCATTTGTAGGTTAGGAGATACATCATAGAGTCAAGGCTAGGGACTCTAATATAGACATGTTACGGTGGGTGTAACAAAGCCATGTTGTGTGCCTTATTGAGTGGCGACACAAGGACACCTGCTTATTTCAACTTCTGGTATAGGAGTTAATGATCACTTTAGATGGCATGTTAGCTTTCCTACACATACTAATATTTGGGCACCCTGTTCCTATTGAATGTTAACCCATAATGAGGCAATTAGTTACTTGATGCATTTCCTAGGGGTTAGGTACAATTAGGCATGTCCTACGACTGAGCAAAGAGCGCGGGTGCCTTTGGTCTAGCTGGAACAGATTTATTGCATGGCATGGAAGGATGGACAGGTCATACATGCAGCCAAAGCTTATTTGCTACATTTGGTTGGCTACATGATCTTTGCGGATAAGAGTTCGACGTGTGTCCAGGTCTATTACTTAGAGCTTTTATGGGATCTGGACAAATGTTAAGAGTACGGATGGGGTGTGGCTACATGTACTACTTATAAGATTAGCTAGACATGACCAACCTAAATCACACAAAGCAGATTGAAGGATATATGACTCTATTCTAAGTACGATTTTTTTTTATTTTCTTCGTTGTTTGTTTTTCATTTTCAAACAAACAATTATGTAAATTGTTTTACAATCATGGATATATGAGCATAGGACCATTGGCTATACGGAGATACCTCCTCATGCCTATAAATGGAAGGCTTTACGGGGTTCTAGTCAGGTGATTTCGACATGGATAGTCCTGTATATGCTGCAACTAGAGGATATCATTTGGATGTTGTATGAGTTACATAGATAACATCACCCAGTCCATGACATCTCATATTTCTTTGGCTTCATCAAATTAGGGCACTTGTTGTGTGCCCATCTTCCTCAGCAGGTCTTGAGACAGTTTGGGCACTTACAACATATTCCACGACTTCCACCTGACCATGTGCCCTCTATTAAGGTATAGGATGAGAGGTTTGTTGACTATACGTCCTACATCGTCGATGTTAATGCTAAGGGACCGCTTGTGCTTGAGGGTTGTTCGTGGGCATGCGTTGATGGATACTTGGAGTGGTTCCACCGTGTCTTTCATCTATACATCTCGCCCCTAATAAGGTAGATCCTCTAAGAAGCCCTCCAAGAGTACTTGTACAACTCCCCAAAGATAGCTAGCTAGAGTCATCTTTCAATGATTCTTTTTCTCATGATTGTCAGGTAAGTATATATATCCCTTTCGTATGTATTAAATGATAAACAAACCTTCATAATACTTATTTATATTTGTTTGTAGACGTTGTTTGACAGGAGTGTTATAGATCTTAGGATGATTATTGATCTAAGGATGGTCCCTAAGGGCACTGATGCTCATACATTAACACATCATGCATTGATATTGGCTTAGTTAGGTAAAGATGCGGGATGTACATAGTAGAAAAGCAGGAGGACTCGCTAGTGATATTTTGTTGTTTAGGGTTTAGGATTGTTGTATTTTATTTTGTATTTATAGTTTAGTCATTTTGTACTATGACATTTATGTTAACTCATTTTTTTACTATAGATTATGTTCACTTATTTTTATTTCTTTTATATTTTTGTCTCATTTATTCTTTAACAAATTATTAAACTATAGTTATTTAAAACAACTAAAAATTAATTGCCAAAATTAACTAAGTTAATATAAAAAGTAACTTAATACACAACAGAAACATGTTTTCGTTGTTTATTGCAATCTTACACCCCTGTCAGTTCACAAAACATAATGGAAACATGTTTCCATTGTGTATTACTTACGATGAAAACATGTTTCGTTAGGGGTAATTTTGTCAAAAAAAATTAAGAGGGTGAGAAGATAAAGTGGGGGTGTGAGAATAACAACTCCCCTTTAGTTATTGGAAGTTCATCAAAAATTGGTATCATAGGCCCCCCGGGTGGATTAGGGACATGGTTCATTGAGCCATGGGCCTTTTCTTTTATTCTTTGGGCCCTACCATTCCCACCCAATTTTTTTTTCACCTCATATATTGTTTATTTTTTTCTCAAAAATACCCCTGGTGGAAACGCATTTCCGTTGTGTTAAAGGGGTATGCCTTCATACACAACGAAAATGTGTTTCCGTTGTGTATATTGTACAACAGAAATGTGTTTTCGTTGTGTATGAAGGGCGTACCCCCTTAACACAACGGTATTAATTTTTTTGAAAAAATTAATTAAAATATTAATTATGATATAATTTATCCGTTTTAATATTAATTACATTATTCGTTGAGTTAATTTTTTGAAAAAATTAATTAAAATATTAATTATGATTAATTTACCCTTTTTAATATTAATCACATTAATTATGATATAAATAACCATTTTTAATTGAAATTAAATTAATTATGATATAATTCACCTTTTTTAATAGTAATCAAATTAATTATAATATAATTTTAAAAAATATACAATACAAGTTGCCATTTTTAATAATAATTGAATTGATTATGATGTAAATTTTCCTTTTTAATAGTAATCAAATTAATTATGATAAACTTTTAAAAAATATACGGTGCAAGTTGCCATAATTAATTTGATTACTATTAAAAATGATAACTTGTATTATATATTTTTTTTTACAATTGCATCATAATTAATTTAATTACTATTTAATAGTAATCAAGTTAATTATGATACTACTTTTATAAAATATATGATACAAGTTACCATAATTAATTCGATTATTATTAAAAATGGTAACTTATATAATATATTTTTTAAAATTGCATCATAACTAATTCAATTACTATTTAATAGTAATCAAATTAATTATGATACACTTTTAAAAAATATACTATACAAGTTATCATAATTAACTCGATTACTATTAAAAATGATAACTTGTATCGTATATTTTTTAAAATTGTATCATAATTAATTTGTTTATTATTAAAAAGGGTAAATTGTATTGTAATTAATTTGATTTTAATTAACAATGGTAATCTATATCATAATTAATATGATTTATATTAAAAAGGGTAAATTGTATCATAAATAATATTTTAATTATTTTTTTAAAAAATTAATATAACGAAAATGCATTTCCATTGTGTATCGAAGTTACACAATGAAAACCCTTTCCATTATGTATCTTAGAACTATACACAATGACAACGCATTTCGTTTGATACACAACAAAAATGCGTTTCTGTTATGTACAATATATACAATGAAAATATTTTTCCGTTGTGTTGATAAATTGAGGGTGGAAAAAGAGAGAGAAAGAGAGAATAAAAAGAAAGTGAGGATAAAATAGTAATTAGTTATGTTTTTGTAAAAGTAAGGGGTGAAAAGAGCAAAAAAAGAGATGGAAATAGCAGCCCCCTTTTCTCTCCTCATCTTTTATCATGAATCAGTTTAAAGATGTAAAGATTATAGCCTGAAACATTCATAGTGCAATGAAAGCGAAGGGTAGGAGACGAGTTCGTGAGCTTATTCGGGAACACCACCCTTCTATCTTCATTCTTTTGGAGAATCACATAAATATAATATATATCAACATATTTGTCAAATTATAGTTATAATAATGTGAATTTTGTAGAAAGCAATGATGTCGTTATATAATTACCAGTTGGCTCCTAGTTGCTTTGTAATGGGTTAAGACAACTTGCAAAATGAAGTGATAAAATCTAAAGGCATAATTACATTTTTTTTATCTCTAAGTTTCATAATCTGGTGAATATTACCTCTTTTTTTTTTTTTTGTAGATTTTGCCCCTCATTTTATAAAATATCGTGAATTTTACCCCCAAGTAGAAAAATCGTCACAATTAAGACAGTATTGTGATAGTTTTTTCTTTAACTTACCACAATTAAGACAATTTTGTGGCGATCTTTTTTTTAAATTGTCACAGTTTTTGCGTAGGTAAAAAATTGCAATATTTTATAAATTAGAGAACAAAATTCGTGAAAAAAAAATTCTTGAAGAAAAAAATTTACGAAATTATAAAATTTTAAGGACAAAATGTGCAATTAATTCAATCTATAAACAAAGATGACTACTCCAATTTTACTCCATTTGGTGCATGTAGTACAATGTTGTTAATATAAGTATTGTTATCTAATTTGACACTAATATATGAGTACTATTACCATCTTTGTTACTACTACAAGTAAACTAAAACTTTCTTACCGTCTTTGTCATGTATATAGAAATTTGGATTGGGCTCCTTGAATAAATTTTTTTTGGTAGAGACCACAGGTATCCTTTGCTGGAGACAATCCTACTCGAGCCGGATAGGACCACTATGGGTGGCAAAGTCTTTCTTTGAGTATTTAACATAGCTGCATACTTAGGACTTGAACTTAAGGCCATTGGTTAAACTAAAACAACCCCCCACCAGTTGATCTACATGTTCGGTGGTCCTTGAATAAATTTAAATAGAAACCAACAGAAACCTAACCCTCCTATAGATGATTTAAAAATTTTCCCACTCTTTTGTAAGATACCCTTTTATAGCGATTCATATAAAGCGTACTTTAAGCCCACTTAGGTTAACCTAATAGTGAAAATTTAGAGTAATTTGTATGAAGTTGTTTAAACTTAATTGTCACAATTGTACATAAAAAAATGTGAAGCATACTTCCTTTGCATTGTCTTGAAGATGAATTAAGTGCCATTCTATCCGATAAAATGCATGATACAAATCAGTACCTTATATTTTTTCGGACAGGAAATCAGTACCTTATTTGGAGTATTGTTTAACCAACCTTTGAAATAAAAAAGATATCGTCATACCTAATTACCTATAGGAATAATTGGATGAGTATGAGTTACGAAAATCATATTCTATATATATATAAAGACAATGTACCAATCAATTGAATGTTTATAGAAAGCAGTGCGATGAAAAATTCCAGCCATTCATGGATGGATATTCAAATTCAAAAAAAAATGATAAGATCAAATTTACTAATTGGTTAAATTGAAATTAAAATTAAAAATTATTTATGAAGATGTTTTATTTTAATTATGATCGAATTCTCTAGCTCATCAGGGCCATAGATCAATCCTCTGTCATAATCTAATATAATAATGCTTCAATTTTACTTCGTTGTTTCCTCATGAGCGTGGCTTGGTGACATAACCTCGTATTCTTATCTCCAAGCTGAATCCGATTTATACGTGCTCTTTGGTACCAGAAGGTTTCTTCTTGCAGAAGAATATTCTCACACTCTTTCCATAAGCTTTGCTTAAGAGATGGAGGGAAATGTTATCGCTATTCATCAATTTCCTTTCCATCCCCTCAATCCTATTGAAAATACGCCTTTTCATGCAGAAAATGTTCCCAAAGACATTCCTATTCCAGAGAGAAATATTCCAGAGGAATAAATCTGATTTAATGCTAAAGACACCCTTAGCGTCGCTCACAGTTTAATTATTGACCAGGATTCTTCCTTCTACCTATGATACATTTTGCATCTATTATAGTTATAATTTGATTATTCATTCAAAATTAACATAAGATGAAAAAATACAGCAAAAATGTAAAGAAAGAGAGGAAATAGATCGATTCTATTTATTCTAATCGTTACGAACATGTCAATATTCGATGACCTGGTTTCATGAAAATTAATATTATAGTTTTTATACTATATTTAACTTTTAAAAATGCTATCAACTCATCTTCTAACCCACTACTTTAAACATACTTTCTTATTGATTGAAATTTATTAAAAATCACAAAATTTTGTTAGCATCTTATTCAATAAACATCTATCATGATTTTGTAAATTTTAATTAATTTTAGGTTTAATACTTCACTAAGTTCCTAAACTTTTAAAGAATTCTTAATTAGTTGTTAAATGAAAAAAATTTGTAATTAGATCCTTGATCTTCAACATTTTTTGTAATTGGGCCTTTGTAATTAGTAAAATGGCCAAAAATTGTTATGTTTTTTGATAGTTTCAAGTTATCATAAATTAACTTTAGAGATCCAATTACAAAAATTGTAGAAGATCAAAGATGCAATTATATATTTTTTTTAATTTAGGATTCTAATTAAAAATTTCCAAAAAATTCAGGATCTACTAATGTATTAAATTTAAATTTTAACCAATAGTAGAAATTGTGTGAGAAAGTGTGTGTTGCTAGATCTCTTTATAAAATGGATGCCAAAAAGAATGATTTAAAGTTATACCTTTAAAAAACATTATGCAACTGATATGATTTTAGTAATAACACGAGGCACCAGCCAAGGCAAATTTGAAGGAAGAAAGTGAAGGAAGAAAATAAAATGAAAGGTGACGATGAAATTTGTGAATTCTATGCAAGCGTTTTGTGTATGTAATAGCACTGAATTGAATAATTTATTTTAAGGGTGGAGAATACGCTTTTCGAAGCATGCATTAATTGTGTTATGGGAGCAAGTTTGAATTTCTTATTTTGATGCCGCAAGCTGTTGACTTTAAGATGGAAGTGTCAAATCTTAAAAGAACAAGAAAGAGGTGCCCTTTGGATCATATTCTGTGGATCTAATACATCCTATATATTCATCTCAGTAATGGGTTTCAGCAGCTGTTCAAATTTGTTCCTTATTTTGTTGATGCTGTGTTGTTATTTGTCAGAATTTGGTATTACTATTGCCATAGACTCCATCACAGCATCTCAATTCATCAAGGACCCAGAAACTCTAAGCTCCAAAGATGGAAACTTCACCTTGGGGTTCTTCAGCCCCAAAAATTCTAAAAACCGCCATGTTGGAATTTGGTGGAAGTCTCAATCCACAGTCATATGGGTTGCTAACAGAAACCAACCACTGAATGATTCTTCTGGGATTGTTACAATATCTGAAGATGGCAATCTTGTGCTATTGAATGGACACAAACGAGTCATTTGGTCATCAAGTGTGTCCAACATAACATCCAACACTAGTTCCCAGTTTTCAGACTCTGCAAAACAGGAATAATCTTATGGGATAGTTTTCAGCAACCGTCAGATACATTACTCCCGGTATGAAACTTTCAAGTAACAAAAGAAAAGGTGAGACAGTGGAACTTACATCATGGAAAAGCCCTTCTAATCCCTCCGTTGGGAGCTTCTCTTGCAGTGTTGTTCAACGCATAAATATACTTGAAGTGTTCATTTGGAATGAAACTAGACCATACTGGCGCAGTGGTCCATGGAACGGTGGGGTGTTTACAGGGATACAGTGGATGATGACAAGTGCATATCTTACTGGTTTTCGTGGCGGAGATGATGGAGAAGGAAATATTAATATCTATTACACAATACCAAATGAATTACAGTTATTTATCTATAACCTGAATTCACAAGGCCAATCACAACTAAAATGGTGGAATGATGAGAAGAAAGAAATGCAAGTTATATGGACTAGTCACCAATCGGATTGTGATGTTTATGGTATATGTGGGCATATGCAAGCTGTAATTCACAGAGCACACCAATATGCAGCTGTTTGAGAGGGTTTGAACCAAGGAACAAGGACAAATGGAATAGACAAAACTGGACTAATGGGTGTGTTAGGAAGACTCCTTTGCAATGTGAAAGGAACAACAATCAAAACACGAGTGTAGATAGAAAGGAAGATGGCTTTTTGAAACTGCAGATGGTTAAAGTTCCTGATTTTGCAGAAGGGTCAGCCGTTACACCAGACAGATGTAGAAGCCAGTGCTTGGAGAATTGCTCTTGTGTTGCATATTCGCACGATGATGGGATTGGCTGTATGTCTTGGACCGGGAATCTTCTTGATATACAACAATTCTCAAGTGGAGGACTTGATCTATATGTTCGTTTAGCTTACACCGAACTTGGTATGTTATATGTTATCTACTCAAACATTTAATAGTTCCTTAACTTGATTCTATCTCTTAGGTTTGGACTGAATTTCTTAAATTTAATTTTTTCTGCTATAACACATAAAGGAACAAACAAAGCTATCATCATTACAGTTACAATGATAATAGGAACTGTCATAATTGTTACATGTGTATATTTAATATGGAGAAGGACTACTAATCTCCTAGGTGCTGTCCAATCTTCGTGGTGCCAACTTTAGTCATATAATTTTTCATTTCTATTGGTAAAGGAACTAAGCTTACCTCATGTTTCTCACTCCAGCTAAACTGTGGAAAACTATTAAATCAACAGGGAGAAAGAAAAACAAAGCCCTCCTACTATTTAGCAGTGGTGGAATATCACATGAGCTTATGAGACAAAATGTTATTGGAGAACTTTCACAAGTTGAGCTCCAGGAACTATTACTATTTAATTTGGAAAAGCTTGTAACTGCCACAAACAACTTCCACTTGTCCAATAAACTTGGGCAGGGTGGTTTTGGTCCAGTATACAAGGTAACTAAAAGTTATCATATTTAATGCCATTGTCTATAGTTGTTATGTCTTAATATTTTATTCCAGGGAAAACTGCAAGATGGCCAGGAAATAGCAGTTAAAAGACTCTAGATCATCTGGACAAGGGCTACAGGAATTCATGAATGAAGTTGTGGTGATTTCCAAGCTTCAACACTGCAATCTTGTAAGACTTCTTGGCTGCTGTATTGAAGGTGATGAAAAGATGCTGATATATGAATACATGCCAAACAAAAGTTTGGATGCATTTGTATTTGGTTAGTTCTTTGATGCCACCTTTAGTATTTGCCTCATATCCAATTCCAAACTTTCTTGTTTCTCTCTATGTAGTATATATAAAATATTTTTGACATAAACAATTGTTTCACAGGGAGTTAGTTTTCTTGAAATCATGCTAATAGAAGGACTTAGATGACTCAGTTTCATCTTCCAATACTACGTTCCAAATAGTATAATGTTACCGTTATGTTTAGGTCCATCAAAAAATCAACTCGTAGATTGGACGAAGCGCTTTAGCATAATAGAAGGAATAGCTCGGGGACTGCTTTATCTTCATGGAGACTCCAGACTAAGAATCATACACAGGGATTTGAAGGCAAGCAATATCTTGTTAGATGAGCTGAACCCAAAAATATCAGACTTTGGTATGGCTAGAATCTTTAGAGGGACTACTGAAGATCAGGCCAATACTAGCAGGGTTGCAGGAACTTAGTAAGTATGCCTTCTTTGTCCAATATTATAGTAAAATACTTGGACAATCAATTGTTACATTTTAATGCAGTGGCTATATGTCCCCTGAGTATGCAATGCAAGGACTGTTTTCAGAAAAATCAGATGTCTTTAGCTTTGGTGTTTTAATCCTAGAGATTGTTAGCGGGAGAAGAAACACAAGCTTTTATGACAATGAACATGCTCTGAGCCTTTTAGGATTTGTAAGTCTCAACAATTCTTATCTGGCTCTCAATCATGAACATTTTCACCTTTTGCTGATATTATTTTCAAATGTTTGACTTTTGTTTTTTCATTTTAGGCCTGGATACAGTGGAGAGAAGGCAATATTTTGTCTATAATTGATCCAGGAATATACGATCCTAGTCATTATAAAGATATTTTAAAGTGCATACACATAGGACTTCTGTGTGTACAAGAACTTACTGCAGACAGGCCTAGTATGGCTATTGTAATTTCTATGCTTAACAGTGAGATTGCGGTTCTTCCTCCTCCAAGTCAGCCTGCATTCATCCTTAGGCAGAATATGTTGAGTTCAGGGTCATCTGAAGAAAGTCATAGATTCTGCTCCATCAATACTGTCAGTATTGCAGATATATATGGTAGATTGCAAACTAAGAGCTCTAAAGAAGGTTTTTGAAGGCAATGGAGATGAGGCTAATACTAGAAATTTTGTTGAAAGACTGTAAATATATCCACTTATTTGATAAAGAATAGTGTAGCAAACTGAGAGAACAGAGAAATAATTTTAAGCATTGAAATTTATATTCAGTGTTTTTGTGTCTGCAGAATATATACCATAGAAGAGCTGTTTATAGAGATATCTGAACTACTTAAAGTCTTGCTAATTGATATGGTTTTGGGAAAAGAAAACTCTGGTGCTCTTGGGGATGCTGAATGTCAGGATAATTGCTTGATTCTTATTGATGCAATTTAACAAAGTTTAGTTGTTAGTTTTCATTCTTCTTATCGATGAGCTTGTATGTGTGCAAGAGCTTGCATAAGACATGCCTGCCAAGGTGCTTAATAGGGACAATATTTAATGCATAGTTTTCTTAAAAGAGTGATAGATTATGATCTATCTTTCAGTTTAAAGGTTTGAACTATTCAATTTATAGCTCTTCAGGTGAGAGACATGAAAGTGAAAAAGGACAACTGCTAATATAATGCAGTCACCTACTCATGAAGGCAACTCCATGGGATTTAAATTGGCAGTTGTAAATAGAAATAAAAAAACCATTGCTTTTATTTTCTATCCCATGTAAAGGACTTAATCAATAAGTCATCGTAGGTCATGGATATAAAATTGATCATTCTGTATATCCTCCATGGGGTGCCTCTGCACTCATAAAATTGTTGATGTTTTTTTATTACTCTTGTTTTTCTTTTCTTACTGGGATAGACACCACTACATCATCTCATTCACCAAGGACCCTGAAACTTAAGAAGAAGAAGACCTACCCATGAAACGCAATTTCATGGGATTTAAATTGGTGGCTGTAAATTGAAATGAACAAACGAGCCCCCACTTATCTCCTTAGGGTGGGGTAAATGTAAGTACATCAGTAAGCGCTGCTCTTTGAGTCTAAAGACTTTCCGTGCCTTGGACAAGGGCGCCATCCTCTCCTCCCAAATTTTTGTGAGCAAAAAAAACCATAGAGTATATCCTCCATGGGGTTCCTCTACTCTCATAAAATTGATATTTTTTATTACTCTTTGCATTTTTTACTCATAGATACCACTACGTCATTTTACTTCACCAAGGACCCTGAACGCATTCATGTATGTATGTGTGTGTGTGTGTGTTTGTATATATATATATATATATATATATATATATATATATGTATATCCAAGTGACGGATATTGGATATAAATAAACCATTCATGTACTTTTAACTAACAAGAGCTTAAAATTTCAGAATAGTCTTGACTAGAGCAAGATTGTATCCTGTGGAGGATACTTGTGGCTTCAAACCAAAAAATTTTCAGGATAGTTGGTTGTTGACACACCGTTCATGTATATACTACCTCCATCCCTATATATAGACTCTCATAACTAATTCATAAGAATTAAGAAAATTGGTTAATTTAGTTAGTGACATTAAATATGTTAACAATTTGTATTTTTTTTTTCAAAATTACCCTTTAGATCATTGAGACTCATCATCTCACTCTTTTTACCGAATTACTTTTCACCTAATTAATTAATGTTTGGAGAAATAGTCGTTATGTAGTTTATTTTATTGATTTGTGGCTAGTCATCTTCCCCAATCCTCATAGGGCATTTTGGTGAAAAAATAATTAATTCGAGAGACAATTTGAAAGAAGTCTTACAAAAAGAGACAAATAAATTTCTCAAAAGGATCCTATATTTAGGGACAGAGATAGTATATTCAAGTGATAGATATACTTTTACTTGACACTATGAGCTTAAAAATTTAGGATAGTTAGTTGTTGACATTAGGGCTATGCGAAAAAACCAAACCAAACCAAAAATCAAACTGAATCAAATCTAAAAAAACAAACCATTTAAAATGGTTTTTAAAACCAAATCTATATATATTGTTTGAATTTGGATATGGTGCACATTTCTTCTAACCAGTTCGGTGCACCAAAACAGCTAATTCAGTTTATTTTAAAATTTAAAATAAAAATATTTAACCTATATTTTAAATATTATATACTATTTATGAGAGTGACCTCTATTTGCAACATTGCATCCCAAGCACCATTGTGACCAAACAATTACTCCTCCACCCCTTCAACTTCACCCAAACACTCGAAGCCCATACCACCCGAGATATTTACCCCAACACCATGATTTTGATGCTTGGGATCATCTTCCTCCATTGAGTCATGATTCAAACCATCAGACTTGAGCCTTCTTACTTTAACGATGGTGGCTATTTCCTATTGAATTTTTGAGTCCCGTGCTATGTGGCATATTTCTTACTCATGCTGGTTAAATTAATTTTTTTTAGTATACAATGGAAATGTTATTTAAGATTATCAAATGTGGCATTATTAGCTTCCAATATTGCTGTACCTAATAAATATAGGTTGCTTTTTTTTCTTCTTCTTGTAGTCTCTATGTCAAGTTACAAAATAACACCCAGTTATACTTATTTTATCTAATAAGCATTATTTTAAAATTCACTTTAAATCAAACACTTAATTCGTTAAAAGTGAGAAATGCGCCACGCAACACAGAATTCCTAAGTACCAAAAGTTTAATTAATTAATTTCAACAATCTAACAAAGGTGGCTTTTTTTCCCATTAACTTTAATTTAATAATTTCTCTAATTATTATCATTATTATTTTGAATTTAACTATTATATTTTATTCTGGTCTAGATCAGTTCAAAAACTGGTTTAAAAACCAATTTTACAATAAAAAATTGGTTAAAAACTAGTTCTACTCTCAAAACTAGTTTAAAACTGGTTTTGCACTAAACTAGTTCAGAACTAGTTCAGATTCGGTTTAAAACTAGTTCACCAAAATCCAAATTATCTTTTCAAATAATAAAGTGGTTTGGATTAAAAACCAACCCATGAAAATGGTTCAATTTTTTTTTTTTAAAACTAAACCTTGCAAAACCTTTGTTGATAATGTCAAAGTCTCTAAGAGCATGTAGTTACCCATTTATTTAAATAGAAATTAAATTTTAGCACCTGATTAAATAGGTCTATGCATTGTCAACACACAAGATATAGTTCCATCTTTCATGTTTAGTCTCCATGTGAAAGATATAAACCATTCATGTACTTTTACCCAACACTAGGAGCTTAAAATTTTAGGATAATTGGTTGTTGACATGGTGTCAAAGTCTCTAAGACCATGTAGTTTAGAGTTTATTGTTAGCCACATTTATTTGAATTAATATATAGAAGTTAAATTGTAGCACTTGAGTAGATAGGTATATGCATTGTCCACACTCAAGATATTGTGCCATCTTTCATGTTTACCATCAATAAACACACAAGTGATAGATACAAACCATTCATGTACTTTTACCTAACATTAAGCTTAAAATTTCAAGGTAGTTGGTTGTAGACATAGTGTCAAAGTCTCTAAGACCACATAGTTTAGAGTTTGATTATAACCCCTATTTATCTAAATAGAAGTTAAATTTTAGCATAAGGTCTATGCATTGTCCATCCTTTTAGCTCAAAGAGCTCTTGTGTGAGGGAAAGTGTGAGTTCTATAAAAGACTTTTATTTTCTTTACAATTTAAGATTTTGAGATAGTTCGTTTATGACGATAAGAATCCTCGTATTGATCAAACATTGGTATTAAGATCTATTACATGTTTGTTGATGGTGATTTGTGTTAGCAATAACAACCAGATTTTAAAGAGAATAGAGATAAAACACACACATACATAGATAATACGATTTAACAAGGTTTGGTAATTGTGCCTACGTCCTCGGGAGCAGAGTGGCTGTTTCTATTATTGATTAAAAAATAAGGTTACATAGATATATAAAGAAAAATAGTACATATTTACAATAACACCCCTGTATTGTATTGCAGGTGCTTTGCCCCCCGGCACCCCCTAAACCCACTACAAGCAGGGGGCACAGGCCTAAAGGCCAGATGCTGTTGCTTCACTCCACTCTAGCATCTGCCTGCCCATATAATATGAGCCATGCACAACAATCTCCATCTTGGTGAATATTTAGCCCCATGGAAGATAACAACAAGTATCTTTTATATGTCTCTTGGGTTGGGGGTTGTAGTCATGTATAGCACTGAGCAACATTCAAAAAGTCCAAGCAATGCTTGAACTTGTTAATGGTAACTGCCTCGATTAACATATCAACTGCATTCTCAGAAGTGTGAACCTTCTTCAGTAATATTTGACTAGATGCCATCAACTCCCTGATGTGGAACCTTACATCAATATGCTTAATTCTAGCATGGTACACCTGATTCTTTAGTAGGTAGATAGCACTTTGACTGTCACAATGCAATTAAACTCTACCTTGCTCAATGCCTAGCTCCTTTACTAGCCTTGCAAGCCATAAGGCTTCTTTACCAGCCTTGACTACTACTATGTACTCTGCTTCAATTGTTGACATTGCCACAATTGATTGCATAATGGATTTTTAGCAAATACGCCCTACCTACAAGAGTAAAAACATAAGCTATTGTAGACCTTTTGTCATCCAAACCATTAATATAGTTAGAATCCACATATCCCACAACTAAAGGGTCACTCTACTGACTGTCAAACATGATACCATGACCTATTGTGCCCTTTAGGTACCTGAATATCCACTTCACTACTTCCCAATGTCACTTCCTTGGCTTCGACATAAACTTACAGACTTGACTTACAGAATGAGCCAAATCTAGTCTAGTGCAAACCATAATATACTTTAAGCGACCAATTGCATTGGCATAGGGGACATTTGACATGTAGTCCACTTCTACTATCTTTGGGCATTGTTCCACAAAAAATTTGAAGTGGTTTGCCAATGGAGTACTCATTGACTTAGTATTGCTCATGCTAAACCTGTCCAACACCTTCTCAACATAGCCCTGCTATGTGAGCCATAATCTCCTAAAGTTCTTGTCCCGTGAATCTCCATCCCAAGAATCTTCTTGGCAGGACCTAAGTCCTTCATGTCGAACTCCTTGCCCAACATGATTTTCAACTCATTCACATCACACAAATGATTAGTAGTAATCAGCATATCATCCACATAATATAGCAAAAAAATAAAGGACCATCATCAAGGCTCTTCATATACACATAACAAACATACTCATAACGCCTGTAGCCATTCTGAAGCATGAAAGAGTCAAAGCACTTGTACCATTGCCTTGGAGATTGCTTTAATCGATAGAGAGACAACTTCAATTTACAAACTAGCTGACCCAGTCCACCTTCAGTGAACCCTTCTGGCTGCCTATATAAATTCGCTCTATAGATCACCATGAGGAAAAGTTGTCTTCATATCAATTTGTTTCAAATGCATATCTCAACTAGCTACTAAGGCTAACACTGCCCCGATAGAAGTATGTCTCATGACGGAGGAGAAAATCTCATCATAATTGATCTTCTTCTACTGTGAATACCACTTTGCTACTAGATGAGCCTTGAACTTCCCCAACCCTTTTTTTTTCTTCTTAATACTACAGGCTTTTTCTTGCACACCCATTTGCACCTAATGGTCCTTTGGCCCACAAGAAGTTCAACTAACTCTGATATTTTATTCTTACGCAAAGACTCCATCTTTTCCATCATGGCACCCAACCATCTATCTTTCACCTAACTATGTACAACTTCTTGAAAGTTGGACGGATCTCTGAATTGGTGAGAAGTGCAAAAGAAGCCAAGTCTTCAAACCTATACTAGGTGGGTGGCCCAATAGTGTGGCGTTCATTGTCTCTTACAAGAGTATACTACTGTTGTCCATCGAAATAGTTAGGGCCAGGTTTAGGAGTAGGTTTAGGTTTTGGACTACAATTATCTGCCTCCTAAGGATCATCGGTAGCTACTCAACATCCATTTGAACCACCTTGGAGCCAGAGGCAGCTCCGTCTGTCACAAGCACTGGCACATTTGTGTTAAACTATCTACTACAACATGGGTTGCTCATTAAACATTGTATCCTTTTTGATCACCATCTTCTTTGAAACTGGATCCTAAAACTTGAATCGCTTCACACCTATGGCATAGCCTACGAAGACACATTTCTTCAACTTTGGATCAAGTTTAGATCGTTCATCATTAGATATGTGCACAAAAGCAGGACACCTGAAGATTCTCAAATGATAAAAATTAACTAGGTTACCTAGTCCAGACCTCCTCTGCAACTTTGCCATCTAATGAAGCCTATGGTGATTGGTTGAAGAGATAGCATGCCATATTCACTGCCTCGCCTAGGAACCCTTTAAAAGCCCAACATTCAACTATAGACATCTGGCCCTTTCAGTAAGAGACCTAGTTCCTCCTCTTTGCCATACCATTTTGCTATGTTGTTTTACACGCTGAAAAATGTCTCTAAATGCACTGTTCTTCACATAATTTCTAAAATCTGGAATCTGTGAACTCTATGCCATTATTAGACCTCAAGTATTTGATTTTTCTGCCCGTTTGGTTCTCCACCTCAGCTTTCCATAGCTTGAACTTCTAAAAAACTTCAGATTTATTTTTTAAGAAATGCACCCAGACCTTGTGAGAAAAATCATTAAGAAATGTGACAAAGTAATGGGAACCACCCAAGGACGAATCTCTAGTAAGCCCCCAAACATTAGTATGCACATAGTCTAGAATCCCCCTAATCATGTGCTTTGCAGCCTTGAAATGAACTCTGCACTGTTTCCTAAGCACACTTACTTATGAACTTCTGCCATTTTACACTCACTAAGATTGCCCAGATGCCTGTGTAACAGTTTTGTGGCATCATCATCGGACTCAATTGAGGCAACTCCACCTACAACCGTACTCCTCAATGGTCTGCAAATATTGCTTACAATCTGCCATACATCATCTTTCATCACTATCAAAGCACGCTTACACACTTTGAAGGTATCCTGATCTCCATTAGTTTTGTAGTTGAAATCATTAGCCTGTAAAGTGCCAAGTGAGATAAGATTCTTCCCCAAGTTAGGTATGTGCCTTACATCACACAACGTTCTCACCCCACCATCATTCGTAGCAATCTACACTTCTCCCATTCCAACAATAGCACAAGCTTTATCGTCTCCTAAATAGACATTGTCAAAATTGCATGCCTTGTATGTGGTGAACCATTCCCTATTTGGTGTCATGTGATAAGAACATTTGAAATCAAGAATCCAAGCATCAATAAGTTGACTACATGAAATAAAGAGAACATCTCCCTCACTGTAGTAGTTAGAATCGTTAGTCTCTACCATATTCGCAGAGCGGGATGAGCCTTCACTAGACAACTTTTTATTTGGATAGTTTTTCCTGTAATGCCTTTCTGTTTTCACCTATAGCACTACACTGTTTTACTACCTTTGCCTTTTGATTTCTTCCTTGTAGAACTCGTCTTGGCTTACGTCCTCCCACATTCTTGACTCCCCTTCACATACAAACCCTAGTCTTGAGAACACTCTCCCACTTTCTGTTTTCATTGACAATGGGACCTAAGTGCAGCAATGATCTCCACTAGACTAATAGTGTCTTTCTCATACGTAAGGGTGGTCATCAGATGCTCATAGGAATTAGGCAAAAAGCATAACAGAATTATAGCTTTATCCTCGTAATCGATTTTCACATCAAGTTGTAGTAAGTCACTAATAATTTGATTGAAGACAATGGCGTGTTATTGCAAATCAAAACCCTTCTGCATCTTCAGCCTGTATAGCCTTTGCTTCATATACAGCTTGTTCGTTAGGGACTTGGACATATATTGACTCTTTAATTTTTTCCATACCTGCTCCTAGAGATGTTAGGTTTATAACATGATATAGCACCTTGTCTGCCAAATAGAGTCGTATGGTTTCCGCAACCCCCTCATGCAACTTTCCCCAATCCAGTTGATCCATGCCATTAGGTTTTTCTTGCATAGTGCCTTTAGAAAGCCTTTTGTACCAACAAATCCTTAACCTTCCTCTACCACAATTTGAAATTCCTAGTTCCATCGAACTTCCTTATTTTGAATTTCGCACTAAGGTTAAGCGCCATCTGATACCACTTGTTAGCAATAACAACTGAATTCTAAAGAGAATAGAGATAAAACACACACACAGACAACATGATTTAATAAGGTTCGACAAATGTGCTTATGTTTGCGGGGGTAGAGTGGCTGTTTCTATTATTGATTAAAAAATAGGATTACATTAGATATATAAAAAAAATAGTATAGATTTACAATCACACCACTATATCATACTGTAGGGGCTTTGCCCCCCTCCTCGCATCCCTCCAAACCTACTTATTTCGTAACCTAACAGGCAGGTGGCCCATACCCAAAGGTTAGATGTTGTTACTCCACTCCACTCTAGCATTTGCCCGCCTGTAAAATATGATCCATGCATAACAATTTGTTATCGCTTCAACACAATGAGCAAATTAGGACTCAAATTAGTCCTAAAGGGGATTGTCAAGTTAACAGGTTTACGAGTCTAAAGTGCAATATAAATGAATATGTCATAATAATAACACAATGCAATAACCACAAAATTATCAAAAATTGACTAATAAGAAATAAAAGAGAAAAATGAACCACAAAAAGATAAGTAAACAAACATATGACAGAGAATTTTAGCGTGTAAAGACCACAAAAAAAAAAAAACCAAATTTAACTGATAAGAAGAGAGGATAACCTATCAATAGACAACTAAACATAAAATCAAAGTGAAAGGATAATTAAATATAAAGCAAGAATGAACACTTCGATTTGCATTAAAGAAATGTTGGAACTACATACATTGTCTCTAGCTTTGCCAATAATCCTATCAGGAGTTCATTTGTAGGCATCATGTAGGTGTTACGAGTGATGTATTTTTCCTGCCATGAGCCTTTTGTTCAATCTACTATTTATAGACAAAAAATCTAAACTATTAATTAGAGGGAGACACATGTCCTATTTAGTTGCCTAACGAGCCGTTTATACTCCATTTCTAATAGGTACCCATTAGTTAGTTAGTTAGTTAGGATAATTGGTTGAAGAAATAAAGCATGTTGCCTATAAATAAGAGAGATCTCTTGTCAAAATTTGAGAGAATTAGGACATTTAGGCAAGTTAAGGACTTTTGTCTAATGCTAGAGTTGAACAAGGAGTGGATATCCAGAAGACTTGAAACATCTAGAGTAGTGTATTGCTTTTTGGGGCTTTTCCCATATTGTTCAATATATAAAATTTGATCTTTCTTGCTGTTTTTAATACCAGTTCTATCACATGGAATCAGAGTAGTTGATTTGAGCATTATGGGTGCCAAATCGGCATGGTTCTTGGAGCTTTGTTGAGTGGAAATCCATGAAGGGCACTTCATGGTGTCAAATTGAGATCTTGAAAAAAGAAGGAAGAGATGCAACACCAACATGATGAGGTTCAACACCTAAACAAGCTACAAATTGAAGTGCTTGGGTAGGGGATGAAATCGTTGAAGGAGATGCTGAAAGAATTATTAGCAAAGAGAAGTATAGGTGATCTTGAACCCGTAACCTGATCAAATGAGCCGAGGGATGGCAATGAAGCAATCTCAGGCAGCAGGTGGGTGGTAAAACTCACCAAGATTCTGTTTCTAACATCAGTTGGGAATGCGCATCGACAATGGAGAGCCAATTGGGATCCATTATCTGAGCATTCAAGATTGAAGCAAATATGCTTATTGGTGAATCAAGAACAGGTCCATATTTTCAATGTCAACAAGAGAACATGCTCCTATTCCTAGAATCCATGCATTATGTGTCTCAAATTCTTAGTTCTTGCCTAAGATTCAGTTTTCCAATTGCAACCTCAAGCACAAGATCATTCAATTGATTTCCTTCTTAAAGAAAACATTAAGCATAGAGAATCAAGATTAATTGCAATATGAGAAATCAAGATACAATAAAGTGAATCCAAAAATTTAGAACCAGAGAATCAATCACAACAAAAAGACTTAAAACAGAAATTAAATCTTAACACAAGCTTGAAGCACGAGAAGTGATTGAAGATTGTGATCCAAGAAGCTCCACATCCATTCCTAGAGTGATTCTCCATTGAATAACAAAAATCAGATCTCAAACTTTGCTCTCGCACTAGGAGTGAATACAAAAGAGAGAAAAACAAGAAAATGACGAAGAGTCCTCAAAGGTGTTAAACCACCTATACTGTCAGCATTTGAGACCATCACTCAACATCGCTGAGTGATGCTTGTAGCTAACTTCAAAGCTAGGCATTCTTCTGAATGCTAGGCGATGCTGTAACAGTATTGGGTAATGACTTTTAGCTGATCAAGGGCCATTGCTGGGCACTGTCACTAGGTGACGTGACCATCACCGTGCAATGAGAATAAAATTCTCAAATCCTGCAAACTTTAAGAAAAATAATAAATACTTCTATTGTTTCTTGATTTCATATGATATTTCAAATATTTACTAATTTCTTCATTAGTTGAAAACTCATCATACGTTGCTGTGATGGTTAGACTTGTTAAGTAGGGTATAGTTAGCTTATGCATTTGGAGGAGGAGTCTTGACATTCACACAATAAATATAATTTGATATATTTCATATTTCCATTCCAACGATGGACATGGATGTTAAAATTGTTTTCTTGCACACTAGTATATGATCATTGGTACACTTATATTGAGCAAAAGTATACTTGATTTACCTTTCTTAGAGCTCGTATTTTGCTATCTACCATGGATAGATGTAATGCTGACAGTATTGACGGATGAAAGACTAGATGACACCGAATTCAACATATTTTGCCTCAGGATGAATGCAGGTTGACTTGGAGGAGGAAGAAATGCAACCTCACTGTTAAGCATAGAAATTACTGCAGCCATAGTGGGCCTGTCTACAGCAAGTTCTTGTACACATAGAAGTCCAATGTGTATGTACCTTAAAATATCTTTCTGATGACTAGGATCGTATATTCCTGGATCTATTAAAGATAATATATTGCCTTCCCTCCATTGTATCCAGGCCTTAAATGAAAAAAGAAAGAAAGAAGTCAACATTTGGAAGTTGTTTCAGCAAAAGGCAAGAGTTCAGGAGAATGCGTTAGAAATGAATTGTTGAGACTTACAAATCCTAAAAGGCTAAGAGCATGCTCATCGTCATAAAAGCTTGAGTTCCTTCTTCCACTAACAATCTCTAGTACCAAAACACCAAAGCTAAAGACATCTGATTTCTCTGAAAACAGTCCTTGCATTGCATATTCAGGGGACATATAGCCACTGCATTCAAATGTAAAAATATTGATTCTTCAAGTATTTTACTCTAATATTGGACAAAGAAAGCATACTTACTAGGTTCCAACAACCCTGTTAGTATTGGCCTGATCTTCACTCCCTCCAAAGATTCTAGCCATACCAAAGTCAGATATTTTTGGATTTAGCTCTTCATCTAACAAGATATTACTTGTCTTCAAATCTCTGTGTATGATTCTTAGTCTGGAGTCTCTATGAAGATATAGCAATCCTCTAGCAATTCCTTCTATTATGCTACAACGCTTCCTCCAATCTAGGAGTTTACTTTTTGATGGATCTAAAATGTAATGGTAGCATTATACTATTGTGAACATAATATTAGAAAAGGCAGTAATGAAGCTTAGTCATCTAAATCCCCTGATTAGCTTGCTTCAAGAAAACTCACTAGTTATGAAATGATTGTTTATATCTTAAATATTTTGTGTGCTAAATAAAGAAAAACATAAAAGTTTGGAATTGGATATGGGACAACTACTAAAGGAGGGATTGCAAAACTAACCAAAGATAAACACATCCAAGCTTGTGTTTGGCAAGTATTCATATATCAACATCTTTTCATCACCTTCAATACAGCAGCCAAAAAGTCTTACAAGATTGCGGTGTTGAAGCTTGGAAATCACCACTACTTCATTCATGAATTCTTCTAGACCTTGTCCAGATGCCCTAGAAAGTCTTTTAACTGCTATTTCCTGTCCATCTTGCAGTTTCCCCTGAGAAAAAAAATTAAGAGGACAACTATAGACAATGGATTCAAATACGTTAACTGCTATTTCCTGTCCATTTTGTTGCAAGGTTACCTTGTATACAGGACCAAAACCACCCTGACCAAGTTTGTTGGACAAATGGAAGTTGTTTGTGGCTGTTGCAAGCCTTTCGAAATCAAATAGTAACAGCTCCTGGAGTTTAACTTGTGACAGTTCTTCAATTACTTTATCGCTTGTATGTTCTGATGGTTCACCATTGTTAAAACGTAGGAAACCTTTTTTGCTGGTTTTCCTTGCTGACTTAATTGAGTGCCATATTTTAGCTGGAGTGAGAAACATAATGTAAGCTTAGCTCCTTTACCAATAAAAAGTAAACTTAATTATAGGACTAAATTCTGAAACCACAGAAGATGGTGTCTTACCTGGATGATTGGAAGTCCTCCACATGACATATGCACAAGCAACAATGATGACAGTTCCTATTATCACTGTAATTGTAATGATGATTGTTGTGTTTGTCCCTTTATCTGTTATGAAGGAAAAATTTAAATTTAAAATACAAGGAATTCAGTCCAAAGAAATTATGCTTAAAATGTTTGAGCAGACGTAGCATACCAGGTTCAAGTTCATTATAGGCTAAACGAATATATAGATCAATTCCTGCACCTGACAACTGTTGTATGTCAAGTAGATTCCCAGTCCAAGACATACAACCAATGCCGTCATCATAAGAATAGGCAACACAAGAGCAATTCTCTAAGCACTGGCTTCTGCACATATCCTGCTCAACAAAAGACCCTTCTGGAAAATCTGGAACTTTAACCATCTGCAGAGTCCAAAATCCATCTTCCTTGCTATCCATACTTGTATTTTGATCTTTGACCCTTTCACACCGCAAAAGTGTGTTCCTAACACATCCACTAGTCCAGTATTGTCTATTCCATTCCTCTTTGTTCCTTGGCTCAAACCCTTTCAAACAGCTGCATATTGGTGAGCGCTGCGCATTACAGATTGCGAATGGCCCACATATACCATAAACGTCACAATCCGATTCTTGACTAGTCCATGTAACTTCCGTTTCTTTCTTCACATCATCCCACCGTGTTTCTTCAAATTGGCCTTGCGAATTCAAGATATAGATTAAAAATCCGATTGGACTTGGTATTGTGTAATAGAAATATGTATTTCCTTCCCCATCATCCCCACCTTTGAACCAATTAAGATACGATGTCATGTATATCCCTGTAAAGATCGCACCATTCCATGGACCACTGCGCCAGTATGGTCGAGTTTCATTCCAAATGAACAGTTCAAGTATATTTATGCGCTGAACAGCATTGGAATAGAAGCTCCCTATGGAGGGATCAGAAGGGCTTTTCCATGATGTAAGTTCTACTTTCGTACGTGTTCTTATATTGCTTGAAAGTTTCAAGCCGGGCAGGAATGTATTTGAAGGTTGCTGAAAACTATCCCATAAGATGTTTCCCGTTGTGGTTTCCGTGAGTACAAGCTTACCAGAGTCTGAAAACTCTGAACTTGTATTGGATGTTATGCTGGACACATTTGATGACCAGATGACTTGTTTCTGTCCATTCAGCACCACAAGATTGCCATCTTCAGATATGGTAACAATTCCAGAAGAATCATTCAGTGGTTGGTTTCTGTTAGCAACCCATATCACTGTGGACTGAGACATCCACCAAATTCCAACGTGGCGGTTTGTGGAGTTTTGAGGGGTGAAGAAGCCCAAGGTGAAGTTACCATCTTTGGACCTTAGAGTTTCAGGGTCCTTGATGGATTGAGATGATGTGATGGTGTCTATGGCAAGACCAACGTCCAACACGTGATGACACAGTATGAACAAAACAAAGAACAAGTTTGCACGGTTGATGAAACACATTACTGAAACACTTCCCTCTTTAAAGTCAACGATCTATGGCATGCAAATGTGAATTTCTAGTTTGTTCCCTCAACACAACAAATGGACGCTTCAAAACTGATCTCCCCCAGTAGATACATAATTGTTCAATTCAGTTCTTTTAGATCGATTCAAATAACGTGTATAAAATAAACAGCCTTGACCGTCATCACCTTTCATTTTTTTCCTCTTCATTCTCTTTGTTTTTGGAAATTGTCAAACCAATGATGAATATAAAAAGAGAGATAAGAAGAAAAATGGAAATAACATGGAAGATAAGCTGAGTGTACCATAACAGTAACCCTTGTTTTTTTTTTTTTTTTTTAATTCCATTCAGCAACTTACCTCCTCAAATTTGTGAGGAAGCATTTCTGTAGTCAAATTTGCGCCTTGACAGTTTCCTTACATAATTACTAAATTAATATTAGTTGTCTGATTCTTTTTAAAATTATTCCTTTAAAATAGTTTTCAAGGTAGTAGGCATGCGTACTATTTTATTGTTATAGTTGCAAAGATCTTATCTTAAGTTTGAATGAATATATTAAAAAATTTGAATATGATAGATTTCAGTTCAATCTATTCTCTCTTCTCTTAATTTGATTAATGGAAAGCATGCTTTGTATAGGGATTTACAAGATAAGACCATTAATTTTCATAAACCCTAATGATAATATTTGATAACAAAATATACCAATTAAATTTAAAATCAAATCTTTTCTCACGATTTTGACATAGCCGTTGGGAATGGATTCCTTCCTGGGGAAATTGATTCCTTCACATGGAAATCGATTCCTCTAGAGATGAAATCAATTCCTTGTGAACAAACTATGCACAAAAATCAATTTTCAAAATAACACTCAATTCCTTTTCGTGGGAATTGATTCCAAGCAGGGGGAATTGATTCCTAAGCCAATATTAGCTGAGAGCAAGATTTTTAATGAAAATCCTTTTTCTTTTTCTTTTAAAAATAATTTATGTTTTCCCAAAATATCCCCTTAAATCAGACTTAGTTAGAATTGATAAGCCTTACACATTTGCCTAAGACATTAACACTTTGCCTTCACAAATGCTTTTGTTTTGGCTTTGTCTCCATCCATTCTTTTGATTTTCAATTTTGTTTTCATGAATTCCTTTTGGCTTTGTCTTTGGCTTTGTCTTCATTAAAGCTCTTTTGTCTTTGACTTTGTCTTCACCAAAACTCTTTAAGCAATTAACATGCCTAGGGGTCATATTCAACAGGAGCATATCATGGGCTTTATTTTTCACAAAAAAAGAGTAATATCAACTTTAACCCTATTAAATACTTTTTCAATTAGGAATTTGCTTAACCTATCATACAGCTCTAGGGGCTTGTTTTAAGGCATAAAGAGCTTTTTCAATTTAAAAACATGACGTAATTCAAAGTTTTCAAAACTAGGGGGTTCACTAGTGTAAAATAGGGATTTTATAACAAGCTTTTAGATCAGCTATTTAACAATTGGTTTAAAAATATATGGTGGCATTTTTGTAATTACGTGAACAATTTTTATATCGGTTGTTAATATAACTGATCCAAAAAGGTTTTTGTACATTGGTTTTAATTTTAATTGATGTAGAAAGTACTTTTTAAATTGGTTATATGGACAACTGATATAAAAAGTATGTCAAAAGTTTGCCTTTGAAGACGAAGCCAACTTATTGGGGCTTTGCCCCTCACAACCTTCTTCATTTGAAATTAGGGTCTGCAGAATCCTTTGAATGCCGCTAGTAGCATTCCAGGCACCACAAAGGTGTGGGTTGAGAACGGGAGAGAGAGGCTACTTTAGCGGTGGTCGTCTATGGTTGGCGGGAAGATGCGAGGCGGAGAAAGCGAGGAAGAGGGAGGAGTGGAAATGCGAAGAGTTAAAAAAGTAAAAAAGGAATAGCGCCCCCACTGCAGCGGCAGTCCACCATGGCGATGAAACGAGAGCAAAAAAGGAAGAAAAGAGAAAGAGAGGGGAAGAGGTTGCCACTTGCGGTGGCTTGAAATCACTTTCAACGATGGTATACGACTAAGCACAACTGTCAACAGTTCATTTTCTTTTCTTTCTCTCTCGCTTTCTTTTTTCTATTTCACTCATTCCTTGAGTTGATAATGCATTTTCTTATTTTTATTTTGTGTGTTTTGTGCAGAGGTGAAACCGTGTAAGTGCATTCTCGATTTCATTAGTGGGTTCGTGCTCCTACATTTTCGACTGGCAGGAATTTCATTTGTGGTTGTGAGTTTTCGTGTTGTTTGAAATTGAATCATGTTTAATCGTGTTTAATTGGTTCCATTGGTTGGTTCGTGCTCCTGCATTTTGTGTTATTTGAAATTGAACCTGTGTTTGATTGTGTTTGAAATTAATTCTTGTAGGATGATGATGAATGGAGGTTCTGGTTTTGGTTTTGGCAAGCCTTGTTTGCTTAAGGTGATGAATAGAGGGAGCAAAATTTGGTGTGGGGTGGCAGCACGAACCTGTGGCCTTGTGAGTCTAGAGTTATTTTTACATCGGCACGAAACCAATGTAAAAAACCTTTTTTTACATCGATTCAATAATTGATTTAAAAAGTCCTAACTTTCTATATCCTCTGATTCTATAATGAAATTTTAACCAATGTAAAATGTCAATTTTAACTGATGTAAAATGTCTAATTTGCAATAGTGGTTGTTCAACATAGACCTCTTCTTGGATAAAGCCATTTAAGAAGGCACTCTTCATATCCATTTGAAATAGTTTAAAGTTCATTAGGCATGCATAAGTAAAAAGTAATCTAATGGCTTCTAATCTAGCAACAGGAGCAAAAGTTTCTTCGTAATCTATTCCTTCTTTTTAATTATAGCCTTTAGCCACTTGTTTTATTCCTAGTAATTATTCCAATTTCATTAAGTTTATTTCTAAAGACCCACCCATTTAGTTCTAATAACTTGATTATGAGAAGGTCTAGGCACCAAATCCCAAACTTTATTTCTTTCAAATTGGTTCAATTCCTCTTGCATAGCCATTAACTAATATTCATCATTTATAGCTTCATTAACGGTCTTTAGTTCAATTTGGGAAACAAAAGCCAAATACACACATTATAGAGAGAAGATCTAGTGGTTGCCCCTCTTAAAATGTCACATATGATGTTGTTTAATCGGTGATCTCTAAAGGTCCTTCATTCATGTGGTGAATTTGAAGTGCTAGCTTCTCCTTAATTTTTATCCTCACGATCTGTTCCTTTTTCTTTTTCCTTGGTTGCCTCTTTAGATTCATCTAGATCACCTACAAAATCATTAGTTTTGTCCTTAATGGAAGGGTTGTTAGTCAAGTCAAGACGAAGAAAAAGAAAGTTGGAACTACTGACTTTCTTTTTCTTCTTCTCTTCCTAATTTAGCTCCCACTTCTAAATGCTTCTTCATCAAATACTACATTACATCTGCTTTTATTTTTCAAAAATGGAACACTCTATAGCCTTTGAATTTAGCCCAGAAAACAAAAATCTTTCCCTCCTTTTGGGGGCTAGATTAATCAAATGTAACATGAATGGACTCTTTAATAGTCAAGGTTCTTTGTTATAGACTCTAAAGGCTTTGTTAGAAGTTGAGTACCCTAAGAATATCTCTGCATTAGATTTAGCATCTGTAACACCCTAAGGGGCATTACCGTAACTAGGTCTAGATTTAAAAAAAAACAAACTTAAAAAGGTAGAAACAACATACAAATGCTACTCATAAATATAATTAAATATTATATACGAACAATACAATAAAAAAACATACATGCCAAATATAACTCATCTATCACCCGAAGGTATCGTACAAAATATAAAGAAGAATACAAAAACATAATATAAACTAGACTACGTTTTCTTGCACGTGACTCCAAGCTCCATCTACGCATGTCTTCACCTGTATCCTGAAAAAGGGGAAACTTAAAGGAATGAGACATAATGTCTCAGTGAGTGCTCTAAGGACTCTACGGCAGGTTAGACTCTTCTATTTGGACAACCTCATCATTTATCTTTTATGGCTTTAAACTCATTAGGTCTTTCACAATTTGCCATACCTACGGTCTAATCTACACCTTTTAATCTTCAATACTTTTTGTGTTAACTACTCTCTCATTCTCCTGACTGTTATATTAGTTTCTATCTCATTCTCAACGTAAGAACTTTTTCTTACCCAAAATACTCTATAGTATTTAAACCCTTCATGTTTAGATTTTACTTTTCTTTCTTTTAATATTTAAGGTTGTTCTCTATGGGTCAAGTCTAAGGTCACAAACATTCTAAAATACTTTTGACCCTCCTTAACACTCACCTTAATACCGTCATTTTGTTCTATCTTATTTGTCTTATACCTTTCTATTACGCTGTGTGGGGATTCACTCTTTCTCTACCTCATTCATAACTATTATTATCCAACTAGGACCCTCACAACACTATCCTAGGGCCTAGCTTTCATTTATCCTTGAGATAGTAAACACAATTTTAATTACAAGCATACATTTATTTGACATCTTTTGCCTAGTAACTAGACATACACATCGTTTTGTTTCATCAAGCAAGCATGACATACATGCATAACATGAGCACATATACATAATCTTGACAATTTATCACAATACACAATCACATTTTCACACGTGTACACATTACATCATTCGCTTATGAACAAGGTCATATAGAATCCACATAATTACAACGTAGCACACTTCAACATATCACACTACAACAAGATATATATGCGTGCTATGTTCCTAAACCACTACTCATGCACATGTGGTAGCAACCTAAACTTTTCGGAAAGTAGACTAGGAGTAAATGCAGGCCATAAGAAGCGTCATCGGTACCGATGCCTTCGGCTTTCGCACCCTCAACTAGCATGATATGCCCCGGTGACTAGTCAGGGTTACCTAGTTTTGCCAGTACGCCCTGGCTCCATGGGATCAGCATGGACCATTGGAGTTTTCCCAACCGGATAACCCCAAGGCTAAGGTTAAACAACCCATCACGGCCTCCACTAGCCAGATTCCTACATACTTTCCTCATCACATAACTCAAATGTTATGATGCATGGTCACATATAATGTTTACAACTTTCATAGACTTTTATCATGAATCATAGGCACAATTTCATATCACACTCATTTTTTTCAAGATAAATAACAACCATACAATATAAACTCAACAAGACATAAAAAAACAAATAAAATGAGTTAAACACTGCCAAAAGGAGTTCACAAACACAAGGAACGTAATAGCAAAAGTCGTATCCGCCCAGCAGTCCAGCGAACTTGCCCAGTGGGTTTGCGCCGGAACCCAACCTGCCCAGCGGGTATTGCACCCTGCCCAGCGGGTCCGCGTCAAGACCTAACCCGCTCAGCGGGTGTTTCACCCGCCCAGCGGGTCTGCACGCCTAGCGCCAACGTGAAATCTAGTTTTTGAAGAAAAGTTGCCAAAAAACGATTTAATCTATGAGCTCCTTACTTCCTCACAATTCTTTCAAAACCCATCAAATCCCTAATCTTAGGCATAAGGAGGGGAAAAAGGTAAATAGATGAAAAATAACAACATAAAAGACAAGGAAGAATACGGGGGAGAGCACTCACCTTTGTGGACATACAAAGTTGAGTTCTAGGGTTTGGATTCTCCGGTTTCTATTCTTCCTCCTTCTCTTCCTCTTCTTCTTCCCTTCTTTTCCCCATTCTCTCTAACTTTTTTCTTTTTCTATTTTGTGACGGCTAAACCTAACCCTCATTCTTTATTCTCTTCTTATAACATGTGGGTGAGTATGTAGCTTAGTGGGCTTTAGTCCCCCTATTGGGCCCTAGATGCTCTTTTGAGTTCTATGATAATATTCTTACTAATTTATAATACTAAGGTATTAACAACAACAACAACAACAACAACAACAATAATAATAATAATAATAATAATAATAATAATAATAACAATAACAACAACAACTTATACAACAACAATAATAAATATAATATAAATAAGAATAGAAACAGTAATAATAAGAAATATAATAGGATACTTTTAAGACATCTTTTGTCTAATAACACAAGGGAAGGGTCCTATTAAGAGTTACCTTGTGGTTTATTTCTAGTACTTGAAATTTGGGGTGTTATAGCATCAAATTTACGCAAATTATCTTTTCCATTATTTAGAACAAAACACAACACTTTGATAAATCTACAACTGATGTAAATTTATAGAGCTATTTTACATGCTATTTGCACTTGCTCAATGGAAATTTATGAGAAATTAACCCAACAATAGGACATTTCATGGAATAAATTGTTTTGTGTAACACTCCTTTAATTCTAAATATAATTCATATTAATTTAATTATTACTTTTAAGTTGATGAAAATGTTAGTAAGTTTTTTTTTTCGATAATAGAAAAATAGAATTTAGAAATAGAAGTGAAATGATAAAAACTGCTTATGTATATATATATCCAATTGTACATCATGGTTTGAGTAATATATAATAGTCAAAAAGAAAACAAAAGTACATCAAAAGACATATACTACCTTACCCAATATATACATAAAAAGATTCTATACAGAGTAGTATTTATCTATCCTATCCCATAAGAAAAATATTATAAACTAGGTCTACAATTTGGAGGAGTATCCTCTGGCTCATCCTCAACATCATCAGGCATTGCTGTCATCTTCAATAATCATGATTGAACATGCATAACAAAAATAATGGAATAAGGTGATTTGTTTTAAATCACTTTCACATGTATGGTAGGAATTTAAATACAATTAATGAAGGAAACCTAGGGTTTATTCTAAGTTATACTACACTACCCTTGACTTGGTATGGATCCATACTTCCCATGAGTGAGTAATAGTTCTCAACAAAACCTGAGAAGTGACTGAGAGTACATATACCTCATCAACATCATCACATGGTATAGTCCTCATCATCAATGAGGAACAAATATCTGTTAGGACGTCCATTTATAGAGGTATACTCTCAAACCAATCCTAGAATGCTGAGTAGTTGTCAGGGTTATCAAGCTTGGTTCGGTTAATATCTCAGCTCACGGGCGCTACCTAGGCTATTAGGACTTTCACCACTCGATGCCTATCCCCGAGACCTCCCCAAATGGGTCCCTACCTTTCATTCCTCAACGTACCAAATTGTAGCTTCTCTAACAGGGTGTCATGCCACTGCATGTCTCTTGCTTTACATTACTCACTTAATCTATTAATTTCTAAAGGTTCACTTTGGTCTAAAAAATTTGAGCACCAGTATAATTTCTACCAATATCTCTACCTTATTTACAAAGGTTTGATCGATACATATCATTCACATAATTCATAATTCAAATTAAAACACATAACTAATAATTCAGTAAAAGTAAAGACATAAAAATTAAAATAAAGCCTAATAATTAAGAAATAAAACATAGAATAGTCAAAAAATTCATAAAAATAATTTTTAAGCTTGGAAAAATAATTAGAATTTTATCATGAATTTTTAGAAATTTTTCGAAAAATTTTGAAATTTAGTATTTTAAGAAAAATGTGTTCACATGCACTTATAAAGCACAATTAGAAGTACTAAATAAGCTTTGAAATTTATGAAAATTTTATAGATCGGCTATTAGTGTGTTTGGACCTTACTTGAACGATAAGAACTTAAACTGAAATTTCTGCGGTAGTTTTCTAAAATAAATTTATAAATAGCTCATAAAATAATTTCTATACTTAGTTTCATATTATGAGATTTATGGTTTATTTCTTCTACTATTTTTGCTAAACTTATTGAGTATTACTAAAATTTGATAATACAATAATTTAATTATCTAAAAATATTTTTTTATTAATTTGGGTAGTATAACAGCTTAGTAATTCTACTATAATTGTTTGAATTTGAGCAGTATAACAACTTAATAATTATACTATAGTTGTCTAAATTTGAGCAGCATAACTACTTAATAAATGTATTCTAATTATGTAAAATTGAGCAGCATAACAACTTAGTAAAAGCTTGAATTTAATACTAAATATTATAATATTTATAAAACTTAATAAATTTAAACATTGAAAGGTTTAAGGGGGAAAGCCTTTCCTACCAACATGCAAAGTAATTGAAAATTAGAACCAACCCCACTCCTCCCTTTACCTCAAAGAGTTGGTGAAGTTGTTGGCTGCAAAGCTTCTACGAAGAGGATTTTTACTAGTTAATGAAAACTAGCAGAATTTTGGTGTAAGAAGAAAAATTTTATGGAGGAAGGTGGCTATGGAGGAGATTTTGGCTATCTCAATGGAGGAAGAGGATGAAGAATTCAGCTTCTATGGAGGGGTATTTATAGAGGAAGGGTGAACTTAGGTGTCCATGGAGTGAAGTCATGCATGACATACAAATTTTAATTTTTTCTTTTTCTTTTTAGCTTAATTAGGGACAAATATTACATTTAGGTGATGAATCACCTCCCTCTAGAGTTTCAACATGGGATAGCAACTGTCCCAAAGAATATCAGTATAAATTTTGACTGTTAATTAATTAGTCGGTACCGATAAAATCACCTAAACTTGATTAAATTAACTTTTAATATCAAAATAATTAATTTAAACATAAATCCAAACAAATGTATTATTTTTCATCAAAAATAATTTCTAAAAATAATTTTTATTTTTCTTATTTTTTTCGAATTATATATATATATATATATATATATATATATATTATATTTTAAGCTTAGAAAATTCATATTAAATTCATTTTAATTCAATAAATGCTCAAATTTTTATGAAAATTATAAAATTACATATTTTACCTAGAAATGTACTAAAAATATTATTTTCACCATTTTTGCATCTCACACCAATACCGAGTTGGTTCTTTGACAACTAGGGGTATTTTGGTCATTTTGCACAGAATTTCAGAAAATTTCCAGAAAATTTCCAAAATTTTCTTTTAATACATATGACATGATTTTAAACTCAATTTGACATTTTAATATCAATTGAATTTTTTTCTCATGTCAGCCTATAATATTGACAAATAAGGACAAAATTGTCACTTTCTAATTTCTCCGGACTTTGGTTCAGAAAAATTATTAAAAATCACGATTAGATAGCTTTTAATATTCTGAGTTTAACCGTGGGGATTAAAATCTTTAGATTCCTTCCCAATTTTTTAGAATTAAATATAGAATAAATAATTAAATAAAACAATTAATTAAGTAAAAGTAAGGGTGTTACATTTTGTAGTTTTTATTTAAAAATTACATGATTTCTACGTGTTTATTTGAGTTTTGATAAAGACAGGAAAAAAATGAGTAAGAGAAGAGGATGACTTTTAGGTGGAGAACAATGAAATTTTCTAGCTGCAAAAGATACAAGAAGCGATGCCCAACGTCATTCAAAGCCATGCTTGGCATCGAAGCGAAATAGGGCTTCTAGAGAAAGTGGCACTCGGAGCCAAATAACAATACGCCAAGTGCCAGACACCAGGTCCCCGGCGTTGAAGAAACTGGCACCTGCTGTTAGAACATTGATAGATTTCTGAAAAAGTGGCGTTCGGTGCCAAATAACACTACGTCCGACACTAGGCACCAAGCACCTAGTGCTGAAGAAACTGGCTCCTAGTGCCAGAACGCTAATGGATTTTCGAAGAGGTTGTGCTTGGCGCCAACTTGGCCTACACCTAGCGCCAACACATTCCAAACTTTCTATTTTGCAAGCCTAGTTTGTTTTGCGGCCAATTTTGCCCAAACTTGTAACATCCTAGGTACTGACGAGGGTGGGGAGTGATCGCTAGTGCAAAAAAGATGAGGCACGAACAAGGAGCGGCTTCTGGCAGGCTTCTAACTGGAGGGGTACATGAATGAATCAAATACACACCAGAAAGAGAGGGATCTAGAGGTTGTGCAGGTATAGGACTGTATAGTTGAAGATAGCTTAAAGAAATTAATAAGTGCTACCTATACCAACAAGATGCATTTACTTTTTAGTAGCCTATCACTTAAGAACTCCATAGTTAAGCGTGCTTGACTTGGAGCAATTCTGGGATGAGTGACCTCCTGGAAGTTTCCTAGGAAGCGTGTGAGTGAGGACAAAGCACATTGAAAAGTCTTGCATTGGTTTGTAGGGACAGTCTTTGATCCTAAAAGCGGTTAGGCGTTACAAAGTGGTATCATAGCAGGGCCTCTCTCCAGTATGGTGTGGTTTGAGGACAAACCAAGCGAAGCTGGTGGACATGTAACATCCTGGGTGCTGACGAGAGGGGGGGGGGGGGGAGTGATCGTTAGTGCAAAAGAAATAAGGCATGAACAAGGAGCAGCTCTTGACAGGCTTCCAACAGGAGGGGTACGTAAATGAATTGAATACACACTAGAAAGAGAGGGATCCAAAGGCTGTGTAGGTATAAGACTGTACAGTTGAGAATAGCTTAAAGGAATTACTAAGTGCTACCTATACCAACAAGATGCATATACTTTTCGATAGCTTGTGAGTGAGGACAAAGCACGCTAAAAGTCTTGTGTTGGTTTGTGGGGAAAGTTTTCGATCCTGAAAGCGGCTAGGCGTTACAAAACTCACTATAAAATGGAGAAAATATATGTTTAGGTGCATTCTTTGACTCATCTAAAGACCAAAGGAGAGGAAGATCTTGAAGATTCATATCTGGCTTTGGATATTGAAGAATTGTGATTTGATTCTCAAGATTCTTGGCTTCCTTTCTATCTTCTTTTTATTTTCTTTGTGTGTTTAGTTTCTCTATGAGTTTCTAAAGCCCTTTGGGTGTAGGTTAGGATGAACCTTGATTTGAAATTAATGTGATCAATTTCTTTTCTAAATTTGTCTTTTGTTTTTGTTAATTTAGTTGTTGAATTTGCGCTTAATGCTTTTCCATGATTGACACTCATTAAGAAATTGATTAGTAAACTAAATCTTGCAATTGAAAAATTGGGATTTAGACTGTTCCAATTCAATAACCATATAACTCTTGAACCTAGGGATAGGATAGATTGTATGTCTTCGTACAAATTTCCTTCTATTAATGCTTATGACTAATTTTGCTCGCTTAAGTTTTAGGGTTCATCATTGGGATTAAAGGGTTTATCGCCTAAGGAATTAGGGTTAAACTAAGTTAAAGAAATTGAAGGTAAAATACTTAACAAGAAAGAGTTTGGAAAAGAAAGAGATTTCTTTAGGGGAGAATAAAGGGGATTCCGAAACTTAACTACTTTTACTCATTAATTCTCTAAACAACTTTATATTGCATTCTTTGTTCTTTATTTTTATTAATTAAAAATATACAAAATTCTCTAATTCATCTTTTAATTCTTAAATTCACAAGTAATTATTTAGTGGCGTTATTATTAAACCACAATCCCTATGGAGACGATAACTCTTACTTTTTCCTTTATTACTTGCATGATTAGTACACTTGTCATGATTTTAACAAGTTTTTAGCACCGTTGTCAGGGATTGTGTATCTAATACCAATTTAATCAAGTAATTGCTAGTTGATTTTTTATTTTATATTAATTTTTGTTTTTATTTTATTTTATTTATTTCTACTCTTGCTTAATTTGTTATTTCTTTTTCTTTTCTACACCTTTGCTTCTCATGGTTTCTATTGTTTAATATATGCACAGACGTAGTCAAGGTCAAGAAGGTGTAATCTTTGACCCAGAGATCGAGAAGACTACAAGGGGTCTCACAAAAGTAACAAAGAAAAGAAAATAACAGGAAAGGCTTCTAGTTCAGGAGTGCGAAGCCAATTCCTCTCACACCTTTGAGGAGATTCTTGAGGTAGAGATCAACAAAGCAATGGAAGAGGAGCAACCATAAGAGCAGCCATAGCCTCAACCGAGGCATACTCTCGGTGATTTCTACAACAACATGGGTCTCCATGGACTCGCTGTTGTTAATCCTCTTATCAATGCTAACTTCCAAGTTAATCTAGTACTTTTGAGTTTGTTGCGACAGAACCAATTTGCTGGAGGAAGGATGGAGGATCCCAACACTTGCTTCTTTAATTTCTTAGAGATTTGTGAGACAGTGAAATTTTAGTACGTCCTAGAGGAGGCCATTAGACTCAGATTGTTCCCTTTGACCTTGAAGGATAATGCCAAGGAATGGCTCCAAACTTAGCCATAGAGAGTCCTTACTTCCAAGGATGGGATGATTTCTTGGTTCATTAACCGCTTTTTCCCTTTGTCTTTATATTTTTAGAGAAATCATACAATCAGTTTTTAGAAAAAGAGGGCGAGGACTTGTTTGACACTTAGGAGAGGTATAAGTCTCTCCTTAAAAAAATGTACTAATCATGGTTTTAATGATCTTGAGCAGGTGCACTACTTTCTTATTGGTCTGAGAGGCTAAACTCGGATGACCCTTGATGCTTTAGCTGGAGGCACCTGTTGCGAGGCCATAGAAATCATTGAGTCTATGGCTTTTAATGAGTACAGTATCCAATACGATAGAGGCCCGAGTTCAAGGAGAGAAGTGTTATAGCTGGATACAAAAAGTACCTTGCTAGCACAACAGAAGCTTATGTCAAACCAACTAGAGTCTCTCACCAAGCAACTAAAGCTTATGCAAATTAAATACCAAAGATCTCAGGCTGCACCTATTTAAGCAGTCCAGGAGTTGCATTATGTTTTCTATGGAGGCCTTTATGCTGATAGGGATTGTGCCCTTGAAAGAAGTTCTCATGAAGATATGAATTATATTCAGAATTTTGGGAGGCAGCAGCACAAGCTTTACTTCAACACATATAACCCAGGATGGAGAGAGCACCCCAATTTTTCATAGAAGCAAGATGAGGGTCAACCAAATAAAGGGCCTTGGCAGCAGTAGCAAAATAAGAAAAGTCCTTCATTGGAGGAGATGATGAAGCAATTTATGCAGACTATGAATGCCTCTGTAAAAAATTTGGAGACTTAAGTGGGACAGCTGGCTAAGCATATGGCAGAAAAGTCTAGTGGTGATTTTTTTGGCAACGCCACTGACAATACCAAGGAGCATTGTAATATTATCGCTCTAAGGAGTGGTAGAACTATTGATTTTGTATATGCAAGCTTTGAAGTTAAGATACTAATGTCTCTAAAGAAAAAGTCTCAAAAAAGGAGGAAGAGGCAAAGAAAGAATTAGGGGACTTTGAAAAGAAAAGGCTAAAATTAGTGGATGAGAACTCTATCCTTAAAAAAAATAAAAAGCAGCTTTTAGAAAATGGAGACAAGCCACAAGAGATTCCTTCTTATGTTAAAATGCCATATCCTCCCTAGAAAAAGAAGGACAAGGATGAAACCTTTGTTAGGTTCCTTGATATTTTTAATAGGCTCCAAATCAACATTTCTTTTGCAGAAGCTCTTGAACAAATGCCCACCTATGCTCGCTCCATGAAAGACATCCTTACGAATAAAAGACAGTGGAAAGATGGGGAGGTAGTAGCTTTGACAAAATCATGCAGTGCTGTATTACAAAAGAAGCTACCTCCTAAGCTTAAAGATCTTGGGAGCTTCACTACTCCCTACACTATAGGGAATGTGACTATTGATAAGGCCCTTTGTGATTTGGGGGCTAGCATCAATCTCATGCCATATTCTATAATGAAGAAGCTTGGTGGAGGTGACATTAAGCCTTGCAAATATGACCATACAGTTAGTTGATAGATCCATTAAACATTCTTATGGTATCATGGAGGATGTCCTTGTCAAGGTTGAAAAATTTGTCTTCCCTACCAATTTTGTTATTCTTGACATGGAGGAAGATTCTGAAGTACCTTTGATTCTTGGACGATCATTCTAGCCACAGGGAAAGCTCTCATTGATGTGTAGAGGGGGGAATTAATCCTCTAGTTGAATGAAGACTCCATCACCTTCAATGTCTTTGAGGCTATGAAGCACCCTAGTGACACTAGAAGGTGCTTTATGATAGAGGTAGTGGATGATATAAATCAGGACTCCTTCAGGCAATGTACATCTCATGTACCCCTTGAGAGGGTGAATGTGAATTTTATTGAGCATTGTGACGATGAGCTTGAAAGCAACATAGAGGAGTGCCTATTGAATTTAGAGACATGGTTACACACACATGTTGAGAAGAGTCAGGAGAAAAAAATGGAGAAAGAGAAGGAGAAGCCAATGAAGGTACCTAAGGAGCATGAGACGACCCTCCAAGAGAAAGTCTTTTACCCAAGCCAATAGGGATATCATTTTAAATCTAAATTTCATTTTTTTGCAAGAAAACGAAAGTCTGAATGGTCGGGACCCTTTGTAGTTAAAGGAATTACAACTAAAGGAAGAGTGAAGATAGAAGATCCAATTTCAAGGAGGTATCTCAAAGTCAAAAGAGACAAATTGAAGCCTTATCATGAAGGGGAGATAGAGAAGATAAATGCTCTTTCATTTTAAAGGAACCTTAAGCAGCATTAGACCGTCAGGCTCGAGATGTTAAACAAGTGCTACTTGGGAGGCAACCCAAGCACTTTATCTTTTTTGTTTTAGTTATTTAAATTTTAGACTTTTTTCTTTTCTTTTCTCTTTTTCGTTTTCTTTTCTTCTTAGGAATTTAAAGACTGAGGGGTGTAGTGATACTTCACATAGCAGCTTCTCTGGGGTCCTTTCGGATGCTTCGTGCTTATTTGACTTAAGGAAGTCTTTCTTACTCTCGTTACTTCTCTGCTACGTATTTTGTATAATGTGCTTTAAATTGAATCCTATGTGCTATTGTGATATTATGTGATTTATCCTCTTTTGCTCCTCCTATTTCTTGGGTATCATATTTTGGTGTTGCCTGTTAAAAAAAAAGTTTGTTTCGTGAAATTACTTAGTTGTCACTTTTCTGTATGTCACTTATACTTTGATGATTGTGAACCCTTTAAGTAATGCATGATAACACGTGCTAGTTTTTGAAATTGCCTGTGCTTTGTGGTTTCTTTACTTTCAGCCTTTGTGAGACTTTGAGCCAAAACAGTATATTTTAGAACTTGACTTGCTGCTTATTGCTATTGCTTGACCTATTCACACATATATGATAGAGGCATATTTTTTTCTAAGTCAGGGCCAAATATAAGCCACCCTTTTAATTATCCTTTACTAGCCCCTTTGAGCCTTAACCCCATTGTTCTTTATATTAACTTATTATAAGCCAAAAAGTGAAAAACAATATTGTCCCTCTTGATTGGAATTAAGGGATTACTTCTTATAGGATACTTGTGACTTAATCTTAAGTTTGGGGTTGTATGTTTGCTTAAGGACAAGCAAAGATTTTAAGTTTGGAGTGGGTATACAACAAATTTTTATTCTATCTGCTTTGTTTTATTTTCTTATGAACATGTAAAAAAAAAAAAAGAAGAAGAAAAAGAAAAAAATGAAAAAGAAGAAGAAGAAGAGAAAAATAAATCAAAAAGATGTATTGCTTTCTTTTTCTACTCTGTCGCAAATAATGCTATGAATAAGTGGATGTGAGAAATTTGATAGTTATAAATATTAATGCTAAGGGATGACTGTGTAACATAAATATATGATTTTTGTAAAAATTCCTTAATTCTAATTGCATAGCCTACATCCAAATATTTTCCCACCTATGTCCCTAATCGCATTACAACCTGTAAAAGACCTCTTGAGTGTGTGCACTTGTTTTGTGATGATGATTTTAGAATCTTGTCAAGCATATGATAGGGATAACATGTGATGATGTTAAGTGTAAACAGAACCCATCATTGGTGAGTTGAGTGAAACACTTAATCCCATGAGGAGAGTGAAGCAGGCAGAGAGTGCAGGTAGTGAAACTACTATCTTGTGTTAGCTTGTTTTCTTTAGAGGGAAATCATAACCCTTAGGACTGGGTTGAATAAATTTGTTTTGCGCAGCCATTTTGAAAGCAACATTGATGTGTGATTGACTTGAAATTGATTGAGTTAATGCAAGAGGATTGGCTTCAACCCCTAAGGTATAACTATCTGTTGCTTGGGGACAAGCAAAATTCTAAGTTTAGGATTGTAATAAATCTACAACTAATGTAGATTTATAGAGTTATTTTACATGATATTTGCACTTGCTCAATGGAAATTTATGAGAAATTAACCCAATAATAGAACATTTCATGGAATAAATTGTTTTGTAGTTTTTATTTAAAAATTACATGATTTCTACATGTTTATTTAAAAAGAAGATGATGAATTTTAGGTGGAGAACAATGGCATTTTTTAGCTGCAAAAGATACAAAAAGTCGTGCCCAGTGCCATTCAGAGTCACGCCTGGTGTCGAAGTGAAAGAGGGCTTTCGGAGAAAGTGGCGCTCGGCGTCAAATAACACTACGCCAGACACTAGGTGCTTGGCACTGAAGAAACTGGCTCCCGTTGCTAAAACGTTGATAGATTTTCGAAAAAGTGGCACCTGGCACCAAATAACATTATGCTCGGTGACCAGGCGCCCGACGTTGAAAAAACTGGCGCCTAACGCCAGAATGGTAATGGATTTCTGAAAAGGTGGTGCCCGACGCCAACTTGGTCTTTGCCTAGCGCCAACATGTTCTAGACTTTCTGTTTTACGAGCTTAGTTTGTTTTATGGCCCATTTTGCCCAAACTCACTATAAAATGGAGAAAATATATGTTTAGGTGCATTGTTTGACTCATCTAAAGACCAGAAGCGAGGAAGAGCTTGAAGATTCATATCCGGCTTTGGATCTTGAAGAATTGTGGTTTGATTCTCAAAATTTATGGCTTCCTTTCTATCTTCTTTTTATTTTCTTTGTGAGTTTAATTTCTCTATAAGCTTCTAAACCCTTTTGGGGTTAGGTTAAAATGAACCTTGATTTGAAATTAATGTAATCGATTTCTTTTCTAAATTTGTCTCTTGTTTTTGTTAATTTAGTTGTTGAATTTGCGCTTAGTGCTTTTCCATGATTGATACTCATTAAGAAATTGATTAGTAATCTAAATCTTGCAATTGAAAAATTGGAATTTAGACCGTTCCAATTCAATAACCATACAAATCTTGAGCCTAGGGATAGGGATAGACTGTATGTCTTCGTGTGAATTTCTTCTCTTAATGCTTATGACTAATTTTGCTCGCCTAAGGGATTATGGTTCATCATTGGGATTAAAGATTTTGTCAACTAAGGAATTAGGGTTAAACTAAGTTAGAGAAATTGAAGGTAAATTACTTAACAAGAAAGGGTTTGGAAAAGAAAGAGACTACTTTAGGGAGAATTAAGGGGATTTCGAAACCTAACTATTTTTACTTATTAATTTTCTAAACAACTTTAAATTGCATTCTTTGTTCTATATTTTTATTAATTAAAAAAAAATACAAAATCCTCTAATTCATCTTTTAATTCTTAAATTCACAAGTAATTATTTGGTTGTGTTGTTATTAAACCACAATTCCTGTAGAGACAATAACTCTTACTTTTTCCTTTATTACTTGTACGACCGGTACACTTGTGATAATCTTGACACACTTCAACCAAAAACATAGAAGTGAGATATATTGGGTTTTCTTCCTTTATAGAGCTCATAGGGTGTTTTCTTTAAGATTTGTCTAATAAGTACTCTATTAGAAACATAGCAGGCAGTGTTAATAGCATCAACCCAAAAGTGTTGGGGGAAAAAGATTTATTAAGCATAGTTCTAGCTAGCTCTTCAAGAGAGCTATTTTTCCTTTCAATTACTCCATTTTGTTGAGGTGTCCTACAAGTAGAAAAGTTACGATCAATGCCATGATTTTCAAATTTGCCTCCATGGTCACTTTTAATAGTCGTAATTTTCAATTCCTTTTCATTTTGAATTTTCTTGGCTAATTTTCTAAAGGCATCTAAAACATCATTCTTGTGAGTGAGAAACAGAGTCCATGTGTATCTAGATTTATAGTAACAGAGTATTATTTTGGTCGCTCAAGAAGTTAGCGACTACATTTATAGTAACCACCATGTTTCAGTTGCTAGTTTAGTTGCTATATTGTTTAGTGACCAAAATTCTCAGTGGCTATATTGTCCTTTTTTTCTAGTGAATTACGGTTGATGTTCTAAGGAGAAAGGAATGGTTTTCTCTCCTCGTAATTTGTTTATTTGGGTTTTAGGAGGTATATCCACAACCCAAAAATTTGATAAAATAAATTATTAGTACATTTTCATTTGAGAAAAGTGTATTATAGAACTTTGAGTATAAATATAGAGATCTCATCCTTAAAAATTTTCTAAAACCTTGCTAAAATATTTTTTATTGTTTAGATCCACAGAAACTAACTCGCTTGTTGTCCTAGAGTAATTTGAGGGTGATTAAGTAGTTCTTCATAGTTGCAAATGGATAGTAATCACAATGATATGGTTTTATTATTTTTATGATTAATATTTTAATTAATTACTTCTTTATATTATAATATTTTTCATATATATCATCTGCTTTGGACAAGAAGTGTTTTGTATTTTATTTAATCCCTCCTAAATTCTAGCATTGTGAATTTTTGTATAATGACACGACTTTGTATAATTGTTAAATATGTTATTATGATGGTTAGATTTGTTAAGTAGTGTATAGTTAACATAGCTTATGCGTTGCAAGGAGGAGTCTTGACATTCATACGAAAAATATATTTTGATAGATTTCATATTTCCATTCCAACGATGGACATAAGTATCAAATTTGCTTTCTTGCACACTAGTTTATAATCATTGGTACAAATATATTGAGCAAAAGTATACTTGATTCACCTTTCTTAGAGTTCTTATTTTTCTATCTACCTTTGATATCTGTAATACTAACAATATTGATGGAGGAAAATCCATGCCTTTCTTTAGATGACACTGAATTCAACATATTTTGCCTCAGGATGAATGCAGGTTGACTTGGAGGAGGAAGAAACGCAACCTCACTGTTAAGCATAGAAATTACTGCAGCCATAGTGGGCCTGTCTACAGCAAGTTCTTGTACACATAGAAGTCCTATGTGTATACACCTTAAAATGTCTTTATAATGATGACTAGGATCGTATATTTCTGGATCTATTAAAGATAATATGTTGCCTTCCCTCCATTGTATCCAGGCCTAAAATGAAAAATAAGTCAACATTTGGAAGTTGTATCAGCGAAAGCAAAAATTCCTGCAAATGAGTTAGAAATAAATTGTTGAGACTTACAAATCCCAAAAGGCTAAGAGCATGCACATTGTCATAAAAGCTTGAGTTTCTTCTTCCACTAACAATCTCTAGTACCAAAACACCAAAGCTAAAGACATCTGATTTCTCTGAAAACAGTCCTTGCATTGCATATTCAGGAGACATATACCCACTACATTCAAATGTAAAAATTAATTCACCAAGCATTTTTACTCTGATATTGGAGAAAGAAAGCATACTTACTAGGTTCCAACAACCCTGTTAGTGTTGGCCTGATCTTCACTCCCTCCAAAGATTCTAGCCATACCAAAGTCTGATATTTTTGGATTCAGCTCTTCATCTAACAAGATATTACTTGCCTTCAAATCTCTGTGTATAATTCTTAGTCTGGAGTCTCTGTGAAGATAAAGCAATCCTCGAGCTATTCCCTCTATTATGCTACCACGCTTCCTCCAATCTAGGAGTTTACTTTTTTATGGATCTAAAAAGTAATGGTGGCATTATACTATTGTGAACATAATATTAGAAGAGGAAGTTATGAAACTGAGTCATCTAAATTCCCTGATTAGCGTGCTTTCAAGAAAACTCACTAGGTAAAGAATTGTTTATATCTTAAATATTTTATGTGTGCTAAATAAAGAAAAAAGATAAACATTTGGAATTGGATATGAGACAAATATTAGAGGAGGGATCAAAGAACTAACCAAAGATAAACACATCTAAGCTTTTGTTTGGCAAGTATTCATATATCAACATCTTTTCATCACCTTCAACACAGCAGCCAAAAAGTCTTACAAGATTGCGGTGTTGAAGCTTGGAAATCACCACTACTTCGTTCATGAATTCTTCTAGACCTTGTCCAGATGTTCTAGAAAGTCTTTTAACTGCTATTTCCTGTTCATCTTGCAGTTTCCCCTGAGAAAAAAATTATTAAGAGAACAACTATAGACAAATGGGTTGAAATACGATAACTCTGTTTATGGTACCTTGTACACCGGACCAAAACCACCCTGCCCAAGTTTGTTGGAGAGGTGGAAGTTGTTTGTGGCTGTTGCAACCCTTTCAAAATCAAACAGTAACAGCTCCTGGAGTTTAACTTGTGACAGTTCTTCAATTACTTTGTGGCTTGGATGTTCTGATGTTTCACCTTTGTTAAATAGTAGAAAAGCCTTGTTGCTCCTTTTCCTTGCTGCTTTAATTGAGTGCCATATTTTAGCTGGAGTGAGAAACATAACGTAAGCTTAGCTCCTTTACCAATAAAAAGTAGACTTAATTATAGTACTAAATTCTGAAACCACAGAAGATGGTGTCCGACCTGGGTGATTGGAAGTCCTCCACATGACATATGCACAAGTAACAATGATGACAGTTCCTATTATCACTGTAATTGTAATGATGATTGTTGTATTTGTCCCTTTATCTGTTATGAAGGGAAAATTTAAAATTTAAATAGAAGGAATTCAGTCCAAAGAAACTATGTTTGAAATCTTTGAGTAGAGGTAGCATACCCAGTTCATTATGGGCTACACGAACATATAGATCAAGTCCTCCATATGAGAATTGTTGTATGTCAAGTAGATTGCCAGTCCAAGACATACAACCAATCACAGTATCGTGAGAATACGCAACACAAGAGCAATTCTCCAAGCATTTGCTTCTGCATATGTCTGGCTCAACAGGAGACCCTTCTGGAAAATCTGGAACTTTAACCATCTGCAATTTCAAAAATCCGTCGTCCTTTCCACCTACCCTTTCACACTTCAAACTTGTTCTTCTAACACATCCACTAGTCCAGTTTTGTCTATTCCATTCCTCTTTGTTCCTTGGCACAAACCCTTTCAAACAGCTACATATTGGTGAGCTATCTGCATTACAGCTTGTGAACGGTCCACATATACCATAAACATCACAATCTGATTCTCGAGAAGACCACACAAGTCCAATTTCTTTCTTCTCATCATCCCACCATTTTTCTTCTAATTGGCCTTGCAAATTCAACATATAGATTACAAATTCTAATGCACTTGGCACTGTGTAATAGATATCTGTATTTCCTTCCCCGTCATCCCCACCTTTGAAACCATTAAGATACGTTGACATGGACGGTATCCCTGTAAAGACCCCACCATTCCATGGACCACTGCGCCAGTATGGTCGAGTTTCATTCCAAATGAACACTTCAATTATGTTTATGCGTTGAACAACACCGCAAGAGAAGCTCCCTACAGAGGGATTAGAAGGGCTTTTCCATGATGTAAGTTCTACTTTCTTACCAGTTCTTATATTGAGTGAAAGTTTCATGCCTGGCAATAATGTATTTGAAGGTTGCAGAAAACTATCCCACAAGATGTTTCCCGTTGTGGTTTCCGTGAGTACAAGCTTACCAGAGTCTGAAAACCCTGAACTTGTATTGGATGATGAGTTGGACACATTTGTTGACCAAATGACTTGTTTCTGTCCATTCAGCACCACAAGATTGCCATCTTCAGATATTGTCACAATTCCAGATGAATCATTCAGTGGTTGGTTTCTGTTAGCAACCCATATCACTGTGGACTGAGACTTCCACCAAATTCCAACGTAGCGGTTTGTGGAGTTTTGAGGGGTGAAGAAGCCTAACGTGAAGTTACCATCTTTGGACCTTAGAGTTTCAGGGTCTTTGATGGATTTTGATGATGTGATGGTGTCTATGGCAATACCAACGTCCAACACATAACGACACAGTATGAACAAAACAAAGAACAAGTATGTACGGTTGCTGGAACACATTACCGAAACACTTCCCTCTTAAAGTCAACGGTAGTTTGCCCCCACAACCACAACACAATTAATGGTCGATCGCTTCAAACCTGATCTCCCCCATTAAGTAAATACTTATTCAATTCAACTCTCCTAGTGGATACAAAAACGTGTATAGAATAAACAGCCTTCACTCTCAGTTTTCGTTTTCTTTTTCCCTTCACTTTCTCTTCCTTTGTGTTTTTTATCTTCTTTGTTTCAATCAACTTACGTCCCCAAATTTGTGAGGAATCATTTCTATAGTCAAATTTGCCTTGGCAGGTTCATCACGTAAACTAATATTAGTTGTCTGATTCCTTTTAAAATTATACCTTTAACTAGTTTTCAAGGCAGTAGGTATCTAATATTTTATTGTTATAGTTGAAAAGATCTTAAGTTTGAATGAAGAATTAAATTTTGAACATAATACATATAAAATATATGTATCAAGCTTTCAACGGTGTAAGTGTAACATTCTTAAATTTTAAAATATAATTTTGATATTGATGTAAGTTAGTTTATAAATTTATTGACTATTATGAGATTTTGTGTAATTTATTAACAATTAAAAAAGCACGTAAATGTTATTTTCAAAAATAATTACAATCAATTTTTCTTATTTAAAATAAGATAAAATATTTTAACTCATAAATAATAATGCTAATAATAGTTAGAGTTATAATTAATTTCTAAAAATAAAAGTACACAAATAAAAAAACATATATCTTAGAACTATATATATATATATATATATATAACAAAATGAAATAGTGACTTTCTCGGAAAGCCAAAATTAACGTGGGGGCTCATTTTTTTTTCCAAAAAGCAACGTCACATTGTGATTAAAAAGAAGGGGAAGATCGGAGCCAATAGTGGAAGGAGAAGCGGGAGAGGGAAAAAAAAAAAAAAAAAAACTGACCGGATTGAGAGAACTTGGAAATCAGAAGCAACCTCATTTTATCCTATCTACCAAGTGTGGACCTACGCAATACAAGGGTGAATTTTGGGAGTAATTTTTTATGTCTGAAAAAGTATTATTCTAAACGCTTGATACGGTGTCCAGTCAGGATGCTTCGCAGTTAGAGAAGGTCACTCGACCGCAACGGAGCTAGAGGCAGGAGTACTTGCAAAGACTCCAACGATTAACTTAGAATTTGGCAGAGTAACGTCTCAGGTGTTTGTAAGATGCATACCTGGCAGAAGCTGCCATGGTGTTATTTATAGGCGAAATGTCAAGGGGTTTGGATGCCCTTTCATCACGAGCTTGTCAAATTTTATTGATTAAAATTTATTAAAATTTATAAAATTATGAGTGACACTCGTTAAATATAAAGTAAGACCTACAAAATTATATGATTTTTAATAAATTTCAATTAATAATAGAGAGTGTGTTAAAGAATAGCATTTCTCAAAGGAGAATTGAAGCATTTTCCAGATGTTCTAGATTATGTTTGTTTTTCTTTCTTGTTCTTGCATTTTGCCTTCCCCTTTCGTTTGTCTTTTCTTGCTTGGAGATTTATCCAAGTATTCTCCTTTCCCCTTTACTTCTTCATTCACTTGCATTGTTGGGTTGCATATCGTTCATGATGATCCTCCTTCACCTTGGGTGGAATCTCCATCAACGGAGGCAGTTCCCTTAATAGGGGATTTTAGGGTTTCTTTTGTGGCCTAAGTTGGGGTGAAGTTCTAGCGTACCCTTTCTGATGACTCACCATTTATGTTAGAGGAGTTCTTGTGAGAAACTTCTACATGTAAGGTGCGATGTCGCCGGTATGCCTCTTCGGTTAGGGGAGATGGGGCTAGGCCATTATTCGGTCAATGTCAATGGGGAATGTTTCTTTAATTGTTGGTCAAGGACTTACTTCAGAAGAGTGTGTGGATATAAAAAGGGGTTTTCTGGAGCGATGATGGCACCGTCCTATAAATTCGGAAGAGGCAAAATCCTTTTGGAATAAGTCTTAGGACACTAGTTTAGGACTTTGGGATACTCATTTACAGTTTGTTTGGTAGAGAAGAGAGCAATAGATAGGAAAGAAATAAGTTAGGAGGTAAGAAATAGATAAGAAATAAATTGAGATCTTAGGTTATTTGGTTTGAGAGAAATATATGAGAAATAAGAGAGAGAGGAATAGGTAGATAAAAGTAGGTGAGAAATAGAGAAAAAATAAGTAGTAGGATCCACCAAAAAATTTAAAATTTTTATGCTATTTTTATTGTACCAAACAATGGATGTTTCAAAAATTTAAAAATTTCTACTCCTTTCCTCTCCCACATACCAAACAAAGGCTTAAGTTTTAGTGATATTAATAGTGATGTTTCCACCTTGTTCAAGTCAGACTACTCTTTTGAGGATTTTGAAGTGATGGTCAATAGGAATATTCATCATGTCGATGCGACTTTTCTGCCTCCTCCTGATGGAACTCAATTTCCTTGGGTTGATATTGAGTCTTTAGGGACGAAGAATTACTTCTCAAGGACTAGTGAGCTGGTGCAGTTGATGGAAGAGATACCTTTAACTCATCGAGGGGTGGCATCCTGCTTGGGAGATTAAGTTGCTGTTATGAAACTTTGTGGTGTGTAAAATGCATATATATTTTCTAATTATTAACCTCTTTTATAATGATTGCACTGGTCAAACAAGTAGTAAAAATCTCGATGAATAAGGTATCGTTCTTAGGAATTGGAGTAATATGCTCAATTTACTTAATCAACTATCATACAAGTATTGACATCTAACCAAATACTTATTAATATTTGTTTTGGAAGTTACTCAAACCTACAGATTTAAGTTAGCCCCACATTACCTATCTCGGCTAGCACAGCCTCGAGGTATCCTAGCTTATAAACCTCTACTATCCTAGACCGATTCCACCTCTATCCTAGCACAGTGTGGGAAGCCCCTAATGGCAAGGAACACGTGTAGTTAGGCACCCAAATGCACACTACCACATGGCACCTTGCTCTAACAAAATTTCCCTCCAAAACACACTTTATAAAGGACTCTACACCCATTAGGTACACACGCTTTCTCTCATACTCACTCACACTTGGATTCTTATTGACTTAAGAATTACAGTCCTTGCAGGTGCCACCACCGGAAATGCCAACGACCACCGTGGGAGCTCACCGAAGACGCACTCTTGTGTTCATGACACAACATTGGTGTCGTCTGTGGGAATCGTTTTCTAATTCTCTTATCTTCATTTCATTTTCTTCATTCTCTGAAGATCGTGATGGCTAGCACAAGAAATCGTAAGTCCACTGTGGCACCTTCACCATCGAAGCTTAAGGATGGCGAGGCTACTTCCACCATTCCTGAGGTGGCTCCTAGTGCGAATGTTGTTCCAGCATCGTCAGTCGCCATGGCAGACCTTATTGCGCTGTTGTAGCAACAGAGAGAGGCATTGAAGGAGCAAGAGAAGATCATTGCTAAACTTCGGGCAGAGAGAGACAGTAAGAAGGTTACGAAGAACACTTATGACCACACTGAGAGGTCTGCTGCATCTACTTTGAAGCCTGCACTGGAGATGCATGACACGCACATGGCAATGAGGTTGGACGAGGAGGATGAGATGATTCCGTTCAACCTTCCTTTTTCATTGAGGATCTTGAATTTGCAAGTCCTAAAATAGCTTCCTTCTCTGGAGTTGTATGATGGATCTTCTGATCCAAATGACCACTTCTCAGTGTTCGAGTCAGCGATGTCGTACAAAGGAGCGTGGCTTCATTGAGATATAGAGCGTTCCCGCTCTCGTTGAAGAGAGTGGCGCTGAAGTGGTTCCAATCTCTGGAACCGAGGTCTGTTGACTCATGGAAGATGTTGAGGGAAAAGTTCAAGACCGCCTTTGCGACTAGCAAGGCCAGGCCAAAGACTGAGGCCGATCTGAGGAGGATCTGCCAGGGCGCGGATGAGTCGTTGAGATAGTACATCAGCAAATTTAACTAGGAGGTAAGAGCTGCTGAAAATCTACAACCCGGAGTGGTTCTGATGCTAGCTAAGGACAGGGTGAAACCAGGCTTGCCTATCTTCATGTCAATTGCTAAAACACCTCCGACTTCAATGGAGGAGTTTTTGGAGAAGGCAAAGAAGTATATAAACTATGAAAATGTGTTGGAGGCCGGGCAGGTGAAAACGATCGAGATTGCACCGCAGAAAAAGGATTCACAGGTTAAGGCTGATAAACTGCCGCGTTATGAGGACCGGGGTTTGTACAAAAGAGGCCTGAGATTTGAAGAATATACGTCACTGAATGCATCTAGAGTAAGAATTTTGAATGAGGTATATAATGTGGAGTTTGTGGAGGAAGGAATAAAACCCTCGAAGTCGATAAGAAACAGAGAATCGGGAGATTAGTCCAAGTATTTCCGGTTTCACAGGACGTCCGGCCATGACATGGATGAGTGCTTTCAGCTGAAGGATGCGATTGAAGCGTTGATCAAACGAGGGAGGCTAGACTGTTTTGTTAAGCAGAATGGGGGTCGTAATGACAGAGGACGACACCCCTCACCATTAAGGAGAGAGAGATCCAGAAGCCCAAGGAGGGGGTGCTCTCCACCCTAGAGTGACAGATCATTGCGCCGACATAGTCCTGCGAGAAACCACTTCCCATCCCGACCATCGCGAGACAATTCGAAGTGCATGCTATACACTGCCAGTCTTCCAAATGGTCGTTACCCTAGTGATCCACATGATTTCTCGCCCATTCTCCCGTGCGGAGTCACGAGATCATATAGGTCATGGCAGGCGGATTCTCAGGAGGAGGTCCATCAAACAACGCGAGAAAGAGGCATACTAGAAAGGTAATGGCAACTTCTTTCAGGGTTCGCGCTAGTGATAGCCCTGCAAAGAAGAGGGCACCGCCCTTGACTTTTGATGACTCTGATTATGCTGACGTTATGCCAAACCACGATGATCCTTTAGTGGTAAATGCTTTGATGGCAAACAAAGAAGTTCATAGGCTACTGGTAGATATCGGTAGCTCCGCCGACGTCATGTTTATGAGCTATTCTAGAAGCTAAGAATCTGGAGTCCGAGTTAATGCCATACAATGAGGATTTGATAGGATTCTCCGGACATCACATAACGCCGGTAGGGTACATAAAGCTCCATGTGACATTCGGGAAGCCGCTATGCACAAAAAACGTAATCACACGGTTCATAGTTGTGGATGCTAAGTCCTCCTACAATGCAATCTTGGGTAGGCCGACATTGAATGCATTGGGGGTTGTTATCTCGGTCTCACATCTGGCTATGAAGTTTGTCAGTGATAACATCGAGGTAGTCACCCTTCGGGTTGACCAGAAGAAAGCAAGGGAGTGCTACAAGGAGTCCCTTAAAGTCGGTCGCAACCCTAACATAAAATACCAGCCCAATCCCGGAGAAGGCGAAGTGCTCCTGACAGAAGTAGACTACCGAGATGAGATAAAGAGAGCACCTGGATACCCCATCTAGAGCCGGAAGGAGAGTGCATCCCGGTCCAAATTGGGAAGGAAGAGGATTAGGTCATAAAAATTGGAGTCGACCTAGATGAAAAAATGAATGAGGATTTGTCGATGCTTATGAAGAATAATGCAAGCATATTCGTATGGAAGCCAACAGATATGCCTGGGATAGATCCCAATCTGTTTTTCCATCGGTTAGAGGTTGATCCCTCCATGAAATCGGTATGTTAGAGAAGGAGAAAGATGGCCCCTGAGTGCCTACAGGAGATCAGTGTAACACCCTAAGGGATATTACTGTAACTAAGCCTAGCTTTCTAAGAACAAAAAAGAAAGACTTAAAAACATAGAAACATGTTAAAGCGACTCATAAATATAATTAAATATTATATACGAACAATACAATGAGAAAAATACACGCCTAATACAACTCATCTATTACCCGAAGGTGTCGAATAAAACAAAAAGAGGAATATAAGAAAACAATATAAACTAGATTACATCTTCTTGCACGTGACTCCAAGCTCCACCTGTATATGTCTTCACTTCTATTCTGAAAAAAAAGGGAAACTTAAAGGAGTGAGACATAATGTCTCAGTGAGTGCTCTAAGGGTTCTACGGCTAGGTCAAACTTTTCTACTCTGACAACCTTCATTACTTATCTCTCATGGCTTTAGCCTCACTAGGCCTCTCATAATAATCCATACCTATGGTCGGGTCTACACCTTTCAATAATCAGTATTTCTTGTTAACTCCTCTCTCATTCTCACAATTGTTATACAATCTTACTATCTCATTCTTAACCTAAGAACTCTTTCTTACCCAAAACCTTCTCTAGTATTTAAACCCTTCATGTTTAGATTTTACTCTCCTTCCTTTTTATATTTAAGGTTATTCTCTAGGGATCAAGTCTAAGGTCATAGACATCATAAAATACTTTTGACATTCCCTTAACACTTACCTTAATACCCTCATTTTGTTCTCTCTTACTTGTCTTATACCTTTCTATTACGTTGTGTGAGGATTCACTCTTTCTCTATCTTATTCACAACTATTATTATCCAACTAGAACCCTCATAACACTATCCTAGGGCTTAGAGTCTCACTTATCCTTAAGGTAGCAAACACAATTTTAATTACAAGCATACATTTATTTCACATTTTTTGCCTAGTAACTAGACATACGCATCGTTTTGTTTTATCAAACAAGCATAACATACATTCATAACATAAGCACATATGCATAATCTCGACACTTCATCACAAGACACAATAACGTTTTCACACGTGTTCACATTACATCAATCGCTCATGAAGGTCACACTGACTTTACATAATTACAATTGTAGCATACTTCAACATATCATATGATAACAAGGTACATATGCATGCTATGTTCCTAAACCACTACTCATGCACATGTGGCACCAACCTAAACTTTTCAAAAAGTAGACTAGGAATAAATGCAGGCCATAAGAAGCGTCATCGATACCAATGCTTTTGGCTTTCGCACCCTCAACTAGCATGATATCCCCCGGTGACTAGTTAGGGTTACCTAGTTTTGCCAGTATGCCCTGGCTCCATGGGATCAGCATGGACCATTGGAGTTTTCCCAACCAGATAACCCCCAAGGCTAAGGTTAGACAACCCATCACAGCCTCCACCAACCAGATTCCTACATACTTTCCACATCACATAACTCAAATATTATGATGCATGGTCACAAATAATGCTTACAACTTTTTATAAACTTTTATCATGAAACATTGACACAATTTCATATTACACTTAGTTTTTTTCAAGGTAAATAATAATCATACAATATAAATTCAACAAGGCATAAGAAAACAAACAATAATGAGTTAAAAATTGTAAAAAGGAGTTCACAAACACAAAAAACAGAATAGCAAAAGTCGTATTCGCCCAACAGGACAGAAGTCCCACCCAGTGGTCCAGCGGACCTGCAAAGTGGGTTTGCGTCGGAACCCAACCCACCTAGCGGGTGTTTCATCCCGCCCAGCGAATCCGTGCGCCTAACGTCAATGCAGAATCCAGTTTTTGAAGAAAAGTCACCTAGCGGCTATCTAATCCCTCTAGGCGGATCTGAGGTACTAATTTTAATTTATTTTTTCTATTGTCTTTGGGTTTTAAACGCTTCAAGATAAATAATTAGATTCTTAATCACTCTTCTACATTGATAATTAGTCAATCTAATCTATAATTTCCTTACTCCCTCACAATCCCCTCAAAACCCATCAAATCCCTAAATTTAGGTATAAGGAGGGAGAAAGATAAATAGATGAACAAGAACAACATAAAGGATGAGGAAGGACACGGGGAGGAGCACTAACCTTTATGGACATGCAAAGCTGAGTCCTAGGGTTTAGGTCCTCCGATTTCTATTCCTCCTCTTTCTCTTTATCTTATTCTTCCTTTTCTCCTCATACGCTTTCTACCTTCTTTTTTCTTTTATTTTGTGACGGCTAAACCTAACCCTCATTCTCTATTCTCTTCTTATAACATGTGGATGGGTATGTGGCTTAGTGGGCTTTAGTCCCTTATTGGACCCTAGATGCTCTTTTGGGTTCTATGATAATATTTCTATTAATTTTTAATGCTAAGGTGTTAATAACAACAACACCAATAATAACAATAATAATAATATAATAACAACACCATAACAAAGAATTAATAATAATAACAACAATAACAACAATAAATATAATAACAACAACACAACACAATAATAATAATAATAATAGCAATAACAACAACAATAAATATAATAATGATAGGAACAATAATAAGAATAATAAGTGATCTAATAACAATAACTCTTAAAATGTCTTTTGTCTAATAACACATGGGAAGGGTCATACTACGAGCTAGCTCGTGCTTTATTTCTAGTACTTGAAATTTGGGGTGTTACAATCGGCAGACAGGTGGAAGAGTTGCTGAAAGCTGGATTCATTCGAGAAGTGAAGTATACCACACGGCTAGCCAATGTAGTGCTTATGAAAAAACAGAAAGGGAAATGGAGAATATATGTCGACTACACTGACCTAAACAAGCACTGCCTGAAGGACTCATACCCTCTGCTTGACATTGATAAGCTGGTGGATGGTTCATCCAGATTTCATTATCTGTCTTTCATGGACGCTTACTCTGGATACAACCAGATTCTCTATATCCAGGCGATCAAAGAAAACGACTTTTATGACTAAGAAAGCCAATTATTGCTATAAGGTGATGTCCTTCGGGTTGAAGAATGTTGGGGCTACGTATCAGAGAATGATGAATAAGGTGTTTGGGGCACAAATAGGGTGGAATCTGGAGGTATATGTTGATGACATGATCGTGAAGAGTGCCACCCTTGCGACACACCTTCAGGACTTGGAGGAAACTTTCGCCTAGTTGGAAAATTTTAATATGAGGCTAAACCCCAACAAATGTGCATTTGGTGTCTTGGCAGGAAAATTTTTAGGGTATATGCTGTCTGAAAGGGGGATTGAGTTAAACCCGGAGAAGTGTCGGGTTATACTAAAGATGAAGAGCCCTCAGAGTGTTAAGGAGGTTCAGAAATTGACAGGGTGCCTAGCTACGTTGACAAGATTTATAGCCAATCGGCACAAAATGCTGTCTTTTTTTTTCGGCTTTTAAGGAGGGGCAAACCTTTTGAATGGATAGATGATTCCGAAGCCGCGTTCATTAGGTTGAAAGAAACCTTATCCTCTCCCCCTACTCACTAAACCCGAGATGGATGAAGTGTTATACCTATACTTAGTCGTGGTCGATGAAGCTGTGAGTGTCGCGCTAATACGAGAAACACCGGAAGGGCAAAAGCTGGTCTATTTTGTAAACAGAGCTCTCCAAGGAGCTGAACTGAGATATCCCAAGATGGAGAAGTTTGTGTTCGCTCTAGTATTGGTGGCTAAAAGGTTAAGGCCATACTTCCAATCGCACCAGATTATAGTGAGAATGGATCAGCCAATCTGGCACATTATACACAGGCCTGAGTTAGCGGGGAGGATGACAACCTGGGCCATAGAATTATTAGAATATGGGATTCAATATGAACCAAGCCAGGCACTGAAAGCCCAAGCGCTAGCCGACTTCATAGTGAAGTTGACTTCGACAGAGTCCTCATCCGGTGATTTGACCTGAACCCTTTTTGTAGATGGGTCGTCCAATTAGAAGGGAAGCGGAGCCAGCATACTTTTGGAGTCTGTGGACGGCATTGTGTTGGAACAATCGTTGACTTTTACATTTCCCACCTCCAACAATCAAACAAAATATGAGGCATGTATAGCCGGATTCATTATGGCAGCTGACATTGGCGTCATGACATTGCGTGTATGTAGCGATTCCCAGTTGATGATCTCGTAGATTAATGGGCCTACCAAGTCAAAGAGCCGATATGGTAGAAGTATCTGGCAAAAGTTAAGACTCTCATTACAAAGTTTAATAAGATAGACTTTGTCTACATTCCCCGAGAGAAGAATATCAAAGCGGATATTTTATCAAAGTTGGTTAGCATGAAGTCTTTTGACAATAATAGGATGGTCATTCAACAGACAATCCATGAGCCCAATCTTGTGTTGATGATTGAGTCGGAGTAGAGTTGGATGTCCCCTATTATTAGCTATCTGAATGAAGGCGTCATTTTGGAAGACAAAAAAGAAGCAAAGAAGCTAGAGGGGTTCGCAGTTCATTTTTGCATAATGAATGATAAACTATATCGGCATGGCGTCTCACAACCATTGCTTAGATGTTTGAGAAAGCCGGAGTCTGAATACCTGATGGTCGAGATACACGAGGGATGCTGCGGCCAACACATGGGAGGTAGAGCATTGGCTAAGAAGATACTGAGCTAACTATTATTGGCCGACGTTAGAAAACGATGCTATAAAGTTTGCTAAAAGGTGCGACAGATGCCAAAAATGCTCTGACATTCATTTGCCCCCCCCCCAAAGATTTGAGCACGATTACTTCCCCATGGCCTTTCATATGGTGGGGTATTGATATACTCGACCCTTTTCCCAAAGCACTCGCCCAGGTTAAGTATTTGGTGATAGCGATTGACTATTTCACTAAGTGGATCGAGGTAGAAGCGTTAGCCACCATCATGACGAGCAATGTGGAGAACTTTGTATTTTGGTAGATTATTTGTAGGTTTAGGATACTAGATGTCCTAGTGTCAGATAACGACAGTCAATTTACAGATAGGAGCTGTAACACCCCAATGTTTTCCTTTAATTATTATTATTATTTGTTTGCCTTGTTTTTAATAAAATGATATTTTGAGAAAAAGAAATATTGGGCTTTTAAACTGGGGTTTTATAATTAGAATGTTTTTAAAAGTTTTAAAACCCTTTTATTGGGCTTAGTTTTATGAGTCCAAAGTGGGCTTATTCTTTCGCTTGTGCCTCCTTGGAGATACCGTGCCATCAGAGCCTTTGCAGTCAAGAAGTGAGGAACCTTAGAAAGACGCTGCTGCACCGTTCGCATCCTCTTGCTGGAGATCGCCTCTTTCAAGGTAAGGGGGGAGTGAGTTATCTCGCTTATGGGTATGACTTTGGTCGTGGGTAGAGGGGTTGGCCCTAGACCCCAATTGTTTATGAATTATATGGTTGTGTACGTGCAAAGGGGAATGCGATTTTCCCCAAATTATTAATATGCTTTATGAAAATTCTATGTTTAATTTATATGGATTATCATGGATTGTCTTTTTAAAATCTGTATCTTAGATCCACCCGGCAGGGTTAGATAGCTGCTGGGCGACCTTTCGTTGAAAACTACACTCCGCGTTGGTGCCGGGCGGGATGAACAATCCGCTGGGCGGGTTGGGTCCTGACGTGGACCCGCTGGGCAGGGTTCACAACCTGCTGGGCGGGTTGGTTGCGGTGCAGACCCGCCAGGCAGGATATATAGCCCACCAGGCGAATTCGTTGCTGGCACAACGAGCGGATACGATTTCGGCTATTTCGTTCTTTGTGCCTATGAACTCCTTTTTTTGCAGTTTTAAACTCATTGTTGTTTCTTTTTATGCCTTGTTAAGTTTATATTGTGCGACTGTTGTTTACTTTGAGAAAATTGAGTATGATATGAAATTGTGTTAATGTTTCATGATGAAAGCCTGTGAAAAGTTGTAAGTATTGTATGTGACCATGCATCATAACATTTGAGTTATGTGATGAGGAAAGTATGTAGGAATCTGGCTGGTGGAGGCCGTGATGGGTTGTCTAACTCTAGCCTTGGGGGTTATCCGGTAGGGAAAACTCCAATGGTCCATGCTGATCCCATGGAGCCGAGGCGTACTGGCAAAACTAGGTAACCCTGACTAGTCGCCGGGGGATATCATACTAGTTGAGGGTGCGAGAGCCGAAGACATCGGTACCGATCACGCTTCTTATGGTCGTGCATTTACTCCTAGTCTACTTTCCGACAAGTTTAAGTTGGTACCACATGTGCATAAGAAGTAGAAGCTAGGCATTGCATTACATATGTTTGTGCGTGTTCTGGTTTTTGCAAATTACTGTTAATTGATTATGTATGTGATGTGTATTCTACCTGTCTCCACTGTCATACTTTGAGCATGATGTGAGATGTATCTCACCCCCTTGTTTTCTGGTATTTTCTGTATGTGTCTGTGATATACAGGTGACGTCCAGCAGACCTTGAGGAGGAGTCCTAGAGTAAGGGCATTGGCCTCATTGCAGTTTATTTTACAGTTTCTTTACGGTATTGTCAACTCTGATAGTAATGTGACATCGGAGTCTTAGTTATTTATTATTTTAACTTTTAAACTTTAGACGAATAGTTTTACTTTTAAATTGGTTTATTTTATTTTATTTGGACTTGTATGGTCAACTATGGGCCACCATCATTTGGTTAATCAGTAAAGCATCTTATGGAGTTTTAGTAAATGTGAGTTATGCATGTGATGTCCTTTATTGTGTGAAGAAAAAGATTATAAACTATCGTTTTATTTCACAAATGAAAAGCATGTTATATTTTCGTAATATTTATTTAATAATTAGCTTTGGGGTAAAGGGTGTCATAGGAGCTTCCAAGAGTTTTTGGCTGGGTTGAAGATCAAGTAGCACTTCACATCTGTTGAACACCCCCAAACAAATGGATAGGCAGAGGCAGCAAATAGAGTCATCCTCAGAGGGCTCAGACGGAGTTTAGATGAAGCAAAGAGGTGTTGGGTTGAGCAACTACAACATGTCCTATAGGTATACCACACAACCCCCCACTCTTCCACTAGAGAGTCTCCTTTCTGCCTTACTTACGGTGTGGAGGCAATGATCCCAGCAAAAATTGGAGAGCCAACGTGGAGAGTGGCTAGCCTAAGGCTAGAAGATAATGACGGACTTCTACGCTCAGAGTTGGACATAGCAGAAGAAAGGAGAGAGGTCACCACCATAAGAGAAGCTGCTTTAAAAAGACAAGTCGCTGCGAGGTACAATAAGAAGGTTGTACATCGCGCTTTCAAGCCCGATGATTTGGTTTTGAGGCATGCTGACATAGGAAGGAGAAATGCCAGACAGGGAAAACTTGCCGAGAAATGGGAAGGCCCGTACCGGGTTACCTCAAAGATTGGAATAGGTGCTTACGCCTTAGAGACGCTACCAGGGATTGCTATCCCGTGGACGTGGAATGCAGGCAACCTTAGAGGATACTACAGTTGAGGCATGATTGGTAAAGCTAGTTTTGATTTCCTAGTTATTTTAAGTCTGTGGTATAGCTAGACAGAGTCACATATTACAACTTGTGGCTTTTGTAATATTTTTTGTCCCACGTGATTAATAAAATAAGAGTTTTCCTGTTATACAAAGCTAAGCACAGTGGTGAACGAATGCAAAAAAGGAGATTGCGAACTACCCCATTTACGTGGATTCGCTCTAGTCGGGGTAGGAAGATCGCTAAAAGAAGAAGATTGCGAACTACCCCGTGTACATGGATTCGCTCCAGCCAGGGTAGGAAGATCGCTAAAAGAAGAAGATTGCGAACTATCCCATGTATGTGGATTCACTCCAGCCGGGGTAGGAAGATCGCTAAAAGAAGAAGATTATGAACTACCTGTATACGTGGATTCATTCCAACCGAGGAAGGAAGATCTCTAAAAGAAGAAGATTGCGAACTATCCCGTGTAGGTGGATTTGCTCTAGCCAGGGTAGGAAGATCACTAAAAGAAGAAGATAGTGAACTACCCATGTACGTGGATTCGTTCCAGCCGGGTAGGAAGATCGCTAAAAGAAGAAGATTGCAAACTATCTCGTGTACATGGATTTGCTCCAGCTGGGGTAGGAAGATCGCTAAAAGAATATGATTGCGAACTACCCCGTGTACGTGGATTCGCTCTAGCCGGGGTAAAAAGATCACTAAAAGAAGAAGGTAAAGACAAAGATATTGAGAAGCGCAAACAAGCATGAAAGCATTTACTAAAAGTGCAAAGAACGGAAGCGAACAAGCACAAAAGCATCTAATGAAAGCATTAAAAACAAAGGCACAGAAAACAATCTATACGTATAAAGCAAAGCACATATATAAAATTGTACTCAACAAATGAGACATTGAAACTTGTCATTTACATTCATTGTAATCACATGTATACATAGTCTGAAGAAAACATAAACAAAATTACAAAATAAATCGGCATCCCGACCCTTTAATCTCTAACGTTGGCAGCATCTTCAGAGACATCGGCGTCTCCAGGTTCAGGATCATCACCAAAGATCACTACGTTGGTGGAAGGCGGGATAGTTGACATCACCTGCGAGGTCGATATGAAGCTATCTACATGTTCCCTTGCGGCATCTTGCTTATCTGCTTGAGGCTTGGGATCAACCCCGACACCTTGAGTTTCTCCACCGGCTTCATCTTCCCCAGCGTCAGAATCAGTTGTTGGAACAACAGGATCTGCCAACATCATGTCACCATTTACATTCGCTTCGGTTACTTCGCAATTCGGTTAGGCACACTCAAGGTCTATATTCTTCTAGAGGAGGAAACGCACTTGCTTCATCATGTTCTCGAATGAGAGCTGGACGGACTCAATCTAGTGGCGACGCATTAACTGGGTCTCTTCTTGAGAAGCTGCCATGCCGGATTCCAACTCTTGCATCATAGCTTGCAAATCTTTAACTTTGTTTCCTGAAGCTTGGAGCTGAGAGGATAAATCTAGATCCAGCTTAATGTACTTAGTATTTGCAGCAGACAGCTTTAATTGAAGATCCGCTTCGACTTTGGCCAACCACATTCTTTCAGCTTTCTCCTCTGCCTGCTCCCCCTTTAGAGAGTGCACCTCCTCCTCCAGCTTGGTGATCCTACGGCCGCATTCTTCTTTTGTCGAGCATGTTCCTTCCTCGGCTTGTTTCAGCTGGGATATGATTGTGTCTTTCTCAGCCAAGATGTTTAGGGGGTTTTGGCTGCCGAATGCCTCCCTCATCAGCACGTATGTCATCTCTAGTATGTCATCGGTCGCGGTCCTTTTCCCGGAGATGACAACAAAAGGAACGCCGGCAGGAATGGCTTTTGAGACCCCGACTTGCACGCCAACATCAGAAGACATAACATTGGCAGCAGCTGGTCTTGTGGATGTAGGCCTATCCCAGCCCCTGGCTTCCTTGATAACTATGCCCTTTGTCACTGTAGAGGTCAAGGGGGAGGGGGGAAACGCCTTTGTTTTCTCCACCACTTTAACCTTTCCCCTTGGCCCTTCTTGGTTCCTTGGGTTTAGCCACCTTATTCTGTTGGAGGGCCAAGGCAAATTCGGCCATCTTCGATTTCACCATCGTATCTGCAAGAAAACATAAACCTAGTCAAGTTATGCACAAAATATCAAGACAATCAAAAATAAACATGTACAAAGTTCACATAAACACACCAAAATTTTGGCAGTATTCAACAGGAGTGGTGCCAATTAACCACTGGTAGGGGATATGGTCCTACAAGTTCTTAATCATGGCAGAAAAATTGTCCCGAGCTCGAGCTTCCTCCGGGGTCAGGTCATTATTTCAAACCAAAAACTTATTGGGATCCAAGCAATAATGGTCGTATGACTAGTATAGAGGGAACCGAGGCTTTGCGACATTCTCCCCTGCGTCACAGACCATGAAAAGTGCCTCCCAACTCTCTCTACGGGGCGTAAAAAGAAAAATTTGTCCTTGTAATGTTTGTAAAAGTCCTGGAAGGGTTTAAGAAGCGCTTGACCCCGAACGCTTCGAAAAGACACAGGAAAATTTATTATCGTAAGTTTGGTAGATTGGGGTGAAGTAATACAAAAACAAATTCTAGTTGCAAACAACCCTCTCTCGGTTGCACAGACCTTCGAACACCACGAGGAAGCCCTAAGAGTTGGGATGAAGCTGTGAAGGCACGACGTTGAGGAAGTTGAGGACGAACACCTGAAACTCTATTAATGGTAGCCTAATTCCAAGGTACTCAAAAAATGTTAAGTACATAGGGAGGAAGTCGGGTATAAATACCCTGTCGTTGCAGCCTCGGCCTCATCCAACGAAGTCCCCATGTTTTCCTTCCTGCCTTGCAAGCATATATGACTGTCATCCTAGGGGCTACCATGTCAAAGGGCATTTCAGCAGCAGCTCGGCTTAGCTCGAGGCGACCCACCAAAGTGTTTAAGGCTGCCTGGTTCAAGCATGATCGGGTCCCAGCCACTTCCTTGTCAACCCAGTCAACATTCAGACCAGTCACGTCATGGTAAGCCTCAGGAGTAGTTTCCACATTCCTGATAGCTTTTCCCATCTCCCTGTCAAAAACATTGGAAGAAGGATCAGAAGGGGTCGATTGGGGCTTTAACTACAAACCAACCCCGGTGCTAGGCTGCGTCAACTTTTTAACCCCAGAAGTGTTGCCCGGCTCGGAAGGAATCCTTATTAAGTCTGGATATTGCACCTAGGCTTTGGCATACTCCAATACCTCGTCCGGGCCGTATGGCTTCCCTATGGTTTTTAAGTGGCTTCAGCACTTGTCTAAGACCTTAGGAAAGACTATGATCTCAGGCAGCGAAGGTTGTTTTGGGTCAGTTGTCATAGGGAGCTCATTAGTCCTCCTTGCGGACCTTTGTCTACCCAATCTACCTCAGATCGCTACCCCCCCTCGATGTAGCTACAAAATCAGCCGAAGAATCGGCGCTACCGACGACACCTTCCTGACCACGGTGACTGGTGCAGTAGGACGAAGGCACCGTCGTAAACTAAAATAGCTAGTTAGTGGTGAAATCCCCCAGGCAGCTTCCACGACTGCCATGAGCAGAAGACAAAGCATCGCGTCTACGCAGGTCATCTTCAACGAAACGAAAACACAATACAGTACAAGAAACCAGAGTACAAGGGAATATTTAAGGTGAAGACGAGAACAAAAATGTTACCATAGTATAGGAAACGGTTGGTGATGAAGAGTAATTGAGGTATAACAACAGGCTTCACACCTTTTACTAGAGTGGAAAAACACAGGAGGTAGAAAGTATTCTCACGGAGAAGAAAGAAAATCTTAACAAGCAGAATGAGGGTAAGCGTACCAAACCGTGAAAGCCTAAGCTTTTATATTACGAGCCCATATCAGGGCTAGCCAAGTCCAAGATTTGGGATCAGAAGACAACTACCAAATCTCTTGGAATTCGAAACACTACGGAGTTCAAGAATTCGAATCATTACACATTTAATGTGCCTCGACTATCTAAAAGATACAACATAGCTGTCCGAAAAATGAAAAGACACTCGAACCTTTTGACTACGAAGTCGACAACCCTTTCCTAACGGAAAGTCTTACCAACGTGGGGGCAACATCATCCCGGACCCTCTTCTAGGCTCTTAAGCCGATGATGCCTATTCTAAGCATCACTGGCTTGGGGACAATTGTTATGGGGCTGACTTAGACTCTTAAGCAGACGATGTTTTTCTAAGCATCACCCGCTTGGGAGCAACTATTCTGGAGGTTACTTGGACCTACAAATCTAAGTCAGCCCAATGTCACCTATCCCAGCTAGCACAGCCTCGGGTATCTCGACTCATAAACCCCTACTATCCTAGCACAGCGTGGGAAGCACCTAATGGCAAGGAACGCGTGTAGTTAGGCACCCAAATGCACGCTGCCACGTGGCACCTTACTCTAATAGAATTTCCCTCCAAAACACACTATATAAAGGACTCCACACCCATTAGGTACACACACTCTCTCTCATACTCACTCACACTTGGATTCTTACTGACTTAAGCATTGGAGTCCTTGCAGGTGCCACCACTGAAAACACCAACGACCACCGTGGGAGCTCATCGGAGATGCACTCTTGTGTTCACCACACAACAATATTTATTGCTATGTTTGTAATTTTTCAAAAAGGAATGTATATTGATGGTAAAAGTAGTTAGGGATTCTATAATACCTTGAAACATATTGACATCTAACCAAGTACTTATTAATATTTATTTTTATCTACAAAATTTAATTTTATTAAATTCAAGATTAATTTGAATACTTGAAATAAAATTTTATGTCTTTATTAAAAACTTGATTAGATTCATAACACATATTTTTAATTAAATTGATTTACCATATCTCAAAATCATAATAAAATATACATGTAGAGTAACAAGGCACCACAGTAATCATCATAAAGTATTTACATAACTAAAATATACTGACTACCCCATAACAAAATCGAGAAGTCCTAGATTATAGTAGTGTGTACACTAAACCCCTATACCTAAGTAACTAGTAAAAGATGAAATGATGTTAAAAGTTGTCTCCAAAAAGAGTCCTCCTCATAGTCTGACCTAGTCTCTCCTATATACTAGTGTCGTCCTCAAAAAGTATCCTTTCTAGAGCTCATCATGTGTCCACTGGCCTAATGGCTATACTGAAGGTGAGATTTGTACCGCAATCAAAAATAGTACCATCCTCTAAGTATGATGCGCGAACATTCATACAAAGAAACAAAAACAGAAATGGAGGAGTGGGGTGATTTAATCCTTAAATCACTTTTATATAAGATTCATATGTTTTACCTAAAACAAATATAAAAATATGTATGATGATGTGATGTATGTAAGGATGTTCCTAAGTATTGGACCTAAATTTTATGCAACACTCAATACTCAATACTCATACTTAAATTCCAACTTATATGGGTCCATATCTCATCAGATGAACGTCATCAATTAATCTTAACTTTTAAGAAATGATTGGGAGTACATATCCCCCGCTTGGTATGATCATCATTATTATCATCATATTCTTAAAAAACGACCCACTGGCCAAATCCTAGGGGCATACCCTCTACCAATCTTAGTGATGCTGAGTAGGTGTCAGAGTTATCAAGTTAGTTATGTCATTATCCCGGTCTAAAGGACACTACCCTAGCCATTGGAACATTCACAACTCGATACCATACCTTCTAGACCTTAACAATGGTCCTTGTCTTTCATCCTGCAACATGCCAAACTGTTATTCCCATCTCAACAGATCACGTGCACTCACTGCATGTTTCTTTAGACTCATAAACTTATGCATGATTCACAAGACGCATACCTCACAATATAGTATGTCATGGTTAACAGACAGTACTTCTCACTGTCTATACTTTTTAACAAGTCTTGGTCCAATACCTCCTCATGGGTATTGTGTCATATCTACTAAGTGATTAAATATAATCATAAATAATTATTTATCTTCTATATAGAATAAATTTTATTTTTCACTAAAATTTTCTTTTATTCAACTTTTAAACTTTTTTTTATTAATATACATTTTTATTTGTTAATTTATAAATTGATAACCGAATCAAACTTTCTTTCCTTCTGACAAAAATTTATTAATAATAAAATTTCATTTTCTTTCCTTTTTTTTTTTTTCTAAAAACCGTATATATCTTTTAAATAGGATTTTGATTAACTTATAAAAATAAATTTACATTAATTTTCAATTTAATATAAAAACAGAATTATAAATAAAACAAAATTACAATATTATTTATAAGACAATTATAAAACAGAATTATATTATTTTACCTAATTCAAATAAATATTTATTTTAATTGTATATAAAAATATACAATTTTTTTTAATAGAACCATACGTATATTTGTTATAAAATAGAATACCTATTTTTTTTTATATTCTTATCTTTAAAAACTGTTTTTAATTATAAAACAGAAATATAAAAATGTATTTATTTAACTTATCAGAATCTATAAAACATATTTTATACTATGTTATTTAATTGAAACAAATCATTTAACAGTTTAATATTTGTTAAACAGAATACATATATTTATATTTTTAATTTTTCAAACTATTTTATTTATATAACAGAAATATAAATATATTCATTTTCCTAATAGAATAGCTAAAGAACTTTATATTTTAATTATAGCATAAATATATATATATATATATATATATATATATATATATTCTTTAATAGTTTAATAAAATACTTTTTAAAACAGATTTTTAAGAATACTATGATTTACGTTTTTACGAAACATCTTTTTCAATCTAAGTTAATATTTTAATTACTTTCATATATTTACTTAAAATTCATACATCAAAATAAGACTAATCATTTAAATAAAAAATCAGTATAAAATAATGAATTACCCTATAAAATCCATAAATTAACTGATTAAAATTATTTTTGATTAATATCAACCATTTAAATTAATTCCTAATTAAGTTTAACCAATTAAATAAATTTTAATTTATTTTAACCAATTAAAATTATTTTTTACAAACATTAAACGGTAAAATAAATAAATAAATAAAAGTAACAATAAAAATTTTGATCAAGCATAAAAATCAATTCTAACCAATTAAATTACAAGATAATAAATAATAAATATAATCATCATTACATATTCACAAGATAATCACAACAAAGTAATTTATAAATCATTCACATAATTATAAACTAACGGATTTGGGGGACAAATCCAACCTATAAATCTCAAGTTAATGATCATAGAATTAAAGCCCCATTATCCCCCACCTTTTTTTTTTATATGCTAAATTTTTTTGTTGATGAAGAAGGTGCTCATGGATGAACCATAAGAAATGCACATCCAACCACATGAGAAAACAATACATAGCAGCCAAGTTCTGCATATTGTGTAGTTTAAAACAACAAATTTTGCATTGCAAAACAACATGATAGCAAATTAGCAAACCAATACAGCATAACATCAGCTTGTACATGGTAAGAAGGTATTTCCTCCAACCAAAGAACCAAAAATAAGCATGTCTGAATCTTTACTCAACTAGTGTGTGTCCACCATACAACCATGCCTAAGTTATAAATCTATGTTTTGCTATAAGAAAGCAAGTTCTCATCTAACAACTGGCATTGGAAGTGTTCCTTGATGACAGTTGTTAGCACTGTGACATATTGCTAGCATATTGATCCTATAGAAAACTGCCTCTATGATTGTATAGGGGAGACCAACCTTAAGTCTGATTGATGAATGTAAGTAATTAATGACAACACCTACAAGAAGTTGAAAAATCTAACCCCTTTTTATACATTCAACTGGGTTAGAACACCATTTTGAGAAAAGGCAATTACTTCCCTTCTTCATGGCCATGAACCAAGACCACGATATAACTTTAATATGATCTAAAACCGAACACATATCAAAATTACCACCTTGAAAAATGATTTTATTTCTCATGAGCCATAGTGACCAGTTTACTACGTGCCAAATTAAGTATTTGCATTTTTTTTAAGTGTTTCCCCCTTGGTAGAGATCCATGTTGGTGGTAGTGTTTAATGATGTAGTACCATTGATACCCCCCAGCCAAGAGAATACATGAGACCATACTTGATAGGATATGTGACAATAGAAGAAGAGGTGATATGTAGTTTCCTCATTATAGACACAAAACACACACAAAGCCTTATGTTGAGCATCTATAATATTCCTTTTTAACAATTGAGCACAGGTAGGTAATCTGTCCAGTAGAAGGCGTCAAGAGAAAGCTAATACCTTTGAGGGTATGCGACATTGCCAAAATTTTTAAAGACTACATTTGCAAGACCTTGTTGGGGACCAGACCCCTGCTGATTTTGCAGGTAAGAGTAGGTAGATTTTACCGAGTAAGTGTGAGAGGGGTCTTCCAACCCCATTCATCATCCCCTTCAAAACATAGGGTTATAGCATTTAATTGCTGTTGTAATTCTTGTAAAACTTCCTCCTCCCATTGCAAAAGTCTTCTCCTCCATCTCCATAACCAATGCTAAGAATCCTGAAACCATCCCCCAACTTCAACCATTGTAGCCTCTTTGTTAGAAGAAACAAGAAAAAAGCCTTAGATATAAGTCTTTCAAAGCCGAGTTCCCAACCTATACATCATGCCAAAAGCGTGCTTTGTTTCTACTCTTAATCTTCCTAAATATGGCATTTGAGAACCATAATGGAGGAGCACTTTTAACCACTTCAATATTACAGAGGTCTCTCCACCAAATAGATGTTTGTTTTGGTTCCCGTAGTGTTGTGGCAGTACTCGATTCAGATTTCCATATCTATAAGACAGCAAACTAAACCAAATAGCATTTATGTTAGTCAAGAAGCGCCATTTTTGCTTTGCTAATAAACTTAAATTGAATAACTGCAGGTTTTTATCCCTAATCTTATGCTGAGGTTGACAAACTTTCTCCCAACTAACCCAAGCCACTTTATGTGAATTGTCACTACTAGAATAGAGAAATGATCTTTGTATTCCAATTAAGATCTTTAACACCTTCTTTGGGACTTTGAAAAAGGAGAAGTAAAAAAAAGGCAAACTTGATAGAACAAATTTAACTAATACAATTCTCCCCCCTAATGAAAGATGTTTGCCCTTCCAACTAGCCAATCTTATTTTCATCATGTCAATAATAGGATGCCAAGTTTCCATCCTCCTAGAATTTGCACTAATAGGGAGTCCCAAAAATTTAAAAGGGATTTTACCAATAGAGTAGTGTAGGAAATTAGATGCTGCCACAAGGAATTTGTCCTCCACATTGACCCCAACTCGATTGCTCTTAAAGAAATTCACTTTTAATTCTAAGACCAATTCAAAACTCTTGAGGATAATCTTTAAAGCCCATAAATTATCCCAATTTGCTTCCCCAATTAGAAGAGTATCATTCGCATATTGAAGTAGTGAGATTTGATCTGCCTCATCCACCTTAAAACCATAGAATTTCCCTAATTAAATAGCTCTATACATTAATCCACTTAATGCTTCCGCCACAATTAGAAAAAGGAAAGGGACCAAAGTGTCCCCTTGCCTTAAACCTTTAGTTACTTGGAACTCTTTGGTAGGACTCCCATTTACAAGAATAGAGAAAGAGCTTGAGCAAACATATTTTTTCATTCACAAACACCATTTTTCACAAAAGCCTAACCGAATCATCATGTATTCCAAAAAAGCCAACTTACAAAATCATAAGCTTTTTCGAAGTCTACTTTCAAGACAAAACAACTTCGTTTAAGCCTTTTTGCTAAATCTAGCACTTCATTAGTAACTACCACTCCATCTAGTATTTGTCTTTGTGGCAAGAACGCTGTTTGGCTAGAAGAGATAATTGACCCCAAGACATTTTTTAATCTCAAAGCCAGTAGTTTTGACAATTTTATAAATACTTCTTTTGAGGGAGATGGGATGATATTTTGATAGAGTTTGAGGGTTTACTTTTTTAGGTACCAAAGCAAGAAATGCAGATAGAACTCCTTTTGGTAGTTTCCCATTATCATAAAACTCTTGAACCATGGCACATACCTCATTTTGTGCACATCCCAACATGTTTTGAAGAAAGTAAAATTGAAGCGTCGTCTAGTCCTAGGATTTTATATCTGTCATAGCTCCACACACATCTTTTATTTCATTTGGAGTGAATGGGGTTGAAAGAAAATTATTCTCCTCTATGCTCAACTGTTGAAGTGTGACCCTATCCAAGTTGGGTCTTTTCAAAGTGGAATATGAGAATAACTTCATGAAGTGCTCCATAATTGTTGACTTTAGCTCCTCAACCCCCTTAATCGAAGACTTAAATGAGAGCGAATGCAAGCATGAAAAAATGATGAGTTTGCATCCCCTTCTTATAGCCATTTTACTCTTGCTTTTTGAAATAGTAAACTCTCCTTAGCTTGGAGGAGTTGCCACATGGTGCCCAAAATTTTTTGTTTGTGTTCAATGCGGTGTAACTCATGAGATTGGTCCAAATCATCTAACTCATTCATATCTGAAACTGCCTTATCAATTTTCAACTCAATCTTTCCAAAAACCTCCTTATTCCAACTTTTTAAGCACTCCTTCAACAACATCTTAAGGTTCACTTTGAAGGAGTATATATGATAGCCTTGTGCCTAAAATTGCTCCTAAGATTTTGACACGAAATGATAGAAACCTAGGTGTTGATATGATATGATACATCTTGCTTACCCACCCATTGAGTATTGACATTCCATAGAGTAATTAGTGCGTCTGATATAAGGAATTGATCGATCTTGCTTTTAGTAGACCCATCTGGCTTAAACCATGTGAATTGTTTACCCAAAAGCAGAACATCAACCAAGTTCATTTGCTCAATGAATTTCTGAAAATCCTTTTGTTCCCTGTGTTCTCTTCTCCCATTAATCCCCCTCTGTTCTTCTGAGGATTTTACTACATTGAAATCTCCGGCTACCACCCATAGATTACCTCCTAATCCTCTCTTGGACATAATTAAGTCTTGCCACAATTTTCTCTTCCTTTGCAATGAACATGAGTATACATTCACTAAAAAACAATGTTTATTATTTTGACCCTAATCTACACAAATGCCTACAAAACCCTCTCTTGTAAGTGAGAATTTTACCCTTAAAATACCAGTTTTCCACATAATTAGCAAGCCCCCAGCTAGGCTAGACGTTGGCCTTCCACCCAATCAATATCAAAGTTTCCACCTAAATTCTGAATCACTTTATCCTTAGCCAAGGACAATTTTGTTTCTTGAATAAGATATACATCCGCCCTTTCTTTTGTAAAAAGGGATCGTATCTCACTTTTCTTAATACGACCCCTAATACCCCTAATGTTGAAAAAGATTATCTTCATAAATTACCTATGTTCTGGACCTTAGAAGCTTTGTCCCTTGATTCCATTTGCTGAATCTGTGAAATGTACATCCCATCACCCCCTATAGCAGATACCCATAATTCTTTTGCCAAAGACAATATCTTCTTCGTCGTTTCTTTCTGAGTCTTGCAACAGCCTTTGATTGCATCTGTGGATGTCTGAATCTGTAAGAGAGATGGTTTTGTCATCCTTTTTGGTCCTTGCTCTTTTCCTTCCTTTATCTTCCAAAGAACCTTACTTGGATCAATTGACTGTGGCACAATCGCATTTGACAAATATCCAATTTCCTCAATTTGCATGGTCTTAGTGATAGGATCATGATTCATAGTGGGTGGGAATTTGTTATTTGCTTTCTAGATTTTTGTGGAGTCATTCTTCTAATAGCCTTTACTCTTGTTGTTTTCTTCTTCATTGCAATACCCTTGGAGCCACTAGGATGAGATGGGGCTTTTGTGTTTTCTCCACTTGATTGGGCCATAAGTGTCTTCTGCTGGCCCAAAGTGTAAGTCTTAGTATTTGATAATCAAATTGAAGGCAATAATAAGCATAAACTCATAATAACTCAAATTTTAACCAAAGTCTGTCAGCTTTATGTTTTTTTCCCCACACTTTGGAGAGTGGTACAACATAGTCATTTGTCCTTACAACAACAGTCATTTAAGTTTTAACTACCTAATATATGACTGACTAGCTATTATCTTCAGAAGAAATATATGAAAATATCTTCTATTTGGTTATTTAAAGATTTCGAATACTAATATAGGGGTCTTTGGTTTGTGAAAAGTATATTGTTTTTCCTGTTTTATTTTTCATTTTTAATTTAAAAATATTAATTTATTTTTATTTTGTTTGCTACCATGATTTTTTATAAGAAATCGTAGAAAAACGAAAATGTTTTTCTTTTTACCTTTATTTGTTCAATATAAATATTTGAAAATAAAAAAAATAATTTTTTTGTATTTGAAAAGGAAAATAAAAATAAAAATAAAATATATTCTCTGAAAGTAATCAAGTCCATAGTTATTCCAATATTAGATATTGTTATATTATTCATTTGAAGATTTTTTAAATAAATCATTCCCTTAAAATATAAAACCTTTGCCAAATTTCTATTTTCATGTGACTCGGATAACATATTAAAAGTTGGTTAAGAATTTTGGTAACTGGACTTACCTTGCACCAAATGATTATTGAATAAATATGAAAAAAAACACTAAAATAAAATTAAATATTATTTTCATAATTTCATAAGTTAATTGCTTTTTTAAAAGAAAAAACTGAAGAGAAAAAATTAATCTCTTTTTCTTACTTGAAGCACTTAGGATTAGAGTTGGCAAAATTGGCCCGGTCCGATGGGCCAACCCGCTTAGCCCACAAAAAGGGCTGGGTTAGGCTCAAAAAAACCTAGCCCATAAGAAATCGGACCAATTTAGCTCAACCCGTCTGGCCCGGCGGGCCAACTAGGACTGGGTCGGGCTGGCCCGCATGGGCTTCAAGCTAGCCCGGTTTATATATATATAAATTGAAAATTAAATAAATAACATTAAATTATTTATATATAATATAAGTGAAAAAAAAAGGTCTCACGAAACGCTCCAGTGCTCCACGCCTCCAACATAGTCAATAAAGACATTTTCTAAAGTAGTTAATATCTTTAAAAAAATATAGTTTATTGATATTGTAAATAAAATTCACTTTAAGATATATTTTTAATAAGATTATTGAGTAATTAAGTAAATTATATATGAAGAAAAATGTTCGTTTATACTAGAAAGTATGTAGAATTTAATTTTAAATATTAAATATCATTTAAATAAATTAATTTTATATAATTTTTGGTAAATAAAATAATAATTAAAATAAATAACAATGTTAATCGTGTACAAAAAAATTCAAGCCAAATTGACTTGGTGACCTGCATAGGACTGAGCTGGGCCACCAAATTACAGGCCCGATCATAAACCGGCCCGGCCCGTTAAGAACTAATGGTCCATGCGGGCCGGGCCAGGCCAAACCTTTTGACAGCTCTACTTACGATCAAGGCAATGCATAGAATTCCGGCGAACAATGGTCGATTGACGTGACACGTCATTGTGAAGTTTTAACCTGTAAATTCTTATAGTTTTCTCTTTTGTAATGTGGTTGGGTAAACTCATGTCCTTATATAGATATTTTCTATTTCACGTGAATTTTGTCAAGCAATAAAATTAAGAAGAATTAAAAAAGGTAATATGTATTAATTTTTGAAATTTAATCTTTAATCCGCATATTACTTTCCTAAAAATGAATGATTGTCATCACATTCATTAAATATTAATTAAATATCAAATATATATTACAAATTAAATATTAAATATATACTACAAATATCGGAAAAATATTGGGAAACAGAATGAAGAAGAATTGGATATAAAATCAGACTATTAATGTTTGAATCTCTAAAATCATTTCCGTAATTTCTTTTCTTCAATTTTCAAAAATTAATTTCCTTTATTATGATTGTTTCAAATGCTTTTGAAATTATATTTGAAATCACATCCCATAATTTTGTAAAAGAGATTACTTTCGCATCTGGAATCATTTGCAAATAAAAGGGACGTTGATTGATGTTATATCAATCATATGTTTTGATTTAAAACAAATAATAATATCTTCAAATATGTTAAGATAGAAAAAATATAATATTCTTTGTCAAATGATAGCAAGATATGTGTTGGCCTTCAATAAAAACAAATTATATACAAAGTTATCAATACTCCACTGGTCATGAACAAGAGCAAAATTATATCAATTATCAATTATCACAATTATATTTATTATATTTATATTTTACAAAAAAAGGTTTGCTGCACAAGCATATATATATATATATATATATATATATATATATATATATATAAGAAGGTTTTATTATGTAGGCAAATGCCATGTGCATCACCATATTTATTTTTTTCTTGCCTAAATATCATTGATTTTTTTTAATTCATAAAAACACATTATTATACTTAATTATAGTAATTATAACAAGTATACATTTTAATTAAATTAATCAATTTAATTATTAAATCCTAAAAGAATTTTGATTCTATATAATATGACAATCAATTTGTTCAATTTTATGGTATGTTTCTTTATAATTATGATAATAAACAAAAAGTTACCATAATTATAAAAATATTACATAAAATTTAATAAATTGATTAGTACATTATATAAAATCAAAATCTATTTAAGATTTAATGATTTATTTGATTAATTTAATTGGGATATATACTTGTTAATAAATTGATTACCATATATATAAATTAATCAAAACAAATATTTGAATGAATCAATTATGTGCAGTAATAATTTAAATTAATTAATATTTATTGAATGATGATGTTAAGATGACTAATAATTTAAGCATAATATATATATTACATAAATGATATTTTGAACTATATATAATCTTAAAACTATTATAATTTAATCAAAAACAAATATTTGAAATAATTAATTAATATTTCCTACAATAATTTAATATAATTCATTATTATTTATTGAATAGTGATATTAGAATAATGTTGGCAAATGTACAAAATATTGTGACTTTAATCAATCACTATAAAAAATAAAAAATATCACGATTTACATGATTTTAATATAAATTGTAAAGATTATAACACAATTTTGTATTCATGATTTAGATGATTTTAATATTAATTGTAAGGATGGAGAGAAAAAATAATTAGACTTTCTTACTTAATTATATAAAACAAAATTTGTACGAGAATACACAAAAAATAAAATTTTCTATGAATTTTCAACAAAATCAAGGAAATAATCATTTTTTTTTAATTATAACAATGCAAAAAAAAATGTAGAAAAAATCACAAGAAAATCACAAAATTAATATAAAAATATGCATAAAAAAATTCAAAAGAAGAATTCAAAGGTTCTATTCATATTAATTATAAAGATATATTTGAAAAGTATAAAATATTGTGACTTTAATCAATTGCTATAAAAAATAAAAAAAATCTCAATTTAAATGATTTTAATATTAATTGTAAAGATCACAACACAATTTTGTATTAAAGATTTAGACGATTTTAATTGAAATTGTAAAGATGGAGAGAAAAAAATAATTAGACATTCTCATTTAAACTTATATAATTATATTTAATAAGTTCAAATAACAACATAGTTGCTTCATGGCTTTTGAATCATGTTTCAAAAGAAATCATTGCAAGTGTTATGTTCTCATCAATGATTGTTAAAATCTAGATTGATCTACAAGAGAGGTTCCAACAAGAAAATGGACCACGTATTTTTCAACTCAAGAAAGAGCTTCTTGGTTATTCTCAACGCTCTCTCTCAATTAACTAGTACTTTACCAAGGTCAACTCTCTTTGGGAAGAACATGCGGAGTACCATCCTCTGCATTCTTGCACATGTGGTGGAATTCAACCTGTTCTTGATATATGCACATTTATTAGATATTTGTTAAACACTTTTGGATTATTTATTAGATATTTTTTAACATGTATTGACATTATTGAATTATGTTTTAATAAATTATTTTATATCTTCTTAGAATATTATTGAACAAAAATATAGAATTTTTAAAAATTTCATCTTTTTAACTAATATTTAAATTTATTTAATTAATATTATATATTATATATAATAAAATATTTGTAAATTATCTTTAAAATTAATTTTTATTAATTAAAATAATTTTTGACCTTTTTAAAATAATTTTTTTTAAATGTATTCATTAGATTAAACGAAAGAACTAAAAGGACTAAATATTGTAATTAAATGAAATTTTAATATTTTTAAATATATATAATTTTTATTCTTTAAATTTAATTTAGATTTAATTTTTTTTAATTTTTTAATTTGTTAGTAAGTATTTGTATTCTTAATTAGAACAATAAGTTTATTAAATACTTTTTTCGATTATTTATGAAATTATATTTAATATATATTGACATAATTGATTTTTTTTTAATAAATTATTTTTTATCTTATAAAAATAATATAGAAGATTTTAAATATTTTATATTTTGTATTTTGTATTTAATTCTTAAATAAAATATTTGTAAATCATCAACATTAATTTTAGTAATTAAAATAATATTTTAAAATTAAAAATTTCAAATGTATGTTTGTGTATGTTGCAACCAGGGTCACAGTGAGACGACGAAAAATATCTAAAAATTATAGAAGAATCGCCACTATAATTTATTGAGGGAAAACATATGGAAAACTCAAAAATGGTCTTGAACCTAAATATGGATTCGGGAGTCAATTACACATAGGGAATGTATTAGCACCTTATGATAGCTGTTATAAAAATGATTATCCTTAACCTAATGTGTGAAAATAAAGTGAAATAACGGGACCACATAAGAAGGAGGGTTGAATTGTGTGTTCAAAAACTTTTTTGCAAAACTTTAGACAATAAAAAGAGGCGAAACGAATAAAACAAGATAAGGATAAGGAAAGAGAAGCAAGTAAGGGATTTTTATATTGGTTCACTTAACCTGAGCTACATCTAATACCTTTGTCTAGAAGGATTCCACTAACCAACCCTTGGTTACAAACGAGTATTCCTACCAACTTTTTCAGGCCTACAACAATGATCACCTTAGATCACTTAACCCAAGTATTCTTTTGTCACAAAGTCTCTTTAGGCCTTCACAACACAAAGGAGTGTTTTTACAGAAATCTACTCACTAAGTGAGGATATGAAACTACAGAGCAAATTACAATAGCTTTGCTATGCAAAGAATAAGAAAAGTTAAGAGCTTATACGAATTGGTCCAAGGAAGGATTTTGCGATTTTTTGTTACAAAGACTTTGTCTTTTTTCATATCTCAGAAACTTTGGACTTGGTGTAAATATATAGTCTTGAAAAGCTAGCCATTGAGGTAGACGAACTTCAAGCTTTAGAGACACGTTGTAAAACTTGTCCTTTGTAGTAAGACTTGTATTGAGTTTGCAGGAAAAGACAGAAGAATGTCTTTTGTGGTTGCACCAAAAAGGATGGTATAGTTCTGTGCTTCAAAGTTACTTTTTCTGAATATTCATTATTCTGATTTGACAGCCTGATAAGTTAACTTTCTTTTATGCAAAGTTGTATTTATATATAAACATATATCTACTTTTCATTTAATACGAGATATATTTGAACGTTAATGCTCATAAAAAGGAATAACACATTAGTATCGGAGCGTATAAGTATAAATCGATTTGAACTTTTAAACTTAGCTGAATTCTAAAAATGTTTTAGATAAGATATTGGACGATTTTCAAAACGAGAGCGCATAGTTAAAGTAAAGCACTTGATGCTTGGTTAAAAAGGCGCGTTGTGTAACACCTTTAACTGTCAACTTTTTTGTAACTCAAATTCAAGCTCTAATAGCTCAATAGTAGAATGGCAACAAATAGACAAGGTAAAACTCCAATTTTTACTATGGCAAGATGTACCACAATCACCTAACAATTTAGATCACCTCCACCAAATAAACATGCGAGGAAATAACTACACAAACTGGGTAGAAGAGCATGTTGATTGGTTTAGAATTTGGAAAGAATGATGGAACAACGACTTAGTAAGGCAATCTATTCAAGGACCTTTGCTGCAAAGTCGTGACTATATGCAATGGTATCGTGCAAAGTCGATACCTTTCCTATTTGTGCCACAAGAATTGCAAGACCCACGGTTGGACGTAACATGGATGTTGACAACACAACACATGCAACACAACAAATGCTAACAAGACAACGTGCACGACGTTAGAGAACACCTCCCCAACCTATTGCCCAATTGTTCAGACCATGCAAGATGAAGACTTGGAACCACCTCATTATTCATTTGCATTCACTCCATCAAAATAAGAGGCTGATGAAAATCTTGAGTATTGTCGACACTTGTTCGCATCCAGTGCAAGAGACTTTATGAGCAACTTGTTAACATTCGAACTTCGGAGTTAGCTCACGCTTATATGCAGAGTATTGTTGTTCCATCGTTTCATCATCAGCTTGTTGGAAGTTCTTCAACACCACACGTTGACCATTATGCAAATTATCAGTCACTGCCTCTGAAAAATTTAAATCCAAACTTAGATGAGGCTATGCATCAAAATCAGTCAATTGTTGATGACGAGGAACATCAAACACAACAATATAGACAAATCCATCAAAATCCTAAACATAGAAGATGTTGGAACCAAAGATGTATAAAGTGTCTAGTCCCTCAAATTTTGAAGATAACAAAAGTTATTAAGTTTTAAGTTTCTGTTGTAAGTATGTTTTTATAGTGTCCAATACCTGGCGTCCAATGCACCAGTTTTAACAAGCATCCAATTGACTCGTTATGACGATCATCCAGAAGTAAGTCTCTCTCTTAACAGCTAAGTGTTTAAAGCTGAGACTCATATACAAAGTTTGTCCAAGCATAAGTCTTCAATCATCTAAGCATTTAAAACCTGCCTGGACTATGCATGTTTTGTTCGTATTTAATGCTTTACCTATTTAAGAGATCTAACGTTCAAATATCTAAGCATTAAATGAAAGATAGATACATTTAGGTGCATAAGCACAATGTTACAGAAAAAGGAAGTCAACTTATCAAGATGCCAAGCTGAATAAAGAATGATCAGAAAAGTAGACCTCCAACACAGTTCTGCACTTTTTGTTTTAGTGTAAGAACTAAAGTTACCTTTTTTGACTCCTCTAAAAGCTCGATATATGCGTATATTTCTTGAAGACTGAAGTTGAATCCTCTCAACGGCTTTTATTTTCTGAGGACTATATATATATATATATATATATATATATATATCAAGAGAGAAGAACAAAGGGTAGTGTGACACACTAATAAAAAGAATGATTGCTTTATTACACTTATTAGACGATCTTAAAAAATTTATGAAGTGATTTTATATTCTATACTTAAACTTTCATACCCTCACAGTGTGAGTTGAATTCTTTGTAAACAACTATTTTTTGTTGTGAAGGCCTAGAGAGGCTTAGTGAGAAAGAATACTTAGGTGGTTAAGCAATCTGGGTTGATTGTGTTGTAAAGCCTAAAGAGGCAGTGAAGAATACTTGTTGTATAACCTAAGGTTGGTTAGTGAGTACCTTCTAGGTGAAGGGACTGGACATAACTCAAGATTGAGTGAACCAGTATAAACTCTATGTGTTCTTGTTCTTCTCTTATCCTTTTGATTAAACTGTTTTACGAACTTGTTTTGATTTAGTTAAAAAGTTTTTTAAATCGCACAATTCAACCCCCATTCTTATGTGATTTTTTCTCTTTCAATTGGTATCAGAGCTCAGCCTCTTGGGGTTGAGCATTTAACAATGCAGGGGCTAAAAAGATCCTAAGCATACATGGATAATGAAGGACAAGCTGTAAACAGACCACTGCTCTTCAAAGGTCAAAATTATGACTACTGGAAACAAAGGGTGATAGCATTCTTTGATGCATGCCACATCAACATGTGGGATGTGGTGGAAATAGATGACTATCTACCCTTGGACCAAAACGAAACTGAGTTACCTAAAAGTCAGTGGACAGAAGCACACAAACAAAGGTACCTGCTTAATTCTAAAGCTCGAAATGCTATTATGTGTGCCTTGTCTGAATCAGAATATGAAAAAGTGCATAGTTTGAGAAGTGCTAAAAAGATGTGGGATACCCTGGCTCTTGTATATGAGGGCACTTCACAAGTGAAAAGATCTAAACTAAGCTTACTTGTTAGACAATATGAACTATTTACTAAGGAAGATAATGAAACCATTGAACTTATGTTTGGTAGATTTCAAACTATTATAAATAACCTAAGATCCCGAGGTAAAACTTATGACAACTATGATCATATTGACAAAATCTTAAGAAGTTTGCCTAGATGGTGGAAACTACAGGTTATAGCATTGAGAGCGTCCAAGGACTTAACAACACTCTCCATGGAAGAGCTACTTAGAACTCTCAAAGTTCACGAGTTAGAGCTGAAGTAGGATGAAGGACAGAAAAGAGGAAAGTCCATTGCCTTAAACGTCCAGCATCCAACAAAGGGATCGTCATCCAAAGCCCTGAATGTGGAAGAATCTTTTGAGGAAGCGTCTGAAGAAGAAGATTTTGATGAGGACGAGATATCCTTCATATCTAGAAAGATACAAGCCATGTGGAGAAAGAAAAGAGGTTCCAGAGTTAGAAACTTTTCCAAAAACTTTAGCAATGAGCCTAAGGAGAAGAGTCCACCAGTCTGCTTCGACTGCAAGAAAACTGGATACTTCAAAGCTAAATGTCCAAGCCTACAGAAGGAAAAGAAGAAAACCTTTTTCAAAAAGAAAAAGAAAGGACTTATGTCAACTTGGGAAGACATGGTCCTATCCTCCTTCGAAGAAGAAGGAGATGAAGAAGTAAATGTCTATCTCATGGCTGAGACCAGTTGAGAAAGCTCAGATAATGAGCAAGACGATGAGGTAAATTTTAATAACCTATCTTCTCTTCAAGAAGCATATAATGAATTGCTTTCTAATTCTTCAACTCTTTTAGTAGGTTACAAAGAATTAAAAAGAAAATTTTCAAAAATGTCAAAAGAACTTAATCTACTCAAAGAAAATTATGAAAATGTTTTGAGAGAGAATGAAAAATTGAAAGCAAAGAGTGTTCCAGAAGTGATATGGCCTAATAAAGTATCAGAACTTCAAAAGGAAGTAAATCACCTAAAGGAAAGTCTATCCAAGTTTGTTAATGGGACTAAAAATTTAAATAAAATATTGTCTTATAAATGAAGTCCACATGACAAATCGGGACTTGGCTTTGTTAAGAAGGAAGCCTTTGGAACAACTAAAAATACTATGTTCTGTAAATTATATGGAAAGAATAGTCATGAGTCATCACAATGTACTTATCATCCAGTTACGAAGGCGTTCAATGCCTTCAGAACTAACAAGAAAAGACCCAAGTCTATTTGGGTACCTAAGTCCATGATTATTCATGTTGCAAATCTGCTTGACAATAGAAAGGAAACTCCAATCATGGTACCTGGACAGTGGCTGCTCACGACACATGACAGGAGAAAAATCTATGTTCCAAAGCCTCTAACAAAAGAATAGTGGATGTGTCACCTTTGGAGGAAATCAGAAAGGGAAGATACAAGGACTAAGTAAGATTGATAAGCACCTATTACCTTTTATTGATAATGTTTTATATGTTGAAGGACTTAGACACAATTTGTTGAGCATAAGTCAATTATGTGACAGTGGACACAGTGTCTCCTTTAATTAAGATGAATGTATAGTCAAAAACTTGGATGGATCTATATTATTTTCGGCTAAGAGACAAAGCAATCTATATAAGATTGACTTAAATGACCTTACAAATCAAAATGCATCCTGTCTAGTATCCATCAACGAGAATTAATGTATTTGGCACAAGAAACTTGGACATGCAAGCTTGAGATTAATCTCAAAACTAAATAAGCATAACCTCGTAAGGGTCTTCCAAATCTTGTATACAAATCTAATATTCTCTATGATGCATGTCAAAAAGGGAAACAAGTGAAAAGCTCTTCTGATTCAAAAAATGTTGTTTCCACTGCTAAACCACTTGAACTACTACATATCGATTTGTGTGGACCTACTAGAACTATCTCTCTTGGTGGAAAACGATATGGATTAGTTGTAGCAAATGACTATACTAGATGGACATGAGTCATGTTTCTAAAACACAAGGATGTCTTTTATAGTCTTCCCTATATTGTGCAAAAGAATTCAAAACGAAAAAGGTATTTGCATAGCTTCAATCAGAAGTGATCATGGAGGAGAGTTCGTAAACGAAAGTTTTTAGGGGTTCTGTGAGGAGAGTGGAATTCTCCACAACTTCTCCATACCATGTACACCTCAATAAAATGGTGTGGTAGAAAGAAAGAATAGGTCATTACAAGAAATGGCTAGAACCATGCTTGGTGATAACTCTACTCCTAAACACTTCTGGGCTGAAACTGTAAACACGACATGTTATTTACAAAACGAAATATATATTACACCTATTTTGAAAAAGACTTCCTATGAATTGTGGAAAGGATGAAAACCCAACAAATCATATCTCCATCCTTTGGATGTCAATGTTTCATTCTAAACACTAAGGACAATCTTGGAAAGTTTGATTCTAAATGTGGTGATGGAATTTTGTTGGGCTATTTTGAAACGTCCAAGGCATGTAGAGTTTACAACTCTAGAACCTTAATGGTTGAAGAAGCCATTCATGTAAAGTTTAATGACAATAAGCCTGATAGAGAACTATCAGAGCTAGACGAATCCTTTACAGATATGAAGTTGGACGATACCAAGCAACCAGCGTCCAAAAACTAGTTGGATGACCCAAAGCAAGAAGAAACAGAACCAACTAGATGATAATGGCATATGAAGACATATTGTAACACCCCAAATTTCAAGTACTAGAAATAAACCAGGAGGTAGCTCTTAGTAGGACCTTTCCTTTATGTTATTAGACAAAAGATGCTTTATGAGTTATTGTTATTATATTTCTTATTATTGTTGTTCCTATTATTATTAATATAATATTTATTGTTGTTGTAGCAATTATTATTATTATTATTATTATTATTAGTTTAGTATTAGAAATTAGTAGGAATGTTATCATAGAACCCAAAAGAGCATCTATGGCCCAATAGGGGACTAAAACCCACTAAGCTACGTACTTTTCCACATGTTATAAGAAGGGAATAGAGAAGGCGAATTATGTTTAGCCGTCACAAAATAGAAGAAGAAAGAAGGTAGAGAGAATGAGGAGAAAAGGAAGAAGAAGAGGAAGAGAAAGGAGGAATAGAAATCGGAGAACCCAAGTCCTAGAACTCAGCTTTGCATGTTCCTAAAGGTACGTGCTCTCTCTCATGTTCTTCCTTGCCCTTTATATTGTGATTTGTTTATCTATTTACCTTTTCCCTTCTTTATGCCTAAGTTAGGGATTTGATAGGTTTTGAGGGGATTATGTGTGAGTGAAAAGTTTATAGATTAGATTAACTAATTATCAAGGTAGAAGAAGCAAGTGAGAATTTAATTATTTAATTTGAAGCATCTAGAAGCTAAAGATAATGGGAAAAAGAAATTAAAATTCATACCTCGGATCCGTCCAGCAGAGTTAGATAGCCGCTAGGTGACCTTTTTCCAAAAACTAGACTCCGCGCTAGTGCCAGTTGAATGTGTTGTCCACCGGGCGTGCGGACTCGTCGGGCGGGTTTAGTCTTGGGATGATCGTTGGGCGGACCCCCCGTCCCGCCGGGCGAATACGAACTTGGTCATTTTGTTTTTTGTGCCTATAAACTCCTTTTTGCAGTTGTTAATTCATTATTGCTTCTTTTCTTATGCCTCGTTAAGTTTATACTTGTGATTGTTATTTACCTTGAGAAAACTGAGTGTGATATGAACTTATGTCAATGTTTCATGATAAAAGCCTATAAAAAGTTGTAAGCATTCTATGTGACCATGCATCATAACATTTGAGTTATGTGATGAGGAAAGTATGTAGGAATCTGGCTGGTGGAGGCCAGGATGGGTTGTCTAACCCTAACCTTGGGGGTTATCTAGTTGGAGTCGGGGGCGTACTAGCAAAACTGGGTAACGCTAACTAGTCACCCGGGGGATATCATACGAGTTGAGGGTGCGAAAGCCTAAGGCATCGATATCGATAACGCTTCTTATGGCCATGCATTTACTTGTAGTCTACTTTTCGACAAGTTTAAGTTGGTACCACATGTGCATGAGTAGTGATTTAGGAACATAACATGCATATGTATCTTGTTGTAGTGTGATATTTTGAAGTGTGCTATGTTGTAACTGTGAAATTTGTGTGACCTTGTTCATGAGCGATTGATGTAATGTGTACACATGTGAAAGTGTAATTGTGTCTTGTGATGAAGTGTTAAGATTATGTATATGTGCTCATGTTATACTTGTTTGACGAAACAAAACGATGCATATGTCTAGTTACTAGGCAAAAGATGTGAAATAAACGTATGCTTGTAATTAGAATTGTGTTTGCTACCTTAAGGATAAGTGAGAGGCTAGGCCCTAGGATAGTGTTATGAAGGTTTTAGTTGGATAATAATAGTTGTGAATGAGATAGAGAAAGAGCGAATCCTTACATAGTGTAATAGAAAGGTATAAGACAAGTAAGAAAGAACAAAATGAGGGTATTAAGGTGAATGTTAAGGGAGTGTCAAAAATATTTTAGAATGTCTATGACCTTAGACTTGACCCCTAGAGGATAACTTTAAATATCAAAAGGAAGAAGAGTAAAAATCTAAACACGAAGGGTTTAAATACTAGAGAGGGTATTGGGTAAGAAGGAGTTCTTAGGTTAATGAGATAGTAAACTTGTATAACAATTGTGAGAATGAGAGAGGAGTTAACAGAAAGCACTGACTATTGAAAGGAGTAGACCCGACCATAGGTATAGATAATTATGAGAAACCTAGTGAGGCTAAGGCATGAGAGATAAGTAATGAAGGTTGTCCGAGTAGAAGAGTCTAACCCAGTCGTAGAGTTTTTAAAGCACTCACTGAGATATTGTGTCTCATTCCTTTAAGTTTCCCTTTTTTTAGGATACAAGTGAAGACATGTACAGATGGACCTTAGAGTCACGCGCAAGAAAATGTAGTCTAGTTTATATTGTTTTCTTGTATTCCTCTTTATGTTTTGTACAACACCTTCGGGTGATTGATGAGGTGTATTAGGCATGTGTGGTATTTTGTAGTATTATTTTTATATGAATATAATTATATTTATGAGTTGCTTCAACATGTTGTTTCTATGTTTTTAAGTCTTTCTTTTTTTGTTCTTAGAAATCTAGGCTTAGTTACAGTAATACCTTTAGGGTGTTACACATATCATCCAGAAGATCAAATTCTTGGAAGTGTACGTTATCATGTCAGAACAAGGAGCAAGCTCAAACTGCACTAATTTCTCATATGGAACCAAAGACAGTGGATGAAGCTTTCTTGGACGAAGGCTAGATCAACGCCATGAAGGAAGAATTAGGCTAATTTGAGAGAAATGACGTCTGGAAGCTAGTTCCTCTACCTAAAGACAAATTTATAATAGGAACAAAATAGGTATTTTGCAACAAGCTAGACGAGGCAGGTAAAGTGGTAAGAAACAAAGCTAGATTTGTAGCTTAAGGGTATACTCAACAAGAAGGTATAGACTTTACTAAAACCTTTGCACCTGTAGCTAGGTTAGAAGCCATTCGCATTTTACTTTCATTTGCTGCTCATAGTAATATGAAGCTTTATCAAATGGATGTAAAAAGTGCATTTCTTAATAGTATTATAAATGAAGAAGTTTATATGAAACAACCTTCTGGTTTTGAGTGTGATACTTCTCCTAAACATGTTTTCAAACTCAAAAGGGCCTTATATGGACTTAAACAAGTACCTAGAGCTTGGTATGAAAAGTTAAGTTCTTTTCTTTTAGAAAATGGTTTCACAAGAGGAAAAGTAGACACAACTCTATTTCGCAAAGACGTCCATTCACATTTTATTATTGCACAAATATATGTGGACAATATCATAGTTGGTGCTACTAACGATGCTCTATTTAAGGATTTTTCTAAGCTTATGACAATAGAATTTAAGATGAGTATGATGGGAGAATTGAAATTCTTCCTGGGATTACAAGTAAAACAAGCAAACAATGGCATATACATACATCAAATAAGGTATACAAAAGAGCTACTCAAGAAGTACAAGATGGACGATGCTTAAGAAATGAGCACACCAATGCATCCATCTTCAGTACTTGGATTGGACGACGCATCCAAAAAGGTAGACGAAACCTCATATAGAGGTATGATTGGATCTCTACTATATCTTACAACGTCTAAACCTGATATCATGTTTAGTGTATGTCTCTGTGCTCGTTTTCAATCTGATCTTAGAGAAACTCATCTAATAGTAGTAAAAAGAATATTTAGATACTTAAAAGGAACCACTAATCTTGGTTTATGCTATAAGTTGAATAAAGAGTACAGGTTAATTGGATTCTATGATGCTGACTATGCTAGAGACAGAATATAACGAAAAAGCACCAGTGGAGGATGTCAACACATTGATGGAAATCTTGCCTCCTAGATGAGCAAAAGGCAAGTAACAATTGCCCTATCTACAGCAGAAGCGGAATACATATCAGCAGCATCCTATTGCTCACAAATTCTGTGGATCAAGCATCAACTAGAAGACTACAGTATCTATGAAAGTAAAATCCCTATTCTCTGTGATAATACTATTGCCATAAACTTGTCTAAAAATCCTATATTGCATTCTAGAGCAAAGTACATTGAAATAGAACATCACTTTATAAGAGACTATGTTTAGAAAAGGGTTATTGATATTCAGTTTATTAACACTGAAGATCAATTAGCAAACATATTTACAAAACCACTTCCTGAAGATGAACTCATCCATATTTGAGACCATCTTGGTATGGAATTTATAAAGGAATAGATTACTTTCATGTGCCTTGACCGTCTAATAATATGTAGCATCCAATACCTTATAGTGTCCATTATCATACCATCATCTATTATGCATGCGTCCATTAGCATTACAATTCACATTTTGTAACGTTTTACATTTATGAGCATAAATATATTCATCCATACATAATCATGTTTTCCCTGATAATGATTTGAAATAAATGCTTTATTATTTGTTTAAGTCATTGATGCGCTGTAAACCACCATCGAGAAACATGCATGCCTGAACCAACATTAAATGCCCACTATCTCTCTTTAAATTCAAAAACCCAAAACCCTTCAGTGACTTCCTATACACTTAACGACCATGCTAAGCAAACACACTTACCATCTTTTTGCTATCTCAGAAAACTGCTTTCTCTCTCTCTCCCTCTCTTACCAATTCCTAAATCATCCTGAACCCTAACCTTCAACAATGGCATTGGAGAACCCAAACCTCACCATGAAGGCAGCGACTCGTGCTGAAGACAAAACGAAGCATCATTTTGATAGAAAGCCGCTTCGACATAGAAGCCCTTGACAACATTGGGGTCAAGGTGAAGAATAACCTGATGCGATGTGGAATCTTGAACTATTTCCACTTGAACGAGATCATTTACCCAAAACTCATCCGACGTTTCTAAAATACAGCAGAGTTCTCTAAAACTAATGTGGTTGGCACCATTCTTCTGGGTGTGAAGGTCATTCTGGACTTTGGGAGCGTCGCTCAAGCCATTGGATGCGAGTGTGCTGGCATCTACATCAAGAACGGTTAGGAAGACAACTTTGGCAGTCATGAAACCGTGGATGCGGCATTGATGGGGCCCGAAGCAAAGGGTGTTGTTGAGTACAACAAGCTGATGAAAGAAGGGAAAGTATACCAACAGTTCCTGAATAAGGGTATACCACACAAGGCTGGGTCCAAAGACAGTATAACCTTTCTGCACTTGTTCGCTCTGTTCCATATGATCACTGGACAGCAGTTCAACCTCCCTCACCTCATTCTTAGCAACATCTTCAGGACTATCAGGGGTTGAGGAGAGTTTGACAAAACTACTTATGCTGCCCTATTGAACAGGATTTTTTGGCTGCAACAGGTATATCTTGAGTTCTTTGCCTTGTCTGGTGGTGAACAAGCACAAATCAGGATGCTAGGTGGTGGCCACAGGTTCACCCAATTGCCCTTCAACCGCAACAACATAGCTTAGATGAAGGCTAAGTTTATACTAAAACCATTGGAGAAGACAGCCAAGACAGTGAACGTCAAAGAGGAACCTGTTGAGGAAGCCCCTCAACTTGCTGAACAGCAAGCTGTCCAACCAGTTGAGCCAATGGATGACGAAGCCCTATTTGTCTATCCTATTGCTGTTGCAAGACTGTCTACAAGACGTCAACCGTCCAAGGGGAGGTCATCCAGAGTGACGAGGTCTAAGACACAACAACTTCCAGCTCTGCCTACTCCTCCTGCTATTGCTCCTCCTCCACTTGCTACACCTACTCCTGCCAAAAGGAGACTCCAGCTACAAGTGGAATCTGATGAAGAGGATGGTAAGCCCATCGGAGTCCTTCTAAAGAGGCAGAAGACTGCCATTGTTGTAGTTCCTCCCCAACCATAAGCTCTTGTTGTCCAACCCATTCCTTCTCCGAAACGTCCAATAGAGTCTCAACCAACAGCAATAGTGACCAAGAAAAATAAGTTATGTACTTTTGATGTTGTTGTTGTGACTAAAGAAGAGTTTGTTGAGTCTATCATTGTTAAGCCTGTTGAATAACCAACCGAACCACAAACACTAATCACATTTGACCAAACACAAGCCCAAACACTAACCACACCTGAACTAGAGATGCTACTACCTGGTGATGATGGTTATACTTGTACCATTCCCACCTTCGACCTCACCAAACCATCCCTCTCCATCAAGCCCCCCATGCAACCCTCATCATCCTCTCTCATTCTATTGGACACATCTTCTAGACGACTAAAAGACTTGGAGAAGACAAAAAGGCAGTGGCCCTTGCTTTTTATCAAAGGCAATAAGCAAAATTTGGTGGACGATAATGCAATCATACTATGTTCAGAGCCACTTCTTGAGCTAAAATTTGGCTTTGATTATTCGCCTGTATCTTTCGAGCGATATATGGAAGACTATGTTCACCAACCATCAGACACATACTTGGCTTTACCTTCAGGAGCTATTGAACAGTTACCACTCAAGCTTTTCATCAAAAAGAGGTATCCCAAACTTGTGCGAGCTTGGCGCCTAAATGCACACCCTCCTAAAGTACTTCAACATAGAGTACCTCTAGTTGAGGAGATTGAACAAGCTTTGCAATAAAGGTATGGTTAGGAACAAGAAAGGACCGTCCATATCAGGCCTGTAGCTTTGAGGTTTAAGCCTTTGGACCCTGAAGAAGTTGGGTTCTTCCCCTCACCTTTTGACCACATGTTTTGCAACTCTTTAAAGAGCTCTGCAACCCTAAAGTACCAACTGTTCATCCCTCCCACTCAACACATTTCATCATCAACTTTTGTATGCATCCAACTAGATCACCTTTGTCCAAGGCTCCCAATCTTAGACGTAAATAAAAAAAAGACAAAGTTGCTAACCAAGCCGCCTTCCTTACCTCTACCGTCCAAAGTTGAATTTCAACAGCATTTAACCATCACTCCAGAATGGTATATAGCTCAGCGTCTAACGCAAGACATGGATGAGGATGATGCTGAACGCTTCTGGCACCAACACATGTTCACCTGCGAGCAAGAAGCATTTGGTAGTAGGCTATCGATGGACAACAAGGCCAAAACTCCAATTTTGAAGAACTGTGAGTACACGCAGCGTCCAGCTCGTGTATTTCATTTTTATGACATATCAGCTGCCTTCGTCCATCCAACAGATGAGCATCCTTTTATTGGATCAAAAACCTCCATTCTTTACGCCATCATAGCCGCCATCACAAGCCCCAAAACCTTCAAATCGTCTTATCCTTGGAACACCCCCCATCCATATCAACTCACCTTTCCAACTCTTAAATTTTTGGAAGCACCAGCTCCACCCTCAGAAGTCCAACCACTAACCCCCTCTCAACCACCCTCACTAACACCTCCACCGCCACCCACTCTCGGTTCTTAAGCCTCTGCAAGTCTTCCCACTACCACTATTGCCCCTCCTAACCTTCCCCCTATAGACCTTGCCATTCAACAATACGTCGCCACCCAACTCCAACCCATCATGACCTTTCTCCAACAAATTCTCCAAAACCAACAAGAACTACTTTGAACTCTGCAACCATCCCCATCTCCACCTCCACCTCCCTTGGCACCCAAGTGACTATGATGCTTTCTTTTTCCTTCTTTGTATGTTTGTTTTTGATAATGACAAAAAGGGGAGAGAAATAAAGTTTAAAGTTTGTTTTAGTTCTTTTTCTGCCCTAATACTCTTATAGTTGTTTATGATTTGTGCTCTGATAATCTTATAGCTGTTCGATGCTCTCTGTTTGCTGGATTTTACATGACATTCATGCGTATACTTACATGTACTGAGTCTTATCTGGATTGAACTGATATTTTATTTATCTCAAAAGTACACAAACTTGGTTGAGATATCAAACTCAGGGGGAGCATTACAGTAAGTATATCGAATCTTGCTGATGTGATACGTTGTTTCTTTTAATACATATCCTCACAAAACTTAAAAATAATAAGGTTTGTCATCATCAAAAAGGGGGAGATTGTTAGAACCAAAGACGTACGAAGTGTCTAGTCCCTCAAATTTTGAAGATAACAAAACTTATTAAGTTTTAAGTTTTTGTTGTAAAAATGTTTTTACAGCGTCCAATACCTGGCGTCCAACGTGCTAGTTTTAACAAGCGTCCAATTGACTCGTGATGACGATTGTCTAGAAGTAAGTCTCTCTCTTAACAACTAAGTGTTTAAAGTTGAGACTCATATACAAAGTTTGTCCAAGCATAAGTCTTCAATCATCTAAGCGTTTAAAACCTGTCTAGACTATGCATGTTTTGTTCGTATTTAATGCTTTACTTATTTAAGAAATCTAATGTTTAAATATCTAAGCATTAAATGAAAGACAGATATATTTTAGTGCATAAGCATAGTGTTGCAGAAAAAGGAAGTCAACTTATCAAGCTGCCAAGCTGAATAAAGAATGATCAGAAAAGCAGACCTCCAACGCAATTTTGCACTTTCCATTTTGGTGTAAGAACTAAAGTTACCTTTTTTGACTCCTCTGAAAGCTCGATATATGCGCATATTTCTTGAAAACTGAAACTGAATCCTCTCAACAGCTCTTATCTTCTAAAGACTATATATATATATATATATATATATATATATATATATATATATATATATATATATATATATATATATATATATATATATATATATATATATATCAAGAGAGAAGAACAAAGGGCAGCGTGACACACTGATAAAAAGAATGATTGCTTTATTACGCTTACTGGACGATCTTAAAAAATTTCTAAAGTGATTTTATATTCTATACTTAAACTTTCATACTCTCACAGTGTGAGTTGAATTCTTTGTAAACAACTATTTTTTGTTGTGAAAGCTTGGAGAGGCTTAGTGAGAAAGAATACTTAGATAGTTAAGCAATTTGGGTTGATTGTGTTGTAAAGCCTGAAGAGCCTGTGAAGAATACTTGTTGTATAACCTAAGGTTGGTTAATGAATACCTTCTGGGTGAAGGAACAAGACGTAGTTCAAGTTTGAGTGAACCAGTATAAACTCTCTATGTTCTTGTTCTTCTCTTATCCTTTCGATTAAACTGTTTTACAAACTTGTTTTGATTTAGTTAAAAAGTTTTTAAAATTGCACAATTCAACCCTCCTTCTTGTGTGATTTTTGCTCTTTCAAAAGACGACCTCCATTGTGTGGAGCTAGACACCATTACGGAGATTAAGTCCCTCCTCTTTCATAATACTTATTTAATTTATTTCCAAGCAATTATTTTAATTACATTTGTCAATATTATTTCTGTCGTAATTTATCCAAACTAACAAACATAATAAGTATAGTAATTTATTTAATATGATTAAATAACTTTAATTAATATAAATCTTCTTATTTAATATTTTTCCTTAATTGTACTTATTTTAATTAACCACTAAATGTATTATTTAACCACAATTTTAATTTTTTTTCACATTAAATTAACTCATAATTAAAATAATAATTAAAATTAAATTAAATTAAAGATTTGTCACAAAATTTAAAAGAAAAAAAGAAGAGCTCCCTAAGAAGTCGGGTCCTGAGAACCTGAATTCCACGGGACAATTGAAAAAAATTTTACAAAAGCCAAGAAGGAAGTCGGCCTCTAAGAAGTAGGCCTCTTATGTGAATAGTAAAATAATGTAGTTTGGAAAAAAATGTTACATGTGTAGTAGTTTGAGAAATATTATTTTTGTAATTTATCATGGTAAAAAAACCACAAAATTACATGGGTACAGATGAAATTGTGATGGTTTGAGAGAGAGAAAGATGTGTGTGATTAAAGAAAAAAAACGAAAAAAAGTGAGGTGAGTATGTGCATCAACGTGTCTGACGTGAGAAAGTCTGAGAGAAATAACCGTGTGGGTCCGTGATAAAAAAAAAAAAGAAAGTGATAGAATATTGAGAGTGGGCGTGTTACGTGAGTGGAAATGTGGGTTAGCTGGGAGAGAGAAAAAGATGTTAGTGTGAGAAAAATGTGAGGTCTGTGAAATTGTGAGATTTTTATTGTTATAATTTCTTTTGTCTTTTAGTGGGAATGAGGTTGACAAAAAGTGAGGGTGAAAAAATTTATGCAGTGCGTGACAGTTGTTATTGTGTGTGTATGAGAGCAGCAAACCAAAAAGGTCAGAGGGAATTGTCATTTTCACTTTATTAATTATTTTTCTATTCTTTAAGTCATAAAAATTAAAAAGAAAATTGGATTAGATCAAATTAAAAAAATTAATGAAATATTTATCTTTTTTAATCTTTAATTTTTAACTTTTTACTAACATTTTCCTTTTTATTATATTTTTTTAATTCCAAACTTCCTCATTTTTTGTATTTTATTGTTTTTTTATTTTCTAAAATTTTTTAATTACTCTAACAAAATTGGGTGTCCACACAAAGGTTATTAAATTTTTAATTATATACATATATACCTCATGTATGCAGGCTTTTTAGTCTCTTTATATAAAAGGTAAGTTTTTACATTAGACGTGTCCAATATGTTTTGTGAAAAACTACGTCTTACGCGCCTATATATAAATAAAGCTTCCATATTTTTATAGAAATCACAGGCATCCAAAGTACTATCTTGCAAAATCCATCCAAGCTGTGTTTTCTATAAGCATCCAGAACAGGAATCGCCCATGTGCCTTATTTGAGAAGTGTCTAATATTTAACTAAGTTTCAAGTTATTTATTTCTTTTAGTATTGTACATATTGAGCTAGAGTCTGGTTTTATGATATGATCTAATGTTCAAATATCTTAGCATTTAATGAAAAGTAGGATATTTCATGTATAAGTACAACTATGCAGAAAAAACAAGTCAACTTATCAAGCTGTCAAACCAGAATAAGGAATGTTCAAAAAAAGCAACACTGAACTACAAAACTGCACTTCCCATTTTAGTGCAAGACAAAAAGTGTTTTTTGCAAACTCAAAATGTGTTCATGAAGATTGAAGCACTAAGTTTCAACGATTATCTTCTTAGTGGCTATGAAAACAAGACTTGGAGCAAAGTGAAGTGTCTTCTTTTTCAGCTCAAAAATAAACTCTTTCATCCTACTGGATGATCTTGCAATATTACAATTTTTTGTTTATTCTTTGCATTGCTAAGTGTTGTATTTGTGTTTTAACTTTCATACTCTCACACTATGAGTTGATTTCTTGTAACAATTATCTCTGAGTTGTGAAAGCCTGGAGAGGCTTGGTAACAAAAGAATACTTGGGTTTTTAGTGGTCTCGGGTTGATCACTATTATAAGGCTTGAAGAAGTAGTTAGAATACTTGCTTGTACCCAAGTGGTTGGTTAGTGGAAATCCTTTTGAAAGGAAGGTACTGGACGTAACTTAAGTTAAGTGAACCAGTATAAAATTCTTTGTATGCTTTTCTTTCACTTATCCTTACACGTGTCTTTTAATTGGGCGTTCTCTTAATCACCTTAAAATATTTGCGAAAAAGTTTTAAAATCACAACACACAATTCAACTCCCCTTTCCTATGTGTTCTTTTATCTTTTAGATGGCCCTGACGACACGGTTTCTAAAAGAGGCAAAAAGGAAGAGAAAAAGGAAAAGGTGTTAGGTTTTAAGAAACCTAAAGAGCTCCAAAGATAACTAGGGCCCATGAAGACTAAGCTCAACACAAAGGTCTATAAAACTTTTAAAACATTTTAATCACAAAACCCTTTCCAAGGCCTAATACCATATTTCCCAAAATATCATTTCATTAAAAATAAAGTAAAACAGAAAATAATCTAATAATAATAATAATAATAATAATAATAATAATATCAGTAATAACATCAATAATAACAACAATAATAATAACAACAATAATAACAACAACAATAATAACAAAATAATAACAATAATAACAACAACAATAAAAATAATAATAATAACAACAATAATAACAATAATGATAACAACAATAATAAGAAGAATAACAACAATAATAATAACAAAAATAACAACAATAATAATAACAATAATAATAACGATATGTGAAAAGGTTTTTTTGTTCTCGTTTTTTATATATTATCACTTTTAATTTGAAAAATAATACTTTTTTATTTTATTTCCTGTGTTATAAAAATAAAAATTGTATAGGAAATCATAGAAAATATGAAATGTTATTTTTAATGTTTCTTTTATCATTTTTACAATTTTTTATTCAAATATTTGAAAATAGAAAACAAAATGAAAAAAATGAAAATTTTGTAATTTAAAGGGAAAATACAAATTAAAAACAAAATACTTTTTCTAGCTCAAAGTAAACAAGTCCATGTTTTCTTTTCTTTTCAAATTCTAGTTATATTAGACTGTTGAAGATTTTTTTCCCCTAAACAAGTCCCAAAAATATAAAACCTTTAACAAAGCTATCTTCTCATGTGACTCTATAAATAATTTATAAAGATTAATATGGTTATATTTTAGACTTATTTGAGAAACTAACACAATAAAATAATCTATAAAAGAAATTATGATATTATATCATGAAGAAGAGAAAAATTATATCAATTATCACAATTATATTTATTATATTTACAAATTACAAAAGAAGGTTTTGCTGCACAAGCATATATATATATATATATATTATAAAAGAAGATTTTATTATGTAGGCAGATGCTACGTGCATTACCATATTCATTTTCTCTTGTCTAAAGATCATAGATTTTTTTTATTCATAGAAACACATTATTATACTTAATTATAGTAATTATAACAAGTATACATTTTAATTAAATTAATAAATTTAATTATTAAATCCTAAAGGAATTTTGATACTATATAATATGACAATCAATTTGTTAAATTTTATGGTATGGTTTTTTTATAATTATGATAATAAACAAAAAGTTACTATAACTATAAAATATATTACATAAAATTTAATAAATTCTTTAGTATATTAAATAAAATCAAAATCTATTTAAGATTTAATGATTTAATTGATTAATTTAATTGGGATACATACTTGTTAACAAATTGATTTCCATATATATAAATTAGTCAAAACAAATATTTGAAAGAATCAATTCATGTGTACAGTAATAATTTAAATTAATTAATATTTATTGAATGATGTTGTTAGGATGACTAATAATTTAAGCATAATATATATTACATAAATGATATTTTGAACTATAATCTTAAAACTATTATAATTTAATCAAAAACAAATATTTGAAATAATTAATTAATATTTCCTACAATAATTTAATATAATTCATTATTATTTATTGAATAGTGATATTAGAATAATGTTGGCAAAATGTACAAAATATTGTGACTTTAATCAATCACTATAAAAAATAAAAAATATCACGATTTACATGATTTTAATATAAATTGTAAAGATTATAACACAATTTTGTATTCATGATTTAGAGGATTTTAATATTAATTGTAAGGATGGAGAGAAAAAATAATTAGACTTTCTTACTTAATTATATAAAACAAAATTTGTACGAGAATACACAAAAAATAAAATTTTCTATGAATTTTCAACAAAATCAAGGAAATAATCATTTTTTTTTAATTATAACAATGCAAAAAAAAATGTAGAAAAAATCACAAGAAAATCACAAAATTAATATAAAAAATATGCATAAAAAATTCAAAAGAAGAATTCAAAGGTTCTATTCATATTAATTATAAAGATATATTTGAAAAGTATAAAATATTGTGACTTTAATCAATTGCTATAAAAAATAAAAAAAATCTCAATTTAAATGATTTTAATATTAATTGTAAAGATCACAACACAATTTTGTATTAAAGATTTAGACGATTTTAATTGAAATTGTAAAGATGGAGAGAAAAAAATAATTAGACATTCTCATTTAAACTTATATAATTATATTTAATAAGTTCAAATAACAACATAGTTGCTTCATGGCTTTTGAATCATGTTTCAAAAGAAATCATTGCAAGTGTTATGTTCTCATCGATGATTGTTAAAATTTGGATTGATCTTCAAGAGAGGTTCCAACAAGAAAATGGACCACGTATTTTTCAACTCAAGAAAGAGCTTCTTAGTTATTCTCAACGCTCTCTCTCAATTAGCTAGTACTTCACCAAGGTCAACTCTATTTGGGAAGAACATGCAGAGTACCATCCTATGCATTCTCGCACACGTGGTGGAATTCAACCTGTTCTTGATATATGCACATTTATTAGATATTTGTTAAACACTTTTTGGATTATTTATTAGATATTTTTTAACATGTATTGACATTATTGAATTATGTTTTAATAAATTATTTTATATCTTCTTAGAATATTATTGAACAAAAATATAGAATTTTTAAAAATTTCATCTTTTTAACTAATATTTAAATTTATTTAATTAACATTATATATTATATATAATAAAATATTTGTACATTATCTTTAAAATTAATTTTTATTAATTAAAATAATTTTTGACCTTTTTAAAATAATTTTTTTAAATGTATTCATTAGATTAAACGAAAGAACTAAAAGGACTAAATATTGTAATTAAATGAAATTTTAATATTTTAAATATATATAATTTTTATTCTTTAAATTTAATTTAGATTTAATTTTTTTAATTTTTTAATTTGTTATTAAGTATTTGTATTCTTAATTAGAACAATATGTTTATTAAATACCTTTTTCGATTATTTATGAAATTATTTTTAATATATATTGACATGATTGATTTTTTTTTAATAAATTATTTTTTATCTTATAAAAATAATGTAGAAGATTTTAAATATTTTATATTTTGTATTTTGTATTTAATTCTTAAATAAAATATTTGTAAATCATCTTCAAAATTAATTTTATTAATTAAAATAATATTTTAAAATTAAAAATTTCAAATGTATGTTTGTGTGTGTCGCAACTAGGGTCACAGTGAGACAACGAAAAATATCTAAAAATTACAGAAGACTTGCCACTATAATTTACTGAGGGAAAACATATTGAAAACTCAAAAAATGGTCTCGAACCTAGATATGGATTCGAGAGTCAATTATGCATAGGGAATGTATTAGCACCTTGTGATAGCTGTTATAAAAATGATTATCCTTAACCTAATGTGTGAAAATAAAGTGAAATAACGGGACTACATAAGAAGGAAGGTTGAATTGTGTGTTTAAAAACTTTTTTGCAAAACCTTAGACAATAAAAAAAGGTGAAACGAATAAAACAAGATAAGGATAAGGAAAGAGAAACACGCAAGGGATTTTTATATTGGTTCACTTTACCTGAGCTACGTCTAATACCTTCATCTAGAAGGATTTCTACTAACCAACCCTTGGTTACAAACGAGTATTCTTACCAACCTTTTCAAGCCTACAACAGTGATCACCTTAGATCACTTAACCCAAGTATTCTTTTGTCACAAAGCCTATTTAGGCTTTCACAACACAATGGAGTGTTTTTACAGAAATCTACTCACTAAGTGAGGATATGAAACTACAGAGACAATTACAATAGCTTTGCTATGCAAAGAATAAGAAAAGTTAAGAGCTTATACGAGTTGGTCCAAGGAAGGGTTTTGCGATTTTTTGTTACAAAGACTTTGTCTTTTTTCATATCTCAAAAACTTTAGACTTGGTGTAAATATATAGTCTTAAAAAGCTAGCTGTTGAGGTAGACGAACTTCAAGCTTTAGAGACACGTTGTAAAACTTGTCCTTTGTAGTAGCACATGTATCGAGTTTGCAGGAAAAGACAGAAGAACGTCTTTTGTGGTTGCACCAAAAAGGATGGTGTAGTTCTGTGCTTCAAAGTTGTTTATTTTGAATATTCCTTATTCCGATTTGACAGCCTGATAAGTTAACTTTCTTTTTTGCAAAGCTGTATTTATATATAAACATATATCTATTTTTCATTTAATGCGAGATATATTTGAACGTTACTGCTCATAAAAAGGAATAACACATTTGTATCGGAGCGTATAAGTGTAAATCGATTTGAACTTTTAAACTTAGCTAAATTCTAAAAATGTTTCAGATAAAATATTGGACGATTTTCAAAACGAGAGCGCATAGTTGAAGTAAAGCACTTAATGCTTGGTTAAAAAGGCGCGTTGTGTAATACCTTTAACTGCCAATTTTTCTGTAACTCAAATTCAAGCTCTAATAGCTCAGTAGTAGAAATTAAGGTAGATTTTTTTTAAAGCCTTTAAAATTGAAATTGTAGCATAATGTAAAATGTGAAATCTTTTTCTAGGTAAAACGAAATAAAAGTTTTACTACCAAACCATTAATGAAATACCATGATAACAAATACCAATAAAAATGAAATACAATTTAAAATTCTACAAATATACAACTACATATTCTTGACACGAAAATGGTTTACATTACATTCTGATGACACTATAGCATGGTCTACTACACAGTTAGATACTCCTCCAAATTAGAGTGTTACCATTCTAATCTCAAAGGAATACTAGCCTTGACCCCACATTAGACTTTTTCGGCATCTCGTGTGATAGGACTAAACTCTAAAATCCTCGTTCCCGAGGAACAAGTCTTTTACATCTTTATACACGCTTCCGCCGCACCACTCTGATTCCATCCTTGTTAGGGGTTGTAAGACTTCTAATCCCGGTAGAGCTCTCAACCAAGGTGCTTTCCTTGCCAATACAACACACTTTTAAGCCGTGTACCTATCCATGTACAAACCAAAAGTAATACACCCCCTATTTTCGTTCCAAACATCTGCAAATGAAGCAAAGACAGATTAATCAAGGGCAAGGACCAGACAATTTGAAACCAAGGAATCAAATAAACCCAAAGACCTACTCAAACCATAGTTCATATCACACAACTAATATGACAAACATTAACTTAGTGGTATCATTCAATAAACTATAAAATCATATATCAAACATCATAACATTCAATAGAGAGCACATTCACAACTCATAACACATTATCACAACATATGTAATTATTACAGTCATTTCATATACATAATGCATCTCATTCCCATGCTGCACACAAACAAAGATTTGATGCATGTCCTATCATTTTTCTTTTTAATCTATCAATTGTTTTTATTGAGTTACTCAATAAATCCAAATGGTAGCACTACAAGTTCATCTGTGCTACTACCATCCGAAATTGATACGTCCCATACCACACCAACTCTAGGGTTTTATTGAGACACTCGTTAGTGCAATGCATGTGGGCCCATAGTCCATTTAATGTTCATCAATATCCATGGGAAGTGATTGGGAGTACATATACCTCTCTCACACCAAGGTATAATCCTCATCATCATCGAGAAAACGAGCAATTTTTTAGCTCAGGACATTCACAGTCCAAACAGAGTTATACTTTTACACTAATCCTGGAATGCTGAGCAGTTGTTTGGGTTATCAAACTTGGTTAGGCGAAAATCTGGCTCAAGGGCGCTACCTTAGCCATTGGGACCTTCATCACTCAATACCTTACCCCCAAGACCTCTGCAGGTGGGTTCTTGCCTTTCATTTCTTAGTGTACCAAACTGTGACTTCTCCATCTAGAACACCTGCCATCAGTGCATGGTTCACAACATCAATACATATGCATATAATGTATGAACATCCACAAGAACAATATATTCAATTATAAGCATTCACACTTTTTTAGAAAATTTAGCAAAACCTCCTTTATTTTGGTACATTCCATTATACTTCTCAATAGGTAGGGAAAACAATTCAATCATCCAATCAACTTTATTCACTAGAATACATCACATTATTCATGTTTTCCTCTGCTTTTCATAACCAAAGTCATTATCATTTATTATTCAATCCACACCTATCACCATATAAATCAATCAAGAATAATACACATAATAAGAGTTAATGGTCGAATGGCCTACTATCCCAAAGCCATCAAATTAAATCATTTTCTTTATTACTTTTCTCTTTAGTTTAAAACTAAAGACAATATATACATTCTTATATCACTTAATTAAGCATCATGTTCATAATTCTTAATCAAAACCATAGGTTACATTTATATTTGTCACTTGCTTTTCAAAAGAATGACTATATTAGAATTCAATTTCATTGATCATTAACTATTCATGCTATTAATTGCCAATTAACAAAAGGATCTCATTTCTTGGTTCAAGAACTCACATCTCATTAGATTTTTTAATTTCCAATCAAAATATCCCATTAGTTACCATTTAATTATACAATTCCCATTACTATGATTATTTTGAATTCATTCCAATTAATGGACAATGTCACCAAATATCCAAATAAGCTCTTACATATGCTATTATTAAAAAAACACTAATTATAATTTTAGCTAACTCAATAGCAAACCAAAATTTCATATTTAATACTTTAATGTTCAAGCAACTACATTATGTCCACCAACTCAAGAGTCCCAATTATGCATTCCATTTAATTAGTTACAAATCATGTAATTCATCCTAAGCTCACCGCTAATTAACAAATCAATTCTTATTATGATTAAAAGACACTAACCTACACTAGTTCTATCCCATATTATCTTTTGATTACCAATTTTATGATTCCAATTACCAACCTATACTATAAAACACAAAGCTAAACTTTACGAACACCAATTCCGTTATAGGTAATTTTTTGTTTTCTACCATATTGTGATACCCTATTTTTGTTGATCGTTTTGGCGTAGCAAATGAATTTTTCTTCCAACCATCTTTTGTAGTCTTAACCTTCAATATGTCTAGTTTCTAAATATAATTTTCTTAATTTTTGTAAAATCATTTAAGGGTTCAATTAAGTACTTTTTCGTGGCCGGTTACTGTTAAGATTTGACAGAACAATATTCAATCAAAAATTTGCCAAATATTCATCACATAGAATTAGATTAAGAAATTTTACACAAATATTCTAGACATGTAGAGGCATCATCTACCAAAAATCATGCAAAAATTCCAACCACATAGGAAGTTGTACACAAAAAACAGAGGTTGTTCTAGTGTAGTAAAAAATTTCAGCAACTTGTAATGTAATCTTTAAGCACTGTAATCAAGCAATTGATATATATTTCAAGCAATTCCATTATCAAGAACATCATACAAGGCCCAACTAAGCTCTATGTGGCCAATCATGTAAACACTTCAGAATTAGAATCCTTAAGCGTCATACAAATGAAATTGACGATACATAATTCATCAAAACCACCATCTAGGCCATTATCATTCTTGAAACCAAATTAATCTAGTCTTTACCCCTTTACCCATAGTGACCCACAACTGTCTGCAAGAGGGGAAGAGAGGGCTTTGCTCATTCGTGCTCTAATCAAACTCCTAATTGCACAATCAAGACAAAATAAGCTTTAATTAGTGTTCTATAACAAAATTCCCCTAAGAATTTGAAGAAATTTCAAGAGGAGACAAAGAGGGATTGATGGATAATGGTGGGTGGTGAGGGGTGACGAGTTTATGGAGGAGAAAGAGGAAGAAGAAAAGCTCTCACTCACCTTAGCTTAATCACAAATGGATTGGGAGACTTGGGTCTTGAGAAAACACTTGAAAAATGGAGGAATTTGAAGAAGTAGAGAGGGTTTGAGAAGAAGAAGAAAAGGAACGAGAATTGTAGAGGGGAAGGGAGTGTTCAATGAGTTATAGACCAAGGGAGGATAAAAATATAAGTCTGGGACCACTAAGTGTTGACATGTGTCACTAAAATGTCCGGCGTTCGTTTTAATTTCGATTCAACGGGCTCACAGGGAGTTAGAGTTAATGGCATTAGGCTTAATCTAGTTCCTCTTTGGTCATACATATGAGGTATCTCTGCAAACAGAGCTAAAAATAATTGGTTTATGTTATAAGTCATTTTATAAGCTATTTATGAACCTATTTTTAGAAAACTGTTATAGAGATCTCAGTTTGAGTTTTCCTTGTTCAGGTAAGATTTTAACACACTAAGGAACCTCTTGTAATTTTTTGTGTAATTTTTAAAGCTTACAAAAATTCTCGAAAAACTATTAAAAATTCATGATAAATTTCTAATCATTTTTCTAAACTTAAAAACTATTTTTCTTAAATTTTTTGACCATTATGTGATTTATCTCTTAATTATCTTTCTTTATTCTAATTTATTAATTGCAATAAACCTAATTTTATTTATAAAATTACCAAAAAATATTTTTATTTCTTAGATAGCTTTCTAATATTGTTCTAAGTATAAAACATGATTTTTTTTTGAAATTTAAAGGGGTATCTACTAATTATTTAAGCTACTCTATACAATCTCATTTATTATTATTATTATTATTATTATTAATTTTAGATATTCTTCATTCATTGGAGTTAAATCAAAGCTTTCAAAATTTATAAATCTCTATCTAGTCTTTTGATTAATATCACAAGACAATTAAACAAATGATAATTATTTACATAATATTTTGAGGATGTTACACGTTGGACGCCAAATTTTATAAAGCATATTGGATGCTATCAAAAGCCTTTTACTAAAAAGCAATACCTGAAAGCATATTAATAAATAAATTTATAAGAAATCAAAAAATTTAATAACTTTTGTTATCTTCAAAACATGAGGGGTTAGACGCTTTATACGTTTTTTGTTCCAAAATAAAGTTGTCTTACTCTCTAGCTTATAAAATTATTAATCCTATTTATTATTAAATTTTATTTATTTGAGTTATTTAAACATGCATTTTTATTTTTTAGATGATGTATTTAATTTAATTTATTATTATTATTTTAAAATTTTAATAATTTATTAATGGATTTTGGGAAGGGGAATGTTTATGAAAATATTTTTTTAGTCGAACAAGGTGTTACCTTTACTCCTACATATCTTCAGGTGTAATGAAGAATCAAGGTTACGTAGTTCTTTTGGTAGGAAATCGTTTTGTTTTGATGTATTTTAGTTTTTATTAAGAAGAATAAGAATTGCCAAGTTGTTGGATCTTAGGTATTCCTTGGTATGTAGAGCTAAAACCCTCTATAGAATACCAGCCACAATGATAAGTGACCTAATAGATATGGGATACTCATAAAGAGGCACACTCTAGACAAGATTTTTGTGATAACCAAGCAGGCAATGAACCTAACATGGTAATCACTAAATCTATAGTTTTATTTTTATTTAGACTTTAGAATAAATTTTATTAAAAAGAGGAATTAGATATTGATTTAATAATCATGCTCTTAATTAAATTTTATGTTGGCAAGTAAAAGCAGAAAAAGAAAATGCTTCAAGAAAAGTAAAAGAAAATTCCAGTTTTATAGTTTTGTGCAAACACTAGTACATAAAGCGTTTTTTAAAACACGATTTTAACTTGGTTGTTAATAAACCAAGTTAAAACCAAGACGAGGTGGTAGTTTTGCCATTTTAATGAACTTTTTCAACTCAGTTTCACAAAAACTGATTTAAAAACATGCCAACAATGGCATTTTTTAAAAATTAAACTACTTTTTTAACTCAGTTTTAGTTGAATTGAGCCAAAAAATGACATTTTTAAATCGATTGTCTTTGTACCGATCTAAAAAAACAAGATTTTTAACTCAATTCTTATTTGACCCGATTAAAAAAGCTTGTTTTCAAATCGATTCAAACATAACCAATTTAAAATAGGCTCCTTATTTTATCTTGCATTTCTTCGAACACCATTTGTGTCTTCATAAAATTGCTCTAAGCCTCTCCCTCCTCTCAAAAGCTCTTTCTTTGTGCCTTTTTGACTTGTCATAGCTCCTCCTTGCGTTTGCATTGCTAGTTGAAGCTCTAACCTTGCGCCATTTTCTCCATCTTGTTCGTGGAAGCTCGAAGCTCGTTTGCATTGCATTGCTAGCTTGAAGCTCGTGGAAGCTAGTTGATTGCCATTATTGGAAGCTTGTAGAGGTTACCATTATTGTGAGTTCTCCATTCACGACCTAAGGTACCCACGAGTTCTCTATTCATGCCTAAGCTCGTTTTCCATGTGTTTTGCTTGTCATGTGGGACTTTTGACTTTGGAGTCTGTTAAAGTCTATGCGAATTAGAGATAATCGGTGTGCGAAGCTTGAATATTTTTGTTGACAATGATGTCTCCATTTTTGTAGTACTATTTGAATTAAATAAAATTCTAATGTTAATTGTACATTGCCTTCGGTTTGGCCAATGTCTATTTTTGTTGAGGGTCATGTCTCCATTTTTGTACGTTGCCTTTGATTTCATTCTATTTAGAATTCTTGTTAAAAAAATATTGAGTCTCCACTCTTGAGGTTTTGAATTAGAGCCCAAAACAATTACTAATAGTTTGGGCAAGTTGTGCTATTTAATTTTTATAAGGAGTAAGAATTAAGTTCATGTAGATAGGGATTAAAAATATATTTGAGTCTTGTTTAATTTATCTATACATAGTAAGAATTAAGGTCATATTTCATTATCTCATAACTAATGTTAGCTATTAGGTAGAGTGAATTGAAATTGTTAAGTCTCTTACCTACTAAATTGTACTTTAGAACTTAGATTTAAGTGTTGTCTCTAAAAGAACAGTGTATGAGTATAATATCATTGATTGATTTTAATATCATAATGAAAGTATTAAATTCATTTGTTTCACTTTGTCTTAATTATTTGGATAAATATGACATGGATATATTATTAAGATAATGTGAAATTGTGTAAGAATATAATGATGAGTTATGAGTTGAGGAATACTTATGAATAGGCCATGAGAGCCTATATGATATAAATTGAGTTTGAGTAATGAATAGAATAATGTTGAATGTTGATTAATAGATCGTACTTCTATCTGTAGTTGAATATACCCTTGGTTAAGTGTGATGGAAAGTGCCAAAACTAGAGAAAATTTTGCCAGATTTTTATGAGAATTGTGAGCCCTTGACTATGAATGTTTAGGTTGAGATAGTGACAATGTCAATTAACTACTTTTAATATGCTAATCTAACTAACTCTTTTTTCGTGGGTAGGTTGTTCTTTAATCGTGTTTCATGAGTTGGGTGTTATGGTTGCTATAAAGCTAGAATAGAATCATATTAAGGTATGTTTTGCTTTGCTCGTTTTAAGTATTGTTTGTGAATATGTATTTTGTGTGCTCACTGAATGTTAGTGTGCTTGAATTTCTAAGAAATGGGTCTTGGTATTTATCTGTTTATAGTTGTTAAACAGGTTGTTGTGGATTGGATTGTATTCATTGAATTGTTTATGTTGATGTGCTCAATGAATGATTTGGATTGTTTAGAAAAAATGTTAACGTTAATGTGCTGACTGAATGAAAATTTGAAATAGATAGTGAATTGGATTGTTTGACAATGGTTGCTTATGACACATAATGGAAGAAAAGTCTATGTTCCAAAGCCTCCAACCAAAGAATGGTGGATGAGTCACTTTTGGAGGAAATCAGAAGGGCAAGATAGCAGGGATAGGTAGGGTTGGTAAGCATCATTTCCCTTCTATTGATAACATTCTCTATGTTGAAGGACTTAGACATAATCTGTTGAGCATAAGTCAATTATGTGATAGTGGACATGATGTCTCCTTTAACAAAGATGAGTGTATAGTCAAGAACAAGGATGGATCTTTATTGTTTACTGCAAAAAGGAATGCAATCTTTATAAGACTGACTTAAATGAACTGACAAATCAAAATGTATCATGCTTAGTGTCCATCAAAGAGAACGAATGGATTTGGCGTAAGAAACTTGGACATGTAAGCTTGGGGTTAATCTCAAAGCTAAATAAGCATAACTTTGTAAGAGGTCTTCTAAATCTTACTTTCAAATCCAATGTTCTCTGTGATGCATGTCAAAAAGGAAACAAGTTAAAAACTCTTTTTGATTCAAAAAATATTGTTTCCACTTCTAGATCTCTTGAGTTATTACATATTGATTTGTTTAGACCCACTAGAACAGCCTCACTTAGTGGAAAATGCTATGGTCTCCTAGTTGTGGACGACTATACTAGATGGACATGGGTTATATTCTTAAGACACAAGGATGAGTCTTTTAGAGTCTTCTCTATATTCTATAAAAGAGTTCAAAACAAAAAAGGTGTTTGCATAACTTCAATAAGAAGTGATCATGAAGGGGAGTTTGAAAACAAAATTTTTCAAAGGTTCTGTGAGGAGAATGAAATTCTCCACAACTTCTCTTCACCTCATACACCTCACAGCAAAATGGTGTGGTGGAAAGAAAGAACAGGTCATTATAAGAAATGGCTAGAACCATGTTGAATGATAACTCAACTCCTAAACACTTCTAGGCTGAAGCTGTAAACACAACATGTTATTTGCAAAACAAAATATATACTAGACCTATCCTGAAAAAGACTCCTTATGAATTGTGAAAAGGATGAAAACCCAACATATCATATTTTCATCCCTTTGGATGTCAATGTTTCATTTTGAACATTAAGGACAGTCTTGGAAAGTTTGATTCTAAGTGTGACAATGGAATATTGTTAGGCTACTCTGAAACGTCCAAGGCATATAGAGTTTATATAACTCTAGAACCTTAATTGTTGAAGAAGTAGTCCATGTAAGATTTAATGACAATAAGCCTAGTAGAGAACTATCAGAGCTAGATGAATCATTTGTAGATATGAGGCTAGATGACTCCAAAGAACCAACGTCATCCAAAGCACCTTTAGACAATTCATCAAAGGATGGACCAAAGGAGCCAACTAGACGAAACTGGTAGATGAAGAACTATCATCCAGAAGATCAAATCTTGGGAGAAGTGCATGATCAAGTCAGAACGAGATAAACTTTTAAGGAACAAGCTTATGCCACTTTGATTTCTCAAATAGAACCAAAGATGGTGGATGAAGCTCTGTTGGACAAAGGGTAGATAAAGGCCATGCAAGAAGAGCTAAATCAATTTGAGAAAATGATGTGTGGAAGTTAGTCTCCCTACCCAAAGACTAGTTAGTGATAGGAACTAAATAGGTATTCAGAAACAAGTTGGATGAAGTAGGTAAAGTTGTAAGAAACAAAGTTAGACTTGTAGCTCAAAGTTACTCACAATAGAAAGGTATAGATTTTACTGAAACCTTTGCACCTGTAGCTCAATTAAAAGCCATTCACATTCTACTTTCATTTGCTGCTCATAGTAATATGAAGCTTTGTCAAATGGATGTGAAAAGTGACTTTTTGAATGGTATAATAAGTGAAGAAGTTTATGTGAAACAACCCCTTGGTTTTGAGAGTGATGCCTTTCCTAAACATGTTTTTAAACTTAAAAAGGCCTTATATGGACTCAAACAAGCTCTTAAGGCTTAGTATGAGAAACTAAGTTCTTTTTTATTGGAAAATGGTTTCATAAGAGGAAAAGTAGACACAATCTATTTTGCATAAATGCAAACTCATATTTTATTATAGTACAAATATATGTGGATGATATCATATTTGGTGTTACTAATGAAGCTCTATGTAGACAATTTTCTAAGCTTATGATGACAAAATTTGAGATGAGTATGATGGGAGAATTAAAAATCTTCTTGGGATTGTAAATAAAACAACCAAGCAATGGCATACATACATTAGACTAAGTATGCCAAAGAACTATTCAAAAAGTTCAAGTTGGATGATGCTAAAGAAATGAGCACTCCCATGCATCCAACTTCAATACTTGGACTGGATGGTACAACCAAAAAGGTAGACCAAACCACATATAGAAGTATGATTAGATCTCTCTTATATCTTATTGCATCCTAACCAGATATTATGTTCAATGTATGTCTTTGTGCTCGCTTTCGATCTGATTCAAGAGAAGTCCATCTCATTGCTATTAAAAGAATATTTAGATATTTAAAGGGACTACTAACCTTGTTCTATCCTTTAAGCCAAGTAAAGAATATAGGTTAGTTGGATACTGTGATGCTGATTATATTGGAGACAAAATAAAACGAAAAAGTACAAATGGAGGATGTCACTTCATTGGTGGCATTCTTATTTCCTGAACCAGCAAAAGACTAGGAATAATAGCCTTATCCATAGCGAAAGCACAATACATATTAGCAGCAAGCTGCTATTCACAACTTCTATGGATTAAGCATCAACTAGAGGACTACATTATTTACGAGAGTAAAATTCCTATTCTTTGTGACAATATAGCTACCATCAATCTTTCTAAAAATCCCATACTACATTCTAGAGCCAAACATATAGAAATTAAACACTATTTTATAAGAGATTATGTTTAGAAAGGGATTGTCGATATTCAATTCATTAACACTAAAAATCAACTAGTAGACATATTTACAAAACCCCTTCCTCAAGACAAGCTCGTTCATATATGAGAATATCTTGGTATGGAATAAAAAGTGAAAAATTTCCATAGGTTTACATCTAAAGGATTTAGCATCCAATGAAAGGTAGCGTCTATTTTCATGACAACGTCCAAGTTACATGCATCCATTATCATGCTTAGTATGCATTCATCGTAACTGAAGCATCACATTTATCAAAAACATACAATCATGCTTTTACTGACAATGATTTAAAATAAATGCTTTATTCCTTATATGAGTCATTTTTGTGCTACAAGAGTCATCGAGAATTGTGCACACGTCAAATAGCAAAAACCCGCACTTATTGCGCATTTTCTCTCTCTTCGAAAATTCAAAATACTGTCAAGACACCTAAACCTTTCAGTTACTTCCTCAACACTTAAAACACTTAACCTATACTTCTAAAAAACCTAAACCCTAGCTCTCTCTGATCACTTGGTTTCAGAAGTAGGATATGGATGCTAATGATGTTGATTGTTTTTGGCATTAACATATGTGGACTTGTGAGCAACAAGCATTTAGTAATGGACTATTTGAGCAAAACAAGGCCGAAACTTAAACTTCAAAGAATAGCAAATGCACGCAGCTTCTAGCACGTGTATTTATCTTTATAAACACTTTTGCTGCCTTTGTTCGTCCAACAGACACTCGTCCATTTCTTAGTCCAGAGACGTCCATTCTATATGCTATAGTTGATGCGCTCACCAATACAAAGAAACTGAAACCCCCTTTCCCTTGGGAGTTCAGGATTCCCAATTATAAACATCCTCATCTATATCAAATAAATATTCCAGCCATCAAGTTTTTGGAAGCACTACCTCTTCCCTATGAAGAACAACCTTATACTCCTACTCAACCACCATCACCCATACCACCACCACCACCAACCCTTGGTTCCCAAGCTTATGCTAGCATTTCTATTGTTGTTGTCGCTCCTCCACATATTCCTGAAGTTGACCCCTCTATTTGCACATTTGTTGCTACACAACTTCAACCCATCATGGCCCTATTACAACAAATTTTGCACAACTAGCATGAATTTTTGAAGTCTCCTCGTCAAACTCCTCCACCAGCTCCTCACAGCCCGCAATGACTATGATGTTTGACCTTATCCTTTTTGCTGATGTCAAAAGGGGGAAAGTTAAAGGATTTTTTTTAAGTTTATTAAGTTTTTAAACATTGATGCATATATACATATGTCATATTGCTTTGATTGCCTTAGTATATCTTTACTATATATATATATACCTACTTTGACATATATATGATCTGAGATTAATCTGGTTCTATCTTTTGTCTTATTTTTTGCCAAAAATATCAAACTCAAGGAGAGTACACTTAAGATCTTCTTTTTTGATATGTTTCTAAAAATGAACTGTTTTTGCTTGCATTGACATATTGAACTCAAAATTTAATAAGGTCTGTCATCATCAAAAGGGGGAGATTATTGTAACCAAAGACGTATATAGCGTTTTATCTTTCAAAATTTTGATGATAACAAAGTGTTGCAACCAAGGTCATGTAGGGACTGCGAAAAAAAAGTGATAAAACAGAGGAGTCACCACCAAAGTTTAAGGAAAAACATTGGAAAAAACCCTATAGAACAATGATGCCAAACCAAAGGTTAGGTTCAGGAGTCAATTACACGTAGGGAACCCTACGATGTTTGTCATAAAAGCGGTTGTCCTTGATTATATACGCAAAACTAGATAGCTTCAAAAATATTTATTTTATCCCTAAAAAGATTATTTTATTTATTTACAAATTTTGTTATTTTTATTTACCAAAAAATTTTAATTCATAAAAAAATATTTTATTTTTGAAGAGAGATTAATTTTATTTTTCTTGAGATCGATAGGAGTGTTCTCCTACTCTAATGTATCCTCTGGTGCAATGAAGAATCAGACTCATGTAGTTCTTTGGGTAGAAAAATGTCTTGTTGATTGATGTTTTTAATTTTAATTTTTAGCAGTTTTTATTAAAAAAATGCTCATGCAATAACCAAATAGTAAGTGCATCAAAATGATTATCGTCACCTTTTAAAGGATTCATAATAGTTAAATAGAAACTGCATCCAAAATGACTATTATTAAATCTTTTTTTGTAAATAAATTTAGAAAAAGAAAAAAACAGTTTGATTAATATTTTATTTTATTTTAACGATAACCAAATAAGAAGTGCATCTAAAATGATTATCATTAAATATTTTAAAACTTTAATAATGTCCAAGTAGGAAGTGCATCCAAGATAACCATTATCAAGTTTGATTATTTTATTTGATTTATTTTCAAATTGGTAAATCTAACATCACTAAGTTATACCACTCAGATATATCAAATTTATCGAATGACTAAGCAGAAAGTACGTCCAAAGTGACCATTTTAAAATTTTTATTGTTATTGTTATTTTTGGAAAAATAAGTATTTTAAATTTAATTTGGGAATCACACTCTCAATTGACCGCTTTACATTGGTAACAAGAAAGAAGTTAAAGAAACCCAAGAGATACTAATTTTATTTTTTAATAAGTTTTTTTTGAATTAATTTTATTTACAAATTCTAAAATAAAAAGGAAAAAAAGATGCTGGAATTTTTTTTTTTTGCTTGATTACTTCTTCAATTAACTGAATCTATACCTACAATTAGAAGGTAAGCGTGATTGGCTAAAGAAGCAAACATACGTATCCAATTCCCTTATCTTATTGGCTAGATAAAGAAAAATAAAAGGAATGCTAATTTTCTTTCTGCATCAATATATATTTTATTTACCTTCAGTTATTATTATCGTTTTTCTTTGTTGGGAATCAGCTGAATTATTTTTTTTTCTTGTTTTTATCTTGAATCAATTTTGGGGATCAATTTTATTTAGACAAACTGGACTAAAAGGACATAAAAGCACAAGGAATTGAAATCAACCTTTCTGACAAGAAGCCCACAGAGAATTGAATATAACAAGACTCGGACATCAAATTCATCTTGTAAGCATGAAAATGCATCCCTCATACATGCGTGTATTTGATAACAAAAGGTAATGCAACAGCACCAACCCACATATAACCAGTGAACAAAACAAAAAGAAGTGGAGGAAGGTGAGAATATTGATAGCAAACAGTATATGAAAATTAAAAAAAAACGAACTAAAAGGAACAATGGAGCACTGAGATTGAGCGAAAGATCAACGAAAAATGTAAAGTCAACAGATAACAACATAACAAAAGGTAAAAGAAAGAAAAAAATAGCGCGAGAAAGCCAATCGAGCCCTGTGCGTATAAACATGTGATAAAACAATAAAAGACAGGATAAACAAAAAAGGATAGTAAAATGTAGACGTGGGAGAAAACAAACTGGTTTAGGAATAGGAAAAGGAGAGAACACTTAGCTTGGTCCTGGTTTGTTGGGCTTGTGCGGAAGGTACTGGTTCTTGGACCTAGTACACGTTGACATGGATGGGTGCTTCTGCGGGTGTTGCAATGGCTGACGCGGAGCCAGGAGTGTGTGGTGGTGTTGCAGTTGCAGAACTACAGCTCCAAGATGCAGGGGTCAGTATTTGTTTGATGCTGGTTTATGCAGTTTCCTATAAATTGAGTGTTAGAAAACTAAAGTCCGACATCGAACAAATAAAGTCAAGTCAAAGTGTATATAAAGATAGAAAGATCAAATTTAATTGGTTTGAATTTTTTGGTGATACACCTCTTATCTTTGATATATACCTAAGCTCAATCAACATTCTTCCATTAGGCCCACACTACATATTCTAACATGGTATCAGAGTTTAAAGGACATAAAAAGAAATAAAGTCAAGTGTATATAAGGATGGAGATATCAAACTCAATTGGTTAATCTTTTGGGTTATACACTATTATTGATATACACCTAAGCTCAATCAACACTCTTCCATTGGGTCCGCACTACATATTCTAACACCAAAGGTGGTTAGCTAGTTGTGGTTGGATGATGCATGGATCATGGTGACTTAAAGGAGGTAATTGTTCTAAATTGCATTACGCTCGCAGTGTAAAGGCTTTTTGACTCACTGCAACTGCATTGCGACTGCAATTGTGGCTGCATCAGTCGCATTTTCCCGTAATGTCAAGGATCATGAAAAAAAAGCAATTGTGAACGCAACTGCAATTTAGAACCATGAGGAGGAGTGTGCCATTATTTTGAGCAAAAGAGAATCAAAGAAAGGAGAGGATGAGCAGTGGCAGAGCTTAGTTATTGGTGAGGGGGTACATGGCCCCCAAATTTTTTTAAAAAAACATTTATATACACATATAGAAATGTATATAATTACCAAAAATTATTTATATTTTAGTCTTTATTAATAAGATTTTTATAATATTCTTTAAAGTTATTTATTTCTCAAATATTAATGAATTTAAGCCACTGAAAGAATATAGAAATTTTAATTTGTAATTTTTTAGTCATTGAAAGAGTATAAAATAATAAATTTTATTTATTTTCTTTATTGCTATTATTTTTATAGACAATTTTATGTTAATACTATATTTTAAGTTTTTATTTTTTATAACATTAGTTCTTATGATTGATTTAATAACACTTTTTATACATTACCTATTTAATTAATTGTCTTTCATAATATAAAATTATTTTTTTACATTTTTCAAACCCATTCTTTTTATGATTTTTATATCTTCATTTTGGTATAGAAAAGCTTATACCATATGACTTGAACTTGCAGATTTTTCTTGTGCATTTTTAGGCAGATTTTTCTATTAATTTTGTTATTTTTTTGTGAATATTGTCAACAGTTTTTTTTTTGAAAATTTTGCTATTTTGGCAAAATATGATTATTTATTTAAATTCCTTAAAAAATTCATAAGAAATCTTAATTTTTTTCACATTCTCATACAACTTTTGTTTTGTATAAAAAAATTAATGTTTTTTGCAATTTTTTCACAAAAAATTTAAAGATTTTCCAATTTCTTTTATTCAGTAATGAAGAAGCAAGAAGAAGAATTACTCTTGTCCCCAAGGAGATTTAATATAGTTTTGATGATTTAGCCTCTTGATGAGTGCAAAGTTGTAATGTGTGTTTATACATGTAGTGTGTGGTTGTGAGTCTTGCATGATTTATCTCTATCCTTGATGGTTTGATGGTAATGAGCTCAAGGTTTAAGACTTAAAGGTTTAACAAAGTGGAAATATGTTTTCTATAAGTCTAAAATTGAGTTTAAAGAGGAATAATTAGATAAGACTTAATTTTAAATTGATAGGAAGAAAGAGCCACAATATTAAAGCTTTAGAACAATTCAATCTTATGTTTAAGAACCATTTAATTGGTTAAATTAGCTTTGTAATCAGTTAAGTTATTTAAATTCGTATAAACAGTGGAAATCTATATTGTTTTCACTAGTTACAATGATATGTAATCAGTTACATGTTTCTGTTTTAACTACTTACAACATTATATAATCAGTTATTTCTACTGTAACTAGTTACATAATTCTATAACTAGTTACATAATATAAAACTGTTTTTGTCCTATATGAAAATAACTAGTTACAAAGCTATGTAACTAGTTATTCCATCAAGACTAAAACGTATAGCCTCTATTTTAACTAGTCATAAATGAAAATAACTAGTTAAATCCATTCAAACTCTTATTTCCAGATTTCTAATAACGAAATAACTGATTACAGGTCTAAATAACTAGTTATTCCAGTAAGCTCTCTATATAAAGTGAACCTTTGTGAGTCTTTTAACATACTTCAATACAACTTCACTTTTCTAAAGAGAGAGAGCTTTTCTAGAGAGAATCATATTACTCTTCTTCATTACAAGTTTTGGATCAAAAATCAAAGAGCTCATGATACGTCAACCTTGAGGATAAAGAAAAGTCTTTTCTTGGGTAAAGTTTGATTGGTTCTTTATTGTTTTCCATCTATCACAAACCAAGGTGATATCTAACCTTCTTTTAATTTGATTTTCATTCTTGAGAGGGTGTCTCTCATGTCTTCCTTGTGGTAGGGTTCCACAAGAAAGGATTCAAGTTTTTCTTGATAAGGTTCAAGAAACTTGATTGCGTGGTTTGTTTGATTGTAATTCTTGTGTTTGTGCATAGTGTTTGTAAACATTTGAATTACTTAGTGATAACACCAATCAGTTTGATTGGAAATTGGATGTAGATCACAGTGGTGGTGATCGAACCAGTATAAATCTTGTTTTCTATTTTTCTTTCCTCTACTCTCTTGCTAGCATATTGAATCTTGATCACTTGCATTTAAAATCATGAGGCTTTCTACATAGAAAAGTTCAAGATAAATTGATTCGATTCTATTTCATTCATATAACCAGATCAATAAGATTCAAAGTTTTTGAAAAACCTAGTTATTCATTATTGAAAAGAAATTGGGGATTCTTGAAATTTTTGAAAGATCAAATTCACTCCCCCTCTTGGATCTAACCTTTTTATTTAACAAGTAACAGACAAGAGTATAAAAGTCATAATAAAAAGAAACCCAAGTAATGTTATTAATAATATTTAAACAATATAATTAAATGCTTAAAATTACCCATAAAAAATAATATTATCAAATTACATATAATTCATATATTATAATTTTAATTATTGTGGCTCGTCCAAATTTTTTGGTCAAGCTTCGCTACTGAGGATGAGGTTGGGCAATAGGGTACATGAGGTGCTGTGAGTGAAGAGAAAACATCCCTCCCCAGTGTTTGCAATGTTAATGTGTGAGCTTTTTTTATTGAGAATGAGTAAGGATAAGTTCCTTGTTGTGTGTTGGGCGTTTTGTTATTTAGAGAGAAAGAGGCCTGTAGGTTTTTTTGGTGTGTGATAAAAGGTGAGAGTGAGGTGCTATGCGCGTAAGTTTGTTAGTGAGGGCAGTGTTGTTACGTGAAAATGTGTGTAGTGAGAGAGTGAGAATGAAAGAAAAATAATAGTTTGTGTAAGTGGTTAGTTATTTTTTTTTCTAGTGAATGTGTGTGAACAAAACTAGGTTTTTTTACTAAAATAATTTTAAAAAAACAATAATTCCCAAACTACTACACATGTAACATTTCCCAAACTACATTATTTTACTATTCACATGAGAAGCCCTTTTCCAAGGGGATGGCTTCCCTTCTCTCAATTTTGGAAATTTCCCCCATGGAATTCGAGTCCCTAGGACCTGACTTCTTAGGGGGGTTTTTTTTTCTAATTTTGTTATGTATATTTATTCTAATTTAATTTTAATTATTATTTTAATTCTAGGTTAATTTTAATGCAAAAAAAATAAAATTGTGGTTAAATAATACATTTAGTGATTAATTAAAATAAGTACAATTAAGGAAAAATATTAAATAAGAAGATTTCTATTAATTAAATTTATTTAATCATATTAAATAAATTACTATGTTTATTATGTTTGTTAGTTTTGGTAAATTAAGACAAAATAATATTGACAAATGTAATTAAAATGATTATTATGTTTCATTTTAATTATGAGGTAATTTTATGGAAAAATTGAAATTGTGGTTAAATAAGTGGTTAATTTTAAAAAAAAGGTACAATAAAGGATTAAATTAATAAAAATTACATAGGAATAAAAATCATTCGGGCTGCCTTGACGTTTCAGCACGGTTAGGACCTTTATTTTTAGTATGTCCTGATGTGCAACATGCTGAACATCTTTTTGATTGATTCTTTTCTCTAAGGTCCATTTCAGTATGTATGAGAAATGATTTTTGGCGTCCACTGATATTTCTGCACATAACTAGATTATGGGACAATTTCGATTCGTGATATGTTTGGTCATCACCCTTCGTTAGGCAACATGTGGAACCTTCTGCTATAGACGTTGGATACATATTCCAACATGTACACCGGACTCACATATTGCATGTAGTCATGGTGAATTTGGTTACAAGAAGCAATGACATGTGCACATGGGATGTGTAGTTTTTGGAACTTTCCAAATTGACACTGTCGTTGTTCCAATCTAACACTGAAATGCCTTGCAGGTCGCCCCTTTAGTGGGTTAATTAACTCGTGCACTCAGAATGTCGAACCATCTTGATCAAAGTCCTTGACATAGAGAGTGTTCGCCTTTGTTGTTGCGTCTTGTATGGCCTTGTTAAGAATCTCTATATATTGTTGGCCAAAGTTTATCGTTGTCGTCGCTTCCCTCCCCTTCCTGACGAACAATTCATTGTACCTAAAGTAGGTTACTTCGAGCAATGTTGAGATCGATAGATTTCTTGTTTTTTTAAGTACTGAATTGATTGTCTCTACGAGATTAGTGGTTATGTGTCCTTAGTGTCACCCTCCATCCCATGCGAGAGTCCATTTTGACCTTGGGATTTCATTGAGCCATTGTGTAGCTTCTAAACGTACATGATGAAGATTGTTATAGTACTAGTAGAAGTTTCCCTCTATCATGACATATGCTGAGGAGTTGGAATGAATGATTGTCGATATTGTTACAATTAGAATATAAAAAAAATAATTAACATGTATGCAGTACTTACCCATATTGACAACTTGCTTTTTCTGATCAGCATTCTTGAAGTGCCTCATGAAATTTTGTGCAATGTGTTGAATGCAAAACACATGCACTGAATCTTTTTCTGTCCACCCACTTCCTCGTCATGCGTAAGCACTCTTTATTGATTCACATTTGTCTAATATTAGGCATAGGCCATGTTAGGGTGTGACGTATCTTCTTAAGTAATTGAGAAAGAAGAACCAGACATTTGTTATCTCACCTTCAATAATGGCAAAGGCTATCGGCAAAATATAGTTATTCCTATCCTGTCTCACTGCCACCAAAAGAGTACCTTTGTACTTTCTGTACAACCAAGTACCATCCATCTTAACAATGGGCTTGCAGTAGGAAAATCCATCAATGTGTGGTTTAAAACTCCAAAAAGACGATGGAAAACATTAATGCCACCATCTTGGTTGTTTGATGGTAGTGTTTGCATCTTTACAATCGTCCCAGGATTACTCATTTGGATTACCTAGAGCAATTGAGGTAAATCCTTGTATGATTGTTCCCAATTGCCATAGATCATTTGGATAGCCTTTTGCTTTCCCACCCATGCTTTTTTGTAGGTGGTGATGAACTGCTTAGTGGTTTTTTATATGTTCAGTCAATAATGGCACCAATAGGAAAAAGGAGTCATCATAACAGTCACTATGGTGGTGGCGGAGGAGGAGAAGGTTGAGAAGGATGGAGGAAGGCTTGTTGATTCTGGAGAATTTGGTGAAGAAGAGTGAAAATAGGTTGAAGTTGGGTGGCAACATATTGTTGAATGGCGGGGTCAATAGAAGGGATGGATGAAGGGGCAGAAGTAGAGATAGGGAAGCTGGTGGAGGTTTGGGAGCCAAGAGTAGGCGGTGGAGGAGGTGTAGGTGATGTTGGTTGAGAAGGTGGAAGAGCTTCAGAGGGGGGAGGAGGTGCTTCCAGAAACTTTAGGTTTGGCACGGCAAGTTGGTAAGGACAAGTAGGGGTCCAAGGGTAGGGCAGTTGGAAAGTGTTGATGTGAGTAAGAGCAGCAATCAAAGTGTATAGGATAGAAGTTTTTGTACCAAGGAGTGGACGCTCATCTAGTGGACGGACAAAGGCGGTTGAAGTGTCCGAAAAGTGAAAGACACGAGCTGGACGCTGCGTGAATTCACGGTTCGTTGCAGTTGGGATATCGGTCTTGTCGTCTGTTGAAACGCCACTGCTGGACGCTTCTTGTTCACATAGGAACATATGTTGATGCCAGAAGTGTTCAGCATCGCTCTTGTCCATGGCTGTATGAAGATGCTGAGCTAAAAACCATTCACAGGAATGGGTTGGATGATGTTGAAATACAACTCTGGACGGTAAAGCCAAAGATGGTGCCTTCGTCAGGATTTTCTTCTTCTTGCGGTTTTCATCTATGATTGGCAGTCTTGGACAGACGTGGTCTGGTTAGATGCAGATGGATGTGGAAGGTCAGATATGTTGGGATGGAGGAATGAACAAATGATACTTCAAGAATGCTGAACCTTTGAGAGTGTTGCCGAACATTTGCTTAAAGGCAAATGGAAAGAATCCATTTTCTTCCGGATCTATAGGCCGAAACTTCAAATCTGCAGGTCGTAGATGAATGATCTGTTCGTCCATTGGTCTTTTTTGTTGTAGAGCTTTCTCAGTGTCTTCGACTGGAGGTACTCTGTGTTGAAGTACTCCAGGAGGATGAGCATTTATGCGCCAAGCTCGTACAACTCTAGGATACCGCCGTCTGATAAACCGCTTGAGCGGCAAGTGTTCAATGGCTCCAGGAAGTAGTGCCAGGTATTCTTCCAACGGCTGATGGACATAGTCATCCATGTACTTCTCCATGACGATCGGAGAGTAGTCAAAACCAAAGTTTGGTTCAGGAAGTTCTGGACGCAGAATGATGGCTTTATCGTCGAGGAGGTTTTGGATATTGCCTTCAACAAAAAGTAGAGGCCATTTCTGTTTAGTTTGCACCAAGGTTTCTGAGGAAGAGGTAGGTAAGAGGATGATGGTTGAGGAGGGATGTGATTTAGGAGGTTTAATGGAGAGGTAAGAGTTTGAGATATCGGGGGTAGGAATGGTGCAGGTATAACCTTCATCACCTGGAAACAACATTTCTAGTTCAGGTGTGACTTGTGTTTCGGTTTGTGGTTGGGTAAGAGGTTCATATGGTTCAATAAGGATAGATTCAATAAAATCATTTTCAAGTTCATCAGTAGCAATAGGAGAGGAAAGCTTACGTTTCTTAGACTGTGTTTCCCTAGCAGTGTGTCTGCTGGTCGTTTGGGTGAGGTAGATGGTTGGGATTGTGGTTGAGCAGGAACAGCAACCATGGCAACTTTCTGCTTCTTGACAAGCTTACCAATTGGTTCATCATCTTCATCATCAGAGGCGACGATCAACTATCTCTTAACAGGGAGTATGGTTGGTGCAACAAAAGGAGCAGATGCAGTAATAGGAGCAGCAGCAAATGGAGCAGGTGAAGCTGAAGGTCGTTGGGTTTTGGACCTTGTAGCTCTGGTCGCTTGCGCCTTAGACAACCTCCTTCTGGTGGACGGTCTAACAGCAATTGGATTCTCAAACGGTACCTCGTCGTCCATAGGTGTAGCATGCTGGACGATTGGCGCTATTGTTTGTAGAGGTGCCACCTCAACAGCTTCTTCTTTGACGTCCACGAGTTTGGATGTGGTCTCTAAAGGCTTCAACACGAACCCAGCCTTCATCTGCACAACATTGTTGCGTCCAAACGGCAGTTGTGTGAATCTATGGCCACCATCCAAAATCCGAATCTTGTTTTGCTCCCCAAGAGAAAGAGCAAAGAAAGCATGAAATACATGTTGTTACCAAAAGATTCTGTTAAGAAGTGTGGCATAGGTAATATGGTCGTGCTCTCTGTCTCCTCTCATGGTCCTGAAGATGTTGCTCAGGATAAGGTGTGGCAGGTTGAATTGTTGACCAGTGATCATGTGGCACAATGCGAACTGGTGCAGGAAGGTAACGCTGTCCTTAGATCCAGCCTTGTGAAGAATTCCCTTGTTCAGAAACTACTGGAATATCTTCCCTTCTTTTGTCAGTTTGCTGTACTCGACTGGACCTTGTCCTTCGGGACCCATTAGTGCAGCATCAACTGTGTCATGTCCTCCAAAACTGTCTTCCCAGCCGTTTTTGATACAGGACCCAGCCTGCTCACAGCCAATGGCTTGGGCGACAGAGCCTAGGTCTAGTGTGACCTTAACTTCCAAAATGGTTCCAGTGATGTCCGTCTTTAAGAAAACGGCAGAGTTCCAGAATGGTCAGATGAGTTCTAGGTATATGATTTCATTCAGGTGGAAGTAGTTGAGAATTCCACATCTAAGCAAGTTATCCTTTACATTCACCCCCATGTCATTGAGAGCTTGGATAGCGAAGCGGCTTTTGATGAGACCAATAGCCTTGTCTAGGCTCTCCACACGAGCCACAGCCTTTGCAGCGTGACCAGCCTTTTCAGTTGCCATATTTAAGAGCTTGAAGGAAGGTTAGGGTTTGAGAAGTTGAGGGAGTTCAGGTGGATTTGAGAAGAGGTGAGTATTTGGTTTGGGTTTGAGTGTATATGATGAAATCGAAGAGTTTTGCTTTTGGCAGTTCTTTTACTTTCGAAGAGAGAGGTGATGTGTAATAAATGCTAGGTCAGGCGCTTACATTTCTCGAGGTTGGTTATACGGCGCATGAGTGACTCAAACCAAAAAGAAAGCATTTATTTCAAATCATTTTTAGAGAAAACATGATTAAGTATGAATAAGGATGCACACACAAATGAAAGCCATTTATGGAAGGCAAAAAAAAATATATGCAAGTGGACGATGAATTATTGGATGCTATGAAAGCATTGGACGCTACAGAACCTTTGACGATCAAGGCATGTTGAATAAAACTATTCACTTACAAATTTCATACCTAGAAGATCTCTAATATGGATGAGTTTATCTTCAGGAAGGGGTTTTGTAAATATATCTGCCAATTGATTTTCAGTGTTAATAAACTGAATATCGACAACTCCTTTCTGAACATAATCTCTTATAAAATGATGTTTTATTTCAATGTGCTTTGCCCTAGAATGCAGGATAGGATTTTTTTTGACAGATTTATAACAACAGTGTTATCACAGAAGATAGGAATGTTACTCTCGTAGATACTGTAGTCTTTTAACTGGTGCTTGATCCATAAGAGTTGTGAGCAACAAGACGCAGCTAAGACATACTTTGCTTCCGCCGTAGACAGGGCAATAGTCCTTTGTCTTTTGCTCGTCCAGGAGACTAGATTCCCACCAATGAGGTGACATCCTCCGCTGGTGCTTTTGCGTTCTACTCTATCTCCCACATAGTCAGCATCGCAAAAACCAACCAATCTGTATTCTTTGTTTGACTTAAAACATAAACCGAGATTAGTGGTTCTTTTTAAGTATCTAAAGATTCTCTTAATTGCTGTTAGATGAGTTTTTCTAGGATCAGATTGAAAGCGAGCACATAGACATACACTGAACATAATGTTAGGTCTGGATGCTGTGAGATATAAAAGGGATCCAATCAGACCTCAGTATGTAGATTGATCTACCTTTTTAGAAGTGTCGTCCAGACTAAGTATTGATGATGGATGCATAGGTGTACTCATTTCTTTTGCATCGTCCATCTTATATTTTTTGAGAAGTTTGTTGACATACTTTGTCTGATGTATGGATATGCCATTTCCAGTTTGCTTTACTTGCAATCCCAGGAAGAATTTTAATTCTCTCATCATACTCATCTTGAATTCTGCTGTCATAATCTTAGAAAAATCCTTGCATAAAGTGTCATTAGTAGCACCAAATATAATGTCGTCTACATATATTTGTGCAATAATAAAATGTGATTTGACGTCTTTGCGAAAGAGAGTGGTATCTACTTTTCCTTTAGAGAAACCATTTTCTAAAAGAAAAGAACTTAGCTTTTTATACCAAGCTCTTGGGGCTTGTTTAAGTCCATACAAAGCCTTTTTAAGTTTGAAAACATGTTTGGGAAAAGTATCACACTCAAAACCAGAAGGTTGTTTCACATAGACTTCCTCGTTTATTATGCCATTTAAGAATGCACTTTTTACATCCATTTGATAGAGCTTCATATTACTATAAGCAGCAAATGAAAGTAAGATGCGAATGGCTTCTAATCTAGCTACTGGTGCAAAAGTTTCGGTAAAGTCTATACCTTCTTGTTGAGAGTAGCCTTGAGCTATAAGTCTTGCTTTATTTCTTATCACATTGCCAGCTTCATCAAGCTTGTTGTGGAATACCCACTTTGTTCTAATGATAGACTTGTCCTTGGGCGCAGGAACTAGCATCCAAACATCATTCTTTTCGAATTGACTAAGTTCGTCCTTTATGGCACTAATTTAGCCATCGTCTAGGAGAGCTTTGTCTATTGTCTTTGGTTCCAGTTGAGAAATCAAAGCAGTTTGAGCTTGCTCCTTGAAGGTCGATCTTGTCCTAACATGATCTTAAACGTTTCCAAGAATTTGATTGTTTGGATGATAGGTCTTCATTTGCCAAGAGAGTCTAGTTGGTTCTTTTTCTTCTGTTTTTGGATCGTCCATTTGATCTCTAGACGCTAAAGTCTGGCATCGTCCAGCTTCATATCTGTAAATGAATCGTTTAGCTCTGATATTTCGTTATCAGGCTTTTTGTCATTGAACTTAACGTGGATGGCTTCTTCAACTACTAAGGTTCTAGAGTTGTAAACTCTATAAGCCTTGGATGTTTCAGAATAGCCTAACAGTATTCCATCATCACACTTTGAATCAAACTTACCAAGGTTGTCCTTAGTGTTTAGAATGAAACATTGACATCCAAAGGGATGAAGATATGATATGTTGGGTTTTTGTCCTTTCCATAATTCATAGGGAGTCTTTTTCAGAAAAGGTCTTATATAAATTCTATTTTGTAAATAACATGCAGTGTTTACGGCTTCAACCCAGAAGTGCTTAAGAGTTGAGTTATCATTTAGCATGGTTCTAGCCATTTCTTGCAATGACCTGTTCTTTCTCTCTACCACACCATTTGTTGTGGTGTTCGTGGTACAGAGAAGTTGTGGAGAACTTCGTTCTCCTCACAAAACCCTTGAAAACTTTCATTTTCAAACTCCCCTCCATGATCACTTCTTATTAAAGCTATACAAACACCCTTTTTCATTTTGTACCCTTTTGCAAAATATAGAAAAGATTTTATAAGACTCATCCTTGTGTTTTAAGAACATAACCCATGTCCATCTAGAGTAGTCGTCCACTACGACTAGTCCATATCGTTTTTCCGTTTAAGGGGGCCGTTCTAGTTGGACCAAACAAGTCAATATGTAATAGCTCAAGAGGTCTAGATGTGGAAACAGTATTTTTTTATTCAAAAGAGCTTTTTACTCGTTTCCCTTTTTGATATGCATCACATAGAACATCAAACTTGTAAGCAAAATTTGGAAGTCCTCTTATGAGGTTATGTTTATTTAGCTTTGAGATTAATCTCAAGCTTGCATGTCCAAGCTTCTTGTGCCAAGTCCATTGATTCTCCTTGATGGATACTAGACAAGATACATTTTGATTTGTGAGGTCAACTAGATCAATCTTATAAAGATTGCTTTGCCTTTTAGCAGAGAGAATAATACGGATCCATCTAGATTCTTAACAGTACATTTGTCTTTGTCAAAGGAGACATTGTGTCCACTGTCACATAATTGACTTATGCTCAGTAGATTATGTCTAAGACCTTCAACATATAAAACATTTTCAATAGAAGGGAAGGAATGCTTACCGATTGTTCCTATACCTGTGATCTTTCCCTTCTGGTTTCCTCCAAAGGTGACCCACCACCATTCTTGGGTTGCAGGTTTTGGAACATACACCTTTCTCCCGTCATGTGTCGTGAGCAACCACTGTTCAGGTACCATGACTAGGGTTTTCTTCGGTTGTCAAGCAAATCTGCAACAGGTATTATCATAGATTTAGGTACCCAAATGGACTTAGGTCCTTTTCTGTTAGTTTTGAAGGCATTGGACGCCTTCTTTGTTGGACGATATCTACATTGTGTTGATTCATGTCCATTCTTTCCACATATTTTACAAAAGGTTATATTTTTACCAAGTTTGTGGTTTTCTTCTTTAACATAACCAAGTCCAGATTTGTCATGAGGACTTCTTCTATACGATAGGATTTTATCTAGATTTTTAGTTCCACTGACAAATTTAGACAAACCTTTCTTTTAGATGAGTAACTTCTTTTTGAAGTTCTAAGACTTCATGAAAAGATGTTTCTTCTAAAGTATGTTAGTTTTCAAAATCTAATTTTCTTTCAAAACCTTTTTATGCTCTTCGTTGAGCAAATTTAATTCTTTTGTTATTTTGAAAATTTCTTTTCAGTTCTCTATATCCTACTGAAAGAGTTGAGGAGTTAGCAAGCAAGTCATTATAAGCTTCTTGTAAGGAGATTAAGTTATCGAAATTTACCTCTTCGTCTTGCTCATTGTCTGAGCTATCAGAGCTGGTTCCTGTCATGAGACACAAGTTGGCTTCTTCTTCTCCTTCTTCATCTGATGAAGATAGGTCTATGTCTTCCCAGGTAGCCATGAGACCCTTTTTCTTGAAGAATGTCCTCTTTTTGTCTTTCTATAGACTGGGACATTCAGCTCTGAAATGTCTAGGTTTCTTACATTCATAGCATACTAAAGGATTTTTTTCTTTTGGAGTTTTGTTAAACTTCTTGTGAAGTTTTTGGCTTTTGATCCTCCTTTCTTCCTCCACATAGCTTGTATTTTCCTTGAGATGAAGGATATCTCATCCTCATTAGAGTAGTCCTTCTCAGATTCTTCCTCAGAGGATTCTTCCACGTTTAGTGCCTTGGACACTGATCCTCTGGATGGACGCTGGACACTTAGAGCGATGGACTTCTTCTTTTGTCCTTCGTCTTGCTTCAGTTCCAGTTTGTGGACTTAAGAGTTCCAAGTAACTCTTCTATTGAGAGTGTTGTTAGATCCTTGAAGCTCTTAAGGCTGTAACTTGCGGTCTCTATTGCCTAGGCAAACTTCTCAAGATTTGTCAATGTGATCATAATTATCATAGGTCTTGCCTAAGGACCTCAGGTTTGTTTATTATGGTTGAATCTACCAAACATAAGTTCAATAGTTTTATTTTCCTCCATAGTAAAGAGTTCATATGTCTACGAGTAAGCTCAATTTGGACCTCTTTACTTGTAAGGTGCCTTCGTAGGTAAGAGCGAGGGTGTCCCACATTTTCTTAGCAATTTTTAAACTGTGTACCTTTTCATATTCAAATTCAGATAAGGCACACATCATAGCATTTCTAGCCTTTGAGTTTAGAAGATACCTCTGTTTGTGAGATTCTGTCCATTAACTTCTTGGGAGTTCTACTCCATCATGGTTAAGGGGCAGGTACTCGCCAATTTCTACTACGTCCCACATGTTTATGTGACATGCATCAAAGAATGCTATCATTCTTTGCTTCTAATAATCGTAATTCTGACCTTTGAAAAGAGGCAGTCTGTTTACGGCTTGTCCTTCGTTTTCCATGAAAGACTAGGATCGTTTTACCCCTACAGTGTTAGATGCTCAACCCCACGAGGCCGAGCTCTGATACCAATTGAAATAAGAAAAAGCGCATAAGAAGGGGGGTTGAATTGTGGCATTTAAAAAAATAAATTCGAACAAGTATATTAGTCTGGAAAACGTTTTTAAGGGTAGGGATAGAGAGAAGAAAACATAAAAGTTTTATACTAGTTCACTTAACCTGAGCTACGTCCAGTCCCTTCACCCAGAAGGTATCAACTAACCAACCTTAGGTTACAAGTGTTGTTCGTGGCCTTTTCAAGCTTTACAACGCAATCACCCTAGATTGCTTAACCCAAGTATTCTTTTACACTAAGCCTCTCCAGGCTTTCACAACACAACAAGTGTTTTATAAAAGAAAGGTCAACTCATGTAGTAAGGATTTGAAAGATAAGCTCAAGATCACTTTGAGGATCTTTACAAGATATTTGCTATCGTCCATTGGACACTTTTATCAGAGTATTACAAAAGAGTTTATGTACTTGTTCTTTTTCACAGACTTTGCCTTTTTTATCATTCCGCATTACTATTCTTCTTTGTTGGTGCATGCATATATATATAGTCTTCAAGAAAAAGATCTATTGTAGAGGATTTTGACTTGTTATGCATGAGAAGCGTGCAAACTATATTTTCAAAAAGGTCAGGCATAGCAGTTTTTAGACTTGCACTAAAAAGGAAGGTGCAGGACTGCGCTGGCATTCTGTTCTTCTAAACATTCTTCATTTGTCTTGGCAGCTTGATAAGTTGACTTGCTTTATCTATTCTACTGCGCTTTTGCACTAAAATGATGTTGATGTTATTTAATGCTTCAAACAAATTTGAACGTTAGTTCACAAAAGTAGTAATATGTCAGTTACGAGGAAGATTTAGCATAAATCAAATTGACGTTCAAACTAAAAAAACTTAGCCGTTTGAATATATGATATTGGAGGCTTGTTATGAGTTTATTCATCGGACAATCGCCTTCAGTTTCTTCAATTGGTAGGTCCTCTTTGGCGAGTCTTCTAGACGGTCTTTAACACGTCTACTGGACGATCTTTAACACGTCTACTGGACAGTTGTTAACACGTCTGTTGGACGGTTTTTAACATATTTACTGGACGATCTTCTTAGCGTGACGGGGTTAGTCTATACACACAAGATTTAAACATTAATAAGCATGTTATCTCAAACATTGAGAGTTTAGACACTTCTACGTCTTTGGTTCCAACATTATGTTCGTAAAACACAAGGATGAGTCTTACAAGATATTTTCAATCTTTCTGCAAAAGAATTCAAAATGAAAAAGGTGTTTGCATAGCTTCAATCAGAAGTGATCACGGAGGGGAATTCGAAAACGAAAGTTTTCAGGATTCTATGAGGAGAACGAAATTCTCTACAACTTCTCTGTACCACGAACACCATAACAAAATGGTGTGGTAAAGAGAAAGAATAGGTCATTGCAAGAAATGGCTAGAACCATGCTAAATGATAATTCCACTTCTAAGCACTTCTCGGCTGAAGCAGTAAACACTACATGTTATTTACAAAATAGAATTTATATAAGACCTATCTTGAAAAAGACTCCCTATGAATTGTGGAAGGACGAATGCCCAACATATCATATCTTCATCCCTTTGGATGTCAATGTTTCATCTTAAACACTAAGGACAATCTTGGAAAGTTTGATTCTAAGTGTGATGATGGAATACTGTTAGGCTATTCCGAAACATCCAAGGCCTATAGAGTTTACAATTCTAGAACCTTAACAGTTGAAGAAGCCATCCGTGTTAAATTCAATGACAATAAGCCTGATAAAGAAATATCAAAGCTAGATGATTCATTTGCAGATATAAAAACTAGAAGATGCTAGTCCTTCAGCGTCCAAAGATCAGACGGACGATCCAAAAGAAGAAGAAAATGAACCAACTGGACGCTCTTGGCAAATGAAAACCTATCATCCAAATAATCAAATTCTTGGAAACATTCAAGATCATGTAAGGACAAGATCGACCTTCAAGGAGCAAGCTCAAGTTGCTTTGATCTCTGAATTGGAACCAAAGACAGTAGACGAAGCTCTCCTAGACGATGGCTGGATCAGTGCCATGAAGGACGAACTAAGTCAATTCGAAAAAAATGATGTCTGGATGCTAGTTCCTGTACCCAAGGACAAGTCTATCATTGGAACAAAGTGGGTGTTCTACAACAAACTAGATGAAGCTGGCAAAGTAGTAAGAAATAAAGCAAGACTTGTAGCTCAAGGCTACTTACAACAAGAAGGTATAGATTTTACCGAAACCTTTGCATCAGTAGCTAGATTAGAAGCCATCTGCATCTTACTTTCATTTGCTGCTCATAGTAATATGAAGCTCTATCAAATGGATGTAAAAAGTGCATTCTTAAATGGCATAATAAACGAGGAAGTCTATGTGAAACAACCTCCTGGTTTTGAGTGTAATACTTTTCCAAAACACATTTTCAAACTCAAAAAGGCTTTGTATGGACTTAAACAAGCTCCAAGAGCTTGGTATGAAAAGTTAAGTTCATTTCTTTTAGAAAATGATTTTACTAGAGGAAAAGTGGACACCACTCTCTTTCACAAAGATGTTAAATCACACTTTATTATTGCGCAAATATATGTAGATGATATTATATTCAGTGCTACTAATGACACTTTATGCAAGGATTTTTCTAAGATTATGACAGCAGAATCTGAGATGAGTATGATGGGAGAATTAAAATTCTTCCTAGGATTGCAAGTAAAGCAGACTGCAAATGGCATATTCATACATCAAACAAAATATGTCAACGAACTTCTCAAGAAGTACAAGATGGACGATGCCAAGGAAATGAGTACACCTATGCATCCATCGTCAATACTCAACCTGGACGACTCTTCTAAAAAGGTAGACCAAACTACATACCGTGGTATGATTGGGTCTCTTTTATATCTCACAGCGTCCAGACCTGGCATTATGTTTAGTGCATGCTTATATGCCCATTTTCAATCTGACCCTAAAGAAACTTATCTAACAGCAGTTAAAAGAATTTTTAGATACTTAAAAAAGACCACTAACCTTGGTTTGTATTTTAAGTCAAACAAAGAATACAGGTTAATTGGATACTATGATGCTGACTATGCAGGAGATAAAGTAGAACGCAAAAGCACCAATGGAGGATGTCACCTCATTGGTGGGAATCTAGTCTCCTGGACGAGCAAAAGACAAGGGACGATTGCCCTATCTACAGCAGAAGCAGAGTATGTCTCAGCTACGTCTTGTTGCTCACAACTCTTATAGATCAAGCATCAGTTAGAAGACTACAGTATCTACGAGAGTAACATTCCTATCTTTTGTGATAACATTGCTGCTATAAATCTGTCTAAAAATCCTATTTTACATTCTTGGGCAAAGCACATTGAAATAAAACATCATTTTATAAGAGATTATGTTCAGAAGGGAATTGTCGATATTCAGTTTGTTAACACTGAAAAATTAATTGGCCGACATATTTACAAAACCCCTTCCTGAAGATAAACTCATCCATATTCGAGATCTTCTTGGTATAGAATTTATAAATGAATAGTTTTTTTTAACATGCCTTAACCGTCCAAAGATGTGAGCATCCAATGTGTTGTAGCGTCCAATATTACATCGTCCATGTGCATATCTTTTCGCATTCCATAATAACTCACATTTATGTGTGCATAACGTTCCTTATTCGTACTTAATTATGTTTTCTCTGAAAATGATTTGAAATAAATGCTTTATTCTAGTTTGAGTCACTCATGCGTCGTATAACCAACCTCAAGATTTGTAAGCGCCTGACCAGCATTTATTGCACATCACCTCTCTCTTCGAAAGTGAAAGAACCGCTAAAAGCAAAACCTCTTGGGTTTCTTTATATACACTCAAACCTAAACCAAACACTTACCTCTTCTCAAATCCACTTGAACTCTCTGTCTCTCAAAACCTTTCAAACCCCAACTATCCTTCAAGCTCTTAAAAATGGCATCTGACAAAGCTGGTCCTGTTGCTAAGGCCGTGGCTCATGTGGAGAGCCTAGACAAGGCTGTTGTTCTCATCGAAAGTCGTTTTGATATCCAAGCTCTGGAGGACATGGGTGTGACTGTTATGGACAACTTGCTCAGATGTGGAATCCTTAACTACTTCTACCTGAACGAGATCATTTATCTAGAACTCATCAGACAATTCTAGAACTCTACCGTTTTCTCAAACACGGACATCACTAGAACTGCTCTGGGAGTCAAGGTCACACTGGACCTCGGCTCTGTTGCCCAAGCCATTGGCTTTGAGTGGGCTAGGTCCTGCATTAAGAATGGCTGGAAAAACAATTTTGGAGGACATGATACTGTTGATGCTGCACTGATGGGTCCCAAAGGCGAAGGGCCAGTGGAATACAACAAGCTAACAAAAGAGGGGAAGATTTTCCAGCAATTTTTGAACAAGGGAATTCTTCACAAGGCTGGATTGAAGGACAGTATTACCTTTTTGCATAGGTTCGCGTTGTTCCATATGATCACAGGCCAACAGTTTAACCTGTCGCACCTCATCCTGAGTAACATCTTCAGGACCATGAGAGAGGACGCAGAAAGCGCGACCAGATCACCTACGCCGCTCTCCTTAACAGACTCTTCTGGCAACAACAGATGTATCATGCCTTCTTTGCTCTATCCCTTGGAGAGCAAAGTCAGATTAGAATTCTGGGTGGTGGCCATTGGTTCACTCAATTGCTGTTTGGACGCAACAATGTTGCACAGATGAAAGTCGGGTTTGTGCTGAAGCCTTTAGAGACCACGTCCAAACTAATGGAAGATAGAAAGGAAGTCGTGGAGATGGCACCCCTATAGACAATTGAGCCAACCGTCCATGTTGCTAAGTCAATGGACAACGAGGCACTGTTGTGAATCCAGTTGCTGCCAAACCATCCACCAAGAAGAGATCGTCTAAGATGCAAACGACCAGGGTTACAAGATCCAAGATCCAAAGACCCTCGGCTTCGTCTGCTCCTCTTATAATTGCCCCTATCGCTGTCTCAGCTCCTTCACCTGCTCCAACACAAATTCTTGCTAAAAGACAGTTGATCGTCGCCTCTGACGATAAAGACGATGAGCCAATTGGTAAGTTTGTCAAGAAACAGAAAGCTGCCATAGTTGATGTTCCTGTTCAACCACAACCATCTGCCTCATCCAAACGATCAGCAGAAGCACTGCCAGGGGAAGCACAGTCTAAGAGAAGTAAGCTTTCTTCTTCTACTGCTGATGAATGTGTTAGCGACCTTAATGATTTAATCATTATTGAACCATCTAAACCTCTTACCCAAATACAAGCCGACACACAAGCCACACCTGAACCAAATTTGTTGCTGCTTGGTGACAAAGGCTATACCTGCACCATCCCCACCCCCGGCATGCCTAAGACACATCTTTCCCTCAAGCCTACTAAATCACCTTCCTCCTCAACCATCATTCCCTTCCCTACCCCTTCCTCAGAACCCTTGGAGCACACCAAACAAAAATGGCCTCTACTTTTTGTTGAAGGCAATTTACAAAATCTCTTGGACAACAATGCCATCATTTACGTCCAGAGCTTCCCGAACCAAACTTCGGTTTTGACTACTCTCCCATCTATATGGAGAAGTACATGGACGACTATGTCCATCAACCCTTGGTAGAATATCTGGCACTACCTCTTAGAGCTATTGAACACTTACCGCACAAGCAGTTTATCAGATGGAGGTACCCTAGCATTGTACGAGCTTGGCGCATCAATGCACATCCTCCTAGAGTACTTCAACACAGAGTACCTCCAGTAGACCACATCAAGAAAGCTTTGCAACAAAAGAAACCTAGGGGCAAGCAGACTGTTCAAATAAGGCATGCAGATTTGAAGTTTTGGCCTTTAGACCTAGTAGAAGATGGACTCTTTCCATCTTCCTTTGAGCACATGTTCTACAATACTCTCAAAGGTTCTGCCACCTTGAAGTTTCAACTCTTCATTCCACCATCACAACACATCCAACCTTCCACATCCATCCGCATCCAACCAGATCACGTCTGCCCAAGATTACCAATCATAGATGACAACTGCAAGAAAAAGAAGATTCTGACCAAGGCATTGTCCTTACCTTTGCCGTCTAGAGCTGATTTTCAACAACATTCAACTCATTCCCGTGAATGGTTTCTAGCTCAGTGTCTTCATACAGACTTGGACGAGGACGATGCTGAACACTTCTAGCATCACCATATGTTCCAATGCGAACAAGAAGCGTCCAGTAATGGAGTTTCAGCAAATGACAAAGCCGATATTCCAACTGTAACGAACTGTGAAGTCATACAGCGTCCAGCTCGTGTATTTCACTTTTCGGACTCCTCAGCTGCTTTTGTCCGTCTAGCCAACAAGCGTCCACTCCTTGGTACAGAAACTTCTATCTTATACACGATGATTGTCGCTCTTACTCACCATACAAATTTCAACCACCATACCCTTGGACCACTCCACGTCCATACCAATTAGAAGTACAAGACTTGAAGCTTCTCGAAGCACCTCCTCCCCCCTCTAAAGTTCTTCCACCCACTCCTTCCCAACCACCGTCACTTACACCTCCACCACTGCCTACTCCTGGCTCTCAAACCTCTACAAGCCTTCCTATCTCTTCTTCTACCCCTTTCCCCCTTCCCCTTATTGACCCTGCCATTCAACAATATGTTACCAACCAACTACAACCCATCTTCACCCTGCTTCAGCAAATTCTCCAGAACTAACAAGCTTTCCTACACCCTCCTCAACCTTCTCCACCTCCTCCTCCGCCGCTGCAACAGTGATTGTGATGACGACTCCCTTTTCCTTTTGTCTGCTTTTTGCTAATGACAAAGGGGGAGAAGCATTATGTTTATGTCTTTGTCGCATTTATTTTTTTTGCATCTGTTCTTGTCTAATTTATGCTCTGTACAGATAAATAAAATACATAGTTGCTTTGTTTTACTTCAAATGTTGCTCTGCTTATATAAAATCTTATATATATCATATGTATAATATGCTTGATATTTGGTATGGTATTCGATATGGACTTAAGCTGATATCTTATGTCACAAGTATACAAAACTTGGAATATCAAACTCAAGGGGAGCATAGTAAGTCTTTCAAAAACTTCTTTATGCGTCCTTTTATATTCCAGCAAAAACTTAAAAATTAATAAGGTTTGTCATCATCAAAAAGGGGGAGATTGTTGGAACTAAAGACGTATAAGCGTCTAAACCCTCAATGTTTTGAAGATAATAAACTTATTAATGTTCAAGTTTGTGCTTAAAGACTATCTCTATCACAGCTAAGAAGACCGTCCAGTAGACGTGTCAAAGAAAGATCGTCCAATAAGACGTGTTTAAAGAAGACCGTCCAATCAACAATGAAGATGATCATCTAAAGAACATATTCAAATATCTAATGCAAGCTTCCAACGACAAATATTCAAACGACTAAGTTCTATTTTGAACGTCCAATTTATCTATGCTAGTTTTTATTGAAACTAACATATTACTACTTCTGTGATCTAACATTCAAATTGTTTGAAGCATTAAATTACATCAGAATCATTCTAGTACAAGAGCGCAGAAATATCTGATAAAGCAAGTCAATTTATCAAGCTACTGAGACGAATGAAGAATACTTAGAAAAGCAGAATGCCAGCACAGTCCTACACCTTCTGTTTTAGTGCAAGTCTAAAAGTTGCCATGCCTGATCACTCTAAAAGGACAGTTTTGCACACTTCTCTTTCCATAACGAAGTAAAAGTCTTCTACAACGGATCCTTTCCTGAAGACTATATATATGCACCAACGAAGAAGCAAAGATATAGAAGAGACAACATAAGACGAAGAAAAAGAACAAGAACAAAAAGACAGTAGTAACATTCTGATAGAAGCGTCCAGTGGACGATAGCAAAAATCTTGTAAAGATCTCTCAAAGCATTCTTGAACTTTATCTTTCAAATCTTCACTACGTGAGTTCATATCTGTTGTATAAACACTTGTTGTGTTGTGAAAGCCTGGAGAGGTTTAGTGTGAAAGAATACTTGGGTTAAGTAATCTAGGGTGATTGCGTTGTATAGCCTAAAGAGACCGTGAACAATACTTGTAACCTAAGGTTGGTTAATGAATACCTTCTGGGTGAAAGGACTGGACGTAGCTTAGGTTGAGTGAACCAGTATAAAACTTTTTGTGTTCTTCTGCTCTCTATCTCTACGCTTGAAAACGTTTTCACACTAATCAACTGGTTTCGTAAAAGTTTCTTTTTAAAACGCACAATTCAACCCCCCCCCCCCCCTCCCCCCCTTCTTGTGTGCTTTTTCTATTTCACCTTAGGCTTGGGATGATGATCTTGGGAAGCTATATGCATTGAATTTTGTTTAAGTTGCTTATTTATCTGCAAAATGAGTGATTGAAATTTTTTTAAGTGGCTTATTTATTTCCAAAACGGGTGAGCAATTTAAAGATATATTTTGAATAAGCTAAAGGTAAAAATCCATAATATAAAGGACCATATTTAAGTGAGCATAAGTATATAGCAGGCAGGGATGAGTCTACTTTGGAATGGTTAGTGGATCGATGAGTATTTGAAGGGAGTGATTTCTGCATACCATTCACAAGCCAGTCCATGAATAACAATGAGTCTTTGGCCAATTACCATGGTGCCGCTAGGTTGCAATATGGATGAATATCACCTATTCCCGTTTCCTATCCTTAACCCTATCCCTCCAATCAAAGCATGACACATCAATTAAAAAAATTCAATTCATTGTTAATTAGATTTCACGGAACAGTAACGTGCCTAACTTTTTCCTTTTTTTCTTCCTTCCACCTTCTCCTTCCTCCATTCACAAGTCCTATCCGAAGAAGGAGTGCTCATCGGCAGCCAACACCAACTGTTTCTAAGTTCTAGATTGGGGATCGACTAGGATCGAGGAAGAATGGCTGAGGCTATGGTAACTAATGTTGGAATTGAAAACCCTATCCTTCTCGATCTTGTACTTCTTCTTGAGCATGCTGATGCGGTTCTTGGACTGCACGTCGGTGCAGCACAGTTTCTTGCTGGCGCCATTGAAGTGGCGCTCACCCCACGCATTGATAAGCATGAATGTCAGGTCCTCGCTCCAATAGTCTTTGCACCCTGTGATGGTGTGTGGCTAGGTTGATTTCTCATGTGAATGGAGAAATAAGGAGAGCATGTAAATGGAGAATGAAGGGGAGAATGAAAAGGCGAAGGGAACACACAAACATCGTTACTCTTTTGTAAAACCTAGTTAAAGATGAGTTGGATTTTTTAATTGACGTATCATGTTTTCATTAGGGGGACAGGGTTGGGGACAAAAAACTAAGAAAAGTGATTTTCGTCCCTTAAATATAGAGGATTCTATACAATTGTGTCAATTTCCAATCTTAAATTGTAGTTGTTATAAAAATTTTACCGTGAAAAAATTTCAAATAACTAAAGAAAATTGAAGAAAAGAAAGACATCATGGCTTGGATAAACATGGCAATTTACATGAGTGGATCAATAGTTATGATGGTGAAGAGTTCAATGAAGACAACAAAGTTTCATGTGTGGGTTTGTGTAAGCACAACTTCTTTCACCTATGACCACAAAGCCATTCTGTTTGGTGGGAAAAATAATTATGTATTTTAGTACATCAACTATCCTAGAAGCACACAATAATATTCTTAGTCCTTCTATTCTTTCGTTATCCTTCCTTTCTATCTCTGTTTACTAATTTTTGGATGTTGTCAATGTCGGTCTTCTTTTGTGAATTTACTTTTACTATTTTCACTGCATGTTAATCCATTGGGGTTGTTTTTGTGAAATTATAAGTTTTACTCGACGATCTCTCTTTCTCTGTTTCCTTATCTCTTACTATCATAACCAGTCATGTTTTCCACTTTTAATTTAAAGATATGTTTAATGACCCCAAAACTGCAAAGCATATTAAAATTCGGCCATTCAAGGTAAACTACAACAATTAAGAAGTTAGATACCAACCTATTAAGACAAGGCTTATCAATAGTTACTCTCAAGAAGTTTGACATGGCAAAACTAGAAACATGCATCAATAATATAGATGAAGTAGAAATGCCGTAACCTCTGATTCCGTTCTAATATATTATAAATAGTTTAGGAGAAAAGCTCGCATGCATGTTCGAGTGTTATTCAAATTTAAAAGGGATACCCCTGCATTTCCCCTTAAAATTAAAGTTAGTGACCTGCAACATAAGGAAAAATAACGGAAGGATTAAAAATAAACCTCATCCTCTCACTTCCATTTTTGTCTCCTCTTTCAAAATGCCAAACAAATTAAAAAGATTGAAACCGGAATTATTCTAAATACCACATTTTTTTATTTTGTTTTTTGCATTTTTCCTTGTATGCTTATTGCTTCATCCTGACAGGTATATGAAAAATTGTTTCTCCGATTACCACCTCTAATCCAGCTGCTTTTATCTTTTGGTAAAAAAAGGAGTTCAAATTTGAAATAAATGTACAACATTTTCAGCTTTCTAAATGCAATGAAAAGAAGAATATAATAAACTTTTCTATTAGAGGCAAGTAAAAGAATATGACGATTTTACTTTCCTACTACCTAAATCACGCAAATTAAATTAACAGTTGGTTGCTAATTGTTTCAACCAAAAATATGCATAACATGGATTCTAGACTTTGGCAAACAAGGCCCTTTTTAGTAAATTTTGTAGTTTTGAAGGTCTTCTTTCTTCATATGTGGAAAACTAGTTCTGCTGTGATATGGTGCATGGAAAGAGGGGAAGAGTTGGGTATGGAGACAATGTTGAAGGTAGTGCCTTTTCAAGATATCTTAGTGACAGTTTTGGGACAAGCAAATGAAATTTCAAGGTGTTTGTAATACTTTATGCTGACTCTGTCTCATTTGAGTGTTCTCTTAACATACACGCTCCTACAACATGTAATATATTTTACATTTTACATTGTCATATCCATTGCTTCCCAAAATCTTTGATTATTTACTTTGTTATTTAAATTTAATCTATTAATTTTTAAGTGAAGAGGTAAACCTTATCAAAGGAATGTCCATAGAAAGATAGATGATTAATTTGAATCTTCCTTAAAAAGTTTCTAAATTATTGAGTTGTGTTAATTCACACAATATATTAAATGAGAACAGTTATCTTGAACGAATGCGTTTTTAGTGTTATTCGAGTGTTTTTAGCTGTCATTCTTTAATGAGAACGTTTTTAGGAGTTTTTTAACCTCTAATCTCTTTTAGTTTATCATTTTCAATATTTTTAGTTCTAAATTAAATTTTAATATTTTTTACAATAAAATAATCAATAATTAAAAATTAATATTGTATTATATTACAATAATTATTTATTATAAATTTAAAATATAATCTATATATTCAAAAATATTTATTTATTACAAATTTTAATTATAATATAATGTATATATTCAAAAGTATTTATTTATTAAGTTATATAAAATAAATATTTATTTTATGCAATGCATAGGTTAAAATACTAATATCTTAATAATAAAATATATTTCATTTATTTACCCGTGCAGCACTAGGGCCTTTCTCTAGTAATAATGAAAATGAAACCCTTCAAATAAAAGACAAATAAGGAAAAGTAATCTTCGCTATGTACTTTGAAAATGACAAATGACATATTATTTTCGTTCAAAGATGTAAAGGCAATTATAAATTCAACATCAAAAATTTGCGGATACTATTGTCTCTATACTATAATAACTTGTGGAATGCAGATCCAAGAAGGCATGATGCAGAGAATCTAATCACATTTGGTGGAGAATCAATGAATATATGGAAACAGAGGTGTGATACTTATAAGTTTATAGAAATTGATAAAGGGATCACAAATTTATATGATAATACTGAATTTTTCTTATCCCACTAACTATCGTAATCAGCGAAACTTTGAAGACTTCAAACTTCTCTCTAAATAGCCCGTCCAATGTATACATTTTGACAAGAAAAAAAGGTATACCTACAGTGTTTCAATTTCCATCAACCTTTCTAATATTAACATAAGCTTCGTTGCCTCCATATACCTATCTTGGAGCACTTGGATTTCTATCTGCCTTGAATGTCTGAAATACTAACAAAGTTGAGGGAGTTCAAGCCACTGTTTTTTACAAATGACATTGACCTTAACATATTATGCCTCAGGATGAAAGCAGGTTTCGTTGGAGGAGGAAGATCCACAATCTCACTGTTAAGCATAGAAATTACAGCAGCCATAGTGGGCATATCTGCCACAAATTCTTGCACACATAGAAGTCCTATGTGAATGCACCTAAAAATATATTTATGAAGGCTAGGATCATATATTCCTGGATCTATTAGAGATGAAATTTTGTTTTCTGTCCATCGCATCCAGGCCTACAACGAAAAAAAGAAATATTAAACATTTGGAAAATTTTATCAGTAGTAGGCTACAGAAGCCTTATAATGAGCTAGGAAAGAATCTTAGGGACTTACAAATCCTAAAAGGGTCAGAAAATTCTCGCTGTCTTAAAAGCTTGAATTCCGTCTTCCACTAACAATCTCCAATAGCAAAACTCCAAAGCTAAAGACATCTGATTTCTCGGAAAACAGTCCTTGCATTGCATATTCGGGAGACATATAGCCACTGCATTGAAATGTATCACAATATATTAATCCCAAGTATGCTACTATAATTCTGGACAAAGAAGATGTACTTACTATGTTCCAACAACTCTTCTAGTATTAGCCTCTTCCTCATTCCCACCAAAGATTCTGGCCATACCAAAGTCAGATATTTTCGGATTTAATTCCTCAGCTAGCAAGATATTACTTGCCTTCAAGTCCCTGTGGATGATTTTAGCCTGGAATCTCTATGAAGATAAAGCATTCCTCGAGCCACTCCTATTATGCTAAATCGTTTTTTCCAATCAAGGACTTTATTTTTTGACTGATCTAAAGAATCAAATGGTAGAATTATATGAATTCTAACATTTCGAGATGAAGCAATGCCGTCTAAATTTCACAATTTAGCATAATTTCAAGAAATTTAAAATTGATAGATATTAGTATGCTTTCAAGTAAACTCACTAGCTAAAAAAAATTATTCATTTTTATAAAACACTTCATATATCGAACACAAGGAAATTCCAAATAGATGGATGCCAGAGACTCAAAGAACTAACCAAAGACATAGGCGTCCAAACTTTTATTTGGCAAGTATTCATAAATCAACATCTTTTCCTCCCCTTCAATATAACAGCCAAGAAGTCTTACAAGATTGCAGTGTTGAAGCTTGGAAATCACCACTACTTCATTCATGAATTCTTCTAGACCTTGTCCAGATGCTCTAGAAAGTCTTTTAACTGCTATTTCCTGACCATCTTGCAATTGCCCCTATATCATATAACACGTAGAAAATGAAACTACTGACAATGATTTCAGATATGAATAACTTAGCTAAATTAATGTACCTTGTATACTGGACCAAAACCACCCTGCCCAAGTTTGTTAGCTGGGTGAAAGTTGTTTGTGGCTGTTACAAGCTTTTCAAAATTAAATATTAATAGCTCCTGGAGTTTGACTTGTGACAGATCTACAGGTGCTTTACCTCCATTAAATTGGAGGAATCCTTTGATGATCCGTCTCACTGATTTATTACAGTGCCACAAATTAGCAAGAGGGAGAAGCAACATACTTAAATATAAATGAGCAGTGATCTAAAATTGTTAATCAAAAAGAATTTTCTTATGTAAATATTGAGTATATGTCTGTATAGTTTGCATACAATGTACCAATTTATAGAAAACTCCTTTGAGTAAATTGAATCTGTAATGATGATATATTACCGGGGTGGTTAGTAATCCTTCTCCACATAATATATGCACAAGCGACAATTAAGATTGTTCCTATTATCACTGTGATTGTAATGATGACTGTCCTGTTTCTGTCTTTATCTGCAATTTAGGAAAAATGAAAATTGAAAAATTTCAGTCCTAACCGTGGAGAAATGATCAAATCAAGGAAGTTAATTCAAATTGTTGCGCAGATAATTACAACTAGCACGATACAATGTATACCAAGTTCTATGTAGGCTACACGGACATATAGATCAAGTCCTCCATTTGAGAATTGTTGTGTGTCAATAAGATTCCCAGTCCAAGACATACAACCAATCTCAGCTTCATATGAATATGCTACACAAGAACAATTCTCCATACATTGTTCCATGGCTCGAACCCCTTCAAACAGCTGCATATTGGAGAGCTCTGTGCATTACAGCTTGCAAAAGGCCCACATACACCATAAACATCACATTCCGATTGACGACTATTCCAAGTGACTAACCATTCATTCTTTTCTTCATTCCACCATCTCTCTTCAAGATTGCCTTGTGTATTCAGAATAGTGATTGATAAGCTAACGTCTTCTACCTTTGTAAAAAAGAATTCAACATTTCCTTGTTCATCGTCTTCAACATGTATCCTATTAAGATAATGTGTTTTCATATAGGGCAGCCCTGTAAAGATCTTACCATTCCACAGACCAGTGCACCAGAATGGTCGAGTTTCATTCCAAATGAATAATTCAGGTATACTAAGGCGTTCAACACTTAAAGAGAAGCTCCCAGTGGATGGATCAGAAGGACTTTTCCATGAAGTTAGTTTCACTTTCTCACCGGTTACTTTGTTGGTTGTAAGCTTCATATTGGGTAACAATGCATTGGAAGGATGCAGGAAACTTTGCCATATGTTGTTTCCTGTTGTGCTTTCCTGTAGCACAAGGTTCCCATAATCTAAAAGTTTGGAAGTAGAGCTGGATCCAGCATTCGACACATTTGATGACCAAGTCACTTGTTTCTGCCCATTCAATACAACAAGATTGCCATCTTCAGATATTGTAACAACTGCAGAAGAATCAGTCAGTGGCTGGTTTCTGTTAGCAACCCATACGACTGTGGACTGAGACCTCCACCAAATTCCAACGTAATGATTTGTAAAGTTTTGAGGGGTGACACTATGCCAAAATTGGGGATATACGGCACCATATATATAGGGCTTATTTACATAAGTGCACTATTATAAGACGCGTAAAATAGAGATAGCGTTTATTTAAATAAGCGCTATCTATTTTGCATTACTTTTTTCATATAGGGCACTTTTCCTAATAAGCGCTCTATTTTACAGAACACTACTTTTACATATAGAGCGTTTTTCATATCAAGCGCTCTATTATGTGACTAAATTTTCGCTATACCTTCGCGCTAGCTTCCTCGCAACTCAGTTTCTTCTTCTTTCCCTCCCACTCTGTCTCTCCCTAGTTGTCACTGTTCCTATCCCTGAGCCCTACAAAGCCAATGTTTTACACCATAATTGTCTGCAACCTTGACAAGAAGCCCTCGCGACCCCTTTACAGCGCCGTCGGTTTCGCGTCGCTCTTCAGCGAGGTCATCATCTTGTCCGTCTACGCTAACTGCTACGCCATTGTCCACCTCACCCAATGGGTCCTCCACCAACAACGTGAATAGAAGGTCACAGTCACCCTCTCAAAGTCCTATGCGTGTGACTGTGCAGGAACAAGTGCAAAACCCACTCGAGGTTTTTTGGTCCTCCTACTGCGTTAGCTACAGGGGCAAAGTTTGTACCATTAAAGAAAGCACTACAGGGAGTCCTGGTGGGTAGGTATTATGAGCTTCTTTCGTTATTGCAATATAGGCATAGGACTAGGATTATCTTGTTATACATGTTGATTTTCTATCTAATATTCTTGCTGAAGTGCAATTTGTCTAACATCAAACCAGGAATTAGTTGTTTATGGGGAAAATGTTAGACATGAACCTTGCTCTAATGTTACAAAAGTTGTAAATGTTAGGGTCTAACTGTCCAGTTGTAAATGTCAGGGTTTATCTGATGTTTGGAACACATAACGAATTGTAGCACACTATCAAATCCCCTCCTTTCATCAGTTAATTCTTGTTGTCACTGATCCTATACAATATGGGGGGGGGTGCAGCAAGTCTGCAATTATGTAAACTTGGGGTTTAAGAGTATGTCTTTTATTGGGATAAGCCATATTTAATCACGTTCTTACATTTGGTAGGCCTTTTGTTTAGATAGTAGCAATGTTGGAATGTGAGAGGTGCTCTCCTTGTATGTGGTTTCTATCCATGCTCTGGCATGACTTGTGCTTGAGCAATGTTTTATCAATAAATCTTCTTATTTGGATCTTCAAAAGAACAAAATTATTCTTGTCTTTTTAAAAAAGAAAATTTGTTTGGGGGGAATGTACCCATCATCTAGTTAGTGGCCTAGGAGTCTTTTGGTGGGAATTTTTTGTTCTGTAGTCATGGGGGCTTTTTTGGTTTCAAATCATAACTTTGGGAGTGTTTACAGTAGGGTGCAAGTGTGTGGTTCTGATTGGAGGGAAGTGTGTAGGAGGGCACAGGAAAACCATCGCTTTAGTGGCTAGTTATTTTTTAAGGTACTGTGTGGGTGGAGGGAAGGGGAAATGATGGATTGAGTATGTAGAAGAGGGCCTGGCAGCATTGGGCTTGGACTGCAGCATCAAAGGTTGTCTATGGTGTTTTGCATCAGACTTGGGTATGGTTTGTTGGAGGGTGGATGGGGGAGGATAAGCAGATAGGGGTGGAGATTGGTGCTTAAGCTGCTGGATACGTAGTCAGTTTTGGTTTTTTTTAGTTAGCAGTTTATTATGTAGGGTCATAAGCATCAAGTTGTGTAGGATGAGGTATTTGTGACCACCTTTTTTGAAGATATAATAGAGGCTGCACAAGATCACACAGGTCACACCTCATAGGAGCAGTGAAACATTTTGATTACATGAGTGGCATGTAAGCAACGTGTATGTGGAAGCAGCTTTTGGATTTGGATTTGGATTTGAGCTTCGAAATCATATTCGCCTAGCTTTAATTTTTGGTTTCTTAGGTTGTAAATGCAGCATGTGAGCAGAGTGGCATGTTAATTTGGACTGCAGCGTTCTGGTTCAATAGTGAGTGTTTTTTACATGCTGTATTTTTGTTTGGGCTCCATTAATTTGGGCACGCTGAATTTTTCTTTGGATGGTGTAGTACTGTTGTTGGGTTACAAACAGAATCTGGGTAACAAAATTAGGGGGTGGGTTGATATGTTTTCGGTGTTATGTTCTTTATGAGGGGATGTGCAGCAATCTTTTTGTCTTTTTTCCTGTTGTATAGTAATCTTAGCATACCCTGTGCTAAGTTTAGATACAAGTTATTTATATATTTGTTTGGCTTATCAAAAGGAAAAAAAAAAACACAAGTCTTTCAAAGATTTTATCATTAAAGTAGTCCCTAAAAGATTTAATCTATCATGTATGAACAAAGTGGATCCTCAGAACGTCTTCAGGCATGAGCAGAGCATCCCACCACTTCCACTTTGAGCGCAAAAAGCAATAAATGGGAAATAAGGCACTGTGTTGGGATTGTGTGAGAGGACGAGAATACTGTGAGAGGGGTTGTGCGTGTTTTTGAGAGTGAATACTGGTTTTGTGACGTGGTGGTGTGATATGTTTGCTGTCTTTTTCTTTCAAATGGCCACTTGCAAATCAGCACCGAATGCTACATGTACATATTATATAAAGCTCATTAATTATAGGTTCTTAATTTGTCTTGCTTGCAAAATGCCATTAAGTATTTGCATCTATAGCCTATTTATCAACCGATTTTTTGTGTATTAATATAGACAGGTGGTATAATACCTATATTTTTTTAATAGTACATAATTGGTGTTACGTAATTTTTTATTTTGTTCGGCATTGCAGAGAAAATGTGGTGGTGCCCGTGACGAAGCTGTACATAATGTTTCAGGGCGTGGGTAAGGAAGTGGCTGTGATAGAATGGCATGATCGAGCCAGTGACCCTAGTCCCAGCAATTGTGTACTTACAGAACCACTTCTGTTACTGTTTTTGCCAGCTATTTTTCTACCAGGAATATTAGCTTCAATGTAATATTTATCTTTACTAACTTTAAGTTACAGTAAATATTTTAACTCGTAACTTTGAAGCATGAATGGAGGCGAGAAAAGGCGCTGCTACTAATAACTATGGCCTGTATTGTTTTATATTTTTAAATACTTAAAAATATTTAATAAAGTGAATTTGATGTACCTTAATTAGTGCCTATAGAACATCCATCCACGAGACTCTAAAATCTTTCCTCTACTCATGTCTATTTCAATGCCTTTTCCACGTATACACACATATTTTTTACACTAAGAAAGATATAAAATCTTCCAACTCATTTGCCAAACATTTGCTTTAAACCTCACTTGCAAAAGCTGATACATTGGATGGACAATGGCATAAATTTTTTTCTTTTGAAGGCTCCCTTTTGAAGTTATTTCACTTTCTGGAAGTAAAAATTGACAAAGACAGCTGCCAACATGAATATCGATCCCAATTCACAACACTCGTTTCTACTTGATGTTTCTCTTTCATAAACTGAGAATGCAAGGAAAGTGAGCCTATTCCATTTGATTTTTGTCTTTATTCACTTCTAGCTCCTAATATATTGATATTGGGATGGGAAGATAAACAGGTGAACAATGTCAAAATCAAATTTCAAAGCGAGACATTCTTTTGTGATTTTCTGCCGTGAAGCCAACAATTACAAATTGGTATTCTGTGTTCCTAATATATCGAAGTACTCTCAAGTCCCAAAGGTGGAAGATAGTGACAAAAATTTAACTAGCACTAAACTAGAGCAAATAAATTACGAGAGAAACAATTAGGCTTACTTGTTAAAGAGACCTATATTTAATAAGTTTGTACGCATTGCAAGTCTGCAACCATGATTTGGCCCACATATATTTATTCCCTTGTACAAAATCTGATTTTTATGGGTTGACCCAAATAGATTAGTCCAAAATGAATCTTTTATTTTTAACTTTAAAATGATTAGAATTTTTAATTAGAATTATTTCTTTTATTTTTTGTGCAGGTAACTGACTAACATTGTTCGTGTGATTTTTTACTTTTTTTTTTTAACTTTTTACAAATATATGATTTAAAATCTATTTTTTATTTCGGGCTAATTTCTATTATACCAAGTTATATCGTGTTCACACAAGGCACATAACATACAGAGGCATTAATTATTTAGTTCATAATATTTGTTCACCCAACAAAAAAGAAAGAAAGAGGTCAACGTTTTAAAATAAAATTAGCCAAACATATATGTTAAATAAACAATAAATATTATTAAAATAATTAGAATAATCCACTAAAATAAACAAATACTTTAATTTCTAAAATCATTGATCAACCATTTAAGACATTATCAAACCTGATGTTACTTTTAAAATTATTAAAAAAATAATAAACATTTAATAATTTTAAGGATTAAAATAATATTTTAAAAATTTTACGGACTACATTAATATTATAAAATTTAAAAATATTTAATAAAATTTTCAAATAATGTTTTTTAAATGTTTGGCCGATGGTGTAGTGGGTGTGAATGTTGTTGGATGACATTAGTGAGATGAATGTTTTTTAAAGCTCTTTTTTTCAACTTTAACTTAAAAGTAACTTATAAGTTCAAAAAAAGCTAGGCCTAATGCACTCTAGGTCTCACATTCTTTGGTTTTACATGTGAGACTTATACACGACATGTAAAACCAAAGAATATGAGACTTAGACACGAATTTGACATGTATCTTAGGCTATGTAATTTCTCTTTCCTCTTTTTTTTCAAAAAAAAATCTAATTATCAGCTTAATTATCTTCCAAGTTTGAAATTTAAGTATACTCTTTATGTCCTCAAGCTTATAAGTTATGGTAGGGTAATATATTCTTTCCTAACTTATACCGAAGATTGCAATTAATGTTTCTGATTTGCTTCTTTACTGGGCCATAATAGAATTAAATGCTCTTCATGGATAGAGTGTATTCCTTCCCTTCTAATCCACTTAGGTACTTATTGGTAAATCTTTTGATATATCTTCTAGTGCAATGAACATCAACTTCCATATTCTTGATTTAAAGTGCTACTGACTTGTTTATTGCTATGTTTAGGAACTTTTAGATATTGTACAAGGATACAACAAACATTTTTTGGAAATATCCTTGAAAGTGCTGGGGAGCTAAGCTAGTTTGAGAAAGTGATTAAAACCTTAACCACTCTTTTTCCTGTGTGGGTGAGTCCATTTCTTCTTCAATACAATATGTGATTTTTTTTTCTAATTTCTTACTTGTTCTATAGTTTGAATTTTGCTAATTTACATGGGCAGGTCATCTTGGGGGCCATTGTCTGTAATTATACGCAAATCATAGTTTCGTTGGAGTTGAGGTAGGTTAAATACTCTTATTCTTTGTTGTTGCCAGTGGTGTTAATTTGAAGACTTTTAACTGAAATAGTTTTTATTGTTAGATTAACTCATACATGTAGGCATATGCATGTACCTTAGTTTCCTGTTCAAGAACAACTTGTATATTGTGTTGAAGGACATAATATACAAGTAGTTCTTGAATTGTCCTTGTGGACAGTCTAGGATTGCAAATTCGCAAATAGGACATTATTGTATTTCTCTATTCTTGATCTAATAATTATTTTGGTTTGTATTTCCCATAGTTCTCTGGGTACATATTTTATTCGAGTGATTATACCACTTGGATTAAGTCGTGTGCTTGGAGAACCAATGAGAAATGCTGCCAAAATTTTATTAGATCAAGAATAAGAGTCATACAATAATATAATGCGAATTTGACAATTCTAGTTAGGATAGGATCCTCACCCTTTCTAGGATGGAATAGAGATCATACATGCATGTAGTCATTGCATGTTACATCAATGTACTTGTTGTTAATGACTCTCTGATAGATCAAGAAATATGGATCGAAAATAGATGTCTGCCAGTCGATTGTCAAAAGAATATGAGGAGGGAGTGTTACATTTACATACATCAATGTAAATGTTTGTCTTTATTAATTCGGGTTTTACAAACTTATCGGGCTCAAATAGGAGCTAAGGTTTCAAAGACTAAGTCAAGCAACATCAAGTGGATCACAATTAAGGTAGTTTACAATTTTTATGTGAAAATCAATTGATCATGTTAATCTTTAATTAGTTATATTGATGTTTGAGCTTTTACTTCTATAGTGCCCAAAGCAACCTAACAGTAATGATTGTGAGTATTATGTTTGTCGATATATGAAGGAAATCATCACCCACTATGAAGGGGGGACAATCTCAGAAGACGTATGTGATATTGGTCTCATATCTCATTCCTTTTAAGTATATTTTGACTTGGTTTTAATTTTATTTTTTATTTTTGTAGTACTTCCCTAGTTGCAGCAAGAAGCAATATTCTGATAATCAAATCACTGAAGTTAGGGAAGATTGGTGTCAGTATGTCATCCATAAATGCTTATAGGTTAGCCTTTGATTCATGATGTCTAATACACATAGTTAGGCTATTGGTGTTAGTTAGGGAACTCCAAATATTATAAAAAAAAAATTTAATGAAGCTATTTTAATGCTTTTAGAATGCATGTGTGAAGAGATTCCCTTGGTCTCTTTGAGTTTGGAATTGTACACAAGCTATATTTGTGCATACTATGTTGTTTTTGCTATGGAAACCCCCTACTGGATCAAATTAGTGACTACACCCTTTATTTTTGTGAATTGAAACTGATTCATGGTCTTAAATCACTCCTATTTTATGCCCTAAATGATGAACAATGGAAGCCCTAACTTGTTTGTGCATTAGGGTACTATAATTGTTTGAATTTTGCAATTTAAGAACCATGATTCTGTTAATTTCGTGGTGACTGTTTTAGACTTGTAATCATGCATAAATTCATGAAAATAACTTGCTTTTGGCTATAATTTAATGTTACAAAAGTTGCCAAGTCCTTACCCTATTTGTATGGAGCCAAACCATGCATAATTATGTGACTTTGACATGAATTGAATACATTTTTCTGCATAATTCTGCAGTCCAGACCAGCAGCATTTTAGGACCATAAAATCATGTTTTTATTGAGTGAAAAGTTGTTTAATTGATGCATTATGGTTTGTATATAATCCCTACAAAATTTGGTAAGCTTTGGACACCATTTGAGTGAGTTAGGCCACTTGAACTTACCATATGAACAGTAATTTCGGGTTGCAATATAGCCCCTTGGTTCTTGCATAAATGACACCGTTTTTATGCTTAAATCGTGTTTAATAAGTTAACAATGGATGGCCAAACATTAAAGACCATATAGGAAAAAGTTCAGAAGGATTTGGATGTAAATAGTCACAAAAGAGCATGTTTAGTATCATTATAAGCTGGTTGTCCTGTTTCTATTTCTATGACAGCAGAATCATTTTCAAAGTATTATTTTTGTGTATTTGAGTGTTAAACTTACTGGTTACTTTTTGCCTTGCACTGCAGGAATATGCAGCAATAGCTGTAAAGTATCATTTTTTTATCTTGCATTGCAGGAGTACGTATCCAGCAATAGCTCTAAAGTAGTTAAACTTTTTAGTTGTGGTAATTGTAAATAGTTCAAGTAGTTAATGTCATGTTTAATTTGTTTGCAATGTTTAGATTGTAAATAATTCAACTAGCTAGCCTTTTGTAGAGTAGCTAAACTTAGTAGTTAATTTAACTGTAAATAGTTCAAGTAGCTAATGTCGTGTTTAGATTATAAATAATTCAAGTATATATTTTGTATTTGTTATATAACATTTGGCAAGATCATTTAATGCATTTTGGTGGATTCATGTATAGTTCATGGACTGTTTCTATTTGTACAGATTTTGTAAAAAATGAGAATGAATTAAACAGGTAAAAAAAAAGACATAAATGGCACTTTTTTCAAAAAGCGTCATCTATTTCAAGTATGATATACTGCGCTTTTTTAAAAAAGCGTCATTTATTCAAATAGATAAACTGTGCTTTTTAAAGCGCCATCTATTTTATATAGAATATACAACGCTTTCTTGAATAAGCGTTATCTATTTCAGCCAAATATACAGCGCTTTCCTGAATAAGCATTGTCTATTTGCAAGCACATATACTGCGCTTTTTGAAAAGCACCATCTATAAATATACAGCGTCTAAATAGATGACGTTTCAAAAGCGCCATCTATATGCAAAATAAGCGCTATATAATAGCATTTTTGGCGTAGTGTGAAGAACCCCAAGGTGAAGTTACCACCTCTGGAGGTTATAGTTTCAGGGTCCTTGATGAACTAAGACGGGTGATGGTGTCTATGGCAGTACCAACATCTGATAAAAGAAAAGGTCGCATGACCAAAACGAAGAGCAAATTTGTGCACTTGGCGAAACCCATTACCGACAGATATGATCATTTCCTGTTAATAACGTTTTCTTAAGTGGCCTCCTTTTTCTTCTTGATTGAGACAATTCCTAAACCGTGTTAATAATCAACACGGTTTTGTATGTGGCTTGGCTTGCAGCAATGTATTGGGATTTATCCTTCTGGATAGTTCAGTTGCCTTGCATGTGGAATGGACCAATTCTTCAGAGTTGTATCTCATTGTAATTACTATAATAACTAAAACTTTGTCTATTCTTTTAACAAAATACTAGTATGGTAGCGTGTCACACTGGTTTCCACATTCATTCTCTAGTTGACTTTTCTTTAGTAAAGGCATAAGATACGAGATCGTGCCTTTATTACTATTGGGAGACCTATTATCCTACACTAGTCCTAATCTGAACCCAAGTATTATTATTAGAAGAGAAATGTTATTTGTATAACTCGTACAATAATTTGTATAACAATATTTTTTTTATGTTTATTTTTCTTCTATACATCATTTATTGTAAATTGTTATATGAATTGTATATGTAGCATATCTCTTACCAGAATAACTAAAACTTTGTCTATTCTTTAACAAAATACTAGCATGGTACGTGCAATGCACGGTCGCACTGGTTTCCACATACATTATCTAATTGACTCTTTTTAGTACAGGTATAAGATACGAGATCGTGCCTTTATTACTATTGGGAGGCCTATTATTTTACACTGATCCTAATCTGAACCCAAAGTTTCACTTTAATAAATGTTTTAAGACTACATATAAAAAAGTTATTGCTAAAATCTATACCTGTAAAAAATATAATTTATATTTTCTGTTGTCCTTAATATAAGGAGTTATCTAGAAAGAATTGATGGTCCTTTTTATATGACATTGTACAATTCATATAAAGTATTTAAACTTTTTTCCTTTATTTGTCCTTGTTAATGGCTTTGAATATCTGTGTCTTTATTTGATAGTTGTACATAATACATTTGGACTTTAATGTTTTTACGTCACTCATAACAAGTTAATGATGATTAAAAAGGACAAAATTTGTATGTTATGATTTTTTTTTTAAAAACCAATAAAATTAACTAATTTAACTATTTTTATTGGTTTGTGTAATTCTGTTATAGGTGTCTTATATTAGAAAGCAGAGAGAGTATTTTGTAAAAAGAATTTGTTTGGAAGATATAAAGTGTGTTTAATTACTGGAACTTTATTCCTTAAATGAATTTTAAAATTCAAACAAGGAAGCAAAAAAAGTTTCTTTACTGGATAATATTCTAAAAATTAATTTCATGGAAATTTCTGCTGTTAAAAATATTTTTTAGTTAGAAAAGAAAATAAGGACCAATACTTTAAAATTTTTATTATATTAAAACTAAAAAATTATTTAATATTTGTTTTAAATAATTAAAAATATTTAATAACATATATTAAATATTTCATAAATAATATTCTCAAAATATCTGTTAATTAAACTCGTTAAGAAAATAAAATCCGTTCTAGATTAATATAGACGATCGTATCTGAAAACATAATGTCATGTTGACTTGAGGCATCCGCTACTGGTTCGCAATCTTGTATGTCTAATAACGAAATAAAAATGGGGGTTCCTATAAAGATGAACCGGACGGCCGGGTTGTTCCAGCTTAGCAGTAATCATGAGTTTGAGTTTTGCGTATCCAATTGCGTTGAATGCTCAGAGGGAATACTTCGTCGATCATGTTGGTCCTACTCAACTTGAATAAAATTGTCTTCCATTAATGATATTTGTAGTTTCTACCAAAAAATAAAAAGCGGGAAGTATTATAAGGAGTAAATGGCACATGGCAAAATCAGAACGTTTTTTATTATATAACAAATAGATTAACATTATAAAGTTTTAAATAATGTTAAAAACTAATTTTAACTAATGAAAACATTCTTTATATTTTTTTAAAAAAAGTAATTTTCTTAGTTTAAAAAATTAATATTCTTTATTTTCTTTATATTTGAAGAAAAATAAGAATTTTAGTTTTCAAAATTTAAGAAAATCATTTTCTTTAAAGATATAAAGAAAGTTTTCCTTTGTATAAATTATTTTTAAACATTATTTAAATTTTTTATATTAATTTATAATATTAATATTTTGAGTCCAATAATTAAGCACATACATATATTAAATGACAGTCTTTTTTTATTATTTTGTATTGAAAATAAAATAAATAAAAATTGAATGACTAAATTATTCAAATAATTTCTATACATGACACAAATAATATTGTTAGTATTATTATAATTTAAATCAATATTATTTTCCCTTAATTAATTATTCAATTGAAATATATTTTTACTTTTAATCTATTCAGATCATACTTCAAATTTTTACAAATATTATTAAGCATAAAAATATTTATAAGTCAGCATTAAAATAATTTTTTATTAATTTGAAATTGTTATTCACAAAAATAACAATAGCAGACATGTTGGTATTTGGGCTATTTCCATAAGAACACTTTACGTATGATAATTTTGTGGCTTAAATATCTTGTTACTCCATGCAATTATATGCTTTTTTGCCTTTTCATCCCTGCAAAAAAAATAAAATAAAAATTGAAATGATCCTTGTAATTTTTTTTTGTTTTGGTTCCTGTTATTTTGTTTTAGTGCATGTAATATATCTATTTTTATTTTTTTAGTGTTTTAGTCCCTATAATATTTGGTTCATTTTGAATTAGTCCATGTAATAAGCAAAATGGATAGGGACTAATTAAAAGCAAATTATCCACATATTATAAGGAAAAAACAAAACATAGGTATATTATAGGACAAACAAAATAATAAGGATCCAAGCAAAAAAAAAATTGTACAGGATTACTTCAAAAAAATTACAAGGACAAAAATAAAAAAATACATAATTATAGAGACTAAAAACATATCTAGTTTTGCCATACTTGTACCATAGATACTAGATGCATATGGTGTAGTGGTTTTAATGTTTGTCGACACTCTTGTAGTCGTGTGTTCGAACAATAGAGCAATTATAAATTGGGACCCACAACAACACCCTATCAACACTCTAGCTCCATGTCAACATTTCAACAACTCCATCAAATATTGAATGTTAGATCAAAATTGCATAATTTAAAAATATAGACCAAAATCAAGCAATTAATGAAAAATTAGGAGTCACATCAATGCCTCATGTTAGCACTCCAGCTCCACGTTGCCATTCCATGTAAACACACTACAGCCACGTTAGCATCTACATCAAATATTAAATGTCAATTTAAATATATGAACCAAAATTGTACAATTTGAAAATATGAGGACCAAAATTACCCGAACACTATATACTAAATAGATCAAAAGTGCAATTAAACCTAAAAGTTATTCATTTTGTTATGAAGTCACATAGTTTTTTCTATAATGATTAATTATCTAAATTGATTATTTATTTATTTATTTTTCCTTTTCAACAATATTACTTAATACACATAGTTGATTTGACTATTTTAGTATAGATATACACTGCTCTGACATAGGTCATTTTGTTGTATATTCATGGGCAGGTAACTAGGATGACTTCTGATGTATTTCTTTCGTTTGTATTGCCTAGATGACTGTACTTTAATCATGTACCCAAATAGATAATGCAATGATGTTTCTTTTATAATCATGGTTCTTTATATAAAATTTTTGTAATTTATTAAATGTTTGTAAGAAATGAACATGGGAAAGTTTTAGTCAAATTGATGTTATTACTTAACATTTTAATCAACTGTAAAATAATTCCCTAAAATATGAAGGTGTTACATTGTCCCCACAACTAGCACAAGACTCTTCAACATGCTTTGTCTTCACTCACACGCTTCCTAAGAACTTCTCGAGAAGTCACCTATCCCAAAATTACTCTAAGTCAAGCATGCTTAACTGTGGAGTTCTTATGTGATAGGCTACCAAAAGTAAATGCATCTTATTGGTATAAGTAGCAGTTATTAACTCCTTTAAGCTATCATCAACGGTACAATCCAATACCTGTACAGCCTTTAGAACCCTCTCATTCCAGTGTGTATTCAATTCATTCATGTGCCCCTCCCACTGGGTGCCTGCCAAGAGCCACTCCTTGTCCATGTCTTATTTCTTTTACACCGATGATCACTCCCCCTCATCATCACCCAAGATGTTACATGCCCACCAATTTTCGCTTGGTTCGTCCTCGAACCACACCATACTGGGAGAGAGGCCCTACTCTAATACCACTTTGTAACGCCTAGCTGCTTTCAAGATCGACTGTTGTCCCTACAAACCAACACAAGATTTTTCAGTGTGCTTTGTCCTCACTCACACGCTTCCTAGGAAACTTTCTAGGAGGTCACCCATCTCAAAATTACTCCAAGTCAAGCATGCTTAACTGTGGAGTTTTTAAGTGATAAACTACCAAAAAGTAGATGCATCTTGTTAGTATAGGTAGCATTTATTAATTTCTTTAAGTTATTCTCAACTATACAGTTCCATACCTGCACAACTTATAGATCCCTCTCATTCCGGTGTGTATTCAATTCATTCATGTGCCCCTCCCATTGGATGCCTACCAAGAGCCGCTCCTTGTCCATGTCTTATCTCTTTTGCACTAGTGATCACTCCTCGCCCTAGTCAACGCCTAGGATGTTACATGCCCACCAACTTTCGCTCGGTTCATCCTTAAACCATGTGACACCCATTCACATTGAACACAACCCATACTTATTTACTTATTTAAAAATGCGAATAAAATTTTTCTCTGCTTTTAATAATAGAAAATTTGTAAATTTAACAGAATTTGAAAACGACAATAAAAAAATAAAACCTGTATGTATTTATCATGGAGCAGTACATCACGATTTCATAATCAGAAAAATAAATGAAATACAGGGAGATTGAAATATACATAAAAATAGTTACTACTTATTCTTAATACATCAAAAAGATCCTAGTCAAAGCAGTGTCCGCCTACCCTATCCCATAAAATAACAAACTATCAGAGTAGCCTTATAAGTCTTCATCAATAGCTGGGTCTTCATTAACTGCGATCAATCATGCATAAAAGAAAAAGTAATGGAGTGAGGTGATTTGTTCTAATATCACTTTTACATGTATGGTAGGAATTCTACCACACAATACAGATAAAACACAATTGACAATAAAAAGGGAACCTAAAGTTTATTTTATGTTATACAATCATTGACTCAGTATGGATCCATACTTTCCACTAGTGAGTAATAGTTCTTAACAGAACTTGGGAAGTGATTGGGAGTACATATACCTCTCTCAACACCATCACATGATACACTCCTCATCATCATTGAGGAACAAAATAACAATTTAGGATATCCATTTATAGAGGTATGCTCTCAAACCAATCCTAGAATGCTGAGCAGTTGTCGAGGCTATCGAGTTTAGTCAAGCGAATATCCCGACTCAAGGGCACTACCTTGGCCATTGAGACTTTCACCACTCAATGCCTACCCCCTAGACCTCCGCAAGTGGGTCCCTGCCTTCATTCCTCAGCGTACCAAACTGTGACTTCTCTAGCAGGGTGTCATGCCACCGCATGTCACTTGTTTTACATTATTCACTAAATTATCAATTTCTAACTTCTCAAGCAGAGGTTTCCCTGGTCTCAATTAATTTGAGCACCAGTACAATCAACATTTCTGCCTTATTTTGCAGAAATTACACAATACCAAAATTTTAACAAAATAACAATTTAGTAATCATATAAAATTTTAGTAGAATAACGACATAGTAATTATAATTTAATTACTAAAATTTTGGTAGAATGACAACTAGATAAATACTTTTTAATTTTCTAAATTTGAGCAGAGTAACAGCTTAGCAAGTACATTTTAATTTTCTAAAATTGAACAAAGTAACAGCTTAGCAAGTATAATTTAATAATTTAAATTTGAGCAAAGTAACAATTTAGTAATTATGATTTAATAATCTAAATTTGGGCAGAGTAACAACTTAGTAAAAATTAAATTTTAACTTTTAACAATAATAACAATACTAAAATTTAAGCCTAAACAGGTTTAGGGGAAAACCCTTCCTACCAACATGCAAAGTGACAGTAATTTAGAACCAACCCCACTCCCCCCATTACCTCTAAGGTGGTTGATGAAGAGGATGGAATTGTTGGTGCTAAACTTCTAGGAGGAGAAATTCTACTAGTTGAAAACTAGCAAAATTTTAACATAAAAACTAAAGAAGAAGAATTTCTAGAGCGAGAAGATTTTAGAGAGAGAGGCTCTCTAGCTTATGGAGGAGAAGAATGGTGAAAATATTGTTCATGGATGGTGGTATTTATAGGGGAAGAGGGGGGGCTTAGGTGTCCCACCATTACTTCATCTATTATGTCATTATTATGTCATAAATCTAATTTTTATTTATTTTTAATCCAGTTTAGGAACGCATACACTATTTAGTGTGGTGAATCAGATATTCCTAGGTTGGAGACGTGCTCCCTTAGCTTCCCACCTTCTAGATGTCAATTTTGTCTACCGGTAAATTAACCGGTACCGATAAAATCGCCTAAACTTGAAAAAAATTGACTTTTAATATCAAAAAAATTCAATTAAATGTAAAAATGGACAAATACATTATTTATCATCAAAAATAATTTTCTAATAATTAATTTTATTTTTTATTAATTTATTTCAAATTTTATCTATTTATTTTGTATTTTGAAGCTAAAAAATCATAATAAATCCATTTTAATTCAATAAACACCAAAATTTTTATGAAAATTCTAAAATTAAATATTTAACCTATAAATAAACTTAAATTACCATTTTAACCTTTTTGGATATCAAACCAATACTGGCTAGCTTATAGGACACTTAAGGGCATTTTAGTCATTTTACACAGGAACTCCAGAAAATTTTCAGAAAATTTTCAAAATTATATTTTAATATATATAACATGATTCCAAGCTCAAATTGACATTTTAATGTCAACTGAATCTTTTTCTCATGTCAACCTTAATATTGAGAAAAAGGGACAAAATCGTCATTGTTTAATTTCTCCGGGCTTTGGGTAGAAAAAAATTATTAAAATCACAACTAGATAGCTCTTGAAATTTTGAGCGTGATGGTGGTAGTCAGAATTTTGAAATTCTCTCCAGATTTTTCAGAATTAACTAATCAATTATTAGAATATTGGTTGAAAAGTTGAAATAAGAGTGTTATATTTTTCACTATTTCTCTTTCAAAATAAAATCTTTATAATTAAAATATACCTAATATAAATTTTTAAAATACTTTGAAGATAAAAAGTCCTTGGTCTGCTCTCGCAATCAACTAGGGGTATTTTGGTCATTTCACAAAAATTGTCTTAATAAATTTCTGAAAGATTTCTAAAATTATTATTAATTATTCTAAGCACATAGATGACTTAAAAATAAATTTTATACACTTTTATCTATTTTTATCTATTTTCTCAATTATCTAGTCCTTATAGGGGCAAAATAGTCATTATACCTTTCCAAAATAGGGGTGTTACAAACCACACCATACTGGGAGAGAGGCCTTGCTCTGATACCACTTTGTAACTTCTGGTTGCTTTCAGGATCGACGACTGTCTCCACAAACCAATATAAGACTTTTCAGCGTGCTTTGTCCTCACTTACATGCTTCATAGGAAACTTTCTAAGAGGTTACCCATCCCAAATTTGCTTCAACTCAAGCACACTTAATTGTAGATTTCTTAAGTGATAGGCTAATAAAAGTATATGTATCTTGTTAGTATAATAACACTATTAATTTATTTAAGCTATTCTCAACTATACAATCCTATACCTGCATAGCCTTTAGATCTCCCTCATTTTAGTGTGTATTCAATTCATTCATGTGTCCCTCCTGCTAGAAGCCTATTAGGAGCCGCTCCTTATTCGTGCCATATCTCTTTTGCACCAGCGATGACTTCCCACCTTTGTTAGCGCCTAAGATGTTACACATGACAACTATGAATATAAAAACATCAAAGATCAAGCAGAAACTTAAACATAAATCTATTATAAGAATGTATAACACACTCTTGGCACATGGTGATATACATCACTTGACAAATACAAAAAGAAAAAAAAACTAAACTCCTATGCATTGGGAGGTACAAAACTCAAACATCTTCTTTGCAAGCGACTCCAAGCTCCTCCACAAGGATGTCCACCTGCTTAATCTAAAAAAGATAACAATTGAAAGGAGTGAGATAAAAAAGTCTCAATGAGTACTGTGGGGACTCTAGGGGGTAAACTAACTCTTCTATCCTTGTATCCTTCTTGACCTCAAGTGGTCTTACCTTTTACTAATCTCCTAATCTCGTACCTTTTAGTACTCATACTCATCATTACACCCAACTTGTGGCTTATTACTCTTAATGGGTATGAACCTAGGGTCTTTTGACCCATACTGGTCCTTCTCACTAGACAACTATCTCCTCATCTCTTCGATAAGAACTTCACCCTTTCTATTATTTTTTTGAACATCTCACTTCCTATTACACTTAGAGAGGACTTACCTTTTCTTATCTTTATCTATACTCACCCTTTCGGGCTTTATACATGAATTCTCTTTAGGGTAGACCCTTTGTATACCCATTTGGTAGCTATTGTCGTAAAATTGCCCTCATTAAGCACACATGTTTCCTCAATTTGGCTGAACTTGATTCACCTATAACTAGGCATACACATCTACATACATCCAATAGGGCCATCAAACATGCTTCACATAGGCATTCACACCATCATATACAAGTTTGTTTCTATTTCTGTGTGGTTCTTGTTATCTTTATTATTAGATTTCACTTGTCTACTATTTTTTCTCTTGACTAAGCTCTAGCCATGAAGAGGCATCCCCCTTGCTATGACCTCTTACTACCACTAGTCCAAGCAACTAAACCACTTTTGTTATCAAAGTAGTTCCTGTAACGCCTGGTAGCTTTCAAGATCAACTAATGTCCCTACAAACCAACAAAAGACTTTTTAGTGTGCTTTGTCCTCACTCACACGTTTTCTGGGAAACTTCCTAAGAGGTCAACCATCCCAAAATTGCTCCAAGTCAAGCACGCTTAACTGTGGAGTTCTTAAGTGATGGGCTACTAAAAAGTAGATGCATCTTGTTGATATAGGTAACACCTATTAATTCCTTTAAGTTGTCCTCAATTGTACAGTCCTATACCTGCACAGCTTCTAGATCCTCTCATTCTGGTGTGTATTCAATTCATTCATGTACCCCTCCTGTTGGAAGCCTACCAGGAGCCGCTCTTTGTCCTTGCATTATCTCTTTTACACCGACGATCACTCCCCACCTTCGTCAGCGCTCGGGATGTTACATGCCCACCAGCTTCTGCTTGGTTCGTCCTCAAACCACACCATACTAGGAGAGAGGCCTTACTCTGATACCACTTTGTAACGCTTGGCATCTTTCAAGATCAACTGCTGTCCCCACAAACCAACACAAGACTATTCAACGTGCTTTGTCCTCATTCACACGCTTCCTAGGAAACTTCCCAAGAGGTCACCCATCCCTAAATTGCTCCAAGTCAAGCACACTTAATTGTGGTGTTCTTAAGTGATGGGCTATCGAAAAGTAAATGAATCTTGTTGGTATAGGTAGCACTTATTAATTGCTTTAAGCTATTCTCAACTGTATAGTCTCATACCTGCATAGCTTCTGGATCCCTCTCATTCTGGTGTGTATTCGATTCATTCATCTGCCCCTCCCGTTGGAAGGCTACCAAGAGCCGCTCTTTGTCCATGCCTTATCTCTTTTGCACCGGCGATCACTCCTCGCCCTTGTCAGCACCAAAATGTTACAGTTCCCTCAACATCCTTCCCTTACTAAAGAATGACTATGTCCTTCCCTTACTAAAGGACCAATCCGTTCCCTATCGAAGGATGTTGTTCTTCCCCTACATCTAAATGATGACGGTCGCTTCCCTTGACACAGGGGGCCTCCTAGCCTTTCACTTTCAACTCCTTAAAAGTTGTCTAAACTTTCCTTTTTAAATACTTTTCATAAGTACTTTGAAAAACTCTTTCCACCTTGATAACCTAGGGGATCCTCCTTACATCACTACAACATTTTAGGCTTATGGCAATGCCTTACGTTTCAACACATAAAAATTTGTTGTCCTATATTACAATAGACAACATTTCTTTTATTTCATTGGTGTATCAAATAAAATTTTACATATTTAATATACAATAATCAAAAACTATTCTCTTAACTTAGAAGGCAACGATTTTTTTTTCATATTATTTGAACAGCAATTAAAAACCATTCTCCCAATTCTCAAGTTTTAAAAGCATAAAATATTTTGTTAAGCGCCAAATATCTTTCCTTTCCCTGCTAGTCTTCCTTCACAAAGGCATTTTGTATTCTCTTATGTGGACAACTGGTATCTTTACCTTGCGATGCCTAGGTATTTTTAGTCTTTATTGTTAAAATATAAAAATATGACACAAAAGATAAAATTAATTTTGAAAGAAGAAGTATATTTATATCTTTTAGAACACTTTTTTATATATACAATATTTCTAGTAGTTAAATTCTTTTAATTTTTTATTACAAATTAAAATTTAAATTTGATTTGCTCTTCACTCATGAAATCACAACTTATAACTTACTTTTCTTAATTGTTTAGCATATTTCTTTCTATGTTAGAAAAATTACACCATTCTCTATCTGCATTTAGATCTACTTAGAAATCATGCAATTAACACAAACACTACAAAGTGAAGTTAAGGTTATTTTTTGAGAACAAATGTTTAAAATTATATTATGTAAAAAGAAAAAAAAAAAAGAAAAGATATATACATCTTTAAGTTTTGATGAGTTCATATTACTACTTAGCACTATTTTTTTTTCCATGAACTAGATGGCTTCTAGTTATCTCTCATAAGCTCAATTATTTCATTGAAATTATTAAAATGTTTTTTTTAAATTAGAATTATTTTTAAATAAATTTATGTTAAAATTATATATATATATATATATATATATATATATATATATATAATGATGTTATATTTTTAAATAAATGCATAATTAAATTATTTTAACTAAATTTAACTTTAATAACTTTATTTTACATATTATTAATTTTTTTAGCTTTTTGAAAATATTACTTTTTTTTTCTCCATTATATTACTAATTTTATTTTATATTTTTTATCTTTTTCGTAATTATAAAAGAAATTATAGAATCATGTATAAAATAATTTTGATGTACAAATATATGGCAGCTCAACACCTAGTTAATACTTAGTCATAGGCAATTGGATAGAACTATTTCATAAAAGTACACAATATATTACAACACTTCAACAATTGCAGAACTATTTATCTCTTAAAAATTTAGTATATATTTTCTTTCCAGTCCCAAGGGTCTGGTGTTCAAACCGACCACGTTCCCCTCAAAGGAGATACTCTCCGCTTTGACCATTGAAGTTTGCAAAATCTAACCGTAGACAATATCACATGATTGCAACATATGTTAACGTTAGTAGAATTACTACAAAACTTTATATGTCTAAAGCAAACTACCCTCTGGACTATTTGAATTGAATTTTGAAAGAAACATCAAGGATTATCCTCCTAGAATATTGAGAGGTATATGCTGTGATTCTAATGATAATGATGAATGATGAAAGCGAATCATGCAATCAGCTTTATATTCTTCATAGATGGATTTAATTTAAGACTCCGTTACAAAATTAATCAAAGAATCATGCAATTCCCTCTCTCTCCCCAAAAGAATAACAAATGATTCACGCTAATCCACCTAGAAGCATTCAATATCTGATTTTTACATGGATGTGATGAATCTGAATCACCGTAATATTGGTCTATTATTATTGGATTTGACACATTTTCCACCAAGATATGCTGAAATTTGATCTTGGATACGAAGCCACCGCCACTCTAGCGAATGTCTGAGGTAAGTAAGTCATCTTGTGCATCCCTGTGAAAGATATAAATCGAAAGCAAAAGCTACAATTTATCAAGAAAAATTACCTGCCATCAGTTTATCCTTACGCAAAAGTTTGTCATCAACCAACATTGTGCCAGCAGTTTACCGCAGTAAGATAGGCAATAATGAAACTAACTTTCCTAAATTCTTGCCTTCATATACGTGTTTTGTGCCAAATCTTGCAATTGATTGGTGAATAAGTATCTTACCAATTGCAAAAATGTACACAGCCAAGTTAATTATGGGAGTATTTGTGATGTTTGTTCAAATTTATTGGCATTCTTATAATTTGTAATTTCTTTACAGAAGTGATAGCTTTTCAATCCTTCTAAAATGTACTGATCGAATTCACCATTTGTCCTAATAATTCATATCCCTAACTGCCTACATTTGGATTTAGCTAACTGAATATTGATGAAGATTCAAACACTCACACAATTGCTTTGTTTATACTTAGAACGCCCGAAGTTCTAGGCTGAGTTGTGTATAGTGTGAGAACTAATTTATACTGCATTCTATACATGAGTAATTGGATCCAAGGAAACATAGATTTGCTCCCAAGAAATACACATTGGTGTTATCATCAACAGGCACCAGGATGAATCATCCAAAAAATAAAGAGGAGTAAGAATCAAAAAACATGAATCATGAGAGGCAAACTACTATGTCTCCATTACTTGGAAATTTGTAACACCTTTACCTTAATTTTTCAACTGTTTTTCTAATATTTAATGATTTATTTCTAAAAAATCAAGAAGAAATGTCAAAATTTTGTTTTCCATAGTTGAATTCAAAATAGACCTATCTAATCGTGATTTTTAATAATTTTTCCGAGCCGGAACCCAGAAAAATTAAAAAATAACGATTTTGCCCTTATTTTTTAACATTAAAAGTTGAAATAAGAAAAGATTTTAATTTACATATAAATGTAAATTTAAACTTAGAATCATGTTATATACATTAAACTATAACTTTGGAAATTCTTTCGAATTTTGATACAAAATGACAAAAATGTTCCTAGGTGTTTGATAAGCCAAACCGATAATGGTTTGACATCCAAAAATAATGAAAATGATATTTCCAATTCATTTATAGGTAAACTATTTAATTTTAAATTTTTCATAAAATTGGGTATTTATTGAATTAAAATAGATTTAATATGAATTTTTTTGCTAAAGAATACAAAACAAATCAATAAAATTTTGAAAAAAATTAAAAAAAATTAAAAAATATTTTTTAGAAATTTATTTTTTATTGAAAATAATATATTTGTTAGGTTTGCATTTAATTTCATTATTTTGATATTAAAAGCTAATTTATTTAAGTTTAGGTAATTTTATCGGTATCGATAGATTTAACTACAGATAAAATTTACACTGATAAATTGAGACAGCTAAGGGAACACATCCAACCCCTCTAGAACAGCTGATTCACCACCTCTTTGTGAATATGTGTCCTCTAATTGAATTAAAAATAAATAAAAAACCTAATTTATGACATAATGGAAGACATCATTTGTAGACACCTAAAATCTCACATTCTCTATAAATAGCAATCATTTTGGATAGTTTTTTTGCACCTCTTTCCTTCTCTTGGCTGGCCAAAAATATTAGAAAGCTTCTCTCTCTAGATTTTTTTTTTTTTTTTTTACTTTGTCTTTATGCTAAAATTTTACTAGTTTTCATTAATTAGTAAAAATCCTCTTCCTAGGAGCTTTGCATCAACTTTTCTTCTCTTTATTAACCATCTTTGAGGTAATGGGGAGAGTGAGGTTGGTTCTAAATTATTGTCACTTTGCATGTTGGTAGAAAAGATTTTTCCCTAAACCTTTCAATGCATAAAGTTTAGTGTGTTCTATTATATTGTTATAATGTTTGATGCTAAACTTTACTTTTTATTAAGTTGTTATTCCACTCAAATTTAAATTATTAAATTATAATTGCTAAGTTGTTACTCTACTCAACTTTAGAAAATTAAATTATTCTTAAGTTGTTATTCTACTAAAATTTTGGTAATTAAATTATAATTACTAAATTGTTATTATTCTAAAATTTGATGATTAAAACATGATTACTAAGTAGTTATGTTGCTAAAATTTTGTTGATTACTAATATGTGATTTTTGAATTGTTTAAATTGCTATTGTGCAATTAAAGTAATATAAGACAGAAATGTTAATTGTACTGGTGCTCAATTTATTGAGACCATAGAAAGCCTATGCTTGAGAAATTTAGAAATTGATGAGTTAATGAGTAATGTAAAGCAAGTGACATGCAATGGCATGACACCCTGTTAGGGAAGCTACAATTTGGTACACTGAGGAATGAAAGATAGGGACCCATTTACAAATATCTTAGGGGTAGACATCGAGTTATGAAGGTCCTATTGGCTAGGGTAGCGCCCTTCAATCGGAATATTCGCCTGACCAAACTTGATAACCACGACAACTGCTTAGTATTCTAGGATTGGTATAAGAGTATACCTTTACAAATAGATGTCCTTAACTGCTATTTTGTTCCTCAACAATGATGAGGACTGTACCATGTGATTTTGTTTACAATTACAACTTGAAATTGATGATGGACAACTTGTTTGTGTAAAACGATACACAACAAAATCATGTTTCCATGTAATTAATTTGGAATATAGGTTACACTTTTAAAAAAGTTACATTTTAATATCAAATTAATTATACAATTAAATTTTTAATTAAAATTAAATTAATTTTAATACAATTTATCCTTTTAATAGTAATCAAATTAATTATGACACAAATTACCCTTTTTAATAATAATCAAATTAATTATGATACAATTTTAAAAAAGATACGATACAAGTTATCATTTTTAATAATAATCAAATTAATTATGATGCAAATTATTCTTTTTAATAATAATCAAATTATTTATGATGTAATTTATGGTACTATTAAAGGATAATTTGCATCATAATAAATTTGATTATTATTAAAAATGATAACTTGTATCGTAATTAATTTAATTTTAATTAAAAAGAATAATTTATATCATAATTGATTTGATATTAAAAGATAACTTTTAAAAAAAGTAACTTATATTGTAAATTAATTATATAACAAAACATGTTTTTGCTCTGTTAATTTTTTCAAAAAAAAAATAACACAACGAAAATATGTTTCTATTGATAAAGTAGTGGGAATAAAAAAAAGAGGGAGTGGGCAAAATAAACATTTCACCCCTTTTTGATAAAGTAGAGAGTGAACTTATGAAAAAGATGGTTGAAAATAGTACAGGCCCGAGTTGTAATGAGTGTGTTAGATTTTAAACTTTTTAATCCATCAGAAGCCAAACCTAACTTAACTATACACAGACCCATATGACGGCCCAATTGTGATTGTGCGCCTAACCCAACAGTAGTTCACTAATGTGCCCTACTATTACCTCCTTTTCCCACGACAAGTTGTCCATCATCAATTTCAAAGTAGAAAAAGACTTGTCGTGCTTGATGTCATTGTTAAACGGAAGTCATTTTATAGTAAATTCTCTGTAACAGCACAACTGTAACCCTTTTCTTTTCAATATGTGAATAAATAAGGAAGGAAGATGTAAGGCGGAAAGAAATACAATAGAAGAAAAAATAATTAATTAATTTTGGTTGTTTAAGAGAAATAATATAAATATGAGGAGAAAAATTACGTTTTTTTTTTCTACGTATTTAGTTGGATAAAAAAGAATGAAGTTAGAACATATATTTATGTTATTTAAACCTTTATAATATAATAAAACAAATCCCCAATAAGAATATTTTTGTCACATAATAAAAAGTCTCGTTTTGGGAGAAGATTTTGAGCATAGGGCTTATGAAACCGGTTATTAAACCGGTTAAGACATTGGTTTAAGGTTTAATGCTTCAATTGTAGATGAACTGATATTAGTAAAATGATAATAATAATTAAATAATATATTAAATAATATTAAATAAATATAATATCATAAGTTTATAATATTAAAAACTAAAATAAAACATTATTTTTTATTTATTTATAATCCTTTTTAATTATGGGTTTTTATTTATCTTAAAAATATTTAAGTTTAAATTTAAAAAATAAAAAAATATTTTATTATTATTATTTATTTATTTTTGGCTAAATGCAATATTGTTAGAGCGTAAGTGTAAGCATGAAGTCCCACATTGAATAGAGATAAGTATGTTAAGCATCATATAAGTGTCAAAGGCCTACAAACATGATGTCTTAAGATTTTGAGTTAGATGTGGTGTTAAGTTTATTTGTGTGATTGACTCATAAACCATTAATGAGCTAACGGTGGTACAAGTATTTAAAACATATTGTTTTATCTTTTTCGTATTTCTTAACAAAGATATCTTTTGACCAAGAGTCAAGACTAATCCTTCAAGGTAATGAGATCTATTTAAAGAGCTGACTTCTCCATCAATAAATGTTAAAATTGCTTTTTGCACGCTAGTTTATAATCATTGGTACAATTATATTGAGTAAAGGTATACATGATTCATCTCTCCTAGAGCTCTTATTTTACTATCTACCATGGATATCTGTAATACTAATAGTATTGATGGAGCAAAATCTATGACTTTCGTTAGTTGACACTGAATTCGACATATTTTGCCTCAGGATGAATGCGGGTTGACTTGGAGGAGGAAGAAACAAAACCTCACTGTTGAGCATAGAAATTACTGTAGCCATTGTGGGTCTGTCTACAGCAAGTTCTTGTACACATAGAAGTCCTATATGTATGCACGTTAAAATATCTTTATGATGACTAGGATCATATAGTCCTGGTTCTATTAAAGACAATGTATTGCCTTCCCTCCATTGTATCCAGACCTAAAATGAAAAAAAAAAGAAGTTAACGTTTGGAAGTTGTTTTAGCAGCATAAGGCAAATGTTCCTGTAAATGAGTCAGAAGTAAATTGTTGAGACTTACAAATCCTAAAAGGCTAAGAGCATGCTCATCGTCATAAAAGCTTGAGTTTTTTCTTCCGCTAACAATCTCTAGTACCAAAACACCAAAGCTAAAGACATCTGATTTCTCTGAAAACAGTCCTTGCATTGCATATTCAGGGGACATATAGCCACTGCATTCAAATGTAAAAGTATTGATTCTCCAAGTATTTTACTTCTAATATTGGACAAGGAAAGCATACTTACTAGGTTCCAACAATCCTGTTAGTATTTGCCTGATCTTCGCTCCCTCCAAAGATTCTAGCCATACCAAAGTCTGATATTTTTGGATTCAGCTCTTCATCTAACAGGATATTACTTGTCTTCAAATCTCTATGTATGATTCTTAGTCTAGAGTCTCTGTGAAGATAAAGCAATCCTCGAGCTATTCCTTCTATTATGCTACTGCGCTTCCTCCAATCTAGGAGTTCACTTTTTGATGGATCTAAAAAGTAAGGGTAACATTGTATTATTGCGAACATAATATTAGAATAGTAAGTTATGAAGCTGAGTCATCTAAATACCATGATTAGCGTGCTTTCAAGAAAACTCTCTAGTTATGAAATGATTGTTTATATGTAATTGACATATTTATGTGTGCTAAATAAAGAAAAACGTTTGGAATTGGATATGAGACAAATACTAAGGGAGGGATCAAAGCACTAACCAAAGATAAACACATCCAAACTTTTGTTTGGCATGTATTCATAAATCAACATCTTTTCCTCCCCTTCAATACAACAGCCAAGAAGTCTTACAAGATTGCGGTGTTGAAGCTTGGAAATCACCACTACTTCATTCATGAATTCTTCTAGACCTTGTCCAGATGCTCTAGAAAGTCTTTTAACTCCTATTTCCTGTCCATCTTGCAATTTCCCCTGGAAAAAAATATATATTAAGAGCACAACTATATGCAATGGATTCATTACCATAACTTTGTTTTAAGGTACCTTGTACACTGGACCAAAACCACCCTGCCCAAGTTTGTTGGACAGGTGGAAGTTGTTTGTGGCTGTTGCAACCATTTCGAAATCAAACAGCAACAGCTCCTGGAGTTTAGCTTGTGACAGTTCTTCAATTACTTTGTTGCTTGTATGTTCTGGTGGTTCACTATTGTTAAAACGTAGTAAACCTTTTTTGCTGCTTTTCGTTGCTGACTTAATTGAGTGCCATATTTTAGCTGGAGTGAGAAACATAATGTAAGCTTAGATCCTTTACCAATAACAAGTAAACTTAAGATGGTGTCTTACCTGGGTGATTGGAAGTCCTCCACATGACATATGCACAAGTAAAAATGATGATGACTGTTCCTATTATCACTGTAATTGTAATGATGATTGTTTTGTTTGTCCCTTTATCTGTAATGAAGGGAAAATTTAAATTTAAAATATAAGGAATTCAGTTAAAAGAAACTATGTCTTAAATGTTTAAGCAGATGTAACATACCAAGTTCAAGTTCAGTATGGGCTACACGAACATACAGATCAAGTCCTCCACTTGAGAATTGTTGCATGTCCAGTAGATTCCCACTCCAAGACATACAACCAATCCCCTCATTGTGAGAATACGCAACACAAGAGCAATTCTCCAAGCATTGACTTCTGCATATGTCTTGTTCAACAAGAGACCCTTCTGGAAAATCTGGAACTTTAACCATCTGCAGTTTCAAAAATCCATCTTCCTTTGTATCCCTACTTGCGTTTTGATCTTTGACCCTTTCACACTGAAAGCGTGTGCTCCTAAAACATCCACTAGTCCAGTTTTGACTTTTCCATTCCTCTTTGCTCCTTGGCTCAAACCCTTTCAAACATCTGCATATTGGTCTGCTCTGTGCATTACAGATTGCGAACGACCCACATATACCATAAACATCACAATCCGATTCTAGACTAGTCCATCTAACTTCCATTTCTTTCTTCTCATCATCCCACAGTGTTTGTTCATATTGGCCTTGTGACTTCAAGACAAACATAAAAAAATCTGATCCACTTGGTATTGTGTAATAGATATCTGTATTTCCTTCCCCATCATCCCCACCTTTGAAACCATTAAGATACGAATACGATAACATGTCCGGTATCCCTGTAAAGGCCCCACCATTCCATGGACCACTGCGCCAGTATGGTCGAGTTTCATTCCAGATGAACACTTCAATTACATTTATGCCTTGAACAACACCGGCAGAGAAGCTTCCAACAGAGGGATTAGAAGGGCTTTTCCATGATGTAAGTTCTACTTTCGTACCTGTTCCTCTATTGCTTGAAAGTTTCATGCCGGGGGATAATGTATTTGAAGGTTGCTGAAAACTATCCCATAAGATGTTTACCGTTGTTGTGGTTTCCGTGAGCACAAGCTTACCATAGTCTTGAAACTCTGAACTTGTATTGGATGTTATGTTGGACACTTTTGATGACCAAATGACTTGTTTCTGTCCATCCAGCACCACAAGATTGCCATCTTCGGATATGGTAACAATTCCAGAAGAATCATTCAGTGGTTGGTTTCTGTTAGCAACCCATATGACTGTGGACTGAGACTTCCACCAAATTCCAACGTAGCGGTTTGTGGAGTTTTGAGGGGTGAAGAAGCCCAAGGTGAAGTTACCATCTTTGGACCTTAGAGTTTCAGGGTCCTTGATGGATTGAGAAGATGTGATGGTGTACATGTCCTTGGCAATAACAACGTCCAACACACAACAACACAGTATGAACAAAACAACGAACAAGTTTGCAGGAACGCTGAAACCCATTATTGAGATGAATAGAATAAGATCCACACATAATATGAATTAATGGCCACTCTTTATTCTTCCTTTAAGATTTGACACTTCCCTCTTAGAGTAAATGGTCAACGGCATGCAAATGAGAATTTCTAGTTAATTTGCTTCCACAAAAAGTGATGGACGCTTCAAAACGGATCTCTCCCGTTAAATAAATAATTATTCAATTCAATTCTCCAGATGGATACAAAAACGCGCACAGAATAAAACAGGTTTTTTAAAAGAGTAATTTTACGGTGCCTTTCTCTTTTTGAGAGTATTGAAACCTTTGCTTAATTAGACTAATAGATTTTGGACACTTCAATTAATGATGCCATGTCAGCCTTAGTCTATTAAGTTTGTGTTTATTGCATTTAGGGGCTTGAAACATTTTTGGTTTTTTGCTATTAAATCTTTGCTTTAATAATTATTAATTAATTAATTAATTAATTAATTGATTAATAATTAATATGTTAAACTGGATTTAAGGTTTAAGGTTTTCTTCGGAAACCATTCATGTCTCTTGGCAGCAGTAGCGTGAATGAGCACCAGAGTTCATCTCTTCCTTCTCTTGCTGTAGCATCTCACCCTCACGCTTGCGTATTTCTGTTGTTGTGGGTGTCCTGCCTCCACAGCCAACATCATCATCCCCTATAGAACCCTCGCTTCCCTGGGTGACCAGAATAACAAAGATAGAGTCAGATCGGAAGAGGAAGATGGCATCGGTCTCGGTGGCGGATGGAAAATCGAAAGAAGAAGGCGAAGAGGTTAGGGTATCGCACATATTGGTAAAGCATGAAGGACTCGTAGAAGGATCCAGAAGGTCGTGTCATCAAGAACACCACCAGAGAAAGCACCGTTTCTCAGCTCAGGTTCCTCTGCGACGACATCGTTTCAGGGAAGGGCACCTTCTAGGACGTTGTTTCAGTAATTGATGTATCTTCTTAATTGATGTATGTATTTATTTTTCTTGTGGTGGCTGATGCTTGTGGGAGAATGATGTCCCAGGGAATGGTTTTTGACTGAAGTTACAAATAGGCCAAGCACATTGTATAATTGCTGAAAGTGATTAGATGCTTGATGGAATGTGATACAATATGAATTTGGCTTTCAGATGCTTCATTATCCGTGTTGTAGTCTGTAGGCTTTCGAAATGAATTTGGCCTTTGAATGCTATTATCCATGTGAATTTCTTTGGCATTGGATAATTGTTACAAAGTCCAAAAGTTGTGAAACACGCTTCACCATGGCTATCGTTATGATATCGTATAATTGTGAAGCTTACTTGGTATGAAATTTCGTTACTTGTATATGCTATTCCAATATGGAAGTATCTAATTCATAAAAATGAAAGATATCAAGATAATTTTTTTAAATTATATTCACCATTTTGAAAAATTTTATCTTATTAACAATAATATTTTAAAGATAATATGATTTGTTAAAATTTAAAATAAATTAGTATTTAATTTAAATTAAGAGATAATATTGTACTCGTAATAAAAATAATTAATATAATTTAATTTAAAATTTTAAAATAATTGTTATAATTTAAAATAAACTGTTTTAATTTAAATTTTAAATAATAACTTACTCATACTCATTAAATTATATAAAATTATTTATTAGTTAAATTATACAACATCTTATAAATTTATTTATTAAATATTTTTATTTCTAAATAACTATCTTAAAAATAATGGTGGGAAGATGGATAAATAATTTATGAAAAATAAATATTTTATATAATTGAATAGATAAATTTTTATAATTAAAATAAAAATAAAAATATTTAATAAATGAATTTATCATTTTAACTTTAAATATTTTTTTATACAAATATAAATATACACTTGTGTTTTAGGGGATCAAAAATGTAATAAACAAACGTAGTAATTATATATATAACATATTTTTTATTCATAAACTAAAGCCAAATGACAGTTTTTCCAACAATTTTATCATTTTCTAAAAGCTTAATTACACTTTATGAACAAAATACATGAAATTTTGAAAATAAGACAAAGTATAATTAAGTCTTTTTAAACGATATATTTCCTTGTTGTGTTAGCAACAGTGCAATTAAGTCAAAATGTGCAACAAAAAATGTTGGGTGCATAATTTGTGAAATTTTGAAAGTTCAAGAAAAAAGTGAAATTAAGACTTTTTAATTTTAAAAATCAATTTGATCAATCATTATAATTTTATGAACTATTTTGCCATTTCATTTATTTTAAAGACTAATTTGACAGTCTATTACAATTTTAAGGTCTAAATTAATTGATAATGTACAATTTTAAAAACTATTTTGCCGTTTGATTAATTTTAGGAGTCAATTAGACCAACTATCATAATGTTCACCGGATTCTGAACGTAAGTTTTCATTTTCCTTAGTATTTTTAATTTTTTATGGTCCAATTACTTTTGCAAAGTTTCCTTTAGTCTTCAACATATAATGGAAAATGATTGTTGGATGAGATATTGGATCACTGAATTCGTCCTCCAATATATATGTCAATGTTCAATGTAATTAATCAATTTCAATTGTCCCAATTCAAACACCACACTCCCCGCATATATTTCTTGTTCAATAATCAAACATCATGTAGTGAATTGGATCACTAGATTGGGCTTGCAAAATATTATGACTACGATTCATTAACAAGCTACTGCAGATTTTTCAACTGCACAATCACAAACTATGACAATTGATTCATCAAAGGGATACCAAAACAGAGCAATCACAAACTTATTCCCATTGATCCAATACATTATCATGTTAACAATTCATTTAACACATTTACATTGACCCTAATTTTATCCTATATACAATACAACCATAATAACAAAAAGAAAAGGAAACACAAAACGTACATCAATTGCAACTCATTCTCAGTCTTATGTTTTATGTAACATTCTTGGAACTGTAATAGCTAAATCAATATCAGCTCCAATTTACATTTAGTTCGAAACTCCACTATCAGCCCAATTTCAAGGGTGCTAAATAACATCAATTAGTAGTAATTCATGTCCAAAATCATGTCTGTGTATTACCTCTGCATAAATCTGCCAGTGGCTATGGTTGTGCACCCAGTAACAATCATTAAAGAATTGCCACTATAAAATTATGTCCTCAACAACCAACACAACATTTTAGGCTACCTAGGCTTCCCACCTGCTTCCATCAGTGAAATAATTAATCATTAACACTACTTATATAAATACTAGTAAATACATTTTTTAAATGAATTTTAATAACATGAACTTTTCTCACCTCCATTTATACTGACTTTCTCAAGCAAATCATGCTAAGAACCTACAGGATGAACATTCTACTGTCCACCAAAAATTGCAATAAAAATGTTTTTAAATTATATTAAACCAGCAAACACATAAAATTTTAAAATGAAGAACCATCCTACAACTTCCCACAAACCTGAGGTGTAAACATGAGGTCCAAGATACTACATCAACTGTCTGATTTCCATCAGTATAATCAAACTCTTGGATTCTCCCTTAAGAAAGGTTGCCTGAAAGAATCATGTCTTCCTATGATGAGATTTATGCATCAAACCAATAGATTATTTGGTTAGTTACCTCTCCTGCATGAATGGTCAAGGAAAGATCTTTGAAGACAAGAACATTAGGCCTGGTTGGATACTTGAAAGTGATATGGTGGAACTCAATCGCTCCCTTCACTTCTTGCAATGTCATTCTGAATTCATCACCGGGGTCTATTCTTGATTTCTGATCAAGAAGGGCAAACACAGAAGAAGCAGAACATTTTGCTTTACTCGTAGCTGGGGTCATGAAGCCAGATTGTGACATTGCTGCAACTGCCATTGTGAGGGAAAAAAATACCTGAAAATTAGGAAATGAATTGTTCAATGCTAGAAGAGTGTGATGAGCTTAGCTCTTGTATTATTTATATTGTTTTATTTTAAAAGAAAAAGAAAAACACTTTTTTAATTTATTTGAGATATTAGCTTATGCTTTGTCAGCAACAATTGAGATAAGTAAAAAGCTTCATATCTGAGATGGTGACAAAGATAGGACAATAACTTACATGGAAAACATCTGACATTGATGTTTTGCCATTCTCAGCAAGTCTAGCCCCAGCATAAAAACTACATGCATAAACAGAGAACAGAAAGAAGAGTGATAATCCGAAACCTGTTCCGCTGACTAAACCTTGCCCTATACTTGTCTGGATTGGTCCTACACATTTCTTCTGGTATAACTCCATCACCTTGTCAGCACAGAAAGTGGCAACGGTTCTGATATTCCCTACTGCATCATTCGCTACCTGACTTACTTCATCATATAGTTTCTGTGAGCACAATAACATTAGTCAAATGGATATTAGTATAAATTAAATATGGAAACAAAGATGTATTAATTAAATATAGACAAAGATGTATGTAGAGTTGAGACCACAATTGAAACAGTTGATTTGTCCCTTTGAAGTAGTTTATCTTCTTTAAGTATATGCAGAAAGAGTAATGCAACATACACAAACATGATAGTAACATACAAAAACTTATCCATTCCATTGGATTTAACTTTGGATCTAGCCCAATGCAAAATATAAATGCAATCAAATGGCTTTGCGCAATGGTTGTCTGATTACTTCCATTCAGGTAATGTTTACATTTTACATCCAAAGTTTCCGATTACCTTTTTCCTACTATGGTACTATGTCTGAAAGTTAGATGTATTCACAAGGTTTCATGCTAAGTAGTAGATAGTTTGATATCGGTAAGTCACAAACCTTTGCATCTGTGCTGAATCCTGGCATGGACTTCATTTGCACATGTCCATTTAGTAATACTAGAGGTACCAAAACAAGAACGATGAGAGAAAGCTGCCAGTTTGCCTCAAAGGCAATTACCAAGGCTGTAATTGCTGTAGCAATATCTTGAACCAGCAAAGCTTTAGTCAATGAGAAGACATAGTAATAACTGAATTCATCAGGGTCCATAATTCTTGTTCTGTCTTGTTACAGTAAGCAGACAAGAAGCCCTCAAATAACAAAAACACCACCACTCCATGAGTCAAATACGATGCTTGGGAATAAATAAGCACACGAGGACCAGTTAGACAACAATAAGTGACTCGATAGTAAGTTTATATGATCCTGCACTGTGATTTAATAGTTATCAATCTCATTTAACTAAGAAAGTTTCTGATAACAAGTATTAACTCGATTGTCCTGGGGTTCACCACATAATTGTCGCAAAATTGAGATCACCACCACCAAATCCCCAGAGGCATAAATTTGAAGAATAACATAAATTTCAATTACCAGATTCTTCATCAGAGGATTATACGTTCAAATCTGTACACAATTAAATCCAAAGGCACTTTTTCTTTTAATTTTTTCTATTTTTTTATAAAACGAAATATTCTTCTTTTGGAGAGAGATTTGCTCAGAACTGACCAAAATCACTGCCGCACTTGGCAGAGCTGCAATCGTTGAAGCGAGAGGCAACGTCCTCGAAGGTGGCCTTGCCTGAAACGATGTCGCCGCAGATGGCCTTAAGCTGAAAAGCGGCGCTTTCTCTGGTGGTGCTCTTGATGACGCAGCCTTCCTTCTGGAACCTTTGTGCTTTATCAATATGTGTGATATCCTAACATCACCACCGCCATGTCTGTTTGACAATGACATCTTCGTCTTCGTTTTTCTATTTTCCTTCTCCGTTTCGATCCGCCACCGAGACTGACGCCATCTTCCTCTTCCGATTTGACTCTATCTTTGTTGTTCCGGTCACCCAGGGAAGCGAGGTGAGAATAGTGGATGATGATGCCGGTTGTGGAGGAGGGACACCCACACCAACAGAAATACACGAGTGTGAGGGTGAGAGCGAGGGATGATGCTACGGCAAGAGAAGGAAGAGATGAAGTCTCGTTGCTCACTCTCGTTAGGGTTACCAAAAGGCATGAATGGCGTCTGAAGAAAACCCTAAACCCTAAGTTAAGTTTAAAATATTAATTATTATATAATTAATTAATTAATCAATCAATTAATTAATGATTATTAAGGCAAGGATTTAATACAAAAAAAAATAAAATGATCTAAGGTCCTAAATGCAAAAACATAAACTTAATAAACTAAGACTGACATGGCTTCAGTAATTGAGGTGTCCAAAATCTATTAGTGCACGGAAGCAAAGATTCCAATACCCTCAAAAGAGCAAAGGTACCATTGAGTTACCCTTTTTAAAATTCAATCCTCATTTAATTACTAAATTAATATTAGAAAATGATTCGTGTACAACAAGAAGTTATTTGATACTTATCGAGAGAAAGAGAGACATAAAGAGAAATGATAGGGGTTAGTAGGATATTTGGAGTAGAGAAGTGTGTACCAATGGTTATTCAATTGCATATCCAACACTCTAATTCGAAACCAGTGATTAGATTGGAATAATCCCACATCAACCAAAGAAATTTCAAGTCTTTGAAAGTGCAATCCATTAATTAAATTAGTGCAAAATGCAAAAAAAATATATGACTTAAGTGATAATATTTATCTATGTTGTTCACAGGTACAGATAACCCATTGACCCAAATCGATCCAATTAATTTGATTTTGTTTTTTTGAGTGTTTGGGTCACACTCGACCCAACCCGTTCAAGTACAAGTTGAATAACAGATTTAATTTATGGACCCGTGAATTCGACCTATTGAATGTAAAATTTAAAAATAAAAATATTATTTAGTGGATAAAATTATCATTGTTAAATAATAACAATCACTTATCGTAATAAAAAAATATAATAGAAGTCATCATTATTAATAATAAAAATTTTATTTTAATAGATAAAAAAAAAGACCATAACACTAATATAATATTTTTATAATATGTTAGAATTTGTAAGAAAAAAAATACAATTTTTCAAAAATTTAACAAAATTTTAAATACGTGGACCCTATTGACCGACCTAAACCAACCTATTAATGACTGGGTTAGTTTAGTTTAGGTCTGACAAAAAAAAAAGCATCAACTCAATCCAACCCAATACATACTATTTTGATTGGGTTAGGTAACAAATTTAGCTAAACTCAGCCCAATTCACCAATGTACACCCCTAATGTTTAAGGACTAAAATGACAATAAATGATTAAATTAGATACTTAAATGAAACAACTAGAAATTTCATAAACTTATTTAAAATTTTCTTAATTTCAAGGATTGATATAATAACGCATTAAACTTTTAAACACCGTGATTTACTCTGTTTTTTAGTCTTAAAAATTTTGTCCGTACCTTTTGGTCTTTAATTGCAGTCCATAACTGCAATTACATAATATAAAGAATTTGAGGCCATTTAACATCCTCTTCTTAATTATAGAGTCACATAATATATTCTAAAATTTATAATATATCTATAATGATAAATTATAATCTATAATATATCCCTTTAAAATAAAAATTATAATATATACAATCTATATTATATTTATTGAAAATCTTTTACATGTGTCACTTTCTACGCAAAAATCTATCTCATACATTTAATTTACCTTACTATTTAAAGTATCTTTTACTTAATTTTTTATATTAATTCATCTTAGATTTTTAAATATTGTCATTCAAATTCGAATTTAATTACTATTATTAATATTAATGGTTGCACCTGCATATTTCAACTTTGATTTTATTTTCTTTTAATAATTAAATTTTAATTCAATTTCAATATATAAAGATGAAATTTCACTTAAATTTATATAAACTATCAGTTTAAGTAATTATATATATTTATCTAAGGGAAAGAGAGACACTCCATGTCTCTTTTAATCTTCTAAAAATAAAAATAAAGTAAAAGAGAGAGGGTGTGTAGTAGACAGTTTAGAAAGTAGTTAAAGAATAAAGTAGTATATAATTTAGAGAGTAATTAAAGGATATATTAATAGTCTAATAAAATGTAGAGACCAAAAGAAGGTATATATATCTATAGATAATTATAAGTCCTTGTAATTTTTTTTCATTTTTTTTATTTTAATCACTTGACTTTCAAACTTGATTTTATTTGATTTAAAATACTTTTCGTAATTAAATGTTGACTTCAATTTCAATTTAACAACATGAAATTTCGCTACAAACTTCCTTTTATAATCGATTATGATCAATTTATGTAATTATACATCCTTACTATTTCTTTCTTTTTTATTTTAATCTCTTAACTTTAAATTTGAATTTGAGTAGGCATGCATTAATTGGTGCATTTGTTTTTTTTTTTTTTCACATTATTTTCTAAGCATTCAATCGATATTCGATAGATTCATTGACTTTATGCATATTCATTTAGAGTTGTACTGATTTATCTATCATGGGTTTTTACACCTATAAGTTATAATCTTTAAAGATACTTTATATATTTGATCCAATATCTATCGACGGCAAGATAAAATTTTTAAGATAAGTTTAGAGACAATCCAACCAAACACTTGTAAAGTAAGTAAAATCTTTTAATACTACAAAGATATTTGCAAATTAGAATAAAATAATATTCTAGCAATTAAATGTAATATTTTTACAATTAAAAATTCTAAATACTTATATATTTTTATATTTTAATTTATTTTTTATTATCAATAAAATATTTTTCCGTTAACGAAACTTAATTTCCCTTAGATACTTTTAATTTATACTTATTTTTACATGTTACCTATATTCATAAATGATCGTGGAAGACATGGAAATGTACTTTAGTAATTATACTTTTCTATGATACCAGTTCAAGACATATTGACAAACTACTAACATCTGAAAGAACGAAAAGTGTATTTTATGGATTCTAAAACTTATGTCATATTTTTCTGCAACGTTCTTCGTTCCAATCAATCTCATTTAATCCAATGTGAAAGTTAGGTTGTTATTTTTTTTTTTTTTCCTTACAAGAACGGCATGAAAGTTCCACGTTAATAATATATTAATTACTTTTCAAAATAATTTTATGTTAGAGACCGATAATTGTTGTCACGTGAAACAACTTAGTCAAATAGTTCGATTAGAGTTGCTCCAACATGGTCCCAAAATAATTCAAACAATTTCGTCAAGATTGGGAATCTATCTCTCGGCTATGGGTTTCAAAGCTACTCCGAAAAGTGCTTAGTGTAAATGAAAAAAAGAAGAGAAGAAGTAGATTGGGTTTGCAGGAAAATAAAGGATTTACAAAATTTGTAAATAAAGTTGTAAAGGAAAACAATAAATAAATGCAAGATAAAATTAAGATAAATAGGTTGATTTGATTGATTGTGTGTTCTAAAATTAAATACAAGGCCTTTATATTGCTAGGAATTTAAATACTCTAATGAACCACATTTTTCTATTTGATAGCTACCTAAAACATGGTTTGGGACTCATTTAGCTAATTTTACACTGATTCAACTAATCTTGACACCTATTCAACTAATCCTGACACATATTCGACTAACATTGCACTAATCCAGATTCTGACAGTTGAATTCGGTTGATCCATGTGAATTCAGCTAACTGTAGTGGGTCCGTTATCTGATAATGACCCAAAACTGCTCGTAAATTTCAGACATGATCTTCAACCTCTACTGCTTCTCTGTAACACCCTTACTTCAATTTTTTAACTATTTTTCTAATATTTGATTATTTATTACTAAAAAATCAAGAAGGAATCTTGTAACACCCCTACTTTTGCTTATTAAACTATTCTTTCTAATTATTTAATTCTAGGAAACCATATGAGAATCTTAAAAATTTGATCTCTGTGGTTACGTTCGTATTAATGAGTAGTACTTAGTTTATATTTTTAATAATTTTCGAGAACGAAGCTCAAAAATAAGTAAATGACTATTTCTTCTTCCCTAAAAGCCAATAATAGAATTAATAGACAAAATAGATAGAAATGTTTAAAATTTATTTTAAGTCATAAATATACTTAGAATAATTAATGATAATTTTAGAAAATTTTTACAAATTTATTGAGATAATTTTTGAAATGATAAAAATATGTCTAGTTGACTGTGGGAACCATCAGAAATTTTTGGACCTCAAAATATTTTAAAAATTTTAAGTAAATTCCATTATAAAAAATTTATTTGAAAGAAAAATAGTGAAAAAAATATAACAATCCTATTTTAAATTTTTCAATCAGTTTTCTAATATTTGACTATTTAATTCCAAAAAATTGATTAAAAATTTTTAAATTCTAATCCCCACTATTACACTCAGAATTTTAAGAACTATTTAATTATGATTTTAATAATTTTTTCGAGCCAAAGCACAAAGAAATTAAAAAATAATGATTTTGTCCTTATTTCTCAACACTAAGGGCCAACATGAAGAAAAAGATTCAATTGCTATTAAAATGTCAATTTGAGCTTGGAATCATTGTCAATAAGGGATGTTGTCCACTCAGTGTTTTCATTATTATTTGTTTCCTATTATATGCGTATAATTAGATTAGTAATCTGCCCATTTACTGTATATAATTATATTGCCTAATTATAGGAATTAGAATAATGGTGTCATTAGTATCATTATGACTATAAATATGTCTGTATTATTTATTCATGATATCACAATCAATGAAAACACAATTCCAAATAAATTCTGACATGGTATCAACAGGTCTCGATTAGACCTATGATTCCTTCATTGACCCCTCCTGGTTGCTTTCTTTATTGGTCCTGGTTCTCGTGCTCTTGGCTTTCATTTTTGTTCACGGGTTTCATTTTTGGATCATGGGTTTTATTTCCTTCCTCTCAATTGCAGTTTCACATGGCTTCAAAAAGTTTTGTGCTTGTTTTTACCTAGCAAAAACTATGTTGCCTGGGCCATTTTAGTTCCAAATGTTGGTGAAAGGGAAAGGATTGTTGGGTCATCTCGACGAGACTTCCACTACCCCTTTGGACACAGCTGCGTTGGTTACCTGGGAAACTAGGACATGCAGATTATTTCTTGGATCCTTGCCTCCATTGAGCCTCAAATGGTTAATAATTTGCGCTTCTTACTCCCTGCTAAGGATATGTGGGATTATTTACAAACTATTTACAATAGAATAATGCGGCGAAATGCTTTTAGCTTGAACTTGATATTGCAAATTATCGCCAAGGATCTCTGTCCATTCAGGACTATTAATCTAGTTTTCTCTTAATTTGTGGGCTAAACACTCTGTAATTTTGCATGTTGATCTTCCTATAGGTTCGCTTGCTGCTATTCAAACAATTTATGAAATCAGCAAACGTGATCAGTTTCTTATGAAGCTTCGCCCATAATTTAAAGTTGCTCACGCTTACTTTATTAAATTACAGCCCCGTCCTTCTTTGGAGGTTTGTGTTGGTGAGCTTCTTCGAGAGGAGCAACATCTACTCACCCAAAGCAGCATGTTGTAAGACAAACAATGCTTCACATCTATCACGGTTGCCTATTCTACTTAAGGTGTGGGCAAAGGTCGTGATATGAAGCTTGTCTAGTGTTTTTCCTGTAAACAGTTTGGTCACATCGCTTGTAATATAGTAAGAAATTCTGCAACTATTGCAAGCAACCTGGCCACATTATCACAAGTGCCCCACGAGACTTGCTTAGCACCCATTGCAGCCTTCCATGCTACTACTGGTTCTGCTGGTTTGTCTCAATCCACTACCACCAGCCCTAATATTTTGACTCCAAAGAAGGTGAAGCAAATTGTTCTCTCTACTCTCTCTACCTTGGGCATCCAAGGTAAGTCTACTAGTGCTTCTACACCATGGTTTGTGGATTCGGGGGCATCTAACCATATGACTAGATCCCCTAAACATTTACACAATGTACATGCTTGCAGTGGCACCCAAAACATTCAAATTGCAAATGGTAACACTCTATCTATTTCTGCTGTTGGTGACATTAATCCTTTTCTTACCAATGTATTGTGTCACCCAGGTTGGCTTCTAATTTAATTTCAATGGGCCAATTGGTGGATAATAATTGTAATGTTAACTTCTCTCAATCTGGTTTCTTTATGCAGGATCAAGTGTTGAGGAAAGTGCTCGCAAAGGGACCTAAAGTAGGCAGATTGTTTCCTCGCTCCAATTTCATTCTCCTAGTTTTTCTTATTTTGCTTGTACTGGTGTCCCTCATTCATTTGAGGATTAGCATAATAAATTGGGCCACCCAAACTCTATTGTTTTGTCTCATTTAATAAAAACTGGTTTGTTGGGCAATAAAAATATCACTTTTGATTCCTCGTTTAAATGTTTTGTGTGCAAACTTGCTAAAATAAAAACTCTGCCTTTTCCTCCCCATGCTCATCATGCTGAAAAATGTTTTGAAACTATTCATAGTGATGTTTGGGGTGTGTCTCCTGTTTTATGTCATGCCAATTATAAATACTTCGTGACATTTATTGATGACTACAGCCGCTTCACTTAGGTTTACTTCCTTCGCTCTAAAGCTGAAGTTTTTCCAATGTTTAAGAATTTCTTGGCTTATATTAAGAACTAATTTGACACCAACATTAAGATCTTGCACACTAATACTGGTGGGGAGTATATTTCTAATGCTTTTCAGGCATACCTGCAACAAAAAAGTATTATGTCTTAGCACTCTTGTCCCTATATGCCTCAGCAAAATGGGATCGCAGAATGCAAAAATTGGCATTTGCTTGATGTCACACGTTCCTTGCTTCTTATAGCCTTTGTCTCCCTTAAATTCTGGGTTGCAGCTTTGTCCACCGTTGCCTTTCTAATCAATCACTTCCTTTCCCAAGGTCTCGGGTTTGATTATCCTTTCTTTTGCCTCTTTCAAACACATCCTAATTATACTAATCTTTATCCTTTTGGTTGTGTATGCTTTGTCCACGTCCCACCTCCTGAACGTCATAAACTAGGGGCTCAATTTGTCATGTGTGATTTTTTTGGTTATAGTACCACTTATAAGGCTTCTTGTGTTATGATGCCACTTCTTATCATTTACGCATCTCTAAGAATATGGTTTTCTTTGACCAACAATATTTTTTCCAATGTTTTAGTTCTTCTCCTAATGGTTTTGTTAAACTCCCTGATTTTTCTGATGTTTCTCATTCTATAGAACGGTTTAAACCAGGTCAAGTTTACGTCAGGCGCACTCCTACTCTGTCCCTTCCTGCCCGTGATCTGTCACCTATCCCTACACCAATAGCTCTGCAACAGTTAAAATGGGTGTCTTGTCCGCTAGATAGGTATGAATTTGGGCCCATTTCTCTTACTACTACTTTATCTAGCACATCTATACCTACTTGTTATTCCCAGGTAGGTAAAGATGTTCGTTGGGTTACGACAATGAATGATGAGCTTCATGCACTTCCAAAAAATTTCACTTGGGACATTGTTCCTCGGCCTCTAAGTGTTAAGCCCATTGGTTGCAAATGGGTCTATTCAATGAAGTTGAATTATGATGGTTCTCTAAATCGTTATAAAGCCCATTTGTTTGCATTGGGTAATAAACAAGAGTATGGTGTGGATTATGATGAGACATTTGCCCTTGTTGCAAAAATGACTACTATTAGGACCATTCTTTCTATTGCAGCTTCTCAAAGCTGGTCACTCACTCAAATGGATGTGAAGAATGCATTTCTTCATGGAAACTTGGCAGAGGATATTTATATCACTCCCTTGCCTAGGCTGTTTTCCTCATCTGGCAGTGTGTGCAAGCTCAAACATTCTCTATATGGCTTATGACAAGCTCCACAAGCATGGTTTGACAAGTTTTGGACACTCTTCTCGGTTTTTCATTTACTCAGAGTCAATTTGACTCCTCCTTGTTCATTCATCGCACACCCATTGGTATTGTTCTCCTGCTTATTTATGTCGATGATATGATTATTACTGGTTCTGATCATGCAACCATTCAACAAATTAAACGACAGCTCCAAGCTTCTTTTCATATGAAAGATCTCGGTGGTCTTCATTATTTCTTAGGCCTTGAGGTTTGTTCTGATTCCAAGGGGATTTTTCTTCATCAGTATAAGTATATTATAGACTTGCTTTCTTTAGCCGATCTGGGTTCAACCACCCCAATGGATACTCCTCTTGAGGTTAATGTCAAATAACATCATGATAAGGGTGATTTATTGTCTGATTCTTTATTATATCGTCAGCTGGTGGGTAGCCTTAATTATCTGACTATTACACGCCTTGACATTGCCTTTGTAATCCAGTAAGTGAGCCAATTTATGCACACTCCTCACCATCTGCTGTTCGCCGCATCCTTTGTTACTTGAAAAGAACCTTTACTCGAGGCTTGTTCTTTCCATCTGGGCAGTCTCTTAGTTTGGTTGGTTATAGTGATGCAGATTGGGCTGGTTGTCTTGATACATGAAGATCAGTCAGTGGTTGGTGCATGTTTCTTGGTTTTGCATTAATCTCTTGGAAGAGTAAAAAACAGTCTCGTGTCTCTAAGTCCTTAACAGAATCTGAATATCCAACAATGTCTATGGCTTGCTCTGAAATCATTTGGCTTCATGGACTTTTGGCTGAGCTTGGCTTCCCTCAAACCACTGCCACACCACTCTATGCTGACAATACTAGTGCCATTCAGATTGCTAATAATTCAGTTTTCATGAACGCACGAAGCAAATTGAAGTGGTTTGTCATTCTACTAGGGAAGCATTGGACAATCAAGTTATATCTCTTCCTCATGTCACCTTGCAACTTCAGCTTTTGGATATCTTGACCAAAGTTGTACCCTGACCCCGACATCAGTTTCTCATTAGCAAATTAAGGCTCTTTGACTAGTTGCATCAATTTGAGGGGGGATGTCAATAAAGGATGTTGTCCACTCAGTGTTTTCCATTATTATTTGTTTCCTATTATATGATGTATAATTAGGATTAGTAATTTGCCCATTTACTGTATATAATTAGATTGCCTAATTATAGGAATTAGAATAATGGTGTCATTAGTATCATTTATGACTGTAAATATGTCTGTATTATTTATTCATGATATCACGATCAATGAAAACACAATTCAAAAATTTTGACATGGTATCATATATATTAAAATATAATTTTGAAAAATTTCTAGGAATTTTCTAGAATTTCTGTATAAAATGACTAAAATGGCCCTAGGTGTCTAATAAGTAAGCCAATAATAGTTTAACATCCAAAAATGATGAAAATGATAATTTTAGTGTATTTATAGGTGAAATATTTAATTTTAAAATTTTCCTAAAAATTTTGGTATTTATTGAATTAAAATGGATTATTATGAATTTTTAGCTTAAAAATAAAAAATAAATAGATAAAATATGAAATAAATTAATAAAAATTAAAATTAATTATTAGAAACTTATTTTTGGTGTAAAATAATGTAATTGTCTATTTTCACATTAAAATGCATTATTTTGATATTAAAACCTAATTTTTTAAGTTTTGGCTATTTTAACGATACTGGTTAATTCACCTACAGATAAAATTTACACTGAGGAGCTTGAGGATAGTACATATAGCATGTCCCCAAGCCTAGAAGGGGTGATTCACCACCCTAAATGGTGTATGTGTCCCTAAATTTGATTAAAAATAAATAAAAATAGATTTATGACATAATGCATACATAATGGATGATGCAACTTTGTGGACACCTAACCCCCCTCCTTCTTCTATAAATAGGCCCCAAATTTTTATATTTTCACTCATCTCTTCCATTCTCAAGCTAACCAAAATATTAGAGTGTTGCTCTCTTTAGAATTTTTTTTTCTTTTACTTTGTTTCTGTACTAAAATTTTACTAGTTTTTCAACAACTAGTAAAGTTCTCTTCCTAGGAGCTTTGCACCAACAATTCATTCTCCTCATTAACCACCTTAGATGTAATGGAAGGAGTAAGGTTAGTTCTAAATTATTGTCACTTTGCATGTTGGTAAGAAGGGTTTTCTCCTAAACCCATTTAGGCTTAATTTTTATTATTATTATTATTATTGTTATATTGTTTGATGTTAAACTTTAATTTTTTACTAAGTTGTTACTATGCCCAAATTTAGATTATTAAGTTATAGTTGCTAAGTTATTACTATACTCAAACTTAAATTATTAAACCATAATTACTAAGTTATTACTCTGCTCAAATTTAAATTATTAAATTATACTTGTTACGTTGTTACTCTATTCAAATTTTGAAAACTAAAATATGTTTATTTAGTTGTTATTCTTCCAAAATTTTAGTTATTAAATTACACTTACTACATCATTATTCTGCTAAGATTTTAGTAATTACTAAGCTATTATTATACTAAAATTATGTGATTACTAAATTATTATTCTATTAAAATTTTGGTATTGTGTAAATTCTTTAATATAAGGAAGAAATGTTGATTGTACTGGTGCTCAAATTAAATGAGATCAGTGAAACCTCTATTTGAGAAGTTAGGAAGTGATAAAATAATGAGTAATGTAAAGCAAGTGACATGCTGCAACATGACATGCTGCTAAGGAAGTTACAGTTTGGTACACTAAGGAATGAAAGGTAGGGACCCACTTGTAGAGGTCTTGGGGGTAGGCATTGAGTGGTGAAGGTCTCAATGCTTAGGGTATACTCGTGAGCTAGGATATTCGCCTAACCAAGCTTAATAACCTCAACAATTACTCAACATTCCAGGATTAGTGTGAGAATATGCCTCTATAAATGGACGTCCTGAACCATTATTTCATTCCTCAATGATGATGAAGACTGTACCATGTGACGTTATTGAGAAATGTATATGTACTCTCAGTCACTTTCTAGTTCTGTTGAGAATTATTACTTACTAATGGGAAGTATGAATCCATATTGAGTCAAGGGTGACATAGTATAACTTAAAATAAACCTAGGTTCTCTTTTATTATCAATTGTGTTTTATTTGTATTTTATGGAAGAATTCGTAACATGCATATGAAAGTGATTTTAGAACAAATCACCTCACTCCATTGTTTTTCTCCCACGTATGGTTGATCGCGATTATTGAAGATGACAGTAACACCTAATGATGTTGGGGACAAGTTAAAAAATGCTTCTACAGATGAGGACTTGTAGATCTAGTTTGTAGTTATTTTCTTTTGTATAAGAGATAGGGATAGACTAATATTGCTTTGTATAGGATATTTTTTATGTATATTGGGTTAATTAGTGTCTATCTTTTGATGTACTTTTGATCTCATTATATTTTAGTCGTTTTTCTTTCATAACCAACATGTACTAAGAAATCATGATATACATATATACATATACATATGTATATGTGTGTGTGTGTGTGTGTGTGTGTGTGTGTGTGTGTGTTTGTATGTATGTATGTATGTATAGACGTTATCTTTTATCTTTACTATCATTTCCATATTTTGTTATGTTTGAAAATTTTCTATTATTAAAATCGTAAAACAAATTACTTGCATTTTCAACAACTTAATAACTAATAAAATTATTAAATTAGTATGGGTATTATCAATGTGAATGGGTGTCATACTTTCTATTTTTGCGCTTTTAAATTTTAAAACCACTAAGGATCTGCCTCCTATTTTTAAGGGAGCTTGATCTCTAAGTTGTTTTAATTGCCTCCTATAATTTAAAAGCCCAAAAATCATGGGAATTTTCGTTTACGTTATTAAAATAAAATCTAATCAAACTTAACCATTTTGATCATGAGCTTTTAGTCGAAAAATAGCCAAATTCAGCATGATCCAAAGCCAACTTTGTTAAGGCTTTACTAGCCAAGTAGCCTTCTTTTAACTAGTAATTGAGGCAGCCAAATTCCTTAAGTATTATTCCATTAAATTCAGCCATTAAATCCCTCATGGTTCATCCTATAAGTATTAACACCACTTTGACTGTTGCTGAATTTAATTTAAACTTTAAAAAGGAACCTTCTAAATTTCAAGGACTTTGTTTGTAATTATTAACAACCTCAATAAACCTCTTCCATTCAGTCAACAAATTACCAAATTCATGCTAGCAGAATGAATGAGCCAATTCAACCGAATCTTAAAATGAGTCCTTGCCTTCAACTGATGCTTTTGAGCTTCTAGATTCCATTACCTTTTCATCTAAAATTCTTTGGCCTGAGCCACTAATAATTTCACCTAATTTTTAGGTTCCAACAAATGCCTTAGGAGGAAGATGAAACACGCATTGTGACCAAGCTGCCACTATTGATACCTATTAATTGCATCAACACTCATAGTTGTTGAATGATCATTCCTCCTTCCACCAATGCATATGATTCTTTTAGCTTTGATTCTATAAGTTATTAAGCTTGGTAGAAGTTAGGACTTGTTATACTTATTATTGCGTTCTTCATCAATTATTGGCATTATCATCTTATCAACTCTTTGATTTTCGGTTGATACTTATGTGAACATCTTTCCATATGTTACCTTAATTCTTGGCTAATATGGTTCTGCTGCATGTGAAAAGTTGGATCTTCTATAACTACCAGGTTTGTAAAAAGTACACTCACAATGATTGAATAACATTGCTATATGCACCCCCCAACTTCAACTTTACTAGGTTTGCAAAAAGTAGACTTACAATGTTAGACAAAAACTGCTATATGCCCCCTAACTTCAGCTAATCTAAGAGACTCCAGCCTTCTAAAGAGTTTAGGTTTGCAGAAAGTAAATGCACCTTGCCTATATGGCATAGCTAAATATCCCCCACTTTGTCATATTCAATTAGTGTCCTTTTGTTTCCATTACTTAAGGGCCAACTATTTCCATCTACCCTTTAATGTTAGAAATGGCAAGCTAAGCACTAAACCATATTAGTGGCTACAGCTACACCCTTGTTAGCTAACTTGAACCTCCCTTCTTTCACTGTCTTTTAAATATCATTTCTAAACACCAACTAGATACCCATAGAATGGCTATATGAATTGTGTAGCACCCTAAGTTAGGAATAGAATTTATCATATCTTTGTTTCAAAAAGAAGGAAAAAGAACTTTTATTATTTTTGGTTGATAAAAATACAAGTAATTTCATTGGTAAGTGGATTTTCAACTTAAAGTGGTTGTTACAACGTTTGCTTTACTAGGGTGATAATGCAATTCAAAGTCATAATCCTTCATAAATTCTATCTATCTACATTGCCTCATATTCAATTCCTTCTAGTCAAACAAATACTTCAGACTTTTGCAGTCACTAAACACTTCAAATCTGGTACCATAAAGATAATGTCTCCAAATCTTCAAGGTAAAAACTACTACAGCTAATTCCAAATCATGAGTTGGATAATTAATCTCACGTGGTCTTAATTGCCTCAAAGCATAACCTACCACTCTCCTTTCTTTTATCAACATATATCCTAATCCTTGCCCGGATGCATTGCAATAAACTTCAAACTTTCCTATAGGATCAGGGGTAAAATCAACACAGGTGCAGTCATTAACCTTTTCTTTAATTCTTGAAAACTAGCCTCACATTCCTCCATCCAAGCAAAAGGTTTCCCTTTATAAGTTAACTTAGAAGCAAGGCTAATTTCGATAGTAACCTGCCAATCCTAAGAAACTCCATATTTCCGTTATTGTTGTGGTTGTTCCCAACACAACATTGCTTCCACCTTTATTGGATCTTTTGAGATCCCTCCTTGTGAGATCACTTGTCCTAAGAAATTGACTTGGTCAAACCAAAACTCACATTTTAAGAGTTTGGCGTACAATTCCCTTAGTATCTGTAGTACTATCCTTAGGTGTTCCTCTTGCACTTGGTAATTTCTCGAGTAAATCAAAATATCATCTATAAGGACTACCACAAATTTGTCCAAATATTCATGGAACATTTGGTTCATGTAGTCCATATACTCATAATGCCTATACCTTGTTCTAAAGGTTGTTTTTGGTATATCTCCAGTCTTGACTCTAATCTAATCATAACAAATTTCAGATCAATCTTTGAAAATACTATAGCTTCTCTCAATTGGTCTATAAGATCATCTATTCTAGGCAATGGATATTTATTCTTGACAGTGATCTTATTGAGTTGGTGATAATCTACACATAATCTCATGCTTTCGTCTTTTTTCTTTACCAATAACACCAGGCATCCTAAGGAGAAATACTGAATTTAATAAACTGGTTTTCTAAGAGTTTTTCTATTTGCTTTTTCAATTTTGCTAGCTCTAGAAGAGACATTCTATAAGGTACTATGAATATAGGTCCTGATCTTGGTACCAAGTTTATGGTGAATTCTATTTCTCTCTCAAGGGGTAAACTAGGAATATCTTCGAGAAAGACATCAGGGAAATCATAGACGATAGGTAGATTGTTAACTTTTAAATCTTCTTCAGTTTTTAAAGAAGGTATGATCACATATACTTGAGCTTCCTTGTTTTTGGGAGCATTTATATGGTTGGTAGTTACCATCTCAAATCTTATAGAGGTCTTAGATTTTGATTTGAAAAATAGGGCTTTTTCATGACAGTTAAGAAGAACATGATTGGAAGATAACCAGTCCATTCCTAACATCAGATCTAATATAGTTAAAGGTAAGTAGATTAAATTTACAGAAAAAGTTCTACCTTCTATAACAATTGGACAATTTAAACATGCACGAGAAGTAACAACAGAGATATTGATAGGATTAGAAATAACAAGGACATATAGTATAAATGAAATTGGTAAATACAAATGCTTCACACAATCATTAGAAATAAACGAATGAGTTGTGCCTAAGTCATATAGTACATTTAAGAGATTAATATTTACAATGCATTTACCTTGAATGAGATCATCAGATATGGTTGCCTCTATTCCACTCATGGTAAAGACTTTACCACTAGTTTGAGGTCTATCAACTAGAGCCTTTCCATTATTGCCATTACCCTCCTCCTTCTTGGGCTTTGTACACATGTTGCTGTAGTGACCCTTCTCTCCATAATTGAAGTAGGTAATTGGTAATTTGTCACAAGCCTGCTGATAGTGAGGTCGTCCACAATAGTAACATTGAATATGAGTATTAGAACGGACATCTACAACAGAGAATATAAAAACAAACAATTTATTTTTCATTCCTTTTTTGTCAATAGTAAATAAGAGAACACACAACACAAAGAAGGTCAAGGTCATACCCCTAGATTTTGACAGGAAAGAACTACTTCAATACCATTAAATGTGACATCCGTTCACATTGAACATAACCTGTATTTATTTAACTACTTAAGGTTGAATTAATGAAAATATGGGTAAATTTTTTTCGATTTTTATATAGAAAAATTCTAAGTTTAACAAAATTTGGAAATGGTAATAAAAGATAAAAGATAAGACTGTATATATATATGTCGTAAAATTATACATCATGATTTGGTAAACATAATAGTCATAAAATACAAAAAGAGTAAAAGTATATCAAAAGATCCTATATAAAGAAGTGTCAATATACCTTATTTCTTATACAAAAAGAAAAATACTATAATATAGGTCTTCAAATCCTCGTCCCTTGAAGTATCCTTTGACTTGTACTTAGTATCATTGGGCATTAATGTTGTCTTCAATAATCACGATCAATCATACATAAAAGAAAAATAATGGAGTGAGGTGTTTTGTTCTAAAATTACTTTTACATGTATGGTAGGAAGCCAACCATAAAATAAAGATAAAACACAATTGATAATAGAAGGGAACCAAGGGTTCATTCTAAGTTGTATTAGATAACCCTTGACTAGGTATGGATCCATACTTCCCATTGATGAGTAATAGTTCTCAACAGAACCGAAAAGTAAGTGGGAGTACATATACCTCTTTAACATCATTACATGGTACAATCTTCATCATCAACAAGGAATAAATAACAGTTAGGACATCTATTTATAAAGATATACTCTCATACCAATCTTGGAATGTTGGGCAATTGTCAAGTTTATTAAGCTTGGTCAGGCAAATATCCCTTCTTGAGGGCACTGCCCTTGCCATTAGGGCCTTCACCACTCAATGCTTACCCCTAAGACCTCTACAAGTAGGTCCTTGTCTTTCCTTTCTTAGTGTACCAAATTGTAATTTTCCTAGCAGGGTGTCATGCCACTACATATCTCTTGCTTTACATTAATCACTAATCTATCAAATTTCAACTTCTCAAACAGAGGTTTCTTTAGTCTCATTTAATTTAAGCACCAGTAACATTTTTGCCTTATATTGAAGAAATTACATGATAATAATTTAGCAATCATTAAAATTTTAGCAATATAACTATTTACCAAAATTTTGTAAAATAACAATTTGGTAATCACAATTTAATTACCAAAATTTTAGCAGAATAATGATTTAATAAAAAAAATATTATTACTAAAATTGTGGTAAAATAACATTTTAATAACAAAATAATAACTAAATTTGAGCAAAGTAACAACTTAACAATTATAATTTAATAATCTAAATTTGAGTAGAGTAACAACTTAGCAAAAATTAAAGTTGAACATTAAACATTATAACGATGTAATGATAATAATAACAGAGCTTATGCCTAAATGGGGTTTACAGGAAAACCCTTCACGAAAAACGATATGGACTAGTCGTAGTGGACGACTACTCTAGATGGACATGGGTTATGTTCTTAAAACACAAGGATGAGTCTTATAAAATCTTTTCTATTTTTTGCAAAAGGATACAAAATGAAAAAGGTGTTTGTATAGCTTTAATAAGAAGTGATCATGGAGGGGAGTTTGAAAACGAAAGTTTTCAAGGGTTTTGTGAGGAGAACGAAATTCTCCACAACTTCTCTGTACCACGAACACCACAACAAAATGGTGTGGTTGAGAGAAAGAACAGGTTATTGCAAGAAATGGCTAGAACCATGCTAAATGATAACTCAACTCTTAAGCACTTCTGGGCTGAAGCCGTAAACACTGCATGTTATTTACAAAATAGAATTTATATAAGACCTTTTCTGAAAAAGACTCCCTATGAATTGTGGAAAGGACAAAAACTCAACATATCATATCTTTATCCCGTTGGATGTCAATGTTTCATTCTAAACACTAAGGACAACCTTGGTAAGTTTGATTCAAAGTGTGATGATGGAATACTGTTAGGTTATTCTGAAACATCCAAGGCTTATAGAGTTTACAACTCTAGAACCTTAGTAGTTGAAGAAGCCATCCACGTTAAGTTCAATGACAAAAAGCCTGATAACGAAATATCAGAGCTAAACGATTCATTTACAGATATGAAGCTAGACGATGCCAGACTTTTAGCGTCTAGAGATCAAATGGACGATCCAAAAACAGAAGAAAAAGAACCAACTGGACTCTCTTGGCAAATGAAGACCTATCATCCAAACAATCAAATTCTTGGAAACGTTCAAGATCATGTTAGGACAAGATCGACCTTCAAGGAGCAAGCTCAAACTGCTTTGATTTCTCAACTGGAACCAAAGACAGTAGACGAAGCTCTCCTAAACGATGGCTGAATTAGTGCCATAAAGGACGAACTTAGTCAATTCGAAAAGAATGATGTCTGGATGCTAGTTCCTACACCCAAGGACAAGTCTATCATTGGAACAAAGTGGGTATTCCACAACAAGCTTGATGAAGCTGGCAATGTGATAAGAAATAAAGCAAGACTTATAGCTCAAGGCTACTCTCAACAAGAAGGTATAGACTTTACCGAAACCTTTGCACCAGTAGCTAGATTAGAAGCCATTCGCATCTTACTTTCATTTGCTGCTTATAGTAATATGAAGCTCTATCAAATGGATGTAAAAAGTGCATTCTTAAATGGCATAATAAACGAGGAAGTCTATGTGAAACAACCTTCTGGTTTTGAGTGTGATACTTTTCCCAAACATGTTTTCAAACTTAAAAAGGCTTTGTATGGACTTAAACAAGCCCCAAGAGCTTGGTATAAAAAGCTAAGTTCTTTTCTTTTAGAAAATGGTTTCTTTAAAGGAAAAGTAGATACCACTCTCTTTCGCAAAGATGTCAAATCACATTTTATTATTGCACAAATATATGTAGACGACATTATATTTGGTGCTACTAATGACACTTTATGCAAGGATTTTTCTAAGATTATGACAGCATAATTCAAGATGAGTATGATGAGAGAATTAAAATTCTTCCTGGGATTGCAAGTAAAGCAAACTGGAAATGGCATATTCATACATCAGACAAAGTATGTCAACAAACTTCTCAAAAAATATAAGATGGACGATGTAAAAGAAATGAGTACACCTATGCATCCATCATCAATACTTAGCCTGGACGACACTTCTAAAAAGGTAGATCAATCTACATACCGAGGTCTGATTGGATCCCTTTTATATCTCACAGCATCCAGACCTAACATTATGTTCAGTGTATGTCTATGTGCTCGCTTTCAATCTGATCCTAGAAAAACTCATCTAACAGCAATTAAGAGAATCTTTAGATACTTAAAAAGAACCACTAATCTCGGTTTATGTTTTAAGTCAAACAAAGAATACAGATTGGTTGGTTTTTGCGATGCTAACTATGTGGGAGATAGAGTAGAACGCAAAAGCACAAGCGGAGGATGTCACCTCATTGGTGGGAATCTAGTCTCCTGGACGAGCAAAAGACAAAGGACTATTGCCCTGTCTACGGCAGAAGCAGAGTATGTCTTAGCTGCGTCTTGTTGCTCACAACTCTTATGGATCAAGCACCAGTTAGAAGACTACAGTATCTACGAGAGTAACATTCCTATCTTCTGTGATAACACTGCTGTTATAAATCTGTCAAAAAAATCCTATCCTGCATTCTAGGGCAAAGCACATTGAAATAAAACATCATTTTATAAGAGATTATGTTCAGAAAGGAGTTGTCGATATTCAGTTTATTAACATTGAAAATCAATTAGTAGATATATTTACAAAACCCCTTCCTGAAGATAAACTCATCCATATTCGAGATCTTTTAGGTATGGAATTTGTAAGTGAATAGTTTTATTCAACATGCCTTGATCGTCAAAGGTTCTGTAGCGTCCAATGCTTTCATAGCGTCCAATAATTCATCGTCCACTTGCATATATTTTTTTTGCCTTCCATAAATGGCTTTCATTTGTGTGTGCATCCTTATTCGTACTTAATCATGTTTTCTCTAAAAATGATTTGAAATAAATGCTTTCTTTTTGGTTTGAGCCACTCATGCGCCGTATAACCAACCTCGAGAAATGTAAGTGCCTGACCCAGCATTTATTACACATCACCTCTCTCTTCGAAAGTAAAAGAACTGCCAAAAGCAAAACTCTTCGATTTCATCATATACACTCAAACCCAAACCAAATACTCACCTCTTCTCAAATCCACCTGAACTCCCTCAACTTCTCAAACCCTAACCTTTCTTCAAGCTCTTAAATATGGCAACTAAAAAGGCTGGTCCCGCTGCAAAGGCTGTGGCTCGTGTGGAGAGCCTAGACAAGGCTGTTGGTCTCATCAAAAGACGCTTCGTTATCCAAGCTCTCAATGACATGGGTGTGAATGTAAAGGATAACTTGCTCAGATGTGGAATTCTCAACTACTTCCACCTGAATGAAATCATATACCTAGAACTCATCTGACAATTCTGGAACTCTGCCGTTTTCTTAAAGACGGACATCACTGGAACCATTTTGGAAGTTAAGGTCACACTAGACCTAGGCTTTGTCGCCCAAGCCATTGGCTGTGAGCAGGCTGGGTCCTGTATCAAAAATGGCTGGGAAGACAGTTTTGGAGGACATGACACAATTGATGCTGCACTAATGGGTCCCGAAGGACAAGGTCCAGTCGAGTACAGCAAACTGACAAAAGAAGGGAAGATATTCCAGTAGTTTCTGAACAAGGGAATTCTTCACAAGGCTGGATCTAAGGATAGCGTTACCTTCCTGCACCGGTTAGCGTTGTTCCACATGATCATTGGTCAACAATTCAACCTGCCACACCTCATCCTGAGCAACATCTTCAGGACCATGAGAGGACACGGAGAGCACGACCAGATTACCTATGCCACACTTCTTAACAGAATCTTCTGGTAACAACATGTATTTCATGCTTTCTTTGCTCTTTCTCTTGGGGAGCAAAACAAGATTCGGATTTCGGATGGTGGCCATAGATTCACACAACTGCTGTTTGGACGCAACAATGTTGCGCAGATGAAGGCTGGGTTCGTGTTGAAGCCTTTAGAGACCACATCCAAACTCGTGGACGTCAAAGAAGAAGCTGTTGAGATGGCACCTTTATAAACAGTAGCGCCAATCGTCCAGCATGCTACACCTATGGACGACGAGGTACTGTTTAAGAATCCAATTGCTGCTAGACCGTCCACCAGAAGGAGGTCGTCTAAGGCGCAAGCGACCAGAGCTACAAGGTCCAAGACCCAACGACCTTCAGCTCCACCTGCTCCACTTGCTGCTGCTCCTATTACTGCATCTGCTCCTTCTGTTACACCAACCATACTCCCTGTTAAGAGACAGTTGATCGTCGCCTCTGATGATGAAGATGATGAACCAATTGGTAAGCTTGTCAAGAAGCAGAAAGCTGCCATGGTTGCTGTTCCTGCTCAACCACAATCCCAACCATCTACCTCACCCAAACGACCAGCAGACACACTGCCAGGGAAAACACAGTCTAAGAAACGTAAGCTTTCCTCTCCTACTGCTGCTGATGAACTTGAAAATGATTTTATTGAATCTATCCTTATTGAACCATATGAACCTCTTACCTAACCACAAACCGAAACACAAGTCACACCTGAACTAGAAATGTTGTTTCCTGGTGATGAAGGTTATACCTGCACCATTCCTACCCCCGATATCTCAAACTCTTACCTCTCCATTAAACCTCCTAAATCACATCCCTCCTCAACCATCATCCTCTTACCTACCTCTTCCTTAGAAACCTTGGTGCAAACTAAACAGAAATGGCCTCTACTTTTTGTTGAAGGCAATTTCCAAAACCTCCTCGACGACAAAGCCATCATTTTGCGTCCAAACTTCCTGAACCAAACTTTGGTTTTGACTACTCTCTGATCGTCATGGAGAAGTACATGGATGACTATGTCCATCAGCCGTTGGAAGAATACCTGGCACTACCTCCTGGAGCCATTGAACACTTGCCGCTCAAGCGGTTTATCAGATGGCGGTATCCTAGAGTTGTACGAGCTTGGCACATAAATGCTCATCCTCCTAGAGTACTTCAACACAGAGTACCTCCAATCGAAGACACCGAGAAAGCTCTACAACAAAAAAGACCAACGGACGAACGGATCATTCATCTACGACCTGCAGATTTGAAGTTTCGGCCTATAGATCCGGAAGAAGATGGATTCTTTCCATCTGCCTTTAAGCATATGTTCGGCAACACTCTCAAAGGTTCAGCATTCTTGAAGTATCATCTGTTCATTCCTCCATCCCAACATATCCGACCTTCCACATCCATCTGCATCTAACCAGACTGCATTTGTCCAAGACTGCCAATCATAGATGAAAACCGCAAGAAGAAGAAAATCCTGACCAAGGCACCATTTTTGGCTTTACCGTCCAGAGTTGCATTTCAACATCATCCAACCCATTCCCGTGAATGGTTTTTAGCTCAACATCTTCATACAGACATGGACAAGACCGATGCTGAACACTTCTGGCATCAACATATGTTCCTATGTGAACAAGAAGCGTCCAGCAGTGGCGTTTCAACAGACGACAAGACCGATATCCCAACTGCAACGAACCGTGAATTCACGCAGCGTCCAGCTCGTGTCTTTCACTTTTCGGACACTTCAGCCGCCTTTGTCCGTCCACCAGATGAGCGTCCACTCCTTGGTACAAAAACTTCTATCCTATACACTTTGATTGCTGCTCTTACTCACATCAACACTTTCCAACCGCCCTACCCTTGGACCCCTCCTCATCCTTACCAATTTGCCGTGCCAACCTAAAGTTTCTGGAAGCACCTCCTCCCCCCTCTGAAGCTCTCCACCTTCTCAACCAACATCACCTACACCTCCTCCACCGCCTAATCTTGGCTCCCAAACCTCCACCAGCCTCCCTATCTCTACTTCTCTGCCCCTTCATCCATCCCCTCTATTGACCCCGCCATTCAACAATATGTTGCCACCCAACTTCAACCTATTTTCACTCTTCTTCACCAAATTCTCCAGAATCAACAAGCCTTCCTCCATCCTTCTCAACCTTCTCCTCCTCCGCCACCCACCATAGTGACTGTTATGACGACTCCTTTTTCCTATTGTCTTTTTTTTGCTAATGACAAAAGGGGAGAAAGTGTTATTAGTCTTTTTTATGTTTTTGTTTCTTTTTGCCTTGTTGCATCTTTTTGCATATGTTCTTGTCAAATTTATGCTCTGAACAGCTAAATAAAATACATAGTTGATCTGCTTATTACCTCGAGTATTGCTCTGCTTATATTAAATCCTATATCTGTTATATATAATATGCTTGATACTTGGTATGATATTTGATATGGATTCAAGCTGATATCCTATACAAAACTTGATATATCCGACCCAGGGGGAGCATAGTAAGTCTTTCGAAAACTCCTTTATGTGCTTCTTTATTTTCTAAAAACTTAAAAATTAATAAGGTTTGTCATCATCAAAAAGGGGGAGATTGTTGGACCAAAGACGTAGAAGCGTCTAAACTCTCAATGTGTTGAAGATAACATGCTTATTAATGTTTAAATCTTGTGCGTATAGACTAACCCCGTCACAGCTAAGAAGACCGTCTAGTAAACATGTAAAACCGTCCAACAGACGTGTTAACAATTGTCCAGTAGACGTGTAAAGATCCTCCAGTAGACGTGTTAAAGACTGTCTAGAAGACTCGCCAAAGAGGACCTACTAGTTGAAGAAACTGAAGGCGACTGTCCAATAAATAAACTCATAACAAGCCTCCAAGATCATATATTCTAACGGCTAAGTTTTTTAGTTTGAACGTCAATTTGATTTATGCTAAATCTTCATCGTAACTGACATATTACTACTTTTGTGAACTAACGTTCAAATTTGTTTGAAGCATTAAATAACATCAACATCATTTCAGTGCAAAAGCGCAGCAGAATAGATAAAGCAAGTCAACTTATCAAGTTGCCAAGACAAATGAAGAATGTTCAGAAGAACAGACCACCAACGCAGTCCTGCACCTTCCTTTTTAGTGCAAGTCTAAAAACTGCCATGCCTGACCTTTCTGAAAAGATAGTTTGCATGCTTCTCATTGCATAACAAGTCAAAAATCCTCTACAATTGATCTTTTTCTTGAAGACTATATATATATGCATGCACCAACGAAGAAGAATAGTAATGCGAAGTGATAGAAAAGGCAAAGTCTGTGAAAAAGAATAAGTACATAAAGTCTTTTGTAATACTCTGATAAAAGTGTCCAGTGGACGATAGCACATATCTTGTAAAGATCCTCAAAGTGATCTTGAGCTTAATCTTTCAAATCTTCACTACGTGAGTTGACCTTTCTTTTTAAAACACTTGTTGTGTTGTGAAAGCCTGGAAATGCTTAGTGTAAAAGAATACTTGGGTTAAGCAATCTAGGGTGATTACGTTATAAAGCCTGAAGAGGCCACGAACAATACTTATAACCTAAGGTTGGTTAGTGGATACCTTCTGGGTGAAGGGACTGGACGTAGCTCAGGTTGAGTGAACCAGTATAAAACTTTCTATGTTTTCTTCTCTCTATCCCTACCCTTAAAAACGTTTTCCAGACTAATATACTTGTTTTGAAAAAAAATATATTTAAACGCACAATTCAACCCCCCCCTTTCTTGTGCGTTTTTTCTTATTTCACATAACCCATGTTCATCTAGAGTAGTCGTCCACTACGACTAATCCATAACGTTTTCCACTAAGGGATGCTATTTTGGTTGGACCAAACAAATCAATATGTAGCAGCTCAAGAGGTCTAGTTGTGGAAACAATATTTTTTGATTCAAAAGAGCTTTTTTACTTGTTTCCCTTTTTGACATGCATCACAAAGAACATCAGACTTGTAAGCAAGATTTGGAAGTCCTCTTACGAGGTTATGCTTATTTAGCTTTGAGATTAGTCTCAAGCTTGCATGTCCAAGTTTCTTGTGCCAAGTCCATTGATTCTCTTTGATGGATACTAGACACGATACATTTGATTTGTGAGGTCATTGAGATCAATCTTAAAAAGATTGCTTTGCCTTTTAGCAGAGAATAGTATGGATCCATATAGATTCCTAAGAATACATTTTTCTTTGTCAAATGAGACATTGTGTCCACTGTCACATAATTGACTTATGCTCAGTAGATTGCGTCTGAGTCCTTCAACATATAAAACATTTTCAATGGAAGGGAATGAGTGTTTACCGATTGTTCCTATACCTATGATCTTTCCCTTTTGGTTTCCTCCAAAGGTGACCCATCCCTCATTCTTGGGTTGTAGGCTTTGGAACATACACCTTTCTCCTGTCATGTGTCGTGAACAACTACTGTCCAGGTACCATGACTGAGGTCTTCTTTCGGTTGCCAAGTAAATCTGCAACAGGTATTATCATAGACTTAGGTACCCAAATGGACTTGGGTCCTTTTCTGTTAGTTATGAAGGCATTGGACGCCTTTTTTGTTGGACGATATCTACATTTTGTTGATTCATGCTCATTCTTTCCACATATTTATAGAATGTTATGTTTTTACTAGGTTGGTAATTTTCTTTAATAAAACCAAGTCCAGATTTGTCATGAGGACTTCTCCTATAAGATAGAATTTTATTTAGATTTTCTGTTCCGCTGACAAATTTTGACAAGCTTTCTTTCAGATGAGTGACTTCTTTTTGAAGTTCTAAAACTTCATGAGAAGATGTCTCTTTTGAAATGTTCTTTGTTTTTAAAAACTCATTTTCTTTTAAAACCTTTTTATGCTCTTCGTTCAGCAAATTTAATTCTTTTGTTATTTTTGAAAATTTCTTTTTCAGTTCTTTATATCCCATAGAAAGAGTTGAGGAGTTAGCAAGCAAATCATTATAAGCTTCTTGTAGAGAGGTTAAGTTATCAAAGTTTACCTCTACGTCTTGCTCATTATCTGAGCCATCAAAGTTGGTCTCCGCCATGAGACATAGGTTGGCTTCTTCTTCTTTTTCTTCATCTGATGAAGATAGGTCCATGTCTTCCCAGGTAGCCATGAGACCCTTTTTCTTGAAGAACATCTTCTTTTTGTCCTTCTACAAACTTGGACATTCAGCTCTGAAATGTCCAGGCTTTTTGCACTCATAGCAGACTAAAGGACTCTTTTCTTTTGGTGCCTTGTTGAACTTCTTTGTGAAGTTTTTGGCTCTTGATCCTCCTTTTTCTTCCACATAGCTTGTATTTTTCTGGAGATGAAAGATATTTCATCTTCATCAGAGTCATTTTCTTCAGCTTCATCAGAGTCATTTTTGTCAGACTCTTCCTTAGAGGATTCTTCTACATTTAGTGCTTTAAACGATGATCCTCTGGTTGGACGTTGGACGTTTAGAGCGATGGACTTCTTTTTCTGTCCTTCGTCTTGCTTTAGCTCTAGTTCGTGGACTTTAAGAGTTTCAAGTAACTCTTCCATTGAGAGTGTTTTTAGATCTTTGGAAGCTCTTAAAGCTGTAACCTACGGTCTCCTTTGCCTAGGCAAACTTCTCAAGATTTTGTCAATGTGATCATAATTATCATAGGCTTTGCCTAAGGACCTTAGGTTGTTTATTATGGTTTGAAATCTACCAAACATAAGTTTGATAGTTTCATTTTCTTCCACAGTAAAGAGTTCATATTGTCTTACGAGTAAGCTCAACTTAGACCTCTTTACTTGTGAAATGCCTTCATAGGCAAGAGCGAGGGTATCCCACATTTTCTTAGCACTTCTTAAGCTATGAACCTTTTCATATTCAGATTCAAATAAAGCACACATCATAGTATTTCTAGCTTTTGAGTTTAGAAAATACCTCTATTTATGAGATTCTGTCCATTGACTTCTTGGCAGCTCCACTCCATCAAGGTGAAAGGGCAGGTAGTCACCAGTTTCTACTACATCCCACATGTCTATGTGACATGCATCAAAGAATGCTATCATTCTTTGCTTCTAATAATCGTAGTTTTGTCCTTTAAAGAAAGGCGGTCTGTTAACGGCTTGCCCTTCGTTTTCCATGAGTGGTCAGGATCGTTTTAACCCCTACAGTGTTAGATGCTCAACCCTAAGAGGTCGAGCTCTGATACCAATTGAAATAGAAAAAGCGCACAAGAAAGGGGGTTGAATTGTGCGTTTTAAAAAGAAACTTTTACGAAACTAGTTGATTAGTGTGAAAACGTTTTCAAGCGTAGGGATAGAGAGAAGAAGAACACAGAAAGTTTTATACTGGTTCACTTAACCTGAGCTACGTCTAGTCCCTTCACCTAGAAGGTATTCATTAACCAACCTTAGGTTACAAGTATTGTTCGCGGCCTCTTCAGGCTATACAACGCAATCACCCTAAATTGTTTAATCCAAGTATTCTTTCACACTAAGCCTCTCCAGGCTTTCACAACACAACAAGTGTTTATACAACAGATATCAACTCACGTAATGAAGATTTAAAAGATAAAGCTCAAAAATACTTTGAGAGATCTTTACAAGATTTTTGCTATCCTCCACTGGATGCTTCTATTAGAGTGTTACTACTGTCTTTTTGTTCTTGTTCTTTTTCTTCGTCTTATGTTGTCTCTTCTATATCTTTGCTTCTTCGTTGGTGCATATATATAGTCTTCAGGAAAGGATCCGTTGTAGAAGACTTTGACTTCGTTATGCAAAGAGAAGTGTGCAAAACTGTCCTTTCAGAGTGATTAGGCGGGGCAGCTTTTAGACTTGCACTAAAACAGAAGGTGTAGGACTGTGCTGGCATTCTACTTTTCTAAGTATTCTTCATTCGTCTTAGCAGCTTAATAAATTGACTTGCTTTATCAGATATTTCTACGCTCTTGTACTAGAATGATTCTAATGTAGTTTAATGCTTCAAACAATTTGAATGTTAGATCACAGAAGTAATAATATGCTAGTTTCAATAAAAACTAGCATAGATAAATTGGATGTTCAAAATAGAACTTAGCCGTTTGAATATTTGTCGTTGGAAGCTTGCATTAGATATTTGAATATGTTCTTCAAACGATCATCTTCATTGTTGATTGGACAGTCTTCTTTAAGCACGTCTTATTGGACGGTCTTTCTTTGACACGTCTACTGGACGGTCTTCTTTGACACGTCTACTGGACAGTCTTCTTAGCTGTGACAGAGTTAGTCTTTAAGCACAAACTTGAACATTAATAAGTTTGTTATCTTTAAAACATTAAGGGTTTAGACGCTTCTACGTCTTTGGTTCCAACATAAGGTTGTTAGAAGACCCTATGATGATGTTGAGGACGAAATGGATATCAGTAACATGATTAGATCAATGTTTAAGTGAGATTTTTATATTTTTCACTAATATGCATGTTAAACAAAGGGCTAGATTCAAGAGGGGAGGGGGGGTGAATTGGATCTTTCAAAAATTTCAAGAATCCCCAATTTCTTTTCAATAATGAATGACAAGATTTTTCAAAAACTTTGAATCTTATTGATTTGGTTATACGAATGAAATATGATTGGATCAGTTTATCTTGAACTTTTCTATGCAAAGAGCCTTGTGATTTTAAATGCAAGTGATCAAGATTCAATATGCTAGTAAGAGGATAGAGGAAAGAAAAGAGCAAACAAGATTTATGCTGGTTTGATTACCACCACTGTGATCTACATCTAGTTTCCAATCAAACCAATTGGTATTATCACTAAGTAATTCAAATGTTTACAAACACTATGCACAAACACAAGAATTACAATCAAACAAACCACACACTCAAGTTTCTTGAACCCTATCAAGAAAAACTTGAAACCTTTCTTGTGGAACCCTACCACAAGGAAGATATGAGAGACACCCTCTCAAGAACTAAAAATCAAATTAAAAGAAGGTTAGATATCACCTTAGTTTGTGATAGATGGAAGAGAATGAAGAACCAATCAAACTTTACCCAAGAAAAGACTTTTCTTTATCCTCAAGATTGATCCATGATGAGCTCTTTGACTTTGATCCAAAACTTGTAGTGATGAAGAAGAATGATGTGAATTTTCTCTAGAAAAGCTCTCTCTCAAATTTGGAAAAGTGAAGTTGTATTGAAGTGGTGTTTAAAGGCTCACTAAGGTTCACTTTATATAGAGTTCACTGGAATAACTAGTTATTTAGACTTGTAATCAGTTATTTTATTATTTGAAATCTAGAAAATGAAGTTTGAATAAGTTTAACTAGTTATTTTCATTTATAACTAGTTAAAATAGAGGCCATGAGTTTTTGGTCTTGTGGAATAACTAGTTACATAGTTTTGTAACTAGTTATTTTCGCATAGGACAAAAACAATGTTATATTATGTAACTGGTTACAAAATTATGTAATTAGTTACACGCAGAAATAACTGATTACATAATGTTATAACTAGTTAAAACAGTGTAGATTTCCACTGTTTACACGAATTTAACCGAACTTAACCGATTACAAAGCTAATTTAACTGATTAAATAGTTTTTAAACATAGGATTGAATTGTTCTAAAGCTTTAATACTGTGGCTTTCACTTCCTATCAATTTAAAACTTAGTTTTATCCCAATTTATTCCTCTTTAAACTAAATTTTAGACTTACAAAAACATGTTTCTACTTTGTTAAACCTTTAAGTCTTAAACCTTGAGCTCATTACTATCAAACCATCAAGGATAAAGATAAATCATGCAAGATTCACAACCACGCACACCACATGTCTAAACACACATTACAACTTTACACTCATCAAAGGGCTAAATCATCAAAACTATATTAAATCTCCTTGGGGACAAGAGTAATTATTCTTCTTACTTCTTCTATATAGAATTGCAAATAACATTGAATTTTATCCTCTGTTTTGAACCTAATTGGGAAGACCTTTATGGGCTTCATGGCAAAGAAAGTAAAAATCTTAGATCTAATTTGCGTTGAAGCTGAATTTCGTTGAAACAATAACATGCTCTGAATTGGGAATGGAAATCAATTTTTGTCTTGAAGCTATTTTGTGTTGAAACAAAATCTTGCTTTGGTTCGATCGGTTAGTGGGAATAGAAGTCAATTGCTTACTGTGAGTTTAGCCAACCCTTTACATGTTCTTAATCTGGCCAATAGCTCAAGTGCTCTCAATTGATTGTATCACAAAAGCTGATTAGGTTGCGGAAGGATGGATAACGGTGAAAGGATCTGTCAAAGGCTGCGGGAAAAAAAATGAGAAATACATGTGGATATTATAATCCATGTGGCCAGTTTTTATTGGTGGAGTATGAATTGGGACACTCTACTGGGACAGCTGACCCACTAACATTTATGATGTGGTGGAAAATATGGTATTGACGTGGGACCTCTATGTTTCATAGCTCAGATTTTAATTATTATAAATATATTGACCAACTTTTTTGCTACAGTTAGAGGTGTATCCTAATATAACTAAGCTAAACTCTCTGATTTCATTATTCTTTTTGATGTTCATAACTTGTAACCATCCAATTTATGAAAAAATAATGGCAATATTCAAAATATTTTCACTCAAAGATCGAAAGGCATTTATAAAATTTAACATTAAAGGCTTGAGGATATTATTGTCTCTATACTATAATAACTTGTAGAACACAGGTAGGCATGGTGCAGGAAATGGAAATCGAATTACATTTGGTGCAGAATCAATGAATATATGGAAACAGAGGTGTAGTACTTTTAAGTTTATAGAGATTGATAAAGGGATCATACATTTATATGCATTCATGCTAATACTGAATTTTTCTTTTCCCACTAACTATTTTCAATCAGTGGAACTTTTATGACTTCAAACTTCTCTCTAAATAGCCCTTCCAATGTATACCTTTATAGACAAAAAAAAATGTATACCTACAATGTTCCAATTTCCAACAACCATTTGAAGTATTTAACATAATCTCCATTGCCTCCATAGACCTTTCTCAAAGCCCTTGATTTTCTATCTGCCTTGGATGTCCGAAATACTGACAGAGTTGAGGGAGTTCAAGCCATTGCTTCTCGCATAGGACATTGACCTTAACATATTATGCCTCAGGATGAATGCAGGTTTCGTTGGAGGAGGAAGATCCACAATCTCACTGTTAAGCATAGAAATTACAGCAGCCATAGTGGGCCTATCTGCAGCAAATTCTTGTACACATAGAAGTCCTATGTGTATGCACCTAAAAATATACTTACGAAGGCTAGGATCATATATCCCTGGATCCATTAGAGATGAAATATTGTTTTCTGTCCACTGTATCCAGGCCTACAATGAAAAAAGAGAAATATTAAATATTTGGATGTTTGATCAGCGGAAGGATACAGAACCCCTATAATGAACTAGCAAAAAAATTTCAGAGGCTTACAAATCCTAAAAGTGTAAGAGAATTCTCGTCGTCATAAAAGCTTGAATTCCGTCTTCCACTAACAATCTCCAGTAGCAAAACTCCAAAGCTAAAGACATCTGATTTTTCAGAGAACAGTCCTTGCATTGCATATTCAGGAGACATATAGCCACTGCATTGAAATGTAGCACAATTTATTATCCATGTATGCTAATATAATCCTGAACAAAGGTGTACTTACTATGTTCCAACAACTCTTCTAGTATTAGCTTGATCCTCATTCCCACCAAAGATTCTAGCCATACCAAAGTCAGATATTTTTGGATTTAGCTCCACATCTAGCAAGATATTACTTGCCTTCAAGTCCCTGTGGATGATTTTAGTCTGGAATCTCTATGAAGATAAAGCATTCCTCGAGCCACTCCTTCTATTATGCTAAAGCGTTTTTCTCCAATCAAGGACTTTACTTTTTGATGGATCTAAAGAAACAAATGGTAGAATTATATGAATTTTAATGCTTCGAGATGAAGCAATGCCATCTAAATGTCATAATTTAGCATAATTTTAAGAAAACTGATATTAGTCTGCTTTCAAGAAAACTTGCTAGCTGTAATAAAATTATTCATTTTTGTAAATATTTCATATATCAGACAAAAGGAAAATTCAATATAGATGGATGCTAGGGGCCATCAGAGAACTAACCAAAGACATAGGCGTCCAAACTTTTATTTGGCATGTATTCATAAATCAACATCTTTTCCTCCCCTTCAATACAGCAACCAAGAAGTCGTATAAGATTGCAGTGTTGAAGCTTGGAAATCACCCCTACTTCATTCATGAATTCTTCTAGACCTTGTCCAGATGCCCCAGAAAGTCTTTTAACTGCAATTTCCTGACCATCTTGCAATTGCCCCTATAATATAACATGCAGAAAATGAAACAATTGACAATGATTTCAGATATGGATAACTTAGCTAAATTTAATGTACCTTGTATACTGGACCAAAACCACCCTGTCCAAGTTTGTTATATGGGTGAAAGTTGTCTGTGGCAGTTACAAGCTTTTCAAAATTAAATATTAATAGCTCCTGGAGTTTGACTTGTGACAGATCTCCAAATACATTGTCACTTGTATATTCTACAGGTGCTCCACCTCCATTAAATTGGAGGAATCCTTTGATGATTACTCTTCCTGATTTATTACAGTGCCACAAATTAGCCAGAGGGAGAAACAACATACATAAAAATGTAAGTGAGCAGTGATCTAAAATTGTTAATCAATTAAAGTAAAAAGAACACAAACTTGTAAACAGAAAGAATTTATTGTTATGTAAATTTTGAGCATGTCTTTGTATAGTTTGCATATACTGTAGCATTATATGGAGAACTAGTTTGAGCAAATTTAATCCCATAATGATGATAAATTACCATGGTGGTTAGAAATCCTTCTGCACATGATGTATGCACAAATGACAATTAAGGTAGTTCCAATTGTCACTGTAATAGTAATGATGACTGTCCTGTTTCTCTCTTTATCTGCAATTTAGGCAAAAGGAAAATTGAAAATTTTTAGTCCTAACCCTGGGGAAAGTGTCAAATCACGGAAGCTAATACAAATTGTTGGGCAGATAACAACTAGCACTATATAATGTATACCAAGTTCTGTGTAGGCTACACGAATATATAGATCAAGTCCTCCGTCTGAGAATTGTTGCATGTCAATTAGATTTCCAGTCCAAGAAATACAACCAATCTCAGCATTGTATGAATATGCTATGCAAGAACAATTCTCTAAACATCGGCTCCTGCACATGTTTGGTTGAAGACTGAGAGATGAACCATCTGCAAAATCTGGAACTTTAACCGTCTGCAGTTTCAAAAAGCCATCTGCTTTATTATCTGCACTTGTGTTTTGGTTGCTGACTCTTTCACACTGCAAACTTGTGCTCCTAACACATCCACTAGTCCAGTTTTTCCTATTCCATTCCTCCCTGTTCCTTGGTTCAAACCCTTTCAAACAGCTGCAAGTTGGTGAGCTTTGTGAATTACATATTGCAAAAGGCCCGCATACTCCATAAACATCACATTCAAATTGATGACTATTCCATGAGACTACCCACTCTTTCTTCTCTTCATTCCACCATCTCTCTTCACAATTGCCTGTTGAATTCAGAATATAGATTATAAAGCCAACCTGTTCTACTTCTGTAAAAATGAATTCAACATTTCCTTGCCCGTCATCTCCAACATGCATCCCATTAAGATAAAATGTTTTCATATAGGGCAGTCCTGTAAAGGTCTTACCATTCCACGGACCAGTGCGCCAGAATGGGCGAGCTTCATTCCAAATGAACACTTCAGGCATACTAAGGCGTTCAACACTTAAAGAGAAGCTCCCAGTGGATGGATTAGAAGGACTTTTCCATGAAGTTAGTTTCACTTTCTCACCTGTTACTTTGTTGGTTGTAAGCTTCATATTGGGTAACAGTGCATTGGAAGGATGCAGGGAACTTTCCCATATGTTGTTTCCTGTTGTGCTTTCCTGTAGCACAAGGTTCCCATAATCTAAAAGTTTGGAAGTAGAATTGGATCCAACATTGGACACATTTGATGACCAAATAACCTGTTTCTGCCCGTTCAGTACCACAAGATTGCCATCCCCAGATATGGTAACAACTCCAGAAGAATCGTTCAGTGGTTGGTTTCTGTTAGCCACCCATATGACAGTGAATTTGGGCTGCCACCAGATTCCAACGTAACGATTTGTAGAATTTTGAGGGGTGAAGAACCCCAAGGTGAAGTTACCACCTTTGGAGGTTATAGTTTCAGGATCCTTGATGAACTGAGATAAGGTGATGGTGTCTATGGCAGTACCAACATCTGAAAAAAGAAAACATGGTATGATCAAAACGAAGAGCGAATTTGTGCTCGGGGTGAAACCCATTACCTATAGTGATTACTTCTCGGGAATAAATGATGAATTTTTTATGTTTTTGTAAGTGACTTCTTTCTTCTTCTTGATTGAGACTTGTCCTCCTAAAAGTCAACACGGTTTGGTGTTGTGTGACTTGGCTTCATCCAGGACACTTTTGTTCCCTTGCATTTTGAAAGGACAATTACTCAGTATATTGTAATTATTTCCGTACGTTGTGACGCTTGTGTGCTGCAGTCTCCTACTTTATCCACAAACAAAGTCCATCAATTTCAAATTAAGATTTTAACATAGATACACTATTATTTTTATGGTTTAGATACTCATTTAATTTCTATACTTGTATCATTTTTATGCTTAGTTCTCTATTCTTAAAAATTAGACGTTTTAGTCCTTATATCTGCACTTTTAATTATATTTTGGTGCGTGCTGTTAAGTATCTATTAGTTAAAATCACTACAGAACAGAAATTAGCAGGGATAAAACCATCACAAATTAATTTTCACAAATTTGTTGTTAAAGTGACAATTTGGGCAGTTTAATAACCACTAGACCATTTGTGGCAATTTTATCCAATGGAGTTAATGCACACTTAACAACAGGGACTAAAATGGAATTAAAAGTTAATGTGTAGGGACTAAAACATCTAAATTCTAGATATAGGAACCAAAACATAAAAATTGTACAAGTATAAGAATCAAATAAGTAATTAAACCTTATAAAAAATTTCACATTTTTCATCAATCAACAATCATTTTTTACATGATTTTTGAAACAATTATTTTTTACATGATTTTTGAAGTAATTACTATTTTAAAGTTAATAAACTTATCATTTATGCCAATAGAAATATATATATATATATATATATATATATATATATATATATATATTTCTCAAATTAAAGTAAAAAAAATTACTTGTCTTAATTAGTAAAAGTTTAATTACCTTTTTGGTCCTTATAGTTGCACAAACTTTACCTTTTGGTCCCTATAATTAAAAATAATCTGTTTTAGTCCCTATACATGCACTTCTGATATCCGTTTGGTCCCTACCATTTTAAACTGCTATAAATTGAATAAAATACACCAAAAAATGTCAATTTGTGGTGGTTTTTCACTGCCAATTTTCATTTTGTGACGGTTTTCTTTTACAGAGTTAAGACACATTTAATGGCAAGGATGAAAACGGTATCGAAAATGCATGTATAAAGACTAAAAGAGATTATTTTCAACTATAGAGACCAAAAGGTAAAGTTCGCGTAACTGTAGGGACCAAAAAGGTAATTAAACCATTAGTATATTAATAAAAATCATTTTATCATTATTGAATACTTTTTGTTTGAGTAAAATGTTTCTAATTCTATTTGTAACACCCCTAATAATGTAAGTATAATAATATTAACATGTAGCGCTCATGCCTTATACTTGAAAATTAAAACTATTTTTTTAATACATTGTGAGCAGTAGATATATGAAAATCTAAAATAAAATTACAATTTCCTAAAGCTAGACATATTAATAAAAATAAAATTTTATTTGCAAAGAAGTACAATGGCCAACAGTTGCCACACAAAAAAAGAAGATGAACAAGTCTCGCCAAGCTTCTATTGCTCCACTCTAACCTCAATCGTTGTCAAGAAGTATGACTCCATGTTGTCACTAAACCCGAACAATTGTCACTAGTTATTCCAACACAAATCACACCAATAGAAGGATAAGGAAAAAGAGCAAAAAAAATTCTTAGGAGGTAAGAATCTTTTTCACTAGACATGGGCAAATAATTGTAGGATTTACATATTAAAAACAATTAATGTTAAGCATGGAATTACAACAAGTAAAATAGTTCAATAACCATAAAACATAATCAAATAACAAAAGATCAATCAACACATTTGAACGAGCGAGAGTCGCACAAGAAGGGGGGTTGAATTATGTGTTTAAAAAACTTTTCACTTTAAAAGTAGGTTCGAAAACGATTTGACCAAAAGGATAGGGAAGAACAAGAACATAGAGATTTTATACTAGTTCACTCAATCTTGAGCTACGTTCAGTTCCTTCACCCAGAAGGTATACACTAACCAACCTTAGGTTACAAGTATTCTTCACAACCTCTTCAAGCTTTACAATGCAATCACCCTTGATTGCTTAACAACCCGAGTATTTTTTTTCACTAAGCATCTCCAAGCTTTCACACCAGATACAGTTGTTAACAACGAAATTCAACTCACAAAGTGACGATGTAAAAGATTAAACACAAAACAAAATTGCTTCAAAGAATATTCAACTATCGTCTAGTGGACACAAGAGAGTAATGTGTTCTTTGCAAAAGGTCTCACAGTCAGCGTCTGTATGCTCTTCACTTAATTCCATTTTCTTCTTCTTCTTTCTTGGTATATATAGTTTTCAGCAAAAAGGAATCGTTGAAGATGACTTAGCTTTAGTCTTCAAGAAAGAGGCACACATATCGAGCTTTCAGATAAGTCAAAAAAGGTAACTTTTGAGCTTGCACCAAAACGGAAGGTGCAGGATTGTGTTAGCGGTTTACTTTTTTGAACATTCTTCTTTTGGCTTAGTAGCTTGATAAGTTGACTTCCTTTCTCTATATTGTTGCGCTTTTGCACTAGAATGTTTTTGTCTATCATTTAATGCTTGAAATATTTGAACGTTAGATCTTAAATGGTAAGCCATTAGTTATATGTATAAAAAAAATGTATAGACTGGATGCGTACTTAAAAAACTTAGTCGTTTAAGAGCTCACATTTGGACGAGTCTAATACTAACGTCTAAGCTTAAAACTTAGTCCATGAAAGGAGACTTACTCTTGGATGGTCCTCATATGCAAGTATTGGACACTCATTAAAACTGGCATGTTGGACGCCACGGTATTGGACACTGTAATTCGTTAGTTTAAGACAGAGACTTAAACTTTAATGAGTTTGCTATCTTCAAAACTTTGAGGGACAAGATACTTCATACGTCTTTGGTTCCAACAACATTATGCAAGGGAATGATGCATAAAATGAATGTCATATGAAACATTTTTGTGGAGAACATTCTAACAATAGAGTAGCAAGAGCAAGAATCTATACTCCACCAACCTCTACATGCAAATCAACATTTATAAGATTCACAAACCATTTTTAGGTGATATCATATATCTGCATAAGATTCACCAACCATTTTCAAGTTATATCACGTGTCATTATACTACATTGATCATGAATAAATTGTAATGATTCGATAGAAATGCAAGTGAGTAAACCACCTTTACCACAACATAAAGTTATGACCCTCTACTCCCCTATGGGATGACGTGCACTAGACGTCCTCAAGGTGTATTTGGCCTCTACTACAAGATTCGTACTCAATTACATGGTGTAGCTACTCTTAGACCCCAGGTTCATTAGACGATAATTGTATGATCACAGTCAAGTCTAATTATAGTTAGTATCATTCAAGAATTTCAATAAGAATATCCAATTCTCAATAATAGTTTCATGATTCGCCATTGGAAGGTGTCACTACTATTTCACTTGACAAATGTCAATAGCTTTATATCTCTAAACAATACCAACTTTAATATGAAGGACCAACCATTATGCAACAGACCAATTAGAATCATCCAACAACATCAATTAATCAATAACCATACAATCAATCAATTCAACCAAGTATCAAAGAGTCAATCCATAATAAAGTAAACACAAACAATTTAATAATATCATAGGAGAGTATAATTTTACTTGGTGAGATTGAGCTACTTTTACCTAAGATAAGGATTACGATGAATAATTCACCCAATCACATACCTCACATGGACTTTGGGTTGCCCATGACATTCAAAAATATGTGAGTCCTATTTATCTTACTTCCTAGTGAAAGATTCTTCCTCCCCAACTGATTTTGGTATCATAGAAAGCTCTTAGTATTGATCCACTTTGAATCGCTTCCGCAGTAATGGCTCAATCATGTATTTTATTCTACCCAAAGGAGAAGTGGTTCCACAATATCATATACACAATGGAATCATAAGGCTCAAGATTTATTTCTCTCTCTAGTAACTCAACTCCTATTATTTAGACTTAGTCAAAACTAAAATCTAGTATAACTGAATAACTTCTTTCTAATTCTTTTATAATTCTATCTTAAATGAATTAGTTTAGTTAATCAAATAAATTGATTTATCTACAATTTCCTAACATAAGATCAATCTCCTTTGTCTAAAATTTAGTTTATGCACATATCTTATTAAATATTTTAGAAGGAGACATTCCACAAATTCATATTACACCTTTATTCTTTATTAGGTTATGGTAATTTTTCCCTTTTATGACTTTTATATTTTTCACAATACCTGTTTTCTTAATTGTATTAAGTCTTTAACTCAATAGCTACATAAACAAGCGTTCTTTTATTTATGTCTATATCTTCCTCTACCTTTCTCTGTGTTTCTTACCTAAGTTAGATTAATTGACATAATTTTATTATGAAATTTACATTTTTCTATCTTATTAGATTTTATGACAAGGCTCCACACACACTTTATTATTGTTGTTGTTACCTAAAACTTACTTGAGTTAAAACAAATATACTTATCATGGAGATTTTATTTATCTTACTCATGTTCTTATTATTAGTAGTAGTAATGTTAATGTCATTGTCCTCTAAGGTCTAATGAAAAGTTTTCATTGACAAAGTCACATGTAAGAAAAAAAAAAGAGTAAATTACACTGACACCCCCTAGGGTTCTTTCAGATTGTACATAATTCTCCTGTTTTTTTAACATTTACAACAACCTCCCTTATAGGAATACACAATGTAATGTTTTTCAAACAATTAAAGGGGGTTATTGTAATGTATAAGGGATGTCAGTATAATATTTTTCAAACAATTAAGGGGGTTAGTGTAGGGATAGAAAAAGGAAGGGTATCATATGCAATATAAAAAAATCTCAAGAGGTGTCAATGTAATTTAATCGAAAAAAAATTATATAAGTCTTTCTCTCCTTTTCTTATTCTCCTAATTATCACTATTACCTAATATTATTACAATTATTGTTGATATTATTATTATTATTCTCATTATTATTATTATAAGGCTTAATCGAAAGTTAAGATTATACTATAATAGACATCTTAAATTGGAATGTAACTTTATGTTTCACATCATTTATCCTTTATGTTCTCATATATATGTGTGTCTATATATATATTGGTCATTATTGTTATTACTCTCAATTTGATCATTATTATTAGTATACATTTTCTAATGATCAATTAAATTTTCTCTACATAGAAGTATTAAAAGGATCTATATAAAATATTGTACTATAAATTTTGGAATAATTGAGTTAGGGTGGGCGTTTGATACAAGGAAAGTTTTTAGTTTCTTAGGAATCAAAAGGTGGGAATGTTTGTTTCTTATATTTGGTTTATTATTTTAAAAATAACATTATAGGAAACATTGTTTTTCTGGAATCTTTTTTAGCTATGTTTCTCACGAAATTGTTCTTATGGGGGAGGTGGGAATCTAACTTTCCCGAGTTGGGAGAAAAATTTTACTGTGGTAAAAATATCAGGTTACCTTTATTAACTCAGTTAATGTGACAAATAATTAAGGTTTTTGGAAGAGTTTTATTAAAACTAAACATACAAATATGTAATTCCCAAGTAACAAATATAAATATTCCCAAGAACATTTATGACTAACCAAACAAATTTTAGTCATTCCTAGGAATCATGATTACCGAGATTCATAATTTCTAGCAATCACGATTCCTGGCCATGAAAAAATTCTTTTCTACCAAACGCAATTTAAGTTTAAGTATGGCTACCTTCTATCAATTATTTCTTATCCAATATTTGCTCTTATTGTAACACTGTGTTTTTTTAATGTATGATTTAGTAGTTTAATAACTGAAAGTGGAAATATAATATATGAGGTTGGTGATTAAAATGAATAAATAAGTATGTTGTTGTATGATGAGTGTTTCTTTGTGTTAGTTGTTTTGAAATTCTTGTTTGATTTTAGGGAACTAAGGAAATGGTGTTCTTGAGCCAAAGTGAGCCTGTTAGGAATTATATGGGTTGTTGAGAGCCATACAATTGAGTTGGGACAGTTACGAGTAATGGAGAGTGATTAGACAAACCACGGGACTTAGTGGGCCTAAAGCCTACGTGAGGCCTAGGGAGGATTTTTAAGACCTAATACCCTTTCTTTCCTTACTTTTACCATTCCCTCTTCCTCTCATCTCTCTAACTCTCTCATTCTCTCCATCTCACTACAACCTACCAAGAGTGTGGAAGGGGTTCAAGCCTTGATTTCGTGTTAATGTGCGGAGAAGAGTGGATTTCTCAGAGATTTCAGCTCAAGAGTTCGTTTTATCCCACTTTCCTCTTTCCCCAAATTTTCGAATTTGGAACTCCTAAGAAGTAAGAGAAGCTTACCTTAGTTGAATACTTGTTGTATGAATGTTGTAGTATGTATATGTTGTTGTGGATTGCACTGAAACATGTGATTGGGCTAAGTTTGTTTAAAAGGTGTTGGAAATGGGTTTCCTTCGATTTTCGATGATTTGGTGTTGAAATGTTGCTTGGATTGTTGTTTGTGCTAAGTATGTGGTTATGGTATGTTGTGTGGTCACATTCGACCTTTGTGGGATCGATTTGGGATATGTATGAGTGAAAAGATTGGATTTTTGGGGCTTTTCGAAGAGAACTCTGTGTCTGCTATCTAAAATTCGCTAAGCGAGTGCATGGCTCACTGAGCGAGTGATCTTGAAATCATGGCGATGGCTGTAGTGTAAGGGGGATTTGCTAAGTGAGTGTTCATGGAAATCTGAAAATTTTCTAAAAGAGGATTTGCTGAGCGAATTGGGTGCCCTAGAGAGTGGTACTCTCTATTGTAAGCGATTTGCTGAGTGAATGCTAGGTTCACTGAGGGAATTAAGAATCTTGGAGAGTGGTGCTCTCTGTGGTAATTGAGTCGCTAGGCAAACAATGGATTCGCTGAGCGAAGAGTGTGTGTGTAGATTTTAGCTATTCTCTGGAATGGCTGTTTGTTGAGCGAGCAGGTGGTTCGTTGAGTGAAACGTGGTCCAGAGAATTTGGAGAAAGTCCCTAGAACGGATTTGCTGAGCAACTCTAGTTGTCGTTGAGCAAGTGACCTTGATTCGCTGAGCGAAAAGCCTTCATAGGGGAAGTTGATCCTCTATAAAGAAGGTCTTTGCTGAGCGAGCATATGGGTCGCTAAGCGAATGCAATGTTCTGTTATTGATTAATGATGAAAGTGTAGTGGTGTAAGACATGGTTGAGAAGGACTCCTAGTGCAAGAGGAGTGGTAGGTTGCTTGGATAGGACCTCCACTAGTCATAAATGTTGTTTGGGTTTTACCCATTGGACGTGGGCTACTTGGACAGACCTTGAGTAGCGGGTTGCTTGTATAGGACCTCCACCGTTGTGTATGAGTTGTAATGTGAAACTTCTCATGAGGTATGTGTTTCTTGGATAGGGCCTTACCTATTGACTATGCTTGAGGCAGGATATGGGCTTGTATGGTGTTGGTAGTGGTTGTGGACCATGCGTGATGCTGGTCGGGCCCGTGTGGTGTTGTGATGTTGTTGTTGTGTTGCTAGACATATATATGTTGTTTGGTTGTGGTTGAGTGGATGTGATGTTGTGATACATGCATTTCATGCATATGTTATTGGCTGAGACTGTGATGGGCCTCATGTCGTTGTGCAGGCAGGCATGTAAGTTGGATGGTTGACAGAAGTTGCAACTCAGACGGGCCTCCAACCTAGTGCCTGGATAAGATGTGGGGTCATAAAGATGGGCCTATGGGGATGAGTGGATGGGTAATTTCGCAGGGGGCCAAGGCGGTGTAGGCCTTGTGTCGCGGTAAACCACCAAGCACATTCACTTATCCTGACAAACCACTAAGCTTATCCGTAGATCAAAGTTTTGGCAATCCTTGAATGGTGCTTGGATAGGCCATGGTAGGGGGTGAGACTTGGCTGATCACCCAAGGTGTTGTCAACCTCTCAAGAGTCATGTCATCATGCATTGACATAGTTGTGGTGGGTTGGTTGTGTTGTGGGGTTCTAGACTAAGAACTCATTATCATAAGAATTAATGATGTAAACATATGTATGCATGAGCATGAATGTTGAGATATTGATGATGGTTTAAGAATCCTTATGTGATACTGTTGTTTTAGTAAGCTTACCCTTGTCATGTTTTGTTGTTGTTGGATATCTTGTGGTTGTTGTTGTGCTGGTATGACTGTGATGATCACGTCTTATGGTGTGGGAGCAGATGGCGATGCTTCCGCGGATCCGGCGTCTCAGAGTAGAGGATGGAGTCGAGAGATGGAGATGTTTGGTTTGTGGAGCCAAGCCTTGGCTGTTTTATTGTATATTCAGTTGTTGTTTTTTTTTTTATGGGATTGTATAGTGTGACCAGCTATAGGGAGTGAGTTTTTGTATCCCTCTCCCCCGATGATGTATATGTTGATTATTGTTTTGTTATGGCATGGTGTCATCCCCGTATATATATGGTGAAAGTTGCAATGAAAGAAATCATGTATGGCAGTAGGAGAGATAGATGAATCTCTCAATGATAATTTGCTATGATCTATACATGTATGATATGATTTTATTCATCTGATTAAGAGGATAAGATGCATGGATTAGTCGGTGTGTTTAGTAGCGATAGTTGGGTCGTTACATTTATGACTTTCACTATTAATCTTTTAAGTCTTCATATTCTTCTTTTCAGCAATTTATTTGTGATAGCTGTTAGCTACTTTATACCTGTGCTAACCCATTTTAATGCACAAGTTTTGGTCCTGTGCTTATATTACAGGTTGTGGATAGTCAATTTTTGGTTTGTTTGTTTGTTATGGGTATTATTAAAATATACTAATATTAAGATTCATTTCATACTTTTTCTCACAGTGGTTGTGACCCAATAAGAAGAGGAAAGTTTAAGCTTAGCACCCTGCTATTCACATCTTCTTCTTTTTTCTTTTTCTCTTAATAGCTCTCAATTTTTTTTTTATCTTTTTAAATTCTAAATTTGCCCCTCTATTCCAATCTCTTTCTCCCTCCCTCTTAAACCTCTGTTTTCCCTCCTATTCCCCACTCTTTTCTTCTTCGCCAACCTTCACACTTGTTTTTCTATCTCTTATTCTTCAAACCTCCTCTTGCCTCTGCCTCTTCCCACCCCTCTCTCGAGCATTTTAGCACCACTTTCTCCCCACCCTGATGATGTATGCTTCTTCATTCTTATAAGTTTTGATCTTTCGTTTCAGTTTTTTTTTTTCATTTCTTGCCAATTTAACATAAACTAGTTTTCGTTGTGTATGAATACACAGCGGAAACTAGTTTCAATTATGAATTTTGTTGTGTATCTTCAAGACACATATATCTCGACATAATTTTTTAATATATATTATTTATAAGGGATAATACATCTGTAGGTCCCTGAACTTTTTGAGTTTTTTAAATAAGTCCTTAAACTATAAAAATTTATAATTGAGTCCCTAATCTTTTTCAATTTTTGTAATTGGGTCCCTAGGGTTAATGGTCCATTTACAAACCGTTAAATTATACAGCAAGACCTAACTACAAAAATTGAAAAAGATTAGGACCTGGTTTAAAAAAAATGCCACAATTAAGATATTTTGTGGCTGCTTTTTCTTTAAACCGCCACAATTAAAACAATTTTATGGTAGTTTTTCCTTTCATTGTGGCAGTTTTTCTACTTGGGGGCAAAATTCACTTTATTTTGTAAATTAGGGGGCAAATTTTGAAAAAAAAAATTGTGGCAAAATTCGCGAAATTATAAAACTTTGGGGACAAAAAGTGCAATTAAGCCTAAAAAAAAAAAGGAAAGTTATAACCCCTTCTAAAAATTAGAGTTGTCAAAATTGGCCTAGCTCGATGGCTTGGTAAGGCCAAGGTAGGTTGGGCTCTTTATTTTGAGGTTCGAAAGGAATAAGGTTGATTTGGCTTGGCTCGATGGGCCAAAGGGTCAACCCGGGCTATAAAATTGTTGGCCCAAAAGTTACTGAGCTTATTTGACTTGGTATTTTTTTATTTTTTATTATAAAAACATATATAAATTTATGCAAAAAAAATTAAAATGGGTTAATTTGACTCAGCCTATTAGGCCAGATAGGCCAAAAAATTTGTGGCCTATATGAAAATCAGCTTGGCTTGTCCTGTTTTTCAAACTTTGACCTGTCAGGTCAATCTAGGCTGAGCGACCCATTTTGACAACTCTACTAAAAACACAGCTCTATCCTTGATTCTTAATTAATCTTTCTTATATAATTTACTATATATATGTGTTATTGTATAAGGTGACTCGGTGGTTCTTTGAAATTCTGGGACAAAAAGGAATCCTATTACCAAGTTTTATTTAGGGATAATACATCTGTAGGTCCCTGAACTTTTTGGGTTTTTTTAAATAGGTCCCTAAACTATAAAATTTGTAATCGAGTCCTTAATCTTTTCTAATTTTTGTAATTAGGTCCCTGGGGTGAAGAGGGAATAAAGAATATTTTGTCAAAGTTAACGGTTTGAAAACTGTAGGGACCTGATTACAAAAGTTGGAAAAGATTAGGGACTCAGGTAACAAATTTTTATTGTTTAGGAACCTATTTAAAAAAACCCAAAAAGTTTAGGGACCTATGGATGTATTATCCCTATTTGTAATTAATTAATTACTTGTTTAATTAACTGTTATTTCTGTAATGTAGATATGTGATCGCACATATACAAGGTTCCAAATATACACAAGATTCCAGTTCTAGAGTTGATGGAGCTATTATAGGTGAGCAAAGACAGACCATCACTTCAACTCACAAAGATAAAGCAACAACAGTGCAATAAGAGTCAAGGGTAATAGTGCTTGCTAATGTGCTACAAGAGCCACTACTACTAGCTCCTGAGCCATTGGTTGTTGGCCACCCTTTTTCAAGAGGTCTTGAGGACTTTTCCTTGTTGAGATCCTATGCAGACCATATTGCCCCACGGTTGTGGTAAAGACTGAACCACAAGGAGTTGAAGGTGGTTAGCCCTAAAAGCAAGATGTTACCCTTGCCTCAACACAAGCAGGTGAGGGGATACTTGCAGAGGTTTAGGTTGGCACCTTTTATATAAGCGTGCTACCATACAATGGACAAAGGCATCTTGTCTGTTTTACTGAGTAGTGGCACAGGGACAACTACTCCTTCCACCTTCTAGTAAGGGAGATGACCATTATTCTAGATGATGTGTCATCTCTCCTACATCTACCTATGGCTGGGAGGTTATGTTCCTACCTAGTGTTGAGCCATGATTACACACCATACTATAAGATGGAGCTACTTAGGGTCACATTGGACTAGCCATACATTGGGACTTGTCAAGGAGTGTGTGTGCCATTTGCCTGACCACATGATATATATGATGCACATGTCCAAGTTAGGAATGTCATATTTGTAGTCAGAGCTTTTCTACTATACATGGGTAAATTTTTTGCTTTTAATTGTACTTCACAAGTATGGGATTGATGTATAATCATTCTACAAAATAAATTTAAAATTAAACAAAAAGGAAAGCCATAAAACATTACAACAATTGCGGGTATCTGATAAGCAGTTTATAAATATGCTTTAGCTTGAATAGGCTAATGAATGTAGGACTTCTCATGAAGGTAAAGTAATGTATAAAGAAATAAATCTTTTGCTCCTTACTGTACCTAATAGATAGTATATATAACAAAGGGTTTAGGGAGAGTGGTAGGATGATTATACAATGTCCAGAATGAAATATTCCACACATGTATTTAAAACATTAAAATAATAGTTCCAAGTTTTAATAGAAACAAGTAAATATCCGTCTTACATAAGCTCAATCCTCCAATTAAAATACAACAAGTCTTAACGCAACAAACTAACACATCTCACCCACAATCTAGGAACACCGCTAACCTTACCTCATATTATTAGGACTATAGTTCCTATCACTGATCATGCTAGTAGGGGAGGATGCCACCTAGACCCATGTATTCACTAGGGTCACTCTAATCAGCTCCCATTTAAGCCATAAACTCAACTATGTCCTCAACTAATAAGTCCTTTTATCTACAGCATCAAAGGTGCAAGTCTTACCTTATAAGAATGACTATCCTAGGGTTATTATTAACTAGGGCTTCGTGCCTAGGGTAACTACATCACAAGAGATGTTGCTTCGTCGATGGTTGTTTTCATCCACCTACTCCCGTGCTAGGTCTCAATACGAAAATCTAGTCAATTATCCTCCAAGAGTACCCCAAGGGTGACTAGTGTACTTCCATCTACTGCTCCATGATGAGTAGGGCCATAACAACAACAAAAATAGATGGTGAATTATAAAGCCAAAGAACAAATAACCCAAGCAGATATAACTGCATTCCACCTATAAGACACCCATCCAAACATACACATGCACATACTCAATTAGAGGACTATATATATGTATACACACACACACACACACACACACACACACACACACATATAGATACACACACACACACACACACACATATAGACCATATTAAGATGGTCAAACACGCAATTCTAACCAAGAAGCACAAGCAATATGTATAAGCATACTAACACATCCATGGCTTACCAATTCAATGTTCACTTATACAAATTAACACACATTACCCTACATTACCACCATCATAAATCATTGGGTCACAAAGTGTAGCACTTCAAGCAAGAAATTAACACCAAGGCAAGAGTTACACATATAAATATACACTCATCATACACAACTACGAGACAAGGCCTCATCAGAACAACACTTATTGCATACACAATCATCCATGCCTTGGCAAGGCCACACAGACAATTATCAGGCCACCATATTCAAGATCAAACAAGGGTCAGTCACATAGGATGAATGCAATGCATGAGGTTCAAGTTGTTCAAATACTATTCTTTCATTTAATGCATATTCATATGCGAGGTACTTATAGCTTCGTCAAAGCACCAACTTTTCTGCTACGTAGGTGGGAATGCTTTCCATATAGGAATAGCACAATTCTCCCATAAAGGGCAAAGATTCCTTAAAGGAGTACACAATTCTCCTATGAAGGGGCGAAGATTCCATAAAGTAATACACAACACTTCCATAAAGTGCAAAGGCTAGATTCCTTAAAGGAACAGTCAATTCTCCCATAAAAGGGCCAAGAATAGGTTCCTTAAAGGAACAATCAACTCTGCCATATTGGGCTAAGCACGCATTTACCAGAAGGGTAACATCCACCCACGTTGGACTACCACTCTCCCATGTAAGGCTAATTGTTTGATGCAAGAGTAGTTTCCACATGTTTTATCTTTGGCATTTATAAAGATGAGATGGATAAGATGGATTTCACAAAACTCTTGCCCCGTCCTCCACTTAAATAGGTTTTCTCACCCTCTCAAAACCACTCTTAGTAAACATAAGGCTATGAGTATCAATATATAGGGTATTATGGATATTAGTTTTAGAAATCCCAAAAGAAAGGAAAACTATAAAGTTTTCCTCTGGAATATAAGTCAATACTCGTCAAAAACCTCCTTTAAAGTGAATATATAAAGCATACACAAGAAGATATATTTACTATATAACCATAGCCATGACATTTTCGAGACTTAGCCCAATGATGTTTAAAGGCCAAAATCCATGAAAAACACTTTTCAAGGCTAAAAATTCAAAAGTCCTTGTGTACAACCAACTTGGGTGAAAAAAATCCTAAAAATTGAAAACTTAGTATTTGGGTCAAGATTCCATAAACACCTCCTCAAGGTTTTAAGAAACCATTGGGATGTTTCCCAAAATTTTATAACCACAATAGGTTCTAAAGATCCACATCTTTCTTATATCGCCAAAACAAAATCTAAAAAACTATTTCCATCTCCATACTCTTCTTTAAAAATTTGTCATTGATTATCTACTCATGCAAATGGAGCGATCCCAACTCCTCTAGAACCATCACAATTTCTAATTCCATGCAAAAATATAGTGCAACCACCATCATACACATGCATATTCCAAGCCATAACACAGATTCATACCTCAATAGAATAGGTTGCACTAGAAAAATCACCACAATTCACAAAAAATTTGAAAAGAGATGGGACAAATTAAATTGCAAAGAAGACACAATATACAAGTTTACCAAAGGAAATTTGAAAATAAGGCCAATAGCTATCATAGCATATTTTGCATTACACAACAAAACAGGGTAGCACAAAACAAAAAAAACACATGTACTACATTCATCCTATCTAACATAACTCATGGATGTGTCGCTACTACACAAAACGAATTTTAAAGCATGAATTTAAATCGGTTAAAATTGAACCGATTTAAAACAGAAATACAGTGGCATTTTTGAAATTATATCAAACTTTTTTAAATCGGTTCAAATATAACCAATCTAAAAACTCATTTTTGAAATTAAAATAATATCCCCGCGCACTTTTTTAAACCGGTTCAATCTTAACCAATTTAAAAAGTTAATTTATTTTTATCCTTTGCGCTCCTCGATCCCCTCTCATTTCCTCCATTCCAGCTTTCTTCTTCCCCATTCGCCCCTTATTTCCTCCATTCTTCAAGCTTTCTTCTTCCCCATCCACCCCTCATTTCCTCCATTCTGTCGGTATGTTAAAGCTCGTTGCTTGGTGTCTTTAGAGCTCACAAAAGACGCTCCATTGGTGTCGTTGGAGGGCCAGCAAGGTGCCAAGTTTGCTTTGGTTGGAGCTCGCACCATTGCTGTTGGTGGGGGTCACTCAAGGTGCTCCATTGCTGTAGTTGGAGGTCGTGCACTTTGTGTAATCTGTAGACAACCGGGTTAGTCATTTTTCATTTGGTTCATTATGGTTTGCATTGGTTTTTTCATTCTGCCCTTAGAGCAAGTGTGCATGTGAATATGGTTATTACATTTTTAATATTAATTTGAAATTAATTTTTTATGTTAATTATGTTGTTATATGGAATTAATTACTAAAGGTTATGCTTGAATATGTTCATCAATATAAGAAAAATTTAGTTCTTTGTACGTTTATGAATTTATGAATCTTTAAAGAAAAAGATAAATTATTTAAGTTAGTTATTAACTTATATGAATATGTAGTAACACTTTTAAGTGTTGAGAATTGGATTACATAAGGTAGAATTAAGTGAAGTTGATTATTTTAGCTAGTACTTAATTACCTTGAAGTTAGTAAGCAATGAAAAAGAATAAAAGTAAGAAATTAATTTAATTATATATTAGGAATTAATTAATTGTCGCCAAATATAATTAATGTAACTATATTTTGTTTTAAACCCAAAGCTCTAGAATTAGCGGATTACAAAAATCAAAGAATTGGCTACCTAGATTAGGCACTAGTTAGGAAATTAAAAGACTATAAGATAAGACAACTTATATATGCTTAGATACATCCTTAAGATAAAGTACGCAAAAAAGGGAGAATTGAAGTGGTTAAAATGCTACCCTATATTCATAAGATAAATTGAGTAAAAAATGAAGAATTGATTACCGCTGTATTGTTGACCATACCCTTTGTGAGGTATGATAGATTGTGCCAAAAACAAAGGAAACTCTGTTGAATTTTTATGAGATTAGTGAACTCTTGAGTATTAGATTTGTTATGGATTGGATTGTCTTACATGGAATTGGCATTTGGTTTTGTTATTGAATACCTGTAAATAGGTCTCTGGGAAAGTATTGGAATACAGAGGAAACTTTGCCGAAATTTGTGTATAAACTATAGGCATTATATTGTGTGTTTAATTGTGTGTTGTTTTTCTATTGAATTTATGCATTACGAGTGAACCTTAGTTTCCTATTTGAAATTCAATACAATGATTAAAGTGGTAATTGTTGTATTGAATCTTGAATTGTCCAGTTGGACAGTTTGGAAAGATTCATTTTTTATACTTTATAAATACATAGTGGTCAAGTCTCATCGCAAATTTGATTAAATTTCGGTTTACGGTATTTTGTGTTGTGTCTCCAGGTGCATACTTAATTATGGTGAACTTGATGTCACCACTTTCATTTCGTGTACTTGGAGACCAATGCAAAATGCTGCCGAAATTTTGTCAAATTTAAGATATAAGACTAAACTTATACGTATTAATCAAGTTTAAAAAAATGACTTTCTGAATAGGATAGGACCACACCTTGTATTAAAAAAGTGAGATTTACATGCATTAAGATATAGTTTGTGGATCAAAGAAGGAAGTTATGGATCGTAGTTGGATTAATTCTAGACGCACAAGTGATGAGTATTAGAATGGAATGGAAGAGTTTATCTAATTTGCTGAAAGAAATCTTCTTGATAGTGGTGGGTTCTTCTATTGTCCTTGTGTTAATTGTTTGAATGAGAGATGATTGCAACTTGAGCAAATACGGGAGCATCTCCTGTGTGATGGGCTTTGTAAGAGTTATACAACATGGACATGGTATGGTGAATTGTTAGACATGTCGAGTATGTCTCAAACAGAGCACTTTGATGTACCTATGGATGATCGACTAGAGGACATGATCCGTGATATTGGATCAGAGTCTTTTCAGCTAGCTCAAGTGTACAACACTTTGTGCAGTGATGCGAATAAGCCTCTATATCCGAGGTGCACTAAATTCACACAGTTGTCAGCGATGTTAAGATTAGTGAATGTCAAGGAAAGAAATTGGTGGAATGATAAAAGTTTCACTGAATTGCTTGAGTTATTGAATGAAATGCTTCCAGAAGGTAACACGTTGCTGAGACATAACTATGAGGCAAATAAGGTGTTGTGTTCAATGGAAATGGAATACAAGAATATACATGCGTGTCCTAATGATTGCATATTGTACAGAGAAGAGTTTGAAGAGTTGCACAAATGTCCCAAGTGTGGGGTATCACGGTATAAAGTGAAGTATGATGATTGTAATATTGATGAGAGCACAAAGGAGGGTCCCCCTGCTAAGGTGTTATGGTATCTTCCAATAATTCCAAGGTTTAAGCGATTATTTGCCAATGTAGACGACGCGAAGAACCTTACGTGGCATAGAGATGGGAGAAAATGTGATGGACAACTTTGCCATCCTGCAGATTCTCCGCAATGGAAGAAAATTGATTGTTTGTTTCCAGCCTTTAGGACTGAGGCAAGAAACCTTAGGCTAGGACTTTCTATGGATGGAATGAATCCTTATGGTAACTTATCCAATAATCACAGTTCATGGCCTATTATCATAATTGTTTACAGTCTGCCTCCTTGGTTGTGCATGAAGCGAAAATATATTATGTTATCTATGATGATTGCGGACACAAGATAACCAGGAAATGACATAGATGTCTACTTACGTCCCTTGATTGAAGATTTGAGAATGCTGTGGGAAGAAGGTGTTGATGTGTATGACAGGTATCGTCGTGAAAATTTCATGTTGCGTGCAATGTTATTCTGTACCATCAATGACTTTCCAGCATATGGGAACTTGAGCGAATATAGTGTTAAGGGGCATAACGCTTGCCCTATCTATGAAGACACATGCTACGTACAACTTAAACATGGAAAGAAAATAGTTTACATTGGTCATCGAAAATTTCTTAGGCCTAATCACCCATATCGTAGACTTAAAAAAGCCTTCAATGGATGTTAGGAGGATGGTATTACGCCACCTATTTTAACTGGTGAGCAGGTTTATGAACGGGTGAAGGACATCAACGTCTAATTTGGAAAAATCTGAAAGAGAGTTACAGAGAAAACCTTGTGGAAGAAGAGGTCGATATTCTTTGATCTTCCACACTACTGCGATCTAGATGTTAGACATTGTCTAGTTGTCATGCATGTTGAGAAAAATGTGTGTGACAGTGTAATCGACACTTTTTTGAACATTAAAGGCAAGACGAAGGATGGTTTGAATACTCGTTAAGATCTGGTTGAGATGGGTATATGTCTCCAGTTAGGTCCACAGTCAATGGGTAAACAGACATATTTGCCCCCAGCATGTCATATCTTGTCAAGAGAAGAGAAAACAAGTTTCTGTAAGTGTCTACAGGGCGTCAAGGTACCACAAGGATACTCTTCAAATATCAAGAGCCTTGTGTCACTAAAAGATCTCAAATTAGTTGGGTTAAAGTCACATGATTGTCACGTCTTGATGTAACAACTCCTACCAGTGGCTATTCATGACATACTGCCTAAAAAAGTTAGACAGGCCATTATGCGATTGTGCCTATTCTTTAATGCCATATGCAGCAAAGTCATTGATCCTATGAAGTTGGATGAGTTGGAAAATGAAGCTGCTATTATATTGTGCCAGTTGGAGATGTATTTTCCTCCTTCATTTTTTGACATCATGGTTCACTTAATAGTGCATTTAGTTAGAGAGATTAGAATGTGTGGTCTTGTTTATTTAAGGTGGATGTATCCTGTTGAACAATATATGAAGATCTTGAAAGGGTATAGTAAGAATCCATACAGTCCAAAAGCATCTATTATTAAGAGGTACATTGCTGAAGAAACCATTAAGTTTTGTACAGAATACTTGTCACAAGCTGAACCAGTAGGGCTTCCAATATCTTGTCATAAAGGAAGATTTTCTGGTAAGGGTACTGGAGGTGTAAATGCTAAACAAATGAGTTGGGAGAAAGTTCTACAAGCACACTTTTATATATTGAATAACACTAATGAAGTTGAACCTTATTTTTCTGCTCACAAAAACATTGTAAAGAAAAATAACCCTAGAATGCCGGAGAAATGGTAATTGAATGAGCATAACAAAACATTCTTAAGCTGGTTTAAAGAACAAGTTTTGAATGATGGTAATGCTTTTGAGGCATTAAAATGGCTAGCACATGGACCTAACTTTGATGTCATATGTTGGACTGGATACAATATCAACAACTTTTCCTTCTATACAAAGTCGTTGGATGAGAAGAGTACCATGCAAAATAGTGGGATTATGGTTGTCGCTGAGTCCATGCACTTCTCTAGTTCAAATGATAAAAACCCTGTTATAGCATCTATGTGTTACTTTGGAGTTGTTGAAGACATATGGGAAGTTGACAACACAAAATTCAGAGTACCTGTTTTTAAATGTAAGTGGGTTGACAGTAACACCGGAATGCAAACCGATGAATTAGGGTTCACATTGGTGGATCTTAGCAAGGTAGGTTATAAGGAAGAGCCTTTCATTATGACATACCAAGCAAAACAAGTTTTTTATGTTAGTGATCCTTCTAACAAGAGATGGTCAGTGGTTCTCCAAGGAAAAAGTGTGCATGCTGGTCATGAAAAAGAAGACTCAAATGCCGATCTTATGGAGATTCTTTCTTTCTCAACACGGATGCCCACTTTTATTGATGAAAATGAAGTGGATGATGTACATGCCACACGTGATGATCATCACGAAGAAATATGGGAAAACATTTGTACTTGACAATGTTAGTAACTTATTTATGTTTATGTTATTGTATATTCTTGTTGACATTATATATTTTTATTTTATTGTTTAATTCTTTTTATCGTTATGTTTATTTTGGAAATTTCAAATTTCTCCAATGACGGTATTTACAAGTTTTTTTTTCCTTTTCTAAACAGGCACATGGCTGATTCCTCTGGTAACCCATCTTATGAGTCTACCACTAAAAAGGGTAGATGAGGTACATGCCTAAAGGAACTAACTCTTAGTCAGGCTGGTTACCATCTAATACCAATTTAGTTTAACATGCTTAGTGGGCACCTAAGGAGGAAAATGCCACAAAATTCATTAGTTTTGTGGGCGTCTTTGCTTGGAGTAAGGTCTCTATCCTTTATGAGGATTGGGACCATGTAGAAGAGAGCGTAAATAATCAAATTTGGTAAACCATCATGGTATTTTACTTTTACAGTCTCAAATATATAAATTATATTTAACCATATTATTATCATACATTAACTATTTAATTTTATTTTGTAGTTGACTTATGATGTTTCACATAATGCCATGTTGAGAAAGAAATTGCTGTCACTTGCTGTTGAGCGTTGGAAGGCATTTAAGACACAGCTCACCACTACATATATGGAAAGTTGAACAACACTTCTCCTTATGAGAAGTATGCATTTTTGAATGAGGAGACGTAGGCAAAGTTTGTTGAAACCTGGGAGGATCTTGTCTTCCAGGTTTAGTTGGAAACATATTTTTCTAAGCATACAACAATATTTGATTAATTTTTATTGAATTTAACAGTGTCTTATTATTTGCAGGAGAAGAGAAAAAAGGGACAATTGATTGCATCAAAGAATGTTCACCCCCACAAATTGTCTCATGGGGGGTATAAGTTGCTTGAGCAAAAGATGATGAAGGAAAAGGTGAGGCAACGTCAACTGGAAGCCTCAGCATCTGGTTTTGCTGTAGATATTGCTCCTCCATCACCACCGCAATGATGGGATAAATGGAAGGTGGCCCACATGCTAAAATCGGATGGATATATATATCCAAGGAGACACGCGTTGTTGCTGAAAAGATTGTAAGTCATTTTTTATTTCAAATTGTAATTGTAACTTGATACACCATATTTCTTATATATTTCTTGAATTAAATGTTGTAGGACTCACTGGTTGAGCAGACCTCACAAGGAACATTTGTTCCTCATGGACGTGAGGATATATTAACTACTACTATTAGGAGACCAGAGCACCTTAGTAGGGTTTGTGCAGTTGGACGAGGTGTTGGCATTCGTGATTACTACGGACCACCCTCACGTAGTGGGCCCACCCCAGGAATTATCACCAGGGAAGAGGTGGAGCGAATCAGGTAAGAGATTAGAAATGAGCTTAAAGAGTAGTTGAGACGGGAGATTAGAGAAGGGTTGGCATCTTTGCGTCTTTCACAACAAAATACAAATGTTTAGGTCAAATAAGCTCATATTCCTATACGTGTCAGCACAAAGGGAAGTTGTGTTATTGCTGATCCTTTTGGGGAGGAGACTGACATTGATATCCATGAGCAGTTTGAGTTATTTGTTGATGGAGAGCCTATTCGTTTAGTGGCCTTTGAGAGAGTATATAATTTGAGGCCTACCATATACCACAGAACCGTTGAGGATGATATGACAAAGGTGGTGGTTCAACAAATATGGGATGCATATGCTCAAGTTCCTATGCCCACCGAGGAGGTTCAGACTATTGGACAGGCGCCTAAACAGTTCATTCAATGGCCGAGACGACTTATAAAGCTCACATCAGTCAAGGTATATTCAAAAGCCATCTTAAATTTTTTTTTCTATTACAAATTAAAATAACTTGATTGTATTTTATAACCTTATTTTATATTTACTTTTTTTTTATAGGATGTTCAACCGTCTAAGAAAGATGTTCCACCTAAAAAATCGGAACCTGAAGTTGATCCACTAACACGCCTAGACGAATGTTGTTCAAATAGATTGGGAACCGACATTCCTTGGCAGACCTAGTGGTGTAGACCTATGGATCACCCAAAAGGATGTATTGGAAAATTGTACTGGCAATGACATGCTAAATATCTCAATTCTTCAATTATGGTTGCTATAAGTTTAATTTTTTTATTAATCTCTTAAATACGCATCTCAATATTATATTTAACATTCATTTGTATATTTTAGGTACATGCATCGTCTCTGTCTCTCAAAGAGCCAGGAGAATGTATATGGATTTATTGACCTGTTCCCTATTCAGAAGATAGAAAATAAGGATGAAGATTATCAGGCCTACATTCAGAATTGGATGTATAATAGACAAAAACGGCGTTACCTAGCACCATACTTGCATTGGTAAGCACAAGTTATTTCTCACTCAAATAATTTTAAATGATATTTGAATCTCGTCACATATATTCTTTTTCCAATGCAGCTCACATTGGTAATTACTAATTATTTGTCCTAGGGACAATGTTGTGGCCTTATTGTGTTCATTGCATAAAAAGCTCAACAAAAATTTGAAACAACTAAGAGAAAGGTCAATTTTTATTTATAATATATTTCATTCATACTTTATATTATAATTATGAAGCCTATAACATGTTTTGTATATCTATTTTTTAATTAGAGTCATGATTGGATATCAAACATTGACGGGTAGGCACGTGTCACTATGAAGGAAGCCTAGTTGGTTTTTTCCCTATGTAAGTAATTTACAGCTGCATATTTAATTACAATTTGTAATTGTTTCTACAATCATTTCTAAAAAAATTATCATTGGTAGGCTAACAAACAAGTAAGGAGCTATGAGTGTGGATATTATGTTATGAAACATATGTTAACCATAGTTTCAGGAAATATTGTAGATTCATGGGATGAGGTAATATAATTTTCATTCAGTTACAATAATACGTATAGTTATTGTAGGTGGTTGGGTAATGATTTATCTTATTTTTTTATGTTGCAGTTATTCATTGATAGGGAACCATTCTTGCATGAGGACTTGCTAGACATATGCCGACGTTGGGAAAAAATTTTCGCTGAAATAAGTAATAAATAGTTTGTTTAGAATGACTTTAGATAGACAAAAGAATAGTAGTTTTTTATTTGATACGTTTCAAAGTATATTATGAAGTTTTTTTGGTTAATGTAAGTTATAAATGAATTTGTTGGCTGTTTCTGTGGTATCTATTTCTATCAAGGTTTGGTTATATATGTCAAAACAATGAAATTATTTATAAAAAAAATGAAACTTTTTAAATCAGTTGTGCATTAACTAATTTAAAATCTGGTTAGAACTGATTTAAAAAATATACTTTTAAAATTTTTAAATTGGTTTTGTATAGAACCGATTTAAAAAAAATTTTAACTCGATTCGACTTATGGTTTAGAACGATAATTTCTTCTATTTCAACTGTATCTAAATCGATTGTAAAACCGATTTAAAAAGCCATTTTTAACCGATTTAAAAAGTGTTTTCTGCAGTAGTGTGTGGTACTCAAGACTTAAACCATTTAGATTTAGGTGTTGCACAAGCATACCAACATAGGGATGTGGTTCCTTAATCTTAAAATTTCATTTAGACTCCATTGAACCACTCATACTCAAGTTGTCCAAACCCAAAAACCACTAATAATGTCCTGTAAAGAAAATATTGGTATAATTTATAGAAAATAGCTATTTGAGTGAGATCAATTGGGTTTGGTAGCTAAGACACAAGGCTTTAAGATGGTAAAAGGACAAAGCCATATTCAATTCACACAATTTGCATAGCAACTTTTGAGAACAGGCATTTATAATGCATAATGCAACAACTTTCCATGTAGAACATACTGTTACACGTCACATTTAGGTATCTAACTCCTATTTTTTATTCAGTAACACATACAAACCCATTAAAGATAGATTTAGAACAAGGTATAAGCACAAATATCCATGCCTTTCACGTTTGGTAGTCAATCCCACGAATTACATAACGACGCATAGATTCATGGCATCACACTCGTCATTCACTTGCACTTTCACATGAACAACACGTATAAATTCACTTTAAACAATTGAGATTTAAGTAAAAGTATATAAATCATAAGAAACTCTGTAATTCAGATCTGAACATAACAAACTCAAGCATATATAGCATCAATCTTTATAAACCACATGTATGGAAAGCATACAATACCCAACTAATGCTCTTTGAGCAATTACATTAATTGCTTCGAGCTGGGGTTCATCCATCCATGAGAGACTAATACTAATCTCTCAACAATACCAAGTGTGGGCATTTAAACACACAAGCACTGAAAGGGCAAAAATCGCACAAGAAGGGGGGTCGAATTATGCGTTTTTGAAAACTTCTTTTAAAATAAATAAAACGAGTTCAAAAAGCAATTTAACAAAAGGATAAGGGAAGAACAAGAGCACAGAGATTTTATACTAGTTCACGCAAACTTGAGCTATGTCCAGTCCCTTCGACCTAAAGGTATTCACTAACCAACCTTAGGTTATACAAATATTCTTCACGACCTCTTCAAGCTTCACAATGCAATCCACCCAGATTGCTTAACTACCCAAGTATTCTTTCTCACTAAGCCTCTCCATGCTTTCACAATGAAAAACAGTTGTTACAAAATAGATCAACTCACAAAGTGAGAATATGAAAGTTTAAGTACAATAGGCAAGTTTCTTTACAAAGAGTTTCTAAGGAATTTTTCAGAGTCGTCTAGTAAGTAGTTGTTCTTTTCAGTATTGCTCTATATTCTCGTTTTTCTTCTCTCATGCTTATATATATATATATCCTTTTTGAAGTAGCCGTTGAAAATATTCATCTTCAGTCTTCAAGAAAGTGCGTGTATACTGAGCTTTCAGAGGAGTAAGAAAAGTGGCTTTTGTTCTTGCACTAAAAAGGAAAGTGCAGAATTGCGTTGGAGGGTTTCTTTTCTGATCATTCTTTATCTAGCTTGGCAGTTTAATAAGTTGACTTCCTTTTTTTGCAACACTATTGATAAATCTATATTTATGTAGATTTATAGAGCAAGTTCACATGATTTTTGCATTAGCTCATTGGAAATTTGTGAGAAAATAGACCATTAATGAAGGATTTCATGTGATGTGTGTTTTCTAAGCTTTTTATTTAAAATTACATGAATTGCCTTAATTTTGTTGAATTTTATGTAGGAAGTTAGTTGAGCAAAGAAAAAAAATCAAGTCCACAGCTATAGAGGAGTATTATACTTATCAAAGTGGATTTAAAAGAAGCCTATAAGCATAAGAACGGGCCAAAAAGGAGACTTGAAGTACAAAACGGAGTGCACAAGGTTGCACACACTTGGCGGGACTTGCCCTGGAGGTATTCCACCCAGGGGGTTGGATAGCCCGCCTGGCGTCAAAACGAAGCGAATTCTGAAAAATTGCTTAGCGGGTTTCCATCCTCGCTGGGTGGGACCGAGGTCCAAGTTTTAATTTTATTTTAATTTTTAATGGGCCTAGATTGTGCGGAATGGACCGAGGTTAAGCCTTCTACTCCAAAATTCTGAAATTATATTACAAATAGCAAGGACCAAAGCACAAGAGGGACATCTCTATCTTATCTCGATTCTTTTCCCTCTTTTCCTTTTTGTCTTTGGCTTTTGAAGAAGGATTCTTGGAGGGCAATAGGATACTCAGAGTTAGAGACCGAAGAAAAACCTTTCCTTGTAGAAGATTTCTTCTTCTCTTTCCTTTGATATATTTCTTTGAAATTATTGATATCTCTTCTTGTTATGAGTAGCTAAATTTCTTGTTAGGGTTGTGGTGTACTTAGTGTTTGGAACCCCTAAATGTTTAATTTTAATTGAATTCTTGTTTCTATTCAGTCAATTAGATTGCTCTATTGTTTTTATTTTCTTACTTGGATTGATCATCCCCTGTATGCTTCGAATCGATTAACTGAACAGCAGTCGTACCGCAACTAATTGGTAGATGTGTATGGTAATCGAATTAGGTTTTGTGGTATGATCAACCTTCATTCCTAATTTCCAATTAGATTAAATAATTAATTTAATCCGCCCCTTTTATTCCTCATGCCTTCCTAGGGTTTTAATATCTCACATGATCAATTTGGAAATTAACTTAGAAAGGACTATTGCAATTTATGACCAACAATTGACAATAAAATTCGTAGGGAATATTGGTAATTGACAAATAGTAAGAGGTTCAATTAGAATTAGATGTGAAGGAACTTAAGAGCACGAAGGAAACCACAACCCTAAACCTCTTTTTCTCTGAATTTTTCTCTACTTGCCATTGTTTGTTTTATAATTCCTATTTCACGTTTATCATTACTGAATCAACCCAGTACCTATTAAATTTTACCTAAACAATATAGAATTTCTAGAAACTGGTAATCTCCATTTAGTCCTTTGGGTTCGATATCTGGACTCACGTTCTTTTGTTACTACTGCCATAAGGGTACGCTTGCCCTTAAGCGTATTTTTAGCGCATCAACTGTGCTTATGCACTAAAATGTATCTATCTTTCATTAAATGCTTAGATATTTGAACGTTAAATCTCTTTAAAAGGTAAAGCATTAGTCTCGAGATATACATGTGAGAAATGCATAGACAAGCTTTAAACACTTAGTCACTAGAGAAAGACTTACATTTGGACGATTGTCAAATATGAGTCTATTGGACGCTTGTTAAGAACTGGCGCGTTGGACGCCTTGATATTAGACACGCATTGGACGTTGTAGAAAACATTTTTTACAATAGAGACTTACTACTTAATAAATTTGTTATCTTCAAAATTTGAGGGACTAGACGCTTCATACGTCTTTGGTTCCAACAAGCATAAGCTGACCACACAAGGTATTAAACGACTCCCAAATCAAATTCACAACATTAAATGAGCGCAAGTTCTTATGACCTTCAATTGTGGCCTGTAAAGAAACTCTATGAGCTATTCTGCCTTATAGCTTCATGGCCTATAGGGGATTTACCTTAAATACCTGAGGCATCCCTAAGCACGTAATTTGTGGTACACACACCTTCCAATCATAAATCACCAAATCACGCACACAATGCAAAATGAAGCAATATCATGATTCACTCAAACAAAGCTATAAGTCATCAGGAGCAAAGTGCTCCTAACTAACTCTCTATGCCTACTATTTGTAGGGCTTTCTCACTCCCCCTTATCTCAAGGTGGTAAGGGGTCTTTTGAAAATGTTCCGGGCTCTTCTTGTGTTCCTTGCTCTTTTTGCTCTCAAACTTGCAATCGGTGTAACTTTCTCCTCACAAGTCCAATCGAGGATCATGACCTATCAAAACGAAGAGTGTGATGAGTACTATGCAATGACTAGGTTACACGTAGTATCATACCACTATGGGCCCCACATGCAAGCCCTTGAACATGTATCCATAAGAGAAAGAGAAAGAAAAATGGTGTTGATTTGAAAAAGCGCTCTAATTATTGTGATTAGAAGACTGCGAGGAATAAACTTATAAGCTCATTTCAGTTAAACAAAATCTTACAAAGCCCCTTCTTTCAAAAACAAGAAAGTGAAGACGAAGAGGAAGCAAGAGATTTAGAGAGATCAAGGACATACTGGGTCAAAATGAAGTCTTAGGCTTGATTACGAGCTCGAATAGATGGAGATCCACCGAACAAAACTTGAGTTTGGGCTTTGGAAGCACCAAACCGAGATATGCACAAGGTAGAGAGTGAGAGATCTCATGGGGCAAAGCCGTGGTGCTTTCGATGGCTTTGGGTGGTGTCGCATGAACAGAAAGCAAAGCCGTGGTGATGGTGGCTCTCATGTGGGGTGGCGAGAATGATAAACCACCGTGGGTGGGTTTTGGTGTTGAGAATGAAGAAACGTCAAGAGCGTCCTTTAATGTCGAGAAAGAAAATGAAATTTGCTTAAGGGTGAGGGGTTTTCTTGACTTTTATGAGAATGAAGTGGGTGGTGTTACTTTTATGAAGAAGTGAGGGTGGTGTCTCGACTTAACAAAGAAGTGAGGTGAAGCTTGGCTTGTAAATGAAGTTGTGTGACTTATTATGGAAGGGGAGTGTAGCACAAGTTAGTTTTAGGTGTCATAAGGTGTTATTTCTTTATGACAATGGAGGAAGGAACTTAGAATGTGTAGGCACGAATCTAAGTTACAAGAGGATAGCTTTTAGGAGTTACTTTGGATAAATGATGAGAATTAGAAAAAATTCTAGGATTATTGAGATCAGACAATAATCTTAATATAGTTATTTGACATTTTTGGATGACTCATAAAAAGTTTCGGAAGCATCGAGTTCTATCATAGGTAGTTAATGATGAAAGATCATTAACTATAGCTACGACACAACCATCTAACTTATAGGGTATGCATGCATGACATCTAAAAACTTAATAGCAATTCAAGTTTAAACTGCTTTAAGAAATATAATTTATTCACTTTAAGAAAGCCTTTATTTTAATAAAAAAAATATAAAAATATTTTGTTAGAATAATTAATAAATTTAAAATAGCATATATTAAATCAATAAAACGCTTGAAAATATAGCTATAATAATTAATAGCTCATACCAACATGTTTTTAATTTAACAAAGCATTTGTAACATATATTTATCTTAATTATGAAAACTCAATTTGCTTAATATTAACCATCATTAAGAAAATATAGCTATAACTTCCTATTATTTTCTTCTATACTTTAGAAGAGTTTATTTTGCATTTAGAGAACACACATACACACACCCACACATACATGAAAACTTGCATGCCTATAGCACTTTTGGTATATAAGGCCAAGCAGCAAAAGCACCTATCCCTAATCAAGGGTTTAGAATACTTAACTGAAGCTTTTCTCTTATTGCTAAAAACATGATGTTACAAGGAATATGCATGGGCTGTCACTACCTTGTGTTACCTTTGCGATTAGCTCAGTTAGGCTAACATGCATTAGATAAGGCAGTTGGCAGGATATGTGACTCTACTACAGGTACTAAATTTATTTTTTTATTTTTGTTGGTTTTTGTGATTTTTGTTTTACGACAATTATGTTAATGGTTTTACAAGCATGGATATATAAGCACTTTCCAGCCATTGGCTCTCACCAATCAACCACTGCATATACTAAGTAGTCTCCCAATGCTTGTAGATGGATTATTGTGAGGGGCTTTAATGATGTGTTCACCATGCGGTCAACGCTAGATGTGCTGCAGCCACAAAAGGTTAGCTATATGCCTTATATAGCTCACAAATATGTGCAGACTTTCCAAGATATATTGTACTTCTCGAGATTCCTCAAATTAGGCACCCTGTTGTGCACCCATCTACCTAAGAGGATGATAGAGTAAATTGGGCACATACCTCACTCAACGCACATCATTACAGAGCATATACCTATCGTCGAGGAATGTGATGCGAGGTATATTTAGTATCACCATGACATTCATCACAATTAGACCAAAGGAGCACATGTGACTACAACTTATCTGACAAAGTTCATGCATGGATACTTTGAGTGGTTCCATCGCTTTTCTCATCCATACATTGGGCTCAGAGGAGTGGGAGATCCTTTGAAGGGCCAACTAAGAATACCTATGCAAGTCGCTACAAGAGGCCAACCAAAGTCTAGCTCGAGTGAGTCTTATGTTTGTCTAGTAAGTATATATATATTTCAATTATGTATTGAACAACAATTAAACCTTTATAGTACTTATTTCTATCAAATTCCTTTTTGTAGGATTTATTTAAGAGGATTTGTGAGACACTTCAGGCTATGCTTGATTTGGCAATTGTTATTGAGGGCACTGAAGCTTACACCTCCACACAGGACGCATTGAGACTCATACAGGCAGGTACTACAGCGGGTTGTATATATCAGAAGAGGAGGAAGACCCGCACCTAATGTTTTGATGTTTTTCATTATATTTCGTCTTACTTGTATTATTTTGTATCTAATGTTGACTTATTTTTTATTATTCTATCTTCGGTATTCTGCATTATTTCATCTTATATTGACTTATTTTGAATGAGTATTTTAACTTATTTTGATTTATCTAATATTTTCGCATCATATTTTATTTATGTATTTATTCAACTATTAAATTTATTTAAAACAAAAAAAAATTAAGCACCAAAATTAACTAAATTAAATACATATGAATATTTATTTAACAAGTTATTCAACTCATAAAAGTCAATAAATTATTTATCAAAAAAATAAACCTTAAACACAAAAAAAATAATAAATTAACTATAAAATGGAAACTAGTTTTTTTTTTGTGTTTTGACTGAAATACACAACAAAAACTAATTTCTATTATTTAGTTAATTGACACAAGGAGGTGTCAACTTACAATACATAACAGAAACTAATTTTTGTGAAGGATTTTTTTATAAAAAAAATGAAAAAAAGGCGATGCAAAGAGTAAAAAGAACGATGTAAATAGCAACTCCTTTAATCCTATTATGCATGGGCTCCTACCTAGCCCAAACCACAGGGCCTTATGTGGCTATGTGGGGGGCTACTATTCCCCCCCCCCCCCCCCCCCCCCCCCCAAAATTTTTACTCTTTTCACCCCAACAAGTGTTTGGTGATTTTTTTTTCCAAAACACCCATTGACCGAATCGCTTTTTTGTTGTGTAATATACACAACAGAAATGCGTTTTCATTGTGTAAGTAAGGGGTGCGCACAAAACACATAACGGAAACGCATTTCCGTTATGTATTGTGATTCAACACATAACAGTAATTCATTTCCGTTATATTTTTAGGGTGCATCCCCCACTAACACAATAGAAACGCGTTTCCGTTGTGTAAGTTGACATAAGGTGAAAATATTAATTTCACTTTTTTGCGAAAAAACAGGAGGTGAAAATAGCAAAAAAACAGGTGGGAATAACAGGGCCCAGCTATGTGTTTTCACACACATTTTTCAACACAAACATGACATGACCCATTGCAGCCCAATGTCCAAAAATTGAACGTTCTCCATCATCGTCCCCTCACCGAGGTACAACGCGATGTCTTCTCCTTCTTCAACTTTAATATCTTCAATTACGAATTTGTCTCATATAATAGAGTAATTAATCATCCCATGCAACTCCTCACTCAGAAGAAATTCATCCAAACAAATAAATAGTATTTTAGAATTCAAACAAAATAGCATCACATCCCTTTTGTGGATACAAATCCTTTGCTTTGCTTGCCAATTCCATCCCATAGGGCATCAATTAATTGGACATACAAATCCTCACATAATAAAATTTATCAAATCAAGTAAATGGGACTTAGAATTTCATTGCCATAGCAAACTAGCAAGGAGAAATAAGGAACAAATTAAATCATCCGTCCAAGACAATTAATTTCAAACAAACCAAGCAAGTATCAAGTATGCATACGTAGGTTACTAATTGATTTTAATTGCTTTTCCTTCCCCACACGAGAAATTGCACTTTCGAAAGTTTCTTCCCCCTCCTGCCAACCGCACCTGTTGCGTTCCCAGCCACCACAAATCCATGTATCCCGCCGCTCCTCACGCATAGTGTTTTGTGGATTACAGTTTGTAGAAAAGAGAGAGAGAGATGAAGATGGCGAAGAAGAGTGAAATTTTCTTCTCCCAAAAAATTTAAATAAATAAAATCTCTTTCAATCATTATTTTCTTTTAATTAAAATATAAATTCATCAATTCTTAAAATAAAAAAAGTTGAAATAGATTATATTTTCTGTTTTAAGTCTCTAAACTCCAATATAAAAAATATATATATATTAATAATATAATGAAAATAATAATGACACTTTAAGAGAAAATAAACCCTTTAGAAAAATAAAAACCTTATTATAAAAATATATATAATGGAAAGGTTTTTACACACCATTAATATTTAAAAAAATTAGTAAGGTGACTCCAATAATAATATTACAAAAATTTACTTTGTGTCCCACATAAATTTATTTATGTTTATGAAAATTTTCTCAAATTTTGTTTTATTGGGAATGAAAATTCATTAATAATTGTGAGGGAACTAATATCAAATTTCTCTCTCTCTCTCTCTCTCTCTCTCTCTCTCTCTCTCTCTCTCTCTATATATATATATATATATATATATATATTACAAAAATTTACTTTGTGCCCTAGATAAATTTATTTATGTTCATGAAATTTTTTTCAAATTTTGTTTTATTGGAAATGAAAATTCATTAACAATTGTGAGGGAACTAATATCAAATCTCTCTCTTTCTCTATCTATCTATCTTTCTATATATATATATAGGGGACATTTCAAATGAAAAACTTCTTAAAATAAAAATGAGAACTATTAATAGTAATAATTGGATTACAAATAAAAATAATGAACGGCTAAGATTAAAACTCAATTAAATACCTCTTATAAGACCACCATTGTTGCTGCCTTGGCCGCCGCCACTACTATCATCACTGTTGCTGTTATCACCACTGCTGCCACCACCATTGTCGTCGCCCCCACAGCCGTTGCCGCCACCACAACTGTCATCACCGCTGCCACCATCACCGCCTCTAGCGGTTGTGGTGGCGTCGGCAACGACGGTGATGACAGTGGTGGTGGTGGTGGTGGAGGCAATAACAATGATGATCTTATAAGAATTAATTAATTAGGTTTTAATCTCAGTTGCAAATTTGTTTTAATTATAATCCAAGGACTATAATTAAAAGTTCTCATTTTCTCATTATAAAAGTTTCTCATTTGAAACGTTTCCTATATATATATATATATATATACAAATATGTATATTATTTTTTTACCGTATGAAATCTAAGAAAAGGAAAGGATGTTACACTAAGGGAAAATATATTAGAATAAATTGCATCTACTTTCCAATCCAATACCCAAATTTATATTCTTTTCTTATCCAAACATACAAATGCAATATTTATTAATTTACAAATCCAACATTTATTTCTTAAATTTGATAGCATTTTAAGAATTAATCTTTTATACATTTTGTCACAAATTTTCATATAATGATTATGTAACTTTAACTTTTATTTATAATTTTTCCTTTTGAACAATATTACTTAAATTTAATTAATTCTAATTTTTATTTAATTTAAATTTCAAATTTTAAATCTAGATACATTATATTTATTTGGCAAGATAATTAGGTAGCAGATAAGTTAGTCAACTAACTTATTAGATTAAAATTAAGTTACTGAAAATGTTTGGTTAAGGAACTTTTTTAAAAAAAAAAGTTACTATTTTGAAAGTTCTTACTTAATAAGTTTGTAGTTGTTGATGGTGGAAATTTCTTTGAGAAATTGAAGTTGTTTTCGATTTTCAATAGATAATTTCTCACTAAGATTCTAACCAACAAATAAAGATTTTGAAGTGGGACTTAGAATCTTAACTTATAATGTGGATTATTTTATTAGAACTAGCAGTTAAACTTTCAATTTGAGAATGATTTTGTTAATGTGTTATGATTTATCCATATTTCTTAGTAATCCTCGAATTCATTATAGTTTTGTATTATAAGTTGAATTAGCGTTGAATTCATTCATAATACATGTAAATATATGATTTCGAAACCTTTCGAATTACTTGAATAGAAGTTACAAATGTAAAAAAGAACTAGATCATAAAAGTGACTGAAAGAGTAAATCATTAAAAGAAAGGAGTTATCAAAAAAGAAGTGCAATAAAAGCAATACATTAAAATGAAAGATGGGTCAGAACATACACGTTTTCCTTAGAACCGGTAGCCATTTTGTGCGGCGTGTGTGGTATACAGGATTTGTGTGAAATGTCAGAACCAAGAAATAATGGCTACGCGGTTATCTATTTATAGATATTCTACACAACGGCAAAATCACTACAATAAGACACGTATACAGTCTACGGTTAACTTTTTAAATAATATGTTGATATCTGTATGCAACCGTTTGAGTCATAACTGCTTCCAACGTTATTATGATCTCCTTTGTACATCTTTCTGATTTGTTCAGGATCTTTGTCGAAACATTACTAGAATACTTCTTCAAATATGATATAGCTTTCTTCTCAAATAAGGGATTTATTACTTGAATTCTTACAGATTCTGATTAAGACATTTTCGAGTAACCTTTCTCTGTATGCTAACTCTTCTTTTGTCGAATAGAGTATTTCGATAGAATCTATGTTTTATCAAAAAAATAGCTTGCTTTCATGTATATCTTTTCGACAACTAAATTCGACAATCTTCAAAAATGACCCTAACAATAGTATATAACAAATAAAATAAATTTGAAGCTGCATGATACTTTTTTCAATTTTCAATTTATATAGTTCCAAAATTTAAATTCTAAAACAATAAAATCAAATTCATGTATAAGGATATTATTAAAATAAAAATTGACAAAAAATTTTTTAAAGGGTATTGAGTGTGAAAACTGGAAAGCAAGGCCCCAGATTTTTCGAGGGTGGGTTTGGGGTAAGGCGCTAAAGGAATTTTTACAACATGCACAAGGCTCAAAGCTGGGCTCGGTACTAAGCTGTATGGTAAACCTAAGGATGGGTTGGGTACTCGATTATGGTTTGAAGTCAACGTAGGATCAGAAAGAAAGAAAGAAAATAAATGCCCAATCTTTCACCTATCAAGATTTAACTAATTAAAATTCTCAAATTGTTATCAAAACGTAATTTTCTAAGGTTCAACAATTTCAACTCAAGAATCTAAAATTTAATTTATAGTTCGACGTTAGAGAATTACATTATTCTAAATTTCTACAAGCTAATTAATCGACTAAAGTTTTACTACAATAAAAAAAAATTAATTCCCAGAATTAATATTTCAAAATGAATCAAATTTTATATCTTAAGTCTCTAAAATTTTTAAGTCGTCAGCCTCTTTAGGAAGGAATTTTCACTCCTAAAATGTAAACTTTTTTTTTTTTCAAGATTACAAAAACCAAAATCTTTGCTCCTAAAAACTCTAATTTTAGAAGAAAAAAAATTGGACATTACAATTTAATAGCAAGGGCGGTCTAATATTGAAAGAGGCCTAAAGCAAACTTTGAAAAAGAATTTTTTTTTTCTTTTAAATAAGATAAATATATGTTGGACCTTTTTTGCTAATATATGTGGCATTTTTGTCAACATATGTGACCTTTTTGTTTTATAAAAACTAATAGTAAATAATTTTTGTTGGTGGGCCTAAAGCTCAAGCTTTAGTAGCTTTACACTTGGTCTAGCCCTATTTAAGAGCTTGTAGAACTCTTTTTAATACATTCAATGCTATATAGTATTTTATACTAGTACATTGACTATCCATGTTCCAAGTATGAGGTATTTGGATTAAGGAAGGAGAAGCATACCTCTACAAAACATAATTCTTGACTTGAGTGTCTTTTATCTCTAAAAAATAAAAATGGTTAAGATCTTTCCCTCCTTTTTCGTCAGGTTTAGATGGGTTTCAGGCAGATGCCAGAAGGTGACAACCATGTTTAGAATATATATATTTATGGAGAAAGTAGAGGCGAATCACCTTTTCATACTAAAGTTGTAATAATTCACACCATATTCATTTATGTAGACTTGTACTGATTTATCTATCATGGATTTTTACAACTATATTGCATATTATATCCAATATCTATCGATTTGCAAAATGTAAAATTTTCTAACACCAAACATAATGAGATATTTGCAAATCAGAATACAATAATATTTTAGCAATTAAGCTGATCTCTATTTTTTTACAATTAAAAATTCTAAATACTTATATATTTTAATTTATTTTTTATTATCAATAAATTATTTTCCATTAATTAAACTTAATTTTTTTTAAATACTGTTAAATTTATACTTACTTTTACATTTTTCCAATATTCATAAATGAGAGCGGAATACATGGAAATGTGCTGTAGTAATTATACTTTTTCTATGATACCAGTTCAAGGAATATATATTCGCAAACTCTTAACTACTGGAAGAACGAAAAGTCTATTTTATGCATTCTAAAACTTTTGTCGTATTTGTCTGCAACGTTCTTCATTCTAATCAAACTTGTTTAATCCAATGTCAAAGTTAGTTTGTTAATTTTTTATTTTATTTTTTCCTTACAATAACGGTATGAAAGTTCCACGTTAATAATATAATTAATTACTTTTTCAAAATAATTTTATATTAGGGATTGATAATTAATAGAATTATCAAATAATTTTTGAAGTAATTTTATTATATAAATATAAATTTTGTTAACTTAAACATAACTTTAATGATTAAAAGATAAAAAATGTGATAAGAAAATAAATTTCTTATTATATTAAAATGTAATCTTTTATTTTTTATTTAATATTTAATATTTTAAACCTGTAGTTAGTCCTTTAAGATAGTGATATTGTTTGCTCGAAAATATCTACTTTTGTGGAATATTGAGAGGATTCTGATTTATAGACGGAACATATGACATTCCAAATAGGCACCTCACATAAGCTCTTGACTCATAAAAGTGAGTTTTGAAAAGTCTCACACACGAAGGAAAATGATACACTAATTTGTTTTGGTAACAAATTTATCTCCGTCATGGGTTTCAGCATGTAAATGTTGGAATTTTGTGGGCTGATATATTATTTAATTATTAGATTAAATTTTAAATTCTTAATATTAATTATGAGAAAAAGGTTCATGATATTTTAATTAATAGATATCAGTTGTTCGGACTTATGATGTGAGCGTACTTGTGATGGGTAGGGCCTTCGCTTAGTGCATGCCCAAATAAGGAATTTCTACTCTAGTTTGGTAGTTATAAAATTATCATCTCATTTAAAAATTGTGTGGCAAAATATTGTGTGAGGGACTATAGCCGCTAGGTAGAGAGGAGAGCTCTTTCATTCATTGTTCGCGATTCTTTTTGAGATAACAAACGTGAATTCTATCTACTCTTCAAGTACACATCTTCAAATATAATCTTTTTATATTTTATTATATGTTATGAGCAAGTCATGACTGTGCATCTTTTGTTTTTAAATTTCGATCAATTGGTATCAAAATTTGATTGGTGCATGTATAGTTATTTAATGTTATCATAACAGTGAAATTTTAGATCCTATTAAACTCTATCCTTTTTTCTCATTTTAATTCTTGGCTGAAATTGGGCTAAGTAATTTAGGGTTTTCAATTATAGAATGTTTATGATATTATGTGTACCTTGAATTAAATACAACATTTTAGAAAATACACAATTTTTCTTTGGATTCTTTTTTTTTTTTCTTTTCAAAAGATCAAATTTGAAACTCATTCTTTGAAATTCTTGAACCATATGTTTTATATGTAATTTTTGAAATTAACATAGGGCTGTTATTAGGGATGACAATGGATAGGGTCTGGGTAGGGTACTATAATACCCGTCCCTATACCCATGTTTGAAAAAAATTCTCGTATCCAGTCCCATATTTGCGCGGGTAGCAACTTTAATCCTCATCCTCATACCTACTGAGTACCTATATGTCCATACCCACACCTACTACCCGCACTTTACTTAAATGTAGAGTTATGAAAAAAAATTTGAAGCCTTAGGCAAAATTTATATTCAAAATTTAATTTAATATAGTTTGTCAAATCTTATTTTATTTTTTTATCAATTACAAATTATTGATCAAATTTTTATAATTAAGTTTTTCTAATATTTCACTTTCAATATATAAAGGCAAATTCATTTAATCTATCTGTTAATATAGTTAATATCAAATAAAATTTAGATAATTTTAATTTTAAAAAACCTACGTTCAACAATAACAATAAATAAATATTGTCACTAATATTTTAGAAACAATGCATACATTTGAAAAAGAATATAATATTTTTATATAATTTATTTTTAATGGAGTATAAATTATTTTTAGAATGTAATTTATATATAGATAGTGCAAAACTTTTTTACACAAACATCTAATAAAATTTGATTATTTCATCATATCATCGCGTTCATTAATATAATATGGTGAATTCCTTATATATATGTAAAAAGGTTTTACACTAGTAATGTATATAAATTAAACTTTTATTTTTGTTTGTATTTCTTATAATGTCTTTTTTCTTTAAAAAATGAATAAAGATTTTTAATATTGTAATACTCACCAGAACTTATTTTTTTAATATACTATATGAGATATTATATATATATATATATATAGGTGCGGGTATGGGGCGGGTTAAGTACTATAGTACCCATACCCGCACTCATCCCATTAAATTTTGCGGGTAAATCCCTAGCCCCGGCTCCATCCCTATTAAATGGGTATTTATCCTACTCATTGCAGATATTTTTGCAGGTACCCATAGGTTCTAGGTAGAATTGTCATCCCTAGCTATTATTCAGCTTTGAGTCTCAATCATGAAAGTTTTACTCTTGTTTGATTTAATTGATTAATTTTGAGAGAATTTTTGGTCGAACGAGTTTCCAATCTATCAATATCATCCTTAATTTCATTTTGATCCAATTTCAATTTGATAACTCTAACATTTTATGAAATTTGATCGAGGACTTTCATTGCACATGGGACGTATCCGTTGAAGGGGACCAAGCATTAGAATTTAAGTTCGAGTCTTCTTCCACAACTACACCCTTACAAAAATCATTTAGGCGTGTTTTTTTATATGGCCATTAAGTTTTACACGTACAGATCGAACAAAAGAATCTCTGTAAGGAATCAATTACTAAGAGTAACAAATGTAAACAGTCAAACTGGGGTGCATGTTGGCTGAACTGTTTTTAATCAATAATTTCATCAACTTAACTTTGATGTTTAATACTGTAAGATTAATAGATTTTTCTATTATCAAATATATATTTAGAAAGTGTTACGCATTCAAACCAAAAAAAGGTTCTAATCAATTTTCCTTTGCTCAGCACCTAGATGGAGCGAGCAAAAGGATGAAGTATAGCAGAGCAAATTTTGTTATATCAAAATTCTAGAGGCATATGACATGTCCATCCCATCATGAGGATTTGAGCTACTGACTTCTAGGTAAGAAAAATTATTTGTGGTCCATCCATTCACAGCATTTTAAATTAGCAAAGAACAAAAGACTTAAAAAGTTGTGGAACTAATGTTGCATCCAATTTTTTGTTTCCTAATACTTCTGCATATGAGATGCTCTTTTATTTTAAAAATTACCTTCACATTAAACTTTTGAAAAGTTGAGCTTCATTCTACATTTAATTATGGTTGGGTGATTCATTTTATTAAACTTTTCTACATTTATCTCATTTTAATTTGCATAAAAATACTTATTATTAGGTCGTTATATAATTCACATGAGTGCTTGATAATAATATTAATTGTAAAGTAATTCTTTTGGTGTACAATAATAACACTGATGTTTGGACCTATAATTTCATGCAAGCTACCTCAATCCTTCCACCACTAGATTGATCCTAGTGGGTTATTAATTGTAAAGTAGTAATAATTGCATACCTTAGTCAAACATATATGCTTAGATTTTTGAAATACTAGTCTTAATACCCGTGCCATGCATGGGATTTTTCATATTAAGTGTATATTATAATAATTAGTTAAATTATAATTTATATCTTTTACAAATATTTTTAAAATAATTTTTGTTATTAAATACTATTGATGAAAATTAAGAAGTATTTTTTTAAATCTTTTATAATCTTATAAATATTTAATTATTTAAATTAACTATCTTTAATTGAGTAAAATATATATTTTATTTTTTAGTTAAAAAATATAATTTTTTTATTATATATATGTGTATATAATACAACTTTTATTCTTTTAAAATATTAGGCCGAAAGAATGTCAAGTGATTATATAAAAATATTATTTTATACCATACAAGAAGTAAAAATAAATAAATTTGTTGTTTAAGCCCCTTTGAGTTTATAGTGGAAAATACATTTATCAATTGTTTTATACATGATTACCACTCTTCATCAAATTCACTTCATTTGGACAATCCCAACACATCAAATTCACTTTTTCAATTAGAGTTTTATCACAATTAAACTTCTTCAAATTGTATATACACATAATTTGTTTTCCGTTAGTTTTTCACTTAGCTCAACCTTTTAAAAACATTATCACACCTTTCAAGATTTCCATTGAAGTTATCATCTTTTGCAAAAATGAGAATGATAAAAGAACAACACATTCTAGTGATATTGAGTACAAAAGACCCATAAAATTAAACACATGTATTACAATTACAAACTTTTCATGTTCTTCCTGTAATTCTACAACACTGACTTGCAACAACACACATGCCTTGCATTCAAAGACAAAGCAAAACATTTGAGACATCACTAATTACACGTAATTGTAACTTTTACTAAAAATAAAAATAATTATTGTTATTCAAATCAAAACACTAAATAGAAAAATATTAACTAAAGTATAAAATTAATTCATATAAGAATTGTTATTATAAAATAATTAAACAAAGAACTAACTTCTGTAGTATCCAAACAAACCTTAATCACAAAGAAAGTTTTATGAAGATGTTTTTTTTTTATTATTATGCAAGACACATAGCAATTAATAGTATATATGATTATAATATAAATTGTATTGATCTACCTTCATCAAAAGGTTGATTTATAATATATACTTAAAATATATAAAATATAACAAATGAGGAATTGATTATTGTTAAAATAATAAAAAATAATGTATCAAAACGTAATATATTATTTTTTGTTAAATTTATATTAAAATATTTTTATATAATAAAGTATTTATTTCTACTCATGTATATTACATTAAAATTGGAGACATAGTAATAATAATAATAATAATAATAATAATAATAATAATTATTATTATTATTATTATTATTATCATTATTATTATTATTATTATTTATAATATCAAAGATATATATCTCACATTATAATAATAATAATTTTATTAAATTACATATCATATTATGATCACTCTTAGTCATTTAGTAATTAATTGTTGAAAAAAAAATCCTCTATCTATTATGTTTATTTAATTTAGTGGCTATTAATCTTTGAGTAAATTACACTGACACTTCCTGAGGTTTTTTCATATTGTACATAATTTTCTTAGTTTTTTAACGTTTACAACTACCTTCCTTATAGGGATACATGATGTAATATTTTTCAAATAATTAAGGGAGGTTAGTGTAATGTATAAGGGGTGTCAGTGTAATATTTTTCAAACAATTAAAGAGGTTAGTATAGGGATAAAAAAAAGAAGGGTATCATATGCAATTTGAATTTTTTTTAGGAAATGTCAATGTAATTTATTCTTAATCTTTTGACAGTATAAATACAAATTTTATATTATTATGCAAGACACATAAAATTCATGATATGTATGATATCATTAAAACTTATTATCCTTCCCCTAAAACCTAATAATAAAAAATGAAAAATAAAATATTTTAATAAATGTGAAAAAAACATTTTTTATTAATTGTTCCACTAATTAATTAATATGATTTATTACATAATTTAAAAATAAACAACTAAAAAATGTCCTTAGTTTGGGAAGGAAAAAGTGTGTCAAAACTTTCTTTCTTCATTATATAAAGAGAAAAAATGTCATACACTGACAGTGTAAAGCAATTTTACATGTCATCCAATCACATTATTTTGTAATGGCAATACCAGCGGTCAAATAAGGTACACAACAAACTGTTTTGGTGCACGCGGAACTGGTGGTTATTATAACTGCCAAAAATGACATTTGTGGTAGTTTTTAACAGCCAGAAACTACAATTTTAACCACCAGAAATTACAATTTTTTTGTATTTTTTTTAATTTTCTTCAATTTAGGGATTAATATGACAGCACTTTGCAATTTCAGGAACTAAAGTGACTGTTTATTAAAAAAAAGATGAATAAGAAAAATGAAATTAAAAAAGGGGGGGACAAAAAAGTTGAAAGAACAGGAAAAAAAATTCTTTAGAGAGTGACATGTAACACCCTCACTTTTATTTAATTAATTGTTTTATTTATTTATTTATTCTATATATTTAATTTTGAAAAATCGGGAAGGAATCTAAAAATTCTGATTCCCGCGGTTAAACTCAGAATATCAAAAACTATCTAATCGTGATTTTCAATAATTTTTTTGAGTTGAAGCTTGGAGAAATTAGAAAATAACGATTTTGTCCTTATTTATCAATATTAAGGGCTGACATGAGAAAAAGATTCAATTGATATTAAAATGTCAAATTGAGTTTAAAATCATGTCATATGTATTAAAATATAATTTGGGAAATTTTCTGGCAATTTTCTGAAATTCCTGTATAAAATGACCAAAATATCTCTAGTTGTCAAATTACCAACTCAATATTGGTTTGACATCCAAAAATGGTGGAAATAATATTTTTAGTACATTTATAGGTAAAATATGTAATTTTAGAATTTTCATAAAAATTTGAGCATTTATTGAATTAAAATGAATTTAATATGAATTTTCTAAGCTTAAAATATATAATATATATATTTATAATTCGAAAAAAATTAAAATTTATTTTTGGAAATTATTTTTGATGAAGAATATTACATTTGTTCAGATTTATATTTAAATTAATTATTTTGATATTAAAAGTTCTTTTTTTCAAGTTTAGGCGATTTTATCGGTACCGGATAATTAATTAACAGTCAAAATTTATACTGAGATTCTTTGGGACAGCTGCTATCCCACGTTGAAACTCTAGAGGGGAGGTGATTCACCACATAATGGGATATGTGTCCCTAATTTTCAATTAAAAATAGAAATTTTGACATAATAGCTTATGTCATTTAAGGACACCTAAGCTCAAAATTTTCCCTATAAATAGCCATCAAATTGAACTAATTTCTCATTCTTCTCCTCCTTTCACCACCGTAAGTCTCCATAGAGAAATTCTCTCCCTTTATAAAAAATTTCTTTTACTTTGTTTTTATGCTAAAATTCTACTAGTTTTCCAATAACTAGTAAAAATCCTCTTCCTAAGAGCTCTGCACCAACAATTTCACCAACTCTTTGAGGTAATGGGGAGAGTGGGGTTGGTTCTAAATTTCAATTACTTTGCATGTTGGTAGGAAGGGTTTTTTCCCCTAAACCCGTTTAGGCTTTAGTTTTACTATTAATATTATTGTTATATTGTTGCTAAGCTATTATTTTGCTCAAATTTAAATTATTAAATTATACCAGGTTGTTACTCTGTTCAATTTTAGAAAATTAAAATGCACTTGCTAAGCTGTTACTCAGCTCAATTTTTTAGAAAATTAAAAAGCATTTGCTAAGATGTTACTTTGCACAATTTTAGATAATTAAAATACTCTTATTAAGTAGTTATGCTGCTCAAATTTAGACAACTATAGTATAATTATTAAGTTGTTATACTGCTTGAATTCAAACAATTATAGTATAATTACTAAGCTGTTATACTGCCCAAATTTAGAAAAAATATTTTTAGTTATTATAATAAATAATTAAATTATTAAATTATCAAATTTTAGTAATACTTAAATAGTTTAGCAAAATAGTAGAAGAAATAAACCATAAATCTCATAATATGAAACTAAAGATAGAAATTATTTTATGAGCTATTTATGAATTTATATTTTAGAAAACTACTATAGAAATTTTAGTTTAAGTTCTTATCGTTCAGGTAAGGTCTAGACACACTAATAGACCATCTGTAAAAATTTCATAAAATTTAAAGCTTATTTAGTACTTCTAATTGTGCTCTATAAGTGCCTGTGGATACATTTTCTTAGAAATACTAAATTTCAAAAATATTCGAAAAAATTCTAAAAATTCATGATAAAATTCTAATTATTTTTCTAAGTTTAAAAAGTATTTTTATGAAATTTTTTGACCATTCTATGATTTATTTCTTAATTATCAGTCTTTATTTTAATTTGTATATCTTTATTTTTATTGAATTATTGCTTATGTGCTTTAATTTGAATTATGAATTATGTAAATGATATGTATGGATCAAATCTCTGTAATATAAGGCAGAGATATTAGTAAAAATTATACTGGTGCTCAAATTTTTGAGACGAGAATGAACCTTTAGAAATTAATAGATTAGTGAGTAATGTAAAGCAAGGGACATGCAGTGGCATGACACCCTGTTAGGGAAGCTACAGTTTGGTACGCTGAGGAATGAAAGGCAGGGACCCATTTGGGGAGGTCTCGGGGGTAGGCATCGAGTGGTGAAAGTCCTAATAGACAGGGTAGCGCCCGTGAGCTGGGATATTCACCTGACCAAGCTCGATAACCCCGACAACTGCTCATCATTCGGGATTGGTTTGAGAGTATACCTTTATAAATGGACGTTCTGATTGATATTTGTTTCTCATTAATGATGAGGACAGTACCATGTGATGATGTTGATGAGGTATATGTACTCTCAGTCACTTCCAAGGTTCTGTTGAGAACTATTACTCACTGATGGGAAGTATGGATCCATACCAAGTCAAGGGTAGTGTAGTATAACTTAAAATAAACCCTAGGTTCCCTTTATTAATTGTATTTAAATTCCTACCATACATGTGAAAGTGATTTAGAACAAATTACCTCACTCCATTATTTTTGCTATGCATGTTCAATTGTGATTATTGAAGATACTAGTAATACTTGATGATGCTGAGGATGAGCCAGAAGATACTCCTCTAGATTGTAGACCTAATTTATAATATTTTCTTACGGGATAGAGTAGATAAATACTGCTCTGTATAGGATCTTTCTGATGTATATATTGGGTAAGATAGTATATGTCTTTTGATGTACTTTTGTTTTCTCTTTGACTATTATGTATTACTCAAACCATGATGTACAGTTAGATATATATATATACATAAGCAGTTTTTTTATCCTTTCACTTTTATTTCTAAATTCTGTTATAAAAAAAAAAGAAAAATTTTACTCACATTTTCATCAACTTAAAGTAATAATTAAATTAATATGAATTATATTTAAAATTAAAGGAATGTTACATGACACGTGTGTAGCTCAACACCTTCTTGTCTTATAGTAGTAATAGACAATTTGTCCTTCATCAATTTCAAATTAAGAGTTTAACATACTCTCAAAAAAAAATTTCATTATCAACTAATAAAAAATTATTTTTGGTATGACGTTTTAAAAATTAACAAACTTAGAGTAAAAATTACTTGTCTTGCTTATTGTTAACGTTAATAAAAAGTCATTTTATCATGAGTTAATTTCTATATATTATTTGTGTAGAAATTTTATAATATCAATCAATTAGAAGTTATGGTAAATTTGACTTTTAAGATAGTTATTATTAAAATTAATAAACTCATCATACATGACAATTTGTAATTAAATGATAGTGTAAAAACTCTATACTATATATCATTGCATACACTTTTTATTCATTTATCATTATTGAGTATTTTTACTTGTGTAAAATATCTTCTAATTCTAAGAGAAGAGAATATAGAAACATTTTCAGGAAAAAAAGTCTGATGAATAAATTGCATCTACTTTCCAATACAAAACCTAAATTTATATTCTTTTATCATCTAACCATACAAATGCAATTATTATTTTACCAATCCAACATTTATATCATAAATTTGAGTTTTCACTTTTATATGAAAGTGTTTTTACGAGTTATTTGTTTTCTTTCCTTTTAAACAATATTACCTAAATTTAATTCATTCTAATTTAAATTTAATGTAAATTTCAAATTTTGAATCTTGATACATTAATAGATTTATTTGCCAAGATAATTATGTATCTTATAAGTTAATCAACTAACTTATTTGACTAAAAATAAGTTACTAAAATGTTTGGTTAAGGTTTTTTTTTTTTTAAAAGTTACTAGTTTGAAATTTCTGATTTAATAAGTTTGAAGTAACATATAACATAAATTAGAAGATGCATGATGTAACACCCTACTTAGTTAAACCATTTTCCTAATTATTTTGTACTTATTTCTAGAAGAACCGGATGTGAATCTTAAAAATTTGATCCCTATGGTTATGTTCATATTAGTAAATAGTACTTAGTTTAGATTTTTAATAATTTTTGGATAATGGAGCCCAAAAATTAGTAAAATGACTGTTTCGTCTCTCAAAAGTCAGATAACATAATTAATAGACAAAAATAGTTAGAAGTGTTTAAAAATTATTTTTAACGTCATTAATATACTTAGAATAATTAATAATAATTTTAGAAATTTTTCAAAAATTTATTGAGATAATTTTTGTGAAATGACAAAAATATCCCTAGTTGATTGCTAAGAACCAACCAGAGACCTTTTGACCTCAAAATATTTTAAAAATTTTATACTAAGTATAATTTAATTATAAAAATTTTATTTTAAAAGAAAAATATTGAAAAATTTAACAACCCTATTTCAATTTTTTCAACTGTTTTTCTAATATTTGACGATTTAATTCTAAAAAAATCGAGAATGAATCTCAAAATTCTGTTTGTAGGTAACTAAATTCAGAATATTGAGAGCTATCTAATTGTGATTTTTAATAATTTTCTGAGCCGAAGTCTGAAGAAATTAGAAAATAACGATTTTGTCCCTATTTCTCAACATTAAGGGTTGACATGAGACAAAGATTCAATTGACATTAAAATATCAATTTGATCTTGGAATCATGTCATATATATTAAAATATAATTTTGAAAATTTTCTACAAATTTTTTGGAATTCCTATATAAAATGACCAAAATGCCTAAAGGTGTCTAATGAGTCTAACTAGTATTGGTTTGACATCTAAAATGGTAAAAATGATAATCTTAGTTCATTTATAGGTAAAATATTTAATTTTAGAATTTTCATAAAAATTTAGGTATTTATTGAATTAAAATAGATTTTATAAGAATTTTCTAGCTTAAAAATACAAAATATATATGTATAATTTGAAATAAATTAATTATTGTGTGGTGAACATAAGAAAAGATCTCCAGTGAGCTTCCACGGTGGTTTCAAACATCTTTGGTGGTGGCACCTATAAGGACTTTGATGCTTAAGTCAGTACGAGTGCAAAAATAAGTGAGAATGAGAGAGCGTGTGTACCTTATGAGTGTAGAGCCTTTTATATAGAGTGTTTTGGAGGGAAATTTTGTTAAGGTTGGGTGTCACGTGGCATCATGCATTTGGGTGCCTCATTACACGCTTTCCTTGTCGTTAGGCGCTTTCCACGCCGTACCGAGGTAGGTATAAAATTGGACCGGGATAGCAAAGGATTATCATCCAAGGTATACGAGGCTAGTGCTAGTCGAGATAGGCGACAAGTGAGCCGACATAAGGCTGAGTGTCTGAGTAACCTCCAGAATAGTTGCCCCCAAGCCAGTGATGCTAGGAAAAAGACATTGTCGGCTTAAGAGTCTAGGCTGGTCCCAAAACATTAATAAAAATTAAAATTAATTATTAGAAACTTATTTTTGTTGAAAAATAATATATTTTTTCAATTTTACATTTAAATTTATTATTTTGATATTAAAACTTAATTTATTCAAGTTTAGACTATTTTTTCAGTACCAGTTAATTTAAATACAAATAAAATTTACACTGATAAAGTGGGACAGCTAAGGGACACAGTCCAGCCCCTTTAGAATAGATGATTCATCATCCTAAGTGGTGTATATGTCCCTTAAAATGAATTAAAAACAAAATAAAAGTGAAAATTTGACATCATTGCTTAGGACACCTATGCTCCCTTCTTGCATCTTGGGCAAAATTTCACACACCCTCACTCTTTAAAGCTAGCCGAAATTCACTTAGAGAGTTTTCTCTCTCTAGAAATTTTTTTACCTTGTTTTTATATTAAAATTTTGCTAGTTTTTAACTAGTAAAATTTCTCCTCCTAAGAAGCTTTGCATCAACAATTTCATCCTCTTCACCAACCACCTTAGAGGTAATGGGGGAAGTGGGTTTGGGTCTAAATTATTATCACTTTGCATGTTGGTAGGACGAGGTTTTTCCCTAAACCTGTTTAGGCATAAGCTTTATTACTATTATCATTACATTGTTATAATATTTAATGTTCAACTTTAATTTTTGCTAAGTTGTTATTCTACTCAAATTTAGATTATTAAATTATAATTGCTAAGTTGTTACTTTGCTCAAATTTAGTTATTATTTTTTTATTAAATTGTTATTTTTCCAAAATTTTAGTAATAATATTTAGATTATTACGTCATTATTCTAGCTAAAATTTTGATAATTAAATTGTGATTACCAAATTGTTATTCTGCTAAATTTTGGTCAATAGTTACACTGCCAAAATTTTGATGATTGCTAAATTATTATCATGTAGTTTCTTCAATATAAGGCAAAATTTTTGGTGCTTAAATTAAATGAGACCAAGAAAATTTTTGTTTAAGGAGTGGAAATTTGATAGATAAGTGATTAATGTAAAGCAAGTGACATGTAGTGGCATGATACCCTGCTAGGAAAATTACAGTTTGGTACGCTAAGAAATGAAGGACAGGGACCCATTTGCGAAGGTCTTAGGGTAGGTATTGAGTGGTGAAGGTCCCAATGGTCAGGACAGCGCCTTCGAGAAAGGATATTCGCCTAACCAAACTCAATAACCTCGACAATTGCCTAGCATTCTAGGATTGGTATGAGAGTATAGCCTTTATAAATAGATGTTTGACTGTTATTTGTTCCTCATTAATGATGAGGATTATACCATGTGATGATGTCAAAGAGATATATGTACTCCTAGTCACTTTCGATTCTGTTGAGAACTATTACTTACCAATGGGAAGTATGGATCCATACCTAGTCAAGGGTTGTCTAATACAATTTAGAGTGAATCCTAGGTTCCCTTCTATTGTCAATTGTGTTTTATCTTTGTTTTATGGTAGACTTCCTACCATACATGTAAAAGTGATTTTAGAACAAAACACCTCACTCCATTGTTTTCTTCTATGTGTGATTGATCGTGATTATTGAAGACAACATTGACGCCTCGTGATGTTGAGTATGAGTAAAAGGATACTTTAACGGGGCGAGGATCTGAAGACCTATATTATAGTATTTTTCTTTTTGTATGAGAAATAGGGTAGATTGACACTGCTTTATATAGGATATTTTTTATGTACTTTTAGTCTTTTTATATTTTATAACTATTATGGTATTACCAAATCACGACGTATAATTTTACAACATATATATATACAGTCTTATTTTTCATCTTTTACTACCATTTCCAAATTCTGTTAAACTTAGAAATTTTCTATTATAAAAATCGAAAAAAAAATTATCCGTATTTTCATTAATTCAACCTTAAGTAATTAAATAAATACGGGTTATGTTCAATGTGAACAGGTGTCACATTTAATGGTTTGGAGCAGTTCTTTTCTATTAAAGTCTGAGGGTATGACCTTGACCTTAACCTTTTATGTGTTGTGTGTTCTCTCATTTACTATTGACAAAATAGGAATGAAAAATGAATTGTTTTTTTTTATATTCTCTATTGTAGACATCCAACCTTGTTACGAAAGTGGTTTGCTCACTTAGTAGAAGACTTTGCTAAGAATAAACCTAATGTTAGTTGTTGGGTTTAGTAAAAGTGATTAGTGCATGTCTAGATAGGTTCTAGCTAAGAAAGACTTGGTACTTAAGAGTGTCCATTGTGACACACCTCTCTTTCTTGAGAGTCTATCTAGTGTACTATTTCATATATTACTTCTACTAACTTGATATATGGTTTTATTCAAAGTAATGAAGTAAGACATTGATTCTCTTTTTCAAACAATGGTTGGAAGACCATGACAAGATGCTACCCAATAGATACTCGAAAAGAATGGCTACTGTCCTTGAGAATATGAATCAAGGATGAGATGCTGAACCAACAGAATACGAGGACTTGTAGCATTTCTCAAGAATGATCCACCCACCTTTAAAGGCAGATTTGATCTTGATGATGCCCAGAACTGGATAGCAGAAATCAAAAAATTCTTTACTATAATGGCGTGCACTAATGCACACAAATTAACATATGCTACCTTCATGTTATCTGAGGAAGTTAAGCATTGGTGGAGGTATGCCAGACAACAAGAAGAGATTGAAGGAAGACTAATCACTTGGGAAATATTTCACTAAAAGTTTTTGGAAAAATATTTTCTAGAAGATTTAAGAAGAAGGAAGGAAATAGAATTTCTTGAGTTGAAACAAGGTAATATGTCTGTTAGGGAGTATGCTACCAAGTTTGACGAACTGTCGAAGTACTGCCCTTATTTCCAAGAAGGAATTGATGAAAAGTCCTAGTGCTCTAAATTTGAGAGCGAATTGAGGCCTGACATTAAACAAGTAGTGGGTTATCTAGAAATAGGCTAGTTTCCCACTCTAGTGAATCGCTATAAAATCTATGAAGATGATATGAAAGCTAGGCAAGCTCAGTGGAAAAGTAGAGGACCTCAGAGAAACAAAAGGTAGAATTTTCTAGAGAGAAGAAAGCCTTATAGTGCTCCATCTAGATCAATTGGCAGATCATCTAGCCAGAAGACTATTGCTATTAGGAGTTCTAATACTCTTACTCGATGCTACCACTGTGGACGACCTCACTATCAGCGGGATTGAGACAAGTTACCAATTACCTACTTCAATTGTGGAGAGAAGGGCCACTACGCAACATGTGTACAAAGCCCAAGAAGGAGTAGGGCAATGGCAACAATGGAAAGGCTCCAGCTGGTAGACCTCAAACTAGTGGTAGAGTCTTTACCATGAGTGGAATAGAGGCAACCATATTTGATGACCTCATTCAGGGTAAGTGCATTATAAACAATAATCTCTTACATGTACTATATGACTCGGGCACAACTCATTCGTTTATTTCCAATGATTGTGTGAAGCATTTGAATTTACCAGTTTCACTTTTTCTATATGACCTTGTTTCTCCTTGAGGTGCTCCAGTGTTGTTGGTAAAGAAGAAATACAAAAGCATAAGATTATGTGTGTAGGTTATCACCAACTCAATAAGATTACTATCAAGAATAAATATCCATTGCCTAGGATAGATGATCTTATGGGCCAATTGAGAGGAGCTGTAGTATTTTCAAAGATTGATTTGAAATATGATTATCATATTAGAGTCAAGACTGAAGATGTACTAAAAACAACCTTTAGAACAAGGCATGAACATTATGAGTATTTGGTAATGCCTTTCAGTGTAACTAATGCTCCTGCAATCTTTATGGACTACATGAACTGGATATTCCATGAATATTTGGACAAATTCGTGGTAGTCTTTATAGATGATATTCTGATTTACTCGAGAAATCAGCAAGAGCATGAGGAACACTTAAGGATAGTATGGCAGATACTAAGGGAAAGGCAATTGTACACCAAACTCTCAAAATGTGAGTTTTGGTTAGAGGAAGTCAATTTCTTGGGACATGTGATCTCACAAGGGGGATCTCAATAGATCTGACAAACGTGGAAGCAATGTTGCGTTGGGAACAACCCACAATAATACATGAAATACAGAGTTTCTTAGGATTGGTAGGTTATTATCAAAGATTCATTGAAGAATTTTCGAAATTAGCTTTGCCTTTAACTAAGTTAACTCATAAAGGGAAACCTTTTGTTTGGACTGAAGGAATGTGAGGCTAGTTTTCAAGAATTAAAGAAAAGGTTGACCACTGCACATGTGTTGATTTTACCCTGATTCTACAGAAAGTTTGAAGTTTATTGTGATGCATTCGGGCAGGATTAGAGTGTGTGTTGATGCAAGAAGGGAGAGTGGCAGCTTATGATTTGGAATTAGCTGCAGTAGCTTTTTCCTTGAAGATTTAGAGGCACTATCTTTATGGTACCAGATTTGAAGTGTTTAGTGACCACAAAAGTTTGAAGTATTTGTTTGACTAGAAGGAATTGAATATGAGGCAACGTAGATGGATAGAATTTTTGAAGGATTATGACTTTAAATTGTGTTACCACCCTAGTAAAGCAAACAATGTAGCAGACGCTTTAAGTCAAAAATCCATTTACTAATGAAATTTCTCGTATTTTTATCAATCAAAAATAATAAAAGTTGTTTTCCTTCTTTTTGAAACAAAGATATGATAAATTCTATTCCTAACTTAAGGGGCTACACAATTCATATAGCCATTCTATAGGCATCTGCTTGGTGTTTAGAAATTCTATTTAAAAGGTTGTGAAAGAAGGGAGGTTCAAGTTAGCTAACAAGGGTGTAGTTGATATGATAGTTGTAGCCACTAATATGGTTTAGTGTTTAGCTTACTATTTTTGACATCAAAGGGTAGATGGAAATAGTTGACCCTTAAGCAATGGAAACAAAAGGACACTAAGTGAATATGACAAAGTGGGGGATATTTAGCTATGCCATCTGGTAGGTGCATTTTCTTTCTGCAAACCTAGACTCTTTAGAAGGCTGGAGTCTCTTAGATTAGCTAAAGTTAAGGGAGCATATAGTAGTGTTTCTCTAACATTGTAAGTCTACTTTTTGCAAACCTAGTAGAGTTGAAGCTGGGGGGCATATAATAATATTATTCAAACATTCTGAGTGTACTTTTTACAAACCTAGTAGTTACAGAAGATCCAAGTTTTCACATGCCAAGAACCATATTAGCCGAGAATTAAGGTAACATATGGAAAGATGTTCCCATAAGGATCAACAAAAAACCAAAGCAGTTGATAAGATGATAATGCCAATGACTGATGAAGAACCAACAGTTGAACAAAATGCAACAATAAGTATAACAAGTCCTAACTTCTACCAAGCTTAATAACTCATAGAATCAAAGCTAAAAGAATCATATGCATTGGTGGAAGAAGGAATGATCATTCAACAATTATGAGTGTTGATGTAATTAATAGGTATCAATAGTGGCAGCTTGATCATAATGCATCTTTCACCTTCCTCCTATCATGTAGCTAAAAGATATAGAAGGCATTTGTTGGCACCTAAAAATTAGTTGAAATTATTAAAGGCTCAGGCCAAAGAATTTTAGATAAAAAGGTAATGGAATCTAGAAGCTCAAAAGCATCAGCTGAAGGCAAGGACTCATTTTGTTAAGATTTGGTTAAATTGGCTCATTCATTATGCTAGCATGAATTTGGTAAATTTGTTGGTTGAATAGAAGAGGTTTATTAGGGTGTTAATAATTACAAACGAAGTCCTTGAAATTTAGAAGGTTCCCTTTTAAAGTTTAAATTAAATTCAGCAACAGTCAAAGTGGTGTTGATACTTATAGGAAGGACAATGAGGAATTAAGTGGCCAAATTTAATGAATAATACTTAAGGAATTTGGCTACCTCATGTATTGGTTAAAAGAAGGTTATTCGACTAGTAAAGCCTTAACAGAGCTGGCTTTGGATCATGCTGAATTTGGCTATTTTTTGACTAAAAGCTCATAATCAAAGTGGTCGAGTTTGATTAGATTTTATTTTAATAAAGTAAACAAAAATTCCTATGATTTTTAGGCTTTTAAATTATAGGAGGCTGATTAAAACAACTTAGAGATCATGCTTCCTCAAAAGAGGAGGTAAATCCTTGGTGGTTTTAAAATTTAAAAGTGCAGAAGTGGAGAGTGTGACACCCATTCACATTGATAATACCCCGTATTAATTTAATAATTTTATTAGTTATTAAGTTTAAGTTGTTGAAAATGTGAGTAATTTTTTTTTAGATTTGAATAATAGAAAATTTTCAAACTTAATAGAATTTGGAAATGGTAGTGAAGATAAAGGATAGAGTATATATATATATATATATATATATATCGTGATTTTGTAGTACATGTTAGTTGTGAAAGAAAAATGACTAAAATATAACAAGATCAAAAGTACATCAAAAGATAGACACTACTTAACCCAATATATACATCAAAAAGATCCTATACAAAACAGTATTAGTCTACCCTATCTCTTATACAGAAGAAAAATAACTACAAACTAGATCTATAGGTCCTTGTCCGTAGGAGTATCTTCTAACTTGTCCCCAACATCATTGGGCGTTACTGTCATCTTCAATAATCGAAATCAATCATACATAGAAGAAAAACAATGGAGTGGGGAGATTTGTTCTAAAATCACTTTCACATGCATGTTAGGAATTCTGCCATAAAATACAGATAAAACATAGTTGATAATAAAGGGAAACCTAGGTTTATTCTAAGTTATACTATGCTACCCTTAATTCGATATGGATTCATACTTCCCATTAGTAAGTAATAGTTCTCAACAGAACTAAAAAGTTACTAGGAATACATATACCTCTTTCAACAATGTCACATGGTACAGTCCTCATTATCATTGAGGAATAAAATAATAGTTTAGGACATCCATTTATAGAGGTATACTCTCGCACCAATCCTGAAATGCGTAGCAGTTGTAGGGGTTGTTAAGCTTAGATAGGCGAATATCCTAGGTCACGAGTACTACCCTGGCCATTGGGACCTTCGCTACTCGATGCCTACCCCCAAGACCTCTGTAAGTAAGTCCTTGCCTTTCATTCCTCAGCGTACCAAACTATAGCTTTCCTAGCAGGGTGTCATGCCATTGCATGTTTCTTGTCTTACACTACTTATTAACTTATCAATTTCTAACTTCTCAAGCAAAGGTTTTCCCTGGTCTCATTTAATTTGAGTACCAGTACAATCAACATTTCTACCTTATATTGCAAAAATTGCACAATAGTAATTTAAACAATCCATAAATCATATGTAGTAATCATCAAAATTTTAACAGAATAATAATTTAGTAATCACATTTTAATTACTAAAATTTTAGAAGAATAACAACTTAGTAATTTAATTACTAAAATTTTAGCAGAATAACTTAGTAATCATAATTTAATTATCAAAATTTTAACAGAATAATAACTTAGTAATTACATTTTAATTATTTAAATTTGAGCAACATAACAACTTAATAAAAATTAAAGTTTAGCATCAAACATTATAACAGTATAAAGAGAACATAATTAAACTTTATCTATTGAAAGGTTTAAGGGAAAACCTTTCCTACCAACATGTAAAGTGGTTATAATTTAGAACCAACTTCACTCTCCCTATTACCTCTTTAAGTAGCTTCAAAGGAGGAGAAAAGTTGATGGTAATGTTGACTCCAAGCCCCTAGGAAGAGGGCTTTCTTAAGTGATGAAAAACTAGCAAAATTTTGGTATGATAATGAAGATTTTTTTTTTTTTATGGTGGGTGAGACTCCTCTTGAGTGTTTCGGCTAGCTTAAGGAGGAAGAGGATGTTGAGAAATCTGTCCCAAATGAGGCTATTTATAGAGGAAGAAGTGGCTTAGGTGTCTAACAAGTGACATCATGCATTATGTCATAAATCAAGTTTTTTTTTTAATTTAATTAGAGGGACACATATTCAAAAGTAGGAAGTGAGTCACCTATGCTAGGCTACGATGTATGGCATGCTTAGGTGTCTCTAAATATCAATGTTTATTCTTTCTGCAATTGAATCAATTGGTACCGATAAAATTACCTAAACTTAGATAAATTAGCTTTTAATATCAAATAATGAATTTTAATGTAGAACTTGACATATACCTTATTTTTCATCAAAAATTAATTTCTAATAATTTAATTTAATTTTTATTAATTTATTTATTTTGTATTTTTGAGTTAAAAATCATATTAATTCCATTTTCATTCAATAAATGGAAATTTTTTATGAAAATTATTAATTATTTTACCTAAAAATGAACTAAGATTATCATTTTCATCATTTTTGGATGTCAAACTAATACTAGTTTGGTTTAATAGACTTTAAAATTATATTTTAATATATATGACATGATTCCAAGCTCAAATTGATATTTTATTATCAATTGAATCTTTTTTTCTCATGCCAGTCCTTAATATTGAGAAATTAGGACAAAATTGTCATTTTCTCATTTTTTCAGGTTCCATCTCGAAAAAATTATTAAAAATTACAATTAGATAGTTCTTGACATTTTGAGCACAATAGTAGGAATAGAATTTTGAGATTCCTTCTCGATTTTTAGAAATAAATAATCAAATATTAGAAAAATAGTTGAAAAATTGAAGTAAGGGTGTTACAGAGAGTTGTTGGAGGTTGAAGATCATACCTAAAATTTAGGAGCAATTTTGTGTCATTATCAAACAATGGACCCACTACAGTTAGCTAAATTCACATGGATTAGCCGAATTCAACTGTCAGAATTAGCTGAATTAGTGCAAAGTTAGCTGGATATGTATCAAGATTAGCTGAATAGGTGTCAAGATTAGTTGAAGCAGTGTAAAATTAGCTAAATGAGTTCCAAACCATGTTTTAGGATTAAGTAGAAAAATGTGGTTCACCAGAGTATTTAAATTCCTAGCAATATAAATAGGCCTTGTATTTAATTTTAGAACACACCAATCAATCCAATCAACCCATTTATCTTAATTTTATTTACAGATTTTATATATCCGTTATTTTCCTGCAAACCCAATCTACTTCTTCTCTTTTTCATTTACACTAAGCACTTTCCGGAGTAGCTTTGACACCCATAGCCGAGAGACAGATTCCCACTCTCGACGAAATCGTCTGAATTATTATGGGACATTGTTGGAGCAACTCTAGTCAAGCTATTCGGCTAAGTTGTTTCACGTGACAACAACTATCAGTCTCTAACATAAAATAATTTTGAAAAGTAATTAATATATTATTAACGTGGAACTTTCATACCGTTCTTGTAAGGAAAAAAACAAAAAATAACAACCTAACTTTCACATTGGATTAAACGAGATTGATTGGAATGAAGAACGTTGCAGAAAAATATGACATAAGTTTTAGAATCCATAAAATAGACTTTTCGTTCAGATGTTAAGATTTTGGCGATATGCCTTGAACTTGTATCATAGAAAAAGTATAATTACTAAAGCACATTTCCATGTCTTCCACGATCATTTATGAATATAGGTAACATGTAAAAATAAGTATAAATTAAAAGTATTTAAGAGAAACTAAGTTTCATTAATGGAATAATATTTTATTGACAATAAAAAATAAATTAAAATATAATAATATATAAGTATTTAGATTTTTTAATTGTGAAAAAATTACATTTAATTGCTAAAATATTATTTTATTCTAATTTGCAAATATCTTTATAGTGTTAGAAAATTTTACTTACTTTACAAGTGTTTGGTTGGATTGTCTCTAAACTTATCTTAAAAATTTTATCTTTCAATCGATAGATATTGGATAAAATATGTAAACTATCTTTAAATACTATAACTTATAGCTGTAAAAACCCATGATAGATAAATCAGTACAGCTCTAAATGAATATGCATAAAGTCAATGAACCTATCGAATATCGATTGAATGCTTAGAAAATAATGCGAAAAAAGAATGCACCAATTAATGCATGCCTACTCAAATTCAAATTTAAAGTTAAGAGATTAAAATAAAAAAGAAAGAAATAGTAAGGATGTATAATTACATAAAGTGATCATAATCGATTATAATTGAAATTTCATGTTGTTAAATTGAAATTGAAATCAAAATTTAATTACGAAAAGTATTTTAAATCAAATAAAATCGAGTTTGAAAGTCAAGTGATTAAAATGACAAAAAAATTACAATGACTTATAATTATCTATAACTATAATAAAGTAGATATCTTCTTTTGGTCTCTACTTTTTATTAGACTATTAATATATCCTTTAATTACTCTCTAAATTATCCACTACTTTATTCTTTAACTACTCTCTAAATTATTTACTACACCCTCTCTCTCTTTTATTTTATTTTTATTTTTAAAAATTTAAGAGAGACAAGGAGTGTCTCTCCTTCCCTTAGATAAATATATATAATTACTTAAACTGATAGTTTATATAAAAGGAAATTTAAGTGAAATTTCATCTTTATATATTGAAATTGAATTAAAATTTAATTATAAAAGAAAATAAAATCAAAGTTGAAATATGCAGGTGCTACCATTTATATTAATAATAGTAATTAAATTCAAATTTGATTGACAATATTTAAAAATCTAAGATGAATTAATATAAAAAATTAAGTAAAAGATACTTTAAATAGTAAGGTAAATGAAATGTATTAGAGAGATTTTTGCGTAGAAAGTGACACCTGTAAAAGATTTTCAATAAATATAATATAGATTGTATATATTATAATTTTTATTTTAAAAGGGCATATATTATAGATTATAATTTATCAATATAGATATATTATAAATTTTAGAATATATTATGTAACTCTATAATTAAGACGAGGATGTTAAATGGCCTCAAAATTCTTTATATTATGTAATTGCAGTTATGGACTACAAGCTAAGACCAAAAGGTACGGACAAAATTTTTAAGACTAAAAAACAGAGTAAATCAGTGTTTAAAAGTGTAATGCGTTATTATATTAATCCTTGAAATTAAGAAAGTTTTAAATACGTTTGTAAAATTTCTAGTTGTCTCATTTAAGTCTCTAATTTAAACACTTATTGTCATTTTAATCCTTACATATTAAGAGTGTACACTGGTCGGGTTGGGCCGGGTTTGACTAAACCCGTTACTTGACCCAATTAAAATAACATGTGTTGAATTGGGTTGGGTTTATGTTTTTTTTTTTGTCAGACCCAAACCAAGCCAACCCGGTCATTAACAGGTTGGTTTAGGTAGGTCAATCAGGTTCGTGTATTTAAAATTTTGTTAAATTTTTTAAAAGTTGTATTTTTTTTTACAAATTTTGACACATTATAAAAATATCATATTTAGTGCTATGGTCTTTTTTTTTATCTAATAAAATAAAATCTTTATTATTAACAATGAAGACTTCTATTATATTTCTTTATTACGATAAGTGATTATCATTATTTAACAATGATAATTTTTACCTTCAACGGGTTAGGTTCATAGGTCCGTAAATCAAAACCTGTTACCCAACCTGTACTTGAACGGGTTGGGTTGGATGTGACCCAAACGTTCAAAAAATTGAATCAAATTAATTGGGTCGGTTCGGGTTAAAAGATTACCCGTACCCGTAAACAACATAGATAAATATTATCACTCAAGTCATGTATTTTTTTTCAAATTTTCAACTAATATGATTAATGGATTGCACTTTCAAGACTTGAAATTTCTTTGGTTGATGTGGGGTTATTCCAACCTAATCACTGGTCTCGAGTTAGAGTGTTCGATATGCAATTGAATAACCATTGGTACACCCTTCTCTACTCCAACAATCCTACTAACCCCTATCATTTCTCTTTATCTCTCTCTTTCTCTCAATAAATATCAAATAACTTCTTGCTGTACACCAATCATTTTTTAATATTAATTTAGTAATTAAATGAGGATTGAATTTTAAAAAACCTGTTTTATTCTATACGCGTTTTTGTATCCATCTAGAGAATTGAATTGAATAATTATTTATTTAACGGGAGAGATCAGTTTTGAAGCGTCTGTGGAAGCAAATTAACTAGAAATTCTCATTTGCATGCCGCAGACCGTTTACTTTAAGAGGGAAGTGTCAAATCTTAAAGGAAGAATAAAGAGTGGCCATTAATTCATATTATGTGTGGATCTTATTCTATTCATCTCAATAATGGGTTTCAGCGGCCCTGCAAACTTGTTCTTTGTTTTGTTCATACTGTGTTGTTATGTGTTGGACGTTGTTATTGCCAAGGACATGTACACCATGACATCTTCTCAATCCATCAAGGACCCTGAAACTCTAAGGTCCAAAGATGGTAACTTCACCTTGGGCTTCTTCACCCCTCAAAACTCCACAAACCGCTACGTTGGAATTTGGTGGAAGTCTCAGTCCACAGTCATATGGGTTGCTAACAGAAACAAACCACTGAATGATTCTTCTGGAATTGTTACAATATCCAAAGATGGCAATCTTGCGGTGCTGAATGGACAGAAACACGTCATTTGGTCATCAAATTCAAATGTGTCCAACAGAACATCCAATAAAAGTTCAGAGTTTCAAGACTATGGTAAGCTTGTGCTCACGGAAACCACAACAACGGTAAACATCTTATGGGATAGTTTTCAGCAACCTTCAAATACATTATTGCCCGGCATGAAACTTTCCAGCGATAGAAGAACTGGTATGAAAGTAGAACTTACATCATGGAAAAGCCCTTCTAATCCCTCTGTTGGAAGCTTCTCTTCCGGTGTTGTTCAAGGCATAAATGTAATTGAACTGTTCATCTGGAATGAAACTCGACCATACTGGCGCAGCGGTCCATGGAATGGTGGGGCCTTTACAGGGATATCGGACATGTCATCGTATCTTAATGGTTTCAAAGGTGGGGATGATGGGGAAGGAAATACAGATATCTATTACACAATACCAAGTGGATCAGTTTTTTTTATGTTTGTCTTGAATTCACAAGGCCAATATGAACAAACACTGTGGGATGATGAGAAGAAAGAAATGGAAGTTACATGGACTAGTCTAGTAACGGATTGTGATGTTTATGGTATATGTGGGTCGTTCGCAATCTGTAATGCACAGAGCAGACCAATATGCAGCTGTTTGAAAGGGTTTGAGCCAAGAAGCAAAGAGGAATGGGAAAGTCAAAACTGGACTAGTGGATGCTTTAGGAGCACACGCTTGCAGTGTGAAAGGGTCAAAGATCAAAACGCAAGTACGGATACAAAGGAAGATGGGTTTTTGAAACTGCAGATGGTTAAAGTTCCAGATTTTCCAGAAGGGTCTCCTGTTGAGCAAGACATATGCAGAACTCAATGCCTGGAGAATTGCTCTTGTGTTGCGTATTCTCACAATGAGGGGATTGGTTGTATGTCTTGGAGTGGGAATCTACTGGACATGCAACAATTCTCAAGTGGAGGACTTGATCTGTATGTTCGTGTAGCCCATACTGAACTTGAACTTGGTATGTTACATCTGCTTAAACATTTAAAACATAGTTTCTTTTAACTGAATTCCTTATATTTTAAATTTAAATTTTCCCTTCATTACAGATAAAGGGGCAAACAAAACAATCATCATTACAATTACAGTGATAATAGGAACAGTCATCATCATTTTTACTTGTGCATATGTCATGTGGAGGACTTCCAATCACCCAGGTAAGACACCATCTTAAGTTTACTTGTTATTGGTAAAGGATCTAAGCTTACATTATGTTTCTCACTCCAGCTAAAATATGGCACTCAATTAAGTCAGCAACGAAAAGCAACAAAAAAGGTTTACTACATTTTAACTATAGTGAACCACCAGAACATACAAGCAACAAAGTATTTGAAGAACTGTCACAAGCTAAACTCCAGGAGCTGTTACTGTTTGATTTCGAAAGGGTTGCAACAACCACAAACAACTTCCACCTGTCCAACAAACTTGGGCAGGGTGGTTTTGGTCCAGTGTACAAGGTACCTTAAAACAAAGTTATGGTAATGAATCCATTACATATAGTTGTGCTCTTAATATATTTTTTTTTCCAGGGGAAATTGCAAGATGGTCAGGAAATAGCAGTTAAAAGACTTTCTAGAGCATCTGGACAAGGTCTAGAAGAATTCATGAATGAAGTAGTGGTGATTTCCAAGCTTCAACACCGCAATCTTGTAAGACTTCTTGGCTGTTGCATTGAAGGGGAGGAAAAGATGTTGATTTATGAATACATGCCAAACAAAAGTTTGGATGTGTTTATCTTTGGTTAGTTCTTTGATCCCTCCCTTAGTATTTGTCTCATATCCAATTCCAAACGTTTATGTTTTTCTTTATTTAGCACACATAAAATATGTCAGTTAGATATAAACAATCATTTCAAAACTAGAGAGTTTTCTTGAAAGCACGCTAATCATGGTATTTAGATGACTCAGCTTCATAACTTACTCTTCTAATATTATGTTCACAATAATATAATGTTACCCCTACTTTTTAGATCCATCAAAAAGTAAACTCCTAGATTGGAGGAAGCGCAGTAGCATAATAGAAGGAATAGCTCGAGGATTGCTTTATCTTCACAGAGACTCTAGACTAAGAATCATACATAGAGATTTGAAGACAAGTAATATCCTGTTAGATGAAGAGCTGAATCCAAAAATATCAGACTTTGGTATGGCTAAAATCTTTGGAGGGAGCGATGATCAAGCAAATACTAACAGGATTGTTGGAACCTAGTAAGTATGCTTTCCTTGTCCAATATTACAAGTAAAATAGTTGGAGAATCAATATTTTTACATTTGAATGCAGTGGCTATATGTCCCCTGAATATGCAATGCAAGGACTGTTTTCAGAGAAATCAGATGTCTTTAGCTTTGGTGTTTTGGTACTAGAGATTGTTAGCGGAAGAAAAAACTCAAGCTTTTATGACGATGAGCATGCTCTTAGCCTGTTAGGATTTGTAAGTCTCAACAATTTACTTGACTCATTTATAGGAACGTTTGCCTTATGCTGCTGAAACAACTTTCAAACGTTAACTTTCTTTTTTCTTTTTTCATTTTAGGCCTGGATACAATGGAGGGAAGGCAATACATTGTCTTTAATAGAACTAGGACTATATGATCCTAGTCATCATAAAGATATTTTAAGGTGCATACATATAGGACTTCTATGTGTACAAGAACTTGCTGTAGACAGACCCCCAATGGCTTCAGTAATTTCTATGCTCAACAGTGAGGTTGCGTTTCTTCCTCCTCCAAGTCAACCCGCATTCATCCTGAGGCAAAATATCTTGAATTCAGTGTCAACTAACGAAAGTCATAGAGTTTGCTCCACCAATACTATTAGTATTACAGATATCCATGGTAGATAGTAAAATAAGAGCTCTAGGAAAGATGAATCATGTATACCTTTACTCAATATAATTGTACCAACGATTATAAACTAGTGTGCAAAACAGCAATTTTAACATTTATTGATAGAGAGGTCAACTCTTTAAATAAATCTCACTATCTCGAGAAATTAGTCTCTGACTCTTAGCAAGAAAATATCTTGAAGAAGATAAAACACCAGAGAGATTTGCATTAATGGGTCATAGCCAATACAAGTGAACTTGACATATCTAATCCAAAACCTTAAGGTATTAAGTTTATGAGTTTTTGACACTTATATGTTGTTCAACATACCCATCTCTAGGGGTGTAAACGAGTCGAATCAAGCTGAATACTTAAAGCTTAGGCTTGACTTGTGAAAAAAATTGGTTGTTCAATGTTGACTCATTTATTTAAACGAGCCTAATTAAAAGTTTGAGCTTGGTTTGTCTAAAAAACATAGGCTTAAATATTTTTTTTGGTCCTTTATCTTATTACTAAAATTCGTTTTGGTCTTTAATCTTTTAAGAGATTTATTTTAGTCTTTTAACTTTCAAATTTGAGTCAATGTTGTCCTTTCGTTAACAGTAATCATTTTTGATTTTGGGGCACGATTTTGAACCCTTTTTTATCGATTCAAGACCTGAAACTTATTTCATTAGATTTACTTATATGAAATTTATGAAACCTGACTAATGTTCGAACTAAAAAGGGCCATAAATATGGTAAAAAATGCATGAAAAGTGAGTCCTATGAGCAATCAAAAAACTAGAAACACTACTGCCACTGGCCATGGGTATCCCACATGATAGCTACTTGGCACACAGTTAGTATTGGTAGACATGTATAAAATATGCTAGTATTACTAGTGTTTTTACTTTTTTATTTTTTTTAAAATGGATAAAAAGTGACACGTGTAGAATATGTTAGTACTAACATTTTTACTTTTTTATTTATTTTCTTTAAAAAAAAAACACTAGTTTTTTAATTTTTTTTAAATTGAGAAAAAACTAATTAATAGTATTAGCGTTTTTGTTTTTTACATTTTTTTTTTTTTTTACAATTGGTTTGTTTTCCATCGTATAGTATCTAAAGATGAATTCAGTCAAACATGTCATGTCTAATAAGTTCAGACCTGTATCATGGGAATTGTGAAAGTGCAGTCTTTCTACTACCAGTTTCAGCACAACCCAATAGATCCCTTCCACTGATCGAAGTTGGCCAGGTGTATTCATGGTAAGCAACATCCTTCATGATACTCATTTGCAGACACCGCGACAAAGAAATTCACAATTGTACACACATTTGCAATAAATCAATAACAGCTACAAAAATCAGTACAGATAGCTCATAATTACCTAGAAGAAATATGAATATGATTCAATATTAACAAAATTGAATAGCATATCTGTAAACCATTCTATTAGTGCAAGCACAGGAGGAGAGTCAGATCCAACAGTTACATCAAGATTAAGCCTGATTTAAAAAAAATAAATATAAATAGTGCTAGCGAAGCGTTTTCTGTTTTAAAAAAAAAAAACATTGAAAACTCTAGTAATATTAGGATATTTTACACCTGTCACCTTTTTTTTTGTTTTTAAGAAATAGAAACGTAAAAACACTAGTAATACTAGCTTATTTCACACATGTCCACCAACACTATCAACTGTGTATCAAGTGGCTACCACGTGAGATATTCCAGTGATAGTAGCGTTTTCTGAAAATGCTACTGCAACTGGAATATCTCACATAACAGTCACTTGTCATTTTTCGGAATTAAATTAAAAAAATAACAAAAAAGCAGACGTGAAATTGAAAATGTTAATTTAACTAACATTTTTCAACTTTGACCAACTCACTTTGATAATATGTTTCAAAAAAATATAAAATCAATAAATAATTATTAAAAGTGACCTAATTTGACTAATCAGCCTTTCTTTCTCCTTCTCCTTCCTTGGTCGTGACCCACCTCCCCCTTCTCCATATCATCTTTTACTTTCATACTCTTAGAAAAATCTAAGTTGAAAAAAATCTAGTGGCAAAGTTTGAAGAGGAAAGCATTCTAAGGAGGTTTAGTTACTTGATTTGGTGGCTTTGATTCAAGCTTTAGGTAAGATTTTCTTTCACGTGCCTTTCCTTTTCCTCTTGGTCGTGTAGGCCCCTTCTTCTCATCACTTCATTTTCTTGATCTCCTGCTCACTTTGGATTTGTTTTGTTGGTTTCCTTGGTTTCCACATGGAAAAGAGTTTTAAGAAGCTAAAGTTTGAATCTTTCTTGTCCACCCACCATTTTCTTCTACATTCCAAGAAGCTTCATGGCAGTAAGGGAAGCTCTTCTTCACCGTGGTCCACGAAATTTTGCATGATTTGGTATGGATATGGAACTATCTTGGGCCAAATAAAATGGTGCTTGCTACCCCATATTGTTTTTTTTGTTGAATTATGAGACTTTATAAGTTAAATAGCTTGAAAATACATAAAACTCCAAAAATAACCAATAAATATGCAGACAAAAGTTTTAGTGAATCTCTTACTATTTTGGACTCTTGGATGGCTGTTGGATATTGTGAGAACCATTGTCTTGAAGATAATTGAGAAGAAATTGTTCGATATTGAATGTGTGTATATATTTTACGAATAACAATTATTAAAAATAAGTAACTTTAGTCAAATCTAAAATAAATCATGATGATTTATTTTAAATAATATTTAAGGATAAAAATTAAGAAATAAATTATCTCTCTCTCTCTCTCTCTCTCACACACACACACATATATATATCAACTTATATTCATTATATTAATATGTATTTGAATTTTTTATTTTAAAAAATTTTTTATAAAATAATTTTTTAAATAATAAAATATAACAAATTTTTTTATGTATATTTTAACATATGTGTGTGTGTGTGTATACGTTTTAAAGTTTTTAATAAATACTTTTTATTTAAAAATAAATTATATATATATATATATATATATATATATATATATATATATAGAGTGAGAGAGAGAGAGAGAGAGAGATTCAGATGAAAAATCATCTTTTTAATGAATTTATATTTCTTTTATTAAATTTAATAAATATAATGTGTCATTGTTTTCAAAATCAGACCGGACAGGCCAGTGCAATTAGAGCCGGTTTAGTGACTAGTCCATTAATTCTAAAAAATCGACTCATGTCAAAACTTGTAAGAACCACTAAAGTATCAATTGAGCCAATTCAAGATTGGTTCAAAAAACTAGTTTGAGTTGGTATTTTTCAAAATTTTCTATTTTTGAATTTTGATTGTTTTATATTTTTAATTTAGTTTGAAATACTTTTTAGATAAATTAAAACATATATTTAAGGATTACACATAGGTATAAATTATTTTGTCAATTATTATTAATTTTTTATCTCATAAAATCATAAAATTTAGTCATTTATATTAAGAGTTTAATGGTTATACACTGACAGTGTAAAGTAGTTTTACATTGTCATCTAATTAAAAATCACCATTTATTGTAAGTTTGTTGACTTTTATAATAAATACTTTAAAAGTCATATTAATGGTGATTCCTGATTGAATGATAGTGTAAAACTTTTTATACTGACAATATATGACTATTAAACTCTTATATTATTTTACATTTTTTACATCTTATTTTTTTACTTAAAATATTTTATAATATTAAAAAATATAAATTTAATTATTACCGATTTGATTATTAGCCTTGATTAAATTAATAAACCATGAATAAGTGTTTTTACTGATATATATAGATATTGATATTTTTTTTTGTTTACGTGATATATATAGATATTGATATTTAGATATAGATAATAGTTAAAGTGAGATACTGAGATGCCAATCTAGTAAATAAAATCCCCTATTATTGATGAGCATACTTTATTTGATCCCATATCTTGAGAGAATTACACATTAAACACGCGACGGTCCGCGTTTGAATACATTGCGGTCTACTTGGACAAGGATAATGTCATCAAAAAGCATCAAATTCATTGTTCCATATTAGCTGCCTTTAATTTCCAGGTTATCCGCGTGTATGCATATGAAAAAAATATCTTTTTAAATTGGACGATTAAATACTTCTGGATACCCTAGATTAATAGTCATTATTTTTCTAAAATTTAACAAATAAAAGTAAATTAGTAGTTAAATTGGTGAAATTGTACCAACGTGATACAATGATTATGTTTCTAAGTTTTAAAATACAATATTAGAATAGAAATAACCACAAAAAAATACAAGAAGGATGTTTAAATTATATGTTCAAAAACATTTTACACTAAAACCCTTATGAAAAGCAAAAGCATATGTTCAAAAAGACTGGAAAACTACCAACATTATATTGGTTTTAGTAGAATTGGACTTGGATTTCTTAAGCAAGATTTAGAGTTTGAGTTTTGTAGAAGTAAAAAACATTGTTATGAAGAAAAGATACTATTAAAGGTAGTTAGTCAAGTTCTCTAGCAAAAAGTAGTCATTGACAAGGTCGGTATATATTTTACGCCAATGATATAGTAACTCAAAAAAGACTAGAAAACTAAGAGATGAAAAGTTTGTCGACAAACAATCGGACGTCTTGAATGTTTAGAGTTGACTTAGCAATTGGAGAAAAGATTTCTAAATTAATATAAATTAAGAAAAAAAAGGCAATTTTAAGTAAATCTCATAGCTTAACCTATGTTTGTTAAATATGTGTTATTATTATTATTATTATTATTATTATTATTATTATAAATGAAAATAATATTTGGGAATATAAAATACACATATATGGTGATTTAAGGTACTTATTATAAAAGTTAACAAACTTACCATATATGACAATTTATGATTAGATGACAGTGTAAAACTCTTTTACACTATCGGTGCATAAATTATTTACTCTTTTTCTAAACATTTTTTCTTTTTTTTGTAATTTCATTTGATGGGGTGTAAATTGTGAAGAAAGAAAAGAAGAAAAATAAAACCAAAGTACAACTTCTCTTGTTTAAAACTAGTAGAATATAGTGAAAAAAAAAAATTATTACTTGTGAGTATAGTTTTGAAAATTAGACCAAACTAGCCGGTTCGATTGATCTGACTGAAAACTGGTCTAATGAATGGTTTGTTAGCACAAAAAAATCAGACGATTTCAGAACCGGTGAGAACCAGTCAAACTAATTTAGAACTAGTGAAAACTGGTCAAAATCCAGTACACAAAACTAGTTTGAACTAGTGTTTTCAAATTTATTTATTTATTTATTAAAATTTAATCTAAAACATTTTTAAGATAAATAAAACACGTATTTAAAAAGAATTATAAATAGATATAAAATAATGTTTTATTTTAGTTTTTAGTATTATAAAGTTATGATATTATATTTATTTAATATTATTTAATTATTATTATCATTTTATTAATACCGGTTCAACTATAGTTGAACCATGATTGAATTATTAAATCTTACACCAATGCCTTGACCCGTTCAATGATCGGTCTCACAAGCATTGCTCTCAAAATCTTCTCCCAAAAGGAGAGTTTTTATTATGTGACAAAAATATTCTTATTTGGATATTTGTTTTATTATATTATAAAGGTTTAACTAGCATAAATATATGTTCTAACTTCATTCTTTTTTTCCAACTAAATAAGTAGAAAAAAGAACGTAATTTTTCTCCTCAAATTTATATTATTTCTCTTAATTAAGCAACCAAAATAAATTATTTATTTTTTCTTCTATAGTATTTCTTTCCGCCTTATATCTTCCTTCCTTATTTATTCACATATTCAAAAGAAAAGGGATAGAGTTGTGCTGTGACAAACAGAGAATTTATTATAAAATGACTTCCTTTTAACAATGACATCAAGCAAGACAAATCTTTTTCTACTTTGAAATTGATGATGGACAACTTTCAACTTGAAAATTATAATGTGGAAAATATATATAAGATTTTGACAATGGCAAACTAGCTTTGACTCAACGTGACTTTTCTCCTTCATTGGTGATGAAAAAATAAATAAAAATAAAACTAATTCTATTTGATACTATGAGGCATCCGAAGCGAATTAGTGAACTACAGTTGGGTTAGGCGCACAATCACCCTTGGGCCGTCATGGGTCTGTGTCTAATTAAATTAGGTTAGGTTTCTAATGGATTAAAAAGTTTAAAATCGAACACACTCATTACAACTCGGGCCTGCTATTTTCACCCATTTTTTTTCATAAGTTCACTCTCTACTTTATCAAAAAAGAGTGGAATCTCTATTTTTTCCTCACTCCTTTTCCCTTCTTCTCACCCCACCCATTACTTTATCAATGAAAATATATTTTGCTGTGTCAATTTTTTTTTAAAAAAATAATATAATGAAAACATGTTTTTGTTATATAATTAATTTGCCATATAAGTTACTTTTTTTTAAAAGTTACCTTTTCATATCAAATCAATTATGATATAAATTATTATTTTTAATTAAAATTAAATTAATTACAATACAAGTTACCATTCTTAATAATAATCGAATTTATTATGATGCAAATTATCCTTTTAATAATATCATAAATAATTTAATTATTATTAAAAAGAATAATTTGCATCATAATTAATTTGATTATTATTAAAAATGATAACTTGTATTGTACCTTTTTTAAAATTGTATCATAATTAATTCAATTACTATTAAAAGGGTAATTTGTGTCGTAATTAATTCGATTACTATTAAACATGGTAACTTCTAATGTAATTAATTTAATTTCAATTAAAAAAAATAATTTGTATTATAGTTAATTAGATTATTATTAAAAAAAGTAAATTGTATCGTAATTAATTTAATTTTAATTAAAAAATTAATTGTATATATTGAAAGGTAACTTTAAAAAAAAAAAAAACTTATATTCCAAATTAATTACATGAAAACATGTTTTTGTTGTGTATCATTTTACATGAAAGTTGTCCATCATTGATTTCAAGTTGTAATTATAAACATGTTTCCGTGGTGTATTGTAAAAAGGAGGCACATGCCTTAAGTGGTTTCAGTTATTGCCCACATGCTCCACTGACTCTTGGAGGGACCTTAGGCATAAATTCAGCATCTCCTTCGCTACAAGCAAGGCTTAGCCTTAGACTAAAGTTGATTTGAAGAGGATCCGCCAAGAAGATGATAAGTCACTCCGGAATTACATAGCCTGGTTTAACCAGGAGGCCATGTCAGTTGAATCTCTCCTGCCTAGTGTTATGCTAAAACCAAAAAAGGATGGAGTTAGTGAGGGCTCCCTGTTTCACTTTTCCATCTCCAAGTATGTCCCGACTTCTTTGTAAGAGTTCTTGTGGAGAACAGAAAAGTACATAAGTTACGAGAATGTCATAGAGGCCAACAAGATAAAAGACCATGATGATGCTCCTCAGCAGAAAATTGGTTCAAAGTCAGATAAGCCATCTTGGTCTGAAGGGAAGGTCCTACTGTCCAAGTACGAAGAGTACACCCACTCAATACATCTCGAAGTCGGATCCTCAACAAGGTGCTGCATGCTGGAGTTTCAAGATGAAAGGGCTGAAGTTCCCTATGCCAATAAAACCTAGGCCGGGCCTAGATAAGTCAAAGTATTGCAGATTCCACATGGTCTCAAGAGCCACAAGACTGATGATTGCATTCAGGGTGAAGGTTAGTTTTGTCCTTTCCGTTCTTCTTAACATTCCTTTTCATCCAAACCTTATTTTTGCAATATTGCCGGCTAGCACTTGACACAATACAATATCTAGTAATATATATTTTTTAGTTCACATCATAAGTTTAGAAATTGTGGCTGCTATTCTTTATTTTATTTTTCTAGGAGTTATTTCTGTGGAATTAATTACAAAATATTTAGTGTAGAAGATTTGAAAAACTGTAATTGACATACTTGGATTTCTTTATAATTATGCTTACTTCTGCAGTTTTATCATTCCAGGCCTTCCAATAAATTTATCATTTGTTTATTGGTGTGTCTGATCTAGTGATCCTTAAAAAGTCAAAACCGACTTCTTATCTCATTTGCATTATTGTAATGTTAACTGGGTCTGAGGACGCAAATCATATAAGCAGCCAGAAACTCACGTTTTTATTCTGTCTTTAAGAAATTGGGAATTTCTTATTATTTTGTGTCACTCTTCGTGCTGAGAAAGAAAAATGTTAATATTAAAAATGCTTTTGATTGCGTGTGGAGCAAGAAAAGCAGCCACTTACTATATGATTCTTTCTTTTCTAAGGGTTATGTGGGATTTGGGTTGATTTTCTTTTAAAAATCTGTTTCTTTTGTTTTTAATTCAATTCTCAGTGCTTTGATTGTGCATTTTGCATTAGAAGCAGGCACTGCTGTTTTGCTAGTTTACTCTCAGTATGGAGGTCAAAAGCACAAACCATATAGAGGCAGGCATTGATTTCAATTATGACAGGACAGCTGAAATAAAAGCATTTGATGATTCAAAAACTGGTGTTAAAGGTCTTGTAGATTCTGGGGTGAAAAAGATCCCTCGCATGTTCCATTCTGGCATTGACATAACCGAAAACGTAGCCAGTGACTCCGAGTTGGGTGTTCCTGTCATAGATCTTGAAGACATACACAACAACCCGGCTCTGCGTAGAGTAGTTGTCACCAAAATTCGAAGTGCATGCCAGGAGTGGGGATTTTTCCAAGTGATCAATCATGGAATTCCAATTAGTGTTACGGATGAGATGATTGATGGAATCCGAAGGTTTCATGAACAAGATACTGATGTAAGGAAACAGTTTTACACTAGAGATTTAAAAAAGACAATTCTATATTACTCCAATACTAGCCTGTACCGAGACAAATTTGCTAACTGGAGAGATACAGTTGGATGTTCTATGGCTCCTAATCCACCCAAACCAGAGGAATTGCCTGCGGTATTTAGGTAATGAGTTAGTACTTTTTTATATTTTACAGTGGTTTACAATTTTGCGATGATGGTTTTCCTTTTTCTTTGTATTTTTTAATTACATATCTAGATGCTTGCCTATTTATATATTACAAGGAAAACATTTTTTCAAGTAACTCAAGTTATTCAATTATTAATTTCATGTTTGATATATCGTTTTTCAAAGAATTGGTCACTTGTGCACGTCAGTCTCAGAAATTGTTAAACTATTTGAATTCTTGATGAATTGTTTATGTACATGCAGAGACATAATTATTGAATATTCCAAGAAAACAATGGCACTGGGTTGTACAATTTTTGAGTTATTGTCAGAGGCTCTTGGCCTTAATCCATCTTATCTCAAAGAATTGAGTTGTGATGAAGGACTTTTCATTCAGGGTCATTACTATCCACCTTGCCCTGAACCTGAATTAACTATGGGAACCTCCAAGCACAGTGATATTTCCTTCATGACAATAGTTCTACAAGACCAATTGGGTGGTCTTCAAGTTCTTCATGAGAATCAATGGTTTAATGTTCCTCCTGTGCATGGAGCTCTTGTTATAAACATAGGAGATCTTCTACAAGTAAGTATTAGAATGGTAAAAATACTTCTTCTTGTCCTTTATATAAGAAACAAATGAGAACAATTTCTTGGTTCAAATTATAAGAAACATATACCTAGTTTTAAATATATTAATTGCTAATTTTTTTTATACCCTTAGTTTATTGTGACTAGTGTTATTAAATATAATTACCAAACAATTTAATTCTATGGATATTTTTCAAATAAAATTTAAATTTATGATATCATTATTTAAATTTAATTAATTTAACTACTTTCATTGATCTTGATGAATTACGTATTTGTTTCTTATATATAGGATTGGAGGTAGTATAATGTAATGACTCTCGTTTTCACCTTGGTGCTTTTCTAGGATTGTTGTTGACTTTTGATTAACATGGGAAAACAATGCTTTGAAAGTTGAAACTATGGGCCTCGGTGCCACGGATAATATCAAGTTTTATTCTCCACTTACGCATGTGATTAAATACAATGAACCTCTTTGATATTTATCTTCATGGATACAGTTTGTGAGGAGTATATTTATTAATTTCCTATCTATTTTTGCAGCTTGTAACGAATGACAGTTTTGTTAGTGTTTATCACCGGTCTTATCAACTCATGGAGGGCCAAGAGTTTCGGTAGCCAGCTTCTTTAACAATTCGCATGATGCTAAAGGTACATCAAAGGTTTTTGGTCCTATTAAGGAATTATTATCAGAAGAAAACCCACCAATCTATAGGGACACTACCATAGGAGAGATCATGGCACACCATTTTGCTAAGGGGCTTGATGGGAACTATGCCTTGCAGCCTTTCAGGCTGTGAGATGAACAAATTTCGACCTAAAAAAGAACTTGATAAAATTGATGCACTCCTGATTCTCATGGAGGTGGCTATAATGTGTTATTTCTTGTGCCTTTTAGTGTATTAATTTTCCATAACAAATTACGTTTCTATAGCAGCAGCAGCAGCATCAAGTTCACCAGACAGAATAAGATAAATTATGTTAGTAGTTCACATTTAATATACCACCTCTCTTATATTTTTTTTCCCCTTCTCATATTAATAACGCAAGAAGGCATGGAGAAGAATTCAAACACACACATACATGAAAAGAAGAAGAAGAAAAAGAAGAAGAAGAAGAAGAAAGATTTGATTTCTTTAGGAGTTTAATAGGCATGTGTTATCAAGGCAAAAGTTTTTGCATTATAAACCAATCAGAAATCATATTTGATATAACTTTTAAGATAGTTATTATAAAAGTAAAAAAAAAAACTTGCTATATATGGTGGTTTGTTATATATTATTTATTCTTTCTTAAGTTTAATAAGCATGCATTGTCAGTGTAAATTTTTACTATCAACTAATTAGAAATTACTTTTGGTATGATGGTTAAGATAGTTATTATAAAGGTAAACAAATTTACCATATATAACATTTTGTGATTGGATAACAATGTAGGATATACTTTAGAGGATAAAATATGGAATGACGATGGCTAGTTGAAAAATCAATGATTAAGATTATAATAGAATAAATGTATATATATAATAAACTATTATGAAGTTGATATGATTTTAAACGCCGATGATTTTATCACTCTTTACCTTCTCTCAAGTGCATCCAACACTTTAAAGGAGACTAGTCCAAAAATATCTACTTGTACTGGTTTTTTTTGGTACAAGGGGCCAAGGAAGGGAAGGGAAGGAAATGAGAAAGGGGAAAAATGCATTACAAGGACTTAAACTCACACGTTCACAATTCATGTTCCATAACTTAACTAAGCTCATTCAAGGGGACCAACTAGTACCAAATCTAATTTTAAAGAGTTACATCCAATTCGTAGTCGTGAATATTATTTTGATAATTGATCTAATAGTTATAAATAATTTAACTTAATAGGAAACAATTGTATTATTTATTTTGTTGAAAAGTTGCCTTAACAACTGTTACTCCTATGCCACCTTAGTTGCACTCTCTTTGATTTGCCTTCATTGCAGCCTCTAGCACCTTCAGGTCGCCTAGTGATATGGCTGAAGTAGTGCTTATAAGACTAGGCTAGTCCTTACTTTAGTTTTGTGGAATTGAATTAAACTTTAAATCCAAATTTTAAGATAGTATCAAGATTTATTCTAAATCCATTATTGAAGCACCCACATTGTCCATCCTTTGGGCCCTGGCCATGAAGTGGAGTTTTGGAAAGTCTTAACAATAGAATTAGTCTTTAATTCTCTCAGTTTTGTTTTTTTTTTTTTTGGTATAAAAAAAAATAAAACTAAGAATTAAAGACTAATTCTATTGTTCAGATCTGTTGTTTGAGATACCTTGATAAATACCAAAAGTAATAACGAGACCGACATGATTCTTATCTCATTAGCATTAATATATTGTTTGACTCATCATACATGCCAAGAAAACAGTCACTTTTTTTTTTTTGTCTTTGAAAAATTGGGGTCATCATTATTTCTATTATTCTGCCCCTTTCACCAAACTAAAAAAGATGTTTTGCTTTTCCTTTGGTAAACAGCAAAATATATTTATACATTGGTTGCATGTGGAACAATGAATGCAGTCACATAGGATTAATTATATGACTTTTTCCCTCATTGACGGCCACTTGGATTTAATTATATAATCCCACACAGCCATACTCTTCTTCAATACTACATCTTGTGTTCCAGGTAGTCACTGCTATTCTGCTAGTTCACTCTCAAAATGGTGGTCAAAAACACAAACCAGTTAGAAGAAAGCATTGATTCCACTTATGACAGGAAAGCTGAAGTGAAATCCTTTGATGATTCAAAAGCTGGTGTCAAAGGTCTTGTAGAGTCTGGAGTGACAAAGATCCCGCGCATGTTCCATTCTGGCAAGTTGGATATCATTGCAACCTCAGTCAGTGACTCCAACTTGAGTGTACCCATCATAGACCTCAAAGACATACACTCTGATCAAGCTCCGCATAGAGAAGTAATTGGCAAAATTCAAAGTGCTTGCCATGATTGGGGATTTTTCCAGGTGATTAATCATGGAATTCCCATCAGTGTCTTGGATGAGATGATTGATGGAATTCGTAGGTTTCATGAACAAGACACTCAGGTAAGAAAAGAGTTCTATTCTAGAGATTTGAAGAAAAAAGTTTTGTATTATTCCAACATTAGCTTGTACAGTGACCAACCTGCTAATTGGAGAGATACATTTGGTTTTGCTGTTGCTCCTGACCCACCCAAACCAGAAGAAATACCATCTGTATGCAGGTAAGAGTTTAATTTTGATAAACTATTAGTCTAAAGATTTTACAGTGTTAACTAACTAGAAATCATCTTAGAGATGACTTTTATCTTGTATTTGAATAAGGAATTTTAAGAGTGTAATTTATTTTTATAAGAAAATTAAAATACATCATGGTGAAATATGATGTTTGGATAGGGAATTTAATAAAAAATTAAAAATTTTAGTAATTTATGAAAGTATTTTGATTATTTAAAATTGTAAAATTTCAAATTCCACAAAAAAGTAAGAATTTAAAATTCTTCATACTTATTTTCTTTCTCCTCTTTCTTTCTTCTCTCTCTCTCCCCTCTCTTCTCTCCCTCTCTCTTCTTTCTCTCTCCTCTCCTTCTCTCTTCTCTTTTGTTCTCTATTTCTCTATGGCCACTCTTTTATTTCTCTCCTCTCCCTCTCTTCACTCTATTTCTTCTCTCCTCTCCTCCTTCTCTCTCTTTCTTCTCTCCTCTCCCCCTTCTCTCTCTTCTTTCCCTCTTTCTTCTTTCTCTTCTTTTTATCAATATTGACGTAAAAAGTATAAATATTTATATTTTGAATTATTAAATATTATTTAATAGTAAAATTATTTGTGAATTATTAAATATTTAGAAATTGACTAATGTTTGTTTTTGGAAAAGTTTAATATTAAAATTTCAATTTTTAAATATATATTTAAAAATTGAAATTTTGTATATGGTGAAAATTAAAATGTCACATCCAAACGTAAATTTGAAATTTTAAAAAAAATTAAATTGATTTATCCAAACAGAGCATTTAATAAACGAAAGAAATTTAAATTAAAGCAATTCAAATTTCAAATATATCAAATTCTTTGAAATTTTAAAATTCCTTATCCAAATACAACCTTAAAGTAATTATTACAAAAATAAACATTTTTTAATTATATGACAATCTATGATTGGATGACAGTATAAAAAACTTTTACATTGTCAGTGTATTCCAATTAAATTCATTATCTTAGTATATGCCATCTTTTTTGTCAATAAGAAAAACTATAAAGAATGGCCTTGCAGCTTTTCTATTATATGTTACTGGCAAAACATTTGTTACAGAAATTTAGTCGGTAGTTACACTTGTCACATTTCGAGACATTTAATCATGATCACAAGTACATTTCAGTTAACTATTGGACATTGATAAGTTTAGTTGAGACGTTGAATTATTTATCCTTGATAAGTTGATTACGTTTTTGCAGGGACATTGTGATTGAATATTCAAAGAAAATAAGGGATTTGGGTTTTACAATCTTTGAGTTGTTGTCAGAGGCTTTGGGACTTAATCCTTCTTACCTTAAAGAATTGAATTGTGTTGAAGGACTCTTTATTTTGGGTCACTACTATCCAGCATGCCCTGAACCTGAATTAACTATTGGCACTACCAAGCACACGGATAGTAACTTCATGACTTTACTTCTACAAGACCAACTTGGTGGTCTTCAAGTTCTTCATAAGAATCAATGGATCAATGTTCCTCCGGTACATGGAGCTCTTGTTGTAAACATAGGAGATCTGCTACAGGTAAATATTCTAAGTTATTATTGTGAAATTTAAGAAGTTCACGTGCATTTTATAGGTTATTTGTATTTAAGAATTTGGATTCAATCGAGAACCACAAAATAAAATTTTTATTATTTTGGTTAAGCTCTTATACAAATTTTGAATGAGGCCCGGGTGGAAAGGTTGACTGAAATCAGCAAACGTTAGAGAGATCAAGAAAGACATTAGAAGAAATTATTAAAAGGGATCTCATGATAAATGATATTCACGAGAATTGGGTTTTCTATTGAGCCTAATAGTGCCGTGTGATCTATATAGTAAACCTCTCCTAATAGAATAAGGTTATTGTTGATGTTGGTGTTGATGTAAAATATTGCATTTTATATATTTTCCCAGCTATGACTCGCAATGATTCAAAGTGTCTCAATCAGCCACCCTTTTCTGACTTTTGCAGTTTAATATGAACCCTGAAATGCTTAGGTTCAATGTTAATCCAGTAGACTTTTTCCGTTCGGATATCTATAGCTGAATATTTATCACCAATTTGCTTTCATTTGCTTGTAGAGAAAATAGTGACAGACTTTCTATGAAGTTTCTTGTCATGGACTTTTTCCTCCTCGTACCAGTTTTCCTAGCTATAGTGATTTATTTATTTTTAGTATGTTTAATGTGATAAACATGTTTCTTACAATGGTTGAGTCATTTTCTTCTTTGCATATGTAAAGTATTGTTTATATATTATCCAATCATATCTGTTACTGACACGTATTTAATTATATATTACTCTTGCTTGTCATAATTATTTACTTGTTAACAAAGCATACTGATGAAACAGATTTACAAAACTATAAAAGTGGGGAAAAAAAAATCCAAATCGGAAAAATTCATATTTGTTTTTAATAAATGACAATAGAGGAAACCGTATGCATACCAAAAAAGAATTGAGTAAGGTTCTCAATATTAACTATGTCTTTGATGAAACACCTGAATTCAGTGAAAGCAAAATCAATTTGATTGCTTCTTCATTAACACAATTTGTTTGAATAGCTTTACTCAATTTCTTTCATACTGGTGCAGCTTATCACAAATGACAGGTTTGTCAGTGTTTATCACCGGGTCTTATCAAAGAGCATAGGCCCAAGAATTTCTGTAGCAAGCTTCTTTGTAAATTCACATGACCCAGTTGAGGGTACATCAAAGGTGTATGGTCCAATTAAGGAACTGCTTTCAGAAGAAAACCAACCAATCTACAGGGACACTACCATAAAAGATTTCTTGGCATATTATTATGCAAAGGGCCTTGATGGGAACTCTTCCTTGGACCCCTTCAGGTTGTGAATCCAACATGGGAATGCCCTCTTGATTCTCATGGATCTGGCTGTAATTTATGTAAATAACAAGCCAGGCACTTTCTGGTTTTCCATGTTAAGTGACCTTCCTATAAACAGCATCAAGTTCTCAAGACTGAAAATAAATGAATTATCTATGTTGACATTTTCTAAAATAACTTTATTCTATGTGTGTGTTGGTGGTGAAGAGAATTTTTTTTTATGAAGTGTTGAAGAAATTCTGAGAAATCATTTTGATTTTCATAATTAAAAAGAGCACATGAAAGAACTCCAAACTTGGTAAAACTAGACTTAAACCTGTGCATCAATTGTGCGGTGATTTAACTCTAACGAGAATATCAATTTTTTGTTCTTTTTAATTGGTTTATAACATAAATTTTGCTTTTAAGAAATTTGATAAATATACTTCTTATTTATTTGTATTATATTACATAATTGTTCCCATAGATTGTTTGTATTATATTAAAAAAAAAAACATGGGAAAGGCCTTGAGTTCTGACTTTTTTCTCTTTATTGAAATACCTAACTAAAATAATTTTTTTTTCTTTTTTTCCCTTCTTTTCAAGGAATTGCTTTTTATATTATGAGTTTGATTATATTTTGTAATTCATGTTTTTAATGTTTTGTTATGAAGAATTATACTTTTGAGTTATGTTTTTATCAGATGCAAATACTGAGTTTTATGAAGATATAAGAGTCATAAGAGATAACATTATTTTAAAGAGAGAGCATGTAATTTTATTCTTTATTTCATGAAAATAGAAGAAAAGAGAATTAGATTAAAACATGACAGTGACAACTAAGCAAAAATGATTGTGACAAAAATAATGTTCACTTATGTGCTTAAGAAATTATATATTACAAGATATAGACCTGTATACTGCACAAGTATCTCAATTTTTAAAATAAAAAAATTTAATAGAAATAGAATGTACTAAAAAGTAAAAAAAAAATAGAGATAATTATCTTTTATGTATATTTAGAATTTTACTATACATTTAAATTTGGTTTAGTGGTATTTAGAATATGCATACTTGTAATTTGGTTTATAATGAAATTTATTACTAGATGGCCTTTTATTGTTTTATTCTATTTAAACCTTCCTATTACAAATATGCAAGAACATATAAGTAATATTGATATCTCAATAAATTAAGCCCTTATGAAACTATTAGCTTCAAACCTGTTTTGAATTATTCATTCAATATATGTCCTAACATTATGAACAATAAATCATCAGGACATCTAGTAATAAATTACATTATAAATTTTAGAAAGTCAAAACTTCTCAAATTTAGATGCACTTAGAATAAAAAATAATATTGTATTAGACTTTTATTATTTTTTATTGTGATAACTATCATGATTATAATTTATATATTTTTAAACGTGTAATATACATGAATAAAATAAAACAAATTATATTGTAATTGGAATCATAAATTAAGATTTTGAAGTACATTATAGTCAATATAGTTATTTTCACAATGTAGGTCTAGTAAATTGATAATTAAGAACTAAAATACATGCATACTTGACCTTTTATTGAATTAAAGAATATGATTGAATTTTAAGAGAGATCTCTATGATATAGCTCGTGTTCACTTCTTACTGGTGAACAAGTCTCCATCTTCCATATTGATACCTACTTCATCATCCTATTCTTTTGATATCTTCTTCTTCCCTTTATCACAAGCACACCTTCTAACTTCTGATTTCTTCTCCTTCTGAACAGAGTCAGCTTCTGATTTCTATTTCTTCTTTCTTCCTTCTTGCTGCTATCAACACTCTCAGCTACATTTTCTTCTTTCTTGTTGCTGGTAGCTTCTAAAGATGCTCTAGTGGGTTTTTTGGGTAGTTGTTGCAGATGGATGAATCACACTAAGTAGTATTGCATGATACACAGATGGGGTTTTCTCAGAGGAGGATGTGGGTTTTGGTGTAGGAGTTGATGAACTTGAAGGTGAGTTATTTGAATGAGAGAATGAATCATTTTGGCTATCAGACGACTCTTCAGAAGATCCTATCCTAACAAACTGGCTGACTGTTCTATAGATTCTCATGGACTTTAGAAGCAAATGAGAGAAAAGAGAACTTTTGGGATTTTGATGAGCAAGAGTTTGTAGATAAGGATCAAATAGATATTCAAAGATGAGGCCTTCAAAGATATATGGAATTTGAGAAAGTTTAATTTGTCTAGGCCCTACAATAGCCGTTGAAGAGAGAGAAATGCAATTTGCTACACTTCCTAAAAATTTTACTTAGACTTGGTAGTTTCAACTCTTTTATTTTTTTTTTATTCTATTTAATCCTACATATTACAAGTATGCAATATATAATATATAGACAATATTGTTATCTCAATAAATTAAGCCCTTATGGAAATTATTAGATTCAAACCTATTTTTGAATCATTCATCCAACATATGTCCTAAACATTATGAACAATAAATCATTAAGACATCTAGTAATGAATCACATTATAAATTTTAGGAAGACAAAATTTCTCAAATGATGTCTAGATGCACTAAGAATAAAAATAATAAAGGTATGCTACATGTACAGCAATTTGTACAACATTTTTTGTATATATCTCTCTTTACCATTATGAGATGTAATAAATGATATGCAAGAAGAGATAAATACAAATAAGTATTGTTGTATAAATTGTTGTACAAATAATATTTCTCAAACTAATGTTGTATTAGACTTTTATCATTTTTTATTACGATAACTATCACGATTATAATTTATATCTTTTTAAACATGTAGTATACATGAATAAAATAAAACAAATTATACTTAATTAGAAGTCATATATTAAAATTTTTAAGTACATTACAGTCAATACAGTTATTTTCACAATGAAGGTCTAGTAAATTGATAATTAAGAACTAAAATGCATGCACTTGACCCTTTATTGAATTAAAGAAAATCATTTATTTCAATTTAAAGTAATAGAAATATCATGCTTCTGTATGATTGAAATTTGCAAGAGTTTTTTTATTTATCTATCTTATGAGTACCATTATCTTGTATGTTTGAAAGGATTTAATTATTAGTTTAAATATGTTTTTGGTTCCTATATTTATATTGCTTCTTTGGTTTTAGTCCTTGTAAATTTTTTTTTTAAATGGTCCTCATAAAATTTATTTTTTATATTTTGGTCCTAGTTATTTTGTTTTAGTCATTGTAATATATCTTTTTTTTTTCATTTTAGTTTCTATAATATTTTGTTCATTTTTAGTTACTCCTTTTTGAGAAAAAATGGTAGGGACTAAAAGCAAAATATTCACATATTACAAGGACAAAAAATGAAAAAAATAAGTATTTTACAAGAACTAAAACAAAATAACAAGGACCAAAATTAAAAAAAATTACAAGGACTATTTTAAAAAACTTATAAGGACCAAAATAAAGAAAACGATATATTATAGAACTAAAAATATATTTAAGCCTTAGTTATTTTATTTGCCTTCAATAGAGACAAATAATTTCTATTAGTTTTGTATTTCTTCTTATTAAGTGAAGAGTATGATGTTATGTAAACTCCTTAATCAATATCTACACTACACCCAAAATGCTAATATACGGCGCTTTTGCGTATAGATAGCGCTTTTTAAGCGTCATCTATTTAGACGCTGTATATTTATAGATGGGCTTTTCAAAAAGCGCAGTATATGTGCTTGCAAATAGACGGCGCTTATTCAGAAAAGCGTCGTATATTTAGCTGTAAATAGATAGGGCTTATTCAAGAAAGTGTCGTATTTTTTGTATAAATAGATGGCGCTTTTTATAGGAAGCGCCATCTATTTGTTAGGAATAGATGGCACTTTTTCAAAAAAGCGCCATCTATGTCCCTTTTTTTTAACCTACTTCATTCATTTTCATTTTTTCCAAAACCTGTACAAACAGAAATAGTCCAAGAACTATACATGAATCCACCAAAATGCATTAAATGATCTTGCCAAATGTGATTCTATTATATAACAAATACAAAATATATATATTTGAACTATATTTACAATCTAAACATAACACTAGCTACTTGAAATATTTACAGTTAAATTAACTACTAAGTTTAGCTACTCTACAAAAGGCTACCAAGTTAAACTATTTACAATCTAGACATAGCATATAATCTAAACATGACATTGGCTACTTGAACTATTTACAATTATCACAACTAATAAGTTTAATTAACTATTTTAGAGCTATTTGTTGCACACGTACTCCTACAATGCAAGACAAAAAAATGATGCCATCCAGCTATTGCTACATATTCCTGCATTGCAAGGAAAAAAATTAACCAGTAAGTTTAACACTCAATTGCACAAAAACAATACTTTGAAAGTGATTCTGTAGTCATAGAAATAGAAACAAGGCAACAAGCTTATAATGATACTAAACATGCTCTTTTGTGACTATCTACATCCAAATCCTTCCGAAATTTTTCCTATATAGTCTTTAATGTTTGGGCATCCATTGTTAACTTATTGAACATGATTTAAGCATAAAAGCAGTGTTAATTATGCAAGAACAGAGGGGTTGTACTGCAACCCGAAATTACTATTCATATGGTAAGTTCAAGTGGCATAACTCACTCAAATGGTGTCCAAAGCTTACCAAATTATGTAGGGATCATATACAAACCAAAATGCATCAATTAAACAACTTTTGACTCAATAAAAACATGATTTTACAGTCCTCAAATGCTGTTGGTCTGCACTGCAGAATTATGCAGAAAAATGTACTCAAATTCACATACTTATACATGGTTTGACTCCATACAAGTAGGGTAATGACTTGGCAACTTTTGTAACATTAAATTACAGCCAAAAGCAAGTTAATTTCATGAATTTATGCATGATTTCAAGTCTGAAACAGTCAACATGAAATTGACAGAGTCATGGTTCTTGAATTGCCAAATTCAAACAATGACAATACCCTAATGCACAAACAAGTTTGGGCTTCCTTTGTTCATCATTTAGGGCATAAAATAGGAGTAATTTAAGATCATGAATCAGTTTCAATTCACAAAAATAAGGGGTGTAGTCACTGATTTGATCCAGTAAGGGGTTTCCATAGCAAAAACAACATAGTATGTACAAATATGGCTTTTGTAACACCTCTACTTTTGTATATTAAATTATTCTGTATGTTTAAAAATTGTTTTTAAGTCATCAATGTATTTAGAACAATTAATAATACTTTTAGAAATTTTTCTAGAATTTATTGAGATAATTTTTGTAAAATGACAAAAATACCCCTAGTTGACTGTTGGAACCAATCGGAGACTTTTTGACCTCAAAATATTTTGAAAATTTTATATTAAATATCTCTCATTATAAAAACTTTATTTTGAGAAAAAAGTAGTGAAAAATATAATAATCCTATTTTAATTCTTCCACTATTTTTTATATATATTTGGCACTACAATTCTGAAAAATCGGAAAGGAATTTTGAAATTCTGACTCTCACCATTTTGCTCAAAATCTCAAGAGCTATTTAATCGTGATTTTTAATAATTTTTCCGAGCCGGAGCCTGGAGAAATTAGAAAAATGACAATTTTATCCCTATTTCTCAACATTAAGAACTGACATGAGGAAAAGATTCAATTGACATTAAAATGTCAATTTGAGCTTGGAATTATGTCATATATATATTAAAATATAATTTTGGGAATTTTTGGGAATTTTCTGGAATTTCTGTGTAAAATGACCAAAATGTCCTTGTGTGTCTAATAAGCCAGCCAGTACTTGTTTGACATTCAAAAAGGGTGAAAATAGTAATTTTAGTTTAATTATGGGTAAAATATTTAATTTTAGAATTCTGATACAAATTTTGGTATTTATTGAATTAAAATGGATTTTCTATGAATTTTCTAGCTTAAAAATATAAAATAAAAACATATAAATTGAAACAAATTAACAAAAATTAAAATTTATTATTAGAAATTTATTTTTGATTAAAATTAATGTATTTATCCAGTTTTTCATTAAAATACATTATTTTAATATTAAAAGCTAATTTTTTCAAGTTTAGGCGTTTTTGTCGGTACCGGTTAATTCACCTACAGATAAATTTTGACACATGGAGGCTTGGGACAGCTGGTGGAGCACGTCCCCAACCCTAAAATAGGTGATTCACCACCTATTTGAGATATGTGTCCCTAAATTGGATTAAAAATAAATAAAAATTGGATTTATGACATAATGGTGACATAATAGATGATGTAAATATTTGGACACCTAACCCCCTCCTTCTTCTATAAATAGGCCTCAAAGTTTTCAGATTTTCACTCATCCTTTCCTCTCCCAAGCTAGAGAGCTTCTCTTTCTAAAGTTTTCTCTCTCTAAAATATTTTTTTATCTAGTTTTTATGTTAAAATTTTGCTAGTTTTCAACTAGTAGAATTTCTCCTCTTAGAAGCTTTGCACCAACAATTCCATCCTCTTCATCAACTATCTTAGAGGTAATGGGGGGAGTGGGGTTGGTTCTAAATTACTGTCACTTTGCATGTTGGTAGGAAGGGTTTTCCCCTAAACCCGTTTAGGCTTAAATTTTAGTATTGTTATTATTGTTTAAAGTTAAATTTTAATTTTTACTAAGTTGTTACTCTACCCAAATTTAGATTATTAAATCATAATTACTAAATTGTTACTCTGCTCAAATTTTAATTATTAAATTATACTTGCTAAGCTATTACTCTGTTCAATTTTAGAAAATTAAAATGCGCTTGCTAAGCTGTTACTCTGCTCAATTTTAGAAAATTAAAATGTATTTATTTAGTTGTTATTCTGCCAAAATTTTAGTAATTATACTATAATTGTTATGTCGTTATTCTGTTAAAATTTTGGTATTGTGCAATTTCTACAAAATAAGGCAAAAATGTTGATTGTACTGGTGCTCAAGTTAAATAAGACCAGGGAAACCTCTGCTTGAGAAGTTAGGAATTGATAGTTTAGTGAGTAATGTAAAGCAAGTGACATGTAGTGACATGGCACCCTGCTAGGGAAGCCACAGTTTGGTATGCTGAGGAATGAAAGGCAGGGACCCACTTGCGGAGGTCTTGGGGGTAGGCATCGAGTGGTGAAGGTTCCAATGGCCAGGGTAGCGCCCTTGAGCCGGGATATTCGTCTGACCAAACTCGATAACCCCGACAACTGCTCAGCATTCCAAGATTGGTTTGAGAGTATACTTCTATAAATGGATATCCTAAATTGTTATTTTGTTCCTCAATGATGACGAGGACTATACCATGTGATGGTGTTGAGAGAGGTATATGTACTCCCAGTCACTTCCTAGGTTCTGTTGAGAACTATTACCTACTAATGGGAAGTATGGATCCATACCTAGTCAAGGGTAGTCGGATACAACTTAGAATGAATCTTAGGATCTCTTGTGTTGTCAGTTGTGTTTTGTCTTTGTTTTATGGTAGATTTCCTACCGCACATGTAAAAGTGATTTTAGAACAAAACACCTCACTCCATTATTTTCTTTTGTGTATGATTGGTCGTGATTATTGAAGACGACATTAACGCTCCATGATGCTGAGTACGAGATAGAGAACATCTCAACGAGGGAGGACCTGAAGACCTATAGTATTTTCTTTTTGTATAAGGGATAGGGTAGATAAATACTGCTCTGTATAGGATCTCTTTTGATGTATATAGTGGGCTAGGTAGTATATGGATTTCGATGTACTTTGTTTCTGACTGTTATGTATTACTCAAATCATGATGTACAGTTTTATGAAATATATGTATATATCTTTCATATTTTATTACCATTTCCAAATTCTGTTAAGTTTGGAATTTCTTTTAAAACTGGAAAAAATTTTACACACATTTTTATTTACTTAAACTTAATAACTAAATTAATATGAATTATATTTAAAATTAAATGGGTGTTACAGCTTTCGCACACTTCCAAATTCAAAGAGACCAAGGGAGTCTCTACACACAGAGCACGAAAACTGTGAAAAAAGGGAAGCACAACAACAGTAATAGTGATGAGAACTGAGCACGAGAACTGTGACAAGATGGGGAGCATGAGAATGGTACCAGTGAGGACAGCAGAGCACGCGAACAGTGAGGACAATAGAGCACAAGAATTGCGCATGAACAGTGAGGACAACAGAGCACAAGAACGAAGACAACTACAGTGTGCAGTGACGACGAGAAGGGTGCGTGTGACTCCAGTCACAACAGCGACGCGCAATGCCAACCACAGTAGCAGCAGTGACCTAACGTGCAGGGGAGCAAGCAACGATGAAGATGCAAGGAAAAAATGAGCGTGCGCAAGTTCTAAAGTCACTAGAGTAGTGAACAAGCCTGTATAGGGCACAAATAGGGAGAAAAATAAGTTAAATATTTAATTTTAAAAAAAAATCACTATATACAGCGCTTTTTCAAATAAGCGCCATATATAGTGTTACATAGGTGCACTTATTTGAAAAAGCGCCATATATTTAAAAAAAATTTGGAAAGGATATACGGTGCTTATTTAAAGAAGCGTCGTATATGTTCATCAATAGAGTGCACCTGTTTAAACAAGCGCCGTATATTTGCTTTGCATTTTATTTTTTTAAATCGACACATATACAACGCTTATTTAAAGAAGCGTCGTATATGTTCATGAATAGAGTGCGCCTATCTAAACAAGCGTCGTATATTTGCTCTGCATTTTTTTTAGTGCGCCTATATTCGTAAGTGCAGTATAAACGGCGCTGTATATTCACATTTTTGGCGTAGTGCTATATGGTGCATAAATGCGGCTAAAATAAAGTTTTTAACTCCTATTTCACATTTATGTTAATTACACAAAAGACATGAAAGAGATAGATGAAAGAGAATGATTTTTTTATTAGTAGGGAAAAAAGAATGGTTTATGTGAAGACAACTCATGCAAAAATCTTAAATGGCTAAATGAAAATTGGACACCTCACAACTGTCTTCCACAAGAGACAATCCTCGAGCTAAATAGGACTACTATAGGTAACAAAGTTCTGCCTTTGAGTATTTAACACAACTACATATCTAAGACTTGAACTTAAGATCATTGATTAAACTAAAACAATCACATGTTAGTTGATCCACATGCTTAGCGGTAAACATGTACTATGTTACAGTAATTTTTGTAAGACTTATTTTCTTGATAATTTGTGAATAAATGATTGAATAATTTAAAAGATAAAATCAAATTTAATTTTAGTATTAATAATAAATAATTAAAAACAAGTGTTTGTTTTCTTCTTGAATTTCTATAGAAATTGAGTCTATTTAGCAATCAACAGTGCAAAAATACACTGTGAAAGCTAACAAATAGTGTGGCGACCTAAGAATTTAATTATAATTATATTCAAAAGTGGTTAGTAAGTTTTTTCTTGTTTTTGGTGATTAAAATAAAGTTTTTATTTAAATTTGATCGCGTTTGAGGCACAAATTGACTTCAATACAAAGGCATTGACTTCTAGATTCACATAGAAACATTCCAATATCACTTTAAGACATTTTAATGAGTCACATACTCATTAAATATTCTCTTGAAAATAATAAAATTTTATTTGATTCTAAATTAGCAAAATTCGTAAAATCTTGATAGAATTTCCTATAAACTATCTATGTACTCTCTGCTAGTGCACAAATTAAATTTTAATCTTTCCTAATACTACATATATGTGTCATGCCCCCTTAGACAAATATAACCAACCAAATTGTCTTAAAACTAAATTGGTTCAATTGTAACTAAAAGACCTAACTAAATGTACTTACGTTAAATATATGGAAATCATTTCATTTTCTCACACAAATATATGTACCCTTATTGTAACACCCCTACCTTTGTATATTAAATTATTCTGTATTTATTTTTAAAAACCAGATGGGAATCTCAAAAATTTGATCCCTATGGTTACGTTCATAGCTTTGAGTTTAGATTTTTTAAAAATTTTTGGGGAACGGAATTCGAAAATTTGTAAAATGATCATTTTGTCCCTAAAAACCCAGATAAAAAAATTAATAAACGAAAAAAGTTTGAAGTGTTTAAAAATTGCTTTTAAGTCATCAATGTGCTTAGAATAATTAATAATAATTTTAGAAATTTTTTGGGAATTTATTAAGATAATTTTTGTAAAATGACAAAAATACACCTGGTTGACTTCGAGAACCAACCAAAGACTTTTTGACCTCGAAATATTTTGACAATTTTATACTAAGTATCTTTCATTATAAAAATTTTATTGTGAAAGAAAAATAGTAAAAAATATAACAATCCTATTTCAATTTTTCAACTATTTTTCTAATATTTGACAATGTAATTCTGAAAAATCAGGAAGAAACTTCAAGATTTTGATTCCCACCATTATGCTTAGAATTTCAAGAGCTATTTAATCGTGATTTTTAAGAATTTGTCTGAGTCGAAACTTAAAAAAATTAGAAAATGACAATTTTGTCCCTATTTCTCAACATTAAAGGCTGACATGAGAAAAAGATTCAATTGACATTAAAATATCAATTTGAGCTTGAATCAAGTCATATATATTAAAATATATTTTTAAAACTTTTTTGAGAATTTTCTAGAATTCTTATAATTACTAAGTTCTTATTCTGCTCAAATTTAGATTACTAAATTATAATTGCTAAGTTATTACTCTACTCAAATTTTGATTACTAAATTATAATTGCTAAGTTGTTACTCTGCCCAAATTTAGATAATTAAATTATAATTATTAAGTAATTATTCTGCTAAAATTTTGATAATTAAATTGTGATTACCAAATTATTATTCTGTTAAAATTTTGGTAAGTAGTTATACTGCCAAGATTTTGATATTATCATGTAATTTATGTAATATAAGGCAAAAATATTAATTGTATTGGTGCTCAAATTAAATGAGATCAGGAAAACCTCTATTTAAGAAATGGGAATGTGATAGGTTAATGAGTAATATAAAGCAAGTGACATGCAGTGGCATGATAACTTACTAGGGAAGCTACAGTTTAGTACATTGAGGAATGAAAGGTAGGGACCCACTTGTAGAGGTCTTGGGGGTAGGCATCGAGTGGTAAAAGTCCTAATGGCTAGGATAACGCCCTTGAGCCAGGATATTCAGCTGACTAAGCTCAATAACCCCAAAAACTAATCAGCATTCCAGGATTGGTTTGAGAGTATATCACTATAAATGAATATCTTGACTATTATTTTCCTAAATAATGATGAGGACTATATCATGTGATGATGTTGATGAGATACATGTACTTCCAGTCACTTTCTAGGTTATGTTGAGAACTATAACTCACTAATGGGAAGTATGGATCAATACCAAGTCAAGGGTAGTCTAGTGTAATTTAAAATAAACTTTAGGTTTTCTTCTATTGTCAATTGTTTTATCTATATTTTACAGTAGAATTCCTACCATACATGTGAAAGTGATTTTGGAACAAATCACCTTACTCCATTATTTTTCTTCCATGTATGTCTAACAGCAATTATTGAAGAAGACGGAAACACCCAATGATGCTGAGGACGAGTCAAAGGACACCCTATGGATGAGGATCTGTAGACTTAGTTTGTAATATTTTATTTTTGTATAAAGGATAGGGTAGATGAATATTATTCTATATAGGATCTTTTTAATGTATATATTAGGTTAGGTAATGTCTATCTTTTAATGTGTTTTTAGTCTTTCTATATTTTATGTCTGTCATGTATTATCAAACTATGATGTACAGTTTTATGATATATATGTATATACAATCTTTTTCTTTCATCTTTTACCACTATTTCCAAATTCTGTTTAATTGTAAAACTTTTCTATTGCAAGAATCAGAAAAATTTTACTTATAATAATTAAAGATCTAAATTAATACGAACTATGATTAATAAGAATGGGTGTTACACTTGTACCTAAAACCACTGTTAGCCCCTTGTTTCTCTCTCTAATGGCCAGTTATGTTAGGCTTGTAGGGGAAGCCTTTCATTTTTTTTTTTATTATTAACAACTTAACTGAAAAGTAACTTGACATAAAAGCCTAGGTTTGTTTGAAACATCTACAAGAGCACCAAGACTCTAATGAGGAAGACAATCTTGTTAATGGATGAGGGTGGTTTAGGAAGGATTGATTCCAAAGGAGGCTACTTGGGAGCTTGAAAAGGATGTTATACATCAGTACCTAGATCTTCCTAATTGAGGTACTCCTACCCTTAATGTTGTTAATGAGTGTTACTTAGTTGTTAGTTTAGGGTTAATTTTGGGGACAGAATTCTTTAAGGAGGGGTGAAAATATAACATCCAAAATCTAAAACTAGGAATATTTAGACTATGAAAATTAAGGTAGTAATTTACAAGTTTAGGAGTAATTAGATGACCCTAAACTAGCTCAAAATAAGATAAACAATGTGTGATAAACCTAGTTTTGTTTCCTTCTTAAATTGTGAAAATGGTTAATATCATATTATATTTTAGCACAAAGATAATATAATGTTATATATATATATATATATATATATATATATATATATATATATATATATATATATATATATAGTTTGTTATTATTTTTACATTTATAATATACGTAAAGGACAATTTGTTATTTAAATAATTCTAATTTAGATTATGTATATAAGACGTAACATATATGTACCCACATAATATAATTATGTTAAAAATATGATATTTTTGTAGTACCTGTATATATATATGGACAAAATTAATTTTTAATTTTTATATATTTAAGTGGGTGTAATCAAGTATAATAAAAAATGACTTTAAAAGAAAATTTGGGACAAGTTTCTTAAGTAGAATATGACTTTAACGAGAAGCAATCAGGTGAGGGTATATTGTGTCAACAATTATTTAAAAAAAAATAAAGTGGCATTTACCCCCACAATTAGAAAACCTAGGTCATGCTCAGAGAAGAGAAAGACAAAATGGAGGTCGTTAGAGAAATTCAAGAGACGCCACAATATTGAGGAGACCACCACTTATCATTCATTTGAGGTGAGTAGAAACAACCTTTCTTCTAAACTTCCATGGTGTCAATTTTTGGTGTGATTTCTTTAGGGGTTTTCAATAAGAAAATTGGAAATCTTTGTATAACCTAATTGTTGTGTTAATTTAATGATTTATAGGGGAATTGATTCCATTGGGGTTTTGCATAAGAAATTAGGGATTATTTTGGAGTAACCTAAGTGTATATTTGAAATAATGATTTCTTAGGAATGTGATTCTTGGAAATTCCTTTGACAAGAATTGGGATTTTTAGGGAAACCTAATTGTAAGTTGATGAAGGATATCACTATCCGGGATGAGATATCTATTTATTGAACATATTTACATTTGGGATGAGATATGAGGATTCATTTTGATAGTCATAAGGTTGACATATTTTTGTTCCAGTGAGAGTCAATCATTACCTTCTGGGAAGAAATGATGGTATACATCTTATTCCAAAAAGAAGATGAGGGATATCACCATTTGGGATGTGATATCTATTTATTAAACATATTTACACTTGGATGAGATATGATATACCTCCATCCGAGGTAGGGAAGATAGTAGGATGCCATTGCATGGATATGAGCACAAATACCTTTGTGAATATGAGATTCACAGTGAGTCTGAGATTCACAATGAGTCTAGGACTCACACTGGTTCTAGGAACCAAAAAGATAAGTGAATTTGGGATTCACATCAATTCTGGGAACCGAGGAGTCAAGTAAGGTGATTCTAGAATCACTGAGTAGTGTATAAAGTCAAATACTTGGGATATAAATGTTTGGTTATGAAGATTATTGATTTCTTTTAATTATATGTGTGAACTGAATATCTTATACCTGATTTTAAAATGTGACTTTTTATAAACTTATTTTGTAGGTATCATGGTTGGTTTTTTCGGTTACTACGCCAACTGATAACAAACACTATTTGCGAACTCCTTTTTGAACTTGTTTTTATTCACTAGGATTTTTTCTCATTAAAGTGTTGTTTTCAAAAAAAGAGGACAAAGTTGTTGAGATAGAGGAGGCTTGAAGATTTATTACTTCCTTTGTTTAGTATGTATTTAGATTGGTTAGGAATTATTTGAATAAAGGGTCACTTATGGCTGAATAAATTTTATTATTATTTTTGTTTAGAATCGTTAGTAGTAACCTGAGTTTTGGGTATAATGATACGATTTATGTAAAGATAGATTACATTGGTTATTTTAATATGATTGAGGCATTGTTTTGTACCTTTTTGGCTTTTGAAATTTAATCTTTAGTAATATTTTATTCATGACTTAATTATGCAACGAAGGGCGTTACAAAAGCCTTCATCCTTCCCCTTTTTTTCCTAGCTGTCATGAGAAAGTAGTAAGGAAAGCTTACCCTTTTGTGTGCTATGTAGTGATTTATCTTTATGGTGAACTATTCTTGATGTTAATATTTCGTTTTGGCTGGTTACAATGTGATATATGATGATTGGTTGCATGTATGTGTTGTATTTCAAAATCACATGAATCTGCCTAGTGATTTTCTATTGAAACGTGTATCTATGTTTTTGTTATAACTCAAGTTGTGGTTGATGAAATGACACGATTCATTTTGCAAATGAAATTAGACTTGAAGGGCTATAGAATGAGCTCAAGAAGCACCTAAAAAGGTTAAGAAACGAATGAGTTATGCCTTTCACAATTTAACCTTTGTTGTTTGGAAAATGAGAATGAATAGTGTTAACCTTTTTAAGTTTCTAGAATTTTGTGTTGGGTTTTTTATAAGGTTTTTAAATGACTAAAAACTAGGTTTTTCAAGCTTTAAGTGGATATATCATATGTTATTTTTAGTGCTACTTTGGATTTTGAATGATTTTTACAAGTTTGAGTTGATGCATTATTTCTGCCCAGATCTTGATTCTAGAACAGTTTTTGAATAAAAATCACTATAAATTGTACACACCAAATTTTGAGTGCTTGTTTTCCATTTGAAAACTAGACTCAAAATGCTACAATGTGATGTTAAGAGTTATTGAAAATTGTTTTGAATTGACCACAAAAAATGAAGGAGAATTTGGTTGTTCTTCCAGTAGGATAGTTGACCTCCTTGTGTTGTTTATTTAATTAAGACTTTTGTAGGTTTTTCCTGAGAAAATGGTTTGTTGTTCTAGAAATAGACTCATAGAGATTCCCAAAGGGCTATAATTTGCATTAAACAAAAATCGTTTGCTTATTCAGATTGTATTTTGAATCTGACCCAAAATCAGGGACTGGAATCCTTTGGTTTTCCTTAAATCTCTGAAAATATTTTAATTGATTTAATTGTTTAACATTTTAAATTGCTTCCCAAATTTTCTAATATAATGAATTTAATTATCAAATCTATATTCTTAATTTAAAAATTTATGTTTTTACTATTTTTAATAATTATTTAGTATTTTTGATGATTTAATTAAATTGAAAACTATAATAAGGTAAATTTTAATATTTTGGGTTATTGGTAATAAATCAATGATTTTAAAGCAATTATGTAATTATACATGAAGGTTTTTATGAAATTCATCAAAAACATTAATTAATCTGTTGAGTTGAGATTGCTCTAGATAGGATCTTGACTCATTGTTGAACAAGGTCACTCTAAATAGGACCTTGGCTTGTCCTTATTGGGAATCTCTCTAGATAGGATCCTGTTGTTGCAAAAGTTGCTCTGGATAGGACTTTGTGTTGTTGATTGAATTGTTTTGACGAGAATAAGTGTGGTGCTTGTGATTGTTATTAATTGTTGATGTTGATGGAAATGTACATGCATACATGCTATGCACCTTCCTATAAATTTATCATTTCTTTATTGTTGTGTCCGATCAAGTGATAAATGAAAAGTTAAACCGATTTATTATCTCATTTGCATTATTGTAATGTCAATTGGGCCTGTCTTTAAGAAATTTGGATATTTATTTATTATTATCATGTGTCATTCTTCATGTGAGAAAAAATATTTATATCAAAAATGTTTTTGATTGCGTGAGGAACAAGCAAAGCAATTTTCTTTCCCTGAGGGTCATTTGGGATTTGGGTTATGGGTTAATCTTCCTCAAATAATCTATGTTCCCCTTGAAATCTTGACAGTATGAGCACAATTGTGATTACAGACCGCAATTTAGAACCATGATTCCAATTATGACGTGAAAGCTAAAATAAAAGCATTTGATGACTCAAAAATTGGTGTTAAAGGTCCTGCACATTCTGGGGTGAAAAAGATCCTACGCATGTTCCATTCTAGCATCGACATAACTAAAAACATAGCTAGTGACTTCAAGTTGAGCGTTCCTGTCATCAATCTTGAAGACATACACAACAAACCAGCTTTGCATAAAGCAGTAGTCACCAAAATTCAAAGTGCATGCCAGGAGTGGGATTTTTCAAAGTGATCAATCATGGAATTCCAATATGTGTGGATGATTGATGGAATCTGAAGGTTTTGTGAACAAGATACTGATGTAAGGAAACAATTTTACAATAGAGATTTAAAAAAGACAATTCTATATTATTCCAATACTAACTTGCACCAAGACAAATTTGCTAACTGGAGACATACAGTTGGATGTTCTATGGCTCTTAATCACCCAAACTAGAGGAATTGTCTGCAGTATTTAGATAATAAGTTAAAATGATTTTTAGATTTTATACTGGTTTATAATTTGCGATAATGGCTTTCCTTTCTCTTTGTATTTTTTTTATTACATATCTGGGTGCTAGTCTATTTATAGAGAGTAGAACATTATTTCAAGTAACTCCAGTTATCCAATCATAAATTTCATCTTTGATATATCTTTTTCAAAGAATTTATCACTTTTTCCTATAAGTTTCAGAAATTGTTAACTTAAATTGTTTGAATTCTTGATGAATTGTTTATGTACATGCAGAGACATGATTATCAAATATTCCAAGAAAACAATGGAGCTAGGTTGCACAATTTTTGAGTTATTGTCAAAGGCTCTTGGCCTTAATTCATCTTACCTCAAAGAATTGAATTGTGTTGGAGAGCTTTTCATTCAAGGTCATTGCTGTCTACCTTGCCCTGAACCTAAATTAACTATGGGAACATCTAAGCACATTGATATTTCCTTTATGACAATAGTTCTGCAAGACCAACTGGGTGGTCTCAAGTTCTTCATGAGAATCAATGTTTTAATGTTCTTTTGTGCATGGAGTGTAACACCCATTTTTATTAATCATAGCTTGTATTAAGAAAAAGACTATATATACATATATATCATAAAATTATACATCATGTTTGATAATACATAATCGACATAAAATATAGAATACCTAACCTAATATATACATCAAAAAGATCCTATACAGAGCAGTGTTCATCTATCCTATCCCTTATACCAAAAGAAAGTACTATAAACTAAGTCTATAGATCCTAGTCCGTTGGGTGTTCTTTGACTCGTCCTCAGCATCACTAGGCATTTCCGTCTTCTTCAATAATCGCAATCAGACATACATGGAAGAAAAATAATGGAATGAGGTGATTTGTTCTAAAATCAGTTTCACATGTATGGTAAGAATTCTACCATAAAATATAGATAAAACACAGTTGACAATAAAGGGGAACCTAGAGTTTATTTTAAGTTATACTAGACTACCCATGACTTGGATTTGTACTTCCCATTAGTGAGTAATAGTTCTCAACAGAACTTGGAAAGTGACTGGGAGTACATATATCTCATCAACATCATCACAGGGTACAGTCCTCATCATTATTGAGAAAAATAATAGTTAGGATATCAATTTATAGAGCTATACTCTCAAACCAATCTTGGAATTCTAAGTAGTTGTTGGGGTTATCGAGCTTGGTCAAACAAATATCCCGACTTGAGGGCGTTACCCTAGTCATTAGGACCTTCACCACTCGATGTCCACTCCCAAGACCTCCACAAGTGGGTCATTCATCTACAAAAATAGAAAAGATAGTTACTAAAAAAATTTATAAATTGATTTCTTTAATAGGTAAGTTAAATAATGATTTCATGTAAAAATTTTAATATACTTTTATGACTGACATGATTTGTTAATTTGGGTGTGAATCCAAATGAAATAGACATAGTGTGAGAAGAAATAAAGTATCTAGCTTAGTTTCATGTTGTCAATTGCAAGGAGAAATACTACATACATATAACATCAATGATTCAAGTTTAGAACCATAGATAGGGTTTAAAAACTTACAATAATGGAGTTTTCTAACTTCAAATACATCATGTGTTGCAAGTAATGCTAATGCAAATTTGAGACAAGTAGACTTGCCACATCATGGAATATTGGAGGACATCATGTTTCTTCTTCTTTATATACTTAGAATAGTATGGTGTTTTACACATCATGTGTTGCAAGTAAAACTAATGTAAAATTGAGACAAGTAGGCTTCCCCATACCATAGAATGTTCAAAACATCAACTTCAACAAAGTATAGCAATGGAAAGATGAACTTGTTGAATAGTATTTATGAATGTCAATTACAAATTGTCAAACATTAATTTAAGTGCGTGATTTTGAGATATAATAAATTGATGAGGGAAAGGTGGTGACTATTAGTATATGAATGATGATATTTTTAAAGGAGATGACTCTTGAAATTGTAAGAAGCAATTAATTGATGTTTATCCAATAAGTCTTTAGAAGTTATTCACTATCACTATAAATAAAGGTTCTTCAGATGAGAAGAATAACCTCAACTTGAAGAGGGGGTCACGCACCAAAGTAGAAGATATGAGTTCAAAGGATGTGAAAGAATCACTTGTGAGTGAAAGAATATTTATCATTTCTTGTAACTTTTGAATGGGAGACTCAAGATTGTAGGATACAATATTTCGGAAGGATTTTTCAAATTTGTCTAGAAAACTTATAATCTTATTTAAGAAAGTACATATTATTGAGAAATTTCTGTGAATGTAAATAAGAAGTGTCAAACTATGTTAAATTGTGTTTTTCACTGTGATATGTTTTTTGTGTATGCTCATATCGATTCTTGTGTGCGAATATTTTTCCTCAACAATTTTTGAACCTTTGTTATCTAGAAAATAGCTAATTTCTAAAGTTTTGAATGATTTTCGCAAAGATTAATGGTCATTATTTGTTGACTATCGTTATGCCAAAGTATCAAGTAATTTTAATAAATATTGGATACCATCAATTTTGCTTTCGAGCTTAATTACTATTTAATTAATAGCTTGATTTATGTGAGAAGAATGTTGAAGTATATATATATATAAAAAATCACATATTAACAAGGCTAAACTTTTGTCTAAGAAACACAATAAGGTGGTGAATAACTAGTGTTTTATTGTCAGTTCTCAAGCGCCCTTCATGTGAATTCCTTGTCTTCTTGCTCAGCAACTAGCTTCATGACACTACTAAGTTTGCCTTAACTTGTAATTTGAGTTTGATGGTGTTGTTTTTACCTTGCTATTGTTGTTCAAGAATCAATATTTGTAATTGTACGTCATGGTCACCAGACTAGCTTTTTCTCCCTTTACCACTTATAATTATTGCACACGTCATTTTTTTAATTATTTTATAAATTAAAAAAAGATGTTTTATTGGTTTATTAAATCAAAATTATTGAATGGTTAAAGTTCAATACATTTTAACAGTTAGATTTAGTTTTCCATTAGTAAAAGTTAACAATAGATTTGATATAGAATGTCTATTAATTTAATTGAAAGAAATTAAAATTTATAATGTGTTTGTAAAACGGATAAAATTTATGGTAATTATATTTTTTCTTTTAAATATTTGTATTTAATTAATAAACATTAAAAAAAATTACATAATAAATACTTTTTGCAAACGAATTTTAATTATCTTCTCTCAATTAAAATTTTATATTAATTAAATTGAATCCATAAAAGTAGGGGTGTAAATAGGTTGACTTTGATCTAATTTAAGATCCAACCCAATGAAATATAGTTGGGTTAGGTTGGGTCGGGTTTGCTCTTTTTTGTTAATCAACCCAACCTAAATCAACCTGACCTTAATCAGGTTGGTTTGAGTTGGATAGTCAGGTCAACTAATTAAAATATTAATATATTCTAAAAATTAAAAAAAAAAGTTAAAATACTTAATTAGTTTTACTCATTCAAAATCAAGGCATTCAATATATGCAAAAGCTAGCCAAACAATAAACATACACAATCAAACCACAATCAAAATGACAATATACACTATGCAAGAAATTTAAAATGACTTACAAATAGTTCATTTCAACTCAAGCACAATTAGAAATTAGTCATGTTATCAAAGGCTCTAATACATGTCCAAATTAAAATACAACCAAATCCAACACTATCACAAGAAATATACAATATATGATTGATAGAATTAGAATAATAATTATTTTATTATTAATTAATATTATATGTATATCGGGTTGGGTTGGATTTGAAATCCATTAACCCAGTATCCAACCCAATTATAATTGGGTTAGCCAAAATAAACTCAAACCAGTTCAATGATTCAACTCAATTTGCTGAAATGTAGTTAGGTTGATCAGGTTTATGAGTTGATCCCAACCCGCTTACATCCTACGTAAAAGTTGTAAATCAAGCAGTTTTTTTTTTTTCCAAATTGAAGCAAATAGGTGTTTTACTAATACAGCCAAGTGTCTCGGTTAATATAACTTTATACCTTTTCTATTATAAATGGACAACAAAAACAGACAATGCAACGAACTGTACACCTTTCGTTTTTTTTTTTCAACTTTACACCTTTATGTAGGAAAACAAAAGGATAATCTAAAAAAGAAGTGTGGAAAAGAATGAAATTTATCCATAAATGCATACATTGATAAAAACAAATTATTAGATTTTATTCTTCTCACTTTTTCTTGCTTTTATTTCCTAATTAAAAGTATGTAAATCAATATTAAAAGTTAGGCCACTATTTCATAGGAAAATATCTAGGTTGAGAAAAAAAGAGTATAGTGGGAGCGAGCTAGGACAATCAGCTCCAAAGATGAGGAAATGTTATACGCTTCTAAGTTCAACTTTAAAGGTAATATTTGGCAAAAAAAAAAATTCATTTTTTCTCTTTCCTAAAAGTGACATCTCTTTTTCTTAACTCTTGCAAAAGATCTATTTTTTTGGCTTCTTTAATTAAAAAAATAGTACTTGACTTAACTTTTCTTTTTAAAAAAAAATAAAAAAATAGATAAAATACTATTTTAAACTCAGTGTCTTGAAATTAAGACTATCAAAATGAGTCAAGTCCACCCATTCAGCCTACTAAAAAAATATGATCTAGGTTTGAAAAAATCTAAATTAGATTTTGGCTCAATCCACCTAGCCTAAATTTTTATTGCCCCATGCAAGTTGACAAGCTATAGACTAGGCCAGTCCACTAACCTTTTTTGTTTTGTTTTGTTTTTTTATAATAATTTAAATTATTATGTGACTTGTCTATTTATCTCACCTGTCTTATTTATCTGAGCTTGACCTTAAAGTTTGGAATAAAATTAACGTAACATGAATTGAAAACTTGAAGGCAAATGCTAAATGCATCCCCTCCAATTGTTAAATGTATCTTATTCCTTTTTGTATTTTTTTATTATCCAAAATACCTTTCCAATCGCTAAACATATCCCCTAATTGCATAGTACAAAGATTCTTCCTCGTGATATATTATTCAAATGGCTCCTTCCATTTCTCTTCTGGAGGAATGCTAGCAATACACTCTCTAATATACTCTTTACTATTGGTTAAAATTTTATTGGAAACTACAAAATCATGAGTGAGGTTCATTAAATAAGAAGTGAAGCCTACAAAATTTTGTGATTTTCAATAATTTTAGTAGAGAGTGTGTTTAAAAGAGTGTATTAGAAAGTATTTTGCTAGCATTTCTCTTATGTGCAATCTTTCTTGATGCAATGATTACGCACGTTGTCACTAGTTGTGATATTTGAGATTAAAGAGCATGGGGACATACGTGAGACTCGTGTCTCGTTTGGAGCACTTACGAACTTTCCTACAATACATGTTATGGTGCATCACCAGGACATGAAGCATACGTGATGACAACACAACTCAGAGAATAATTTGAGTAAGACAAGAGATGTATGTTGTCGAGGTAATAGGAAAAATTCTAAGTTGAAAAAAGGAAAGGAAATGAAGAGCATTACCTGAGAATAAAAAAGGAAGAAGATATAACAATAAGGAAAAGTGGAAAGAAAATGGAAGGGAGGAATATTTGAATGGGTGAACAAAGGGAGAAAAGGAAACAAAAATATATTTTAGCAATAAGAGGGTACATTTAGCAATTGCATAACTTGAACTTGAATTTAAGATCTTGAATATACAAGATTTTTCTTTTTTATCAATAAAAAAATGAAAAAACAGGTCATGCACTGACAATGTAAAGTAATTTTATACTATCATCTAATCACAAACTACCATTTATTGTAAGTTTGTTGACTTTTATAATAAATACTTTAAAAATCATATAAATGATTATTTCTAATTGGTTGACAGTGTAGAACTTTTTAAACTGACAGTGAATGACCATTAAACTCTAAAAAATAATTTTCACTATTTACAATTTAAAAATAGTGGCCCATTAACCTGTAGTCCGTATAGGACTAAACTGCGCTAGTGAATCTCTAGTGCTACCAGAAATTTAAAAAAAAAAAAAACAAAAGGGACAGATTTTGACCGAAAAAAAGAAAAACTTTATTAGGAGGCCTGTCACACGCTCCTTGAAGTGGGTTTTGAGTTGATCATAATCCAAAAGCCACGAAAATGGTAGAGGGATGGCTTTGTTAGTGAGATCATAGCACGCATTGTGGAAAATGAAATTAGTTTCAGATAGCAACCACAAATTTGGCAAACTAATCATGTTGGGAAGCCGTTCCTATCGAGTTATTGTCTTCCTGATTCCCGGTCGCTGTAGTGGCAATGTGTCTCTTTCCGCATGATGCTGATTCACCTTTGCAACACTACGTAACCTTTATAACATGGCAACCCTTGTTCACCCTTGACCTGGATTTAACAATGTCGCGTCCTGGGTTAACTGTTTTTCAGGATAATGTTTTAGTACGCAGGATCCTTCATGGTCCCCAGCATCGCCAATATGAAAGTGTTATTTGACATTTCGTGTTGGAGAACTGTAAGTCCCACATTAAGTAAATAAGACAAGTTACAAGTGTATATAAACATAAAAGGTTAAATTTAATTAATTTGCATCGCATGCCAATTGTCTGTTTGCCGACAAACAAACAAAAATAAGTATATATTAGCATAAAAAAGTTTAGTCCAATTTGTTCAAATCTTTTAAATGATACACCTCGTATATTTAATATACATCCAACACAAGTCCACACTCTCCTACTGGACTCACACTTCACATTCCAACATTACGCAATAGCTGCCTTTTTGCAATTTCGACATCATGGCTTTTTTTTTTTTCTTTTCTTAAATACATTTTTGTAAGAATAATGTCGTCAGCCAAAACTAAAAGGAAAGAGTGTTGTTCGGGTATCCTAACCAGGAATAATGAATGACGTAACCATGCCCCCATTACCAACAATGATTTTACTATATCTTTGTGGAAATCGACATCGAGACCTGTCTCTTTCCTGAAATGACCTGCATAAAAAAAACTAGCAGTCCCACAAAGAAAGGGAGGCATAATATAATATTGCAGTCTTTTGGTCCACGATATGTGATTGAGACTTGCCACCGAAAGACAAGAATCTTGATCACAAGTGAGACTAAAACATGAGGCTAAACACGGTTAAAGACATTTCATTGCAAAGAAGAAACGCCAGGAGTTTGAGATGAAAAAATATACAAATTTTTTTCTTCTGATAACAAACATCCGTATTTCAACTGTGTTGAAAAGCCACCTTGACAATTCCTACCAGCTTTAGAGCACAAGTGATTCAATTCAACTAAATAATTGATTGGTAGAGTAAAATGGAAATTTCCTTTAGACTAGAAAATAAAAAGGAAATATTGGGGATCCTCTACTACTAACCTATTGTATAAATCATATCTTTAATCACTATCTATGCCAGCTGCTGTAACTTAAAATCTCAACAGATGCACCTAAAATCTAGTTGACAGTTTTCCCAGTATATTCACAATGGTTTCCTATCAACTCTAGAAGCTGGGAAGCTTTCCGCTTGCCCCTTTCTGAACCATTTTCTGCCAGGTCCAAGAGAGGACTGATCACCCCAAGTGAACTGACAATTGACAAATGTAGAGGATCTCCGTTGCAGAGGAGCACCAACACCGAAGTTGCATTCTCTTTGTTCCTAGGAGATCCATTACTGATTAATTCCACCAAAGTGGATACAGCATTCATAGATCCAATTGCTGCTTTTCCATCAGGATGGCTAACTACTACAGCCATTATTGCCAATGCCTCGTCCCTCATCTCCCCATCAGGTTCTGTTAGCATTTCTATCAACGTAGGCACAATACCAGCCTTAACTGCCCGTCCTTTGTTCCCTTGCGATAAACACAGATTGAATAGTGCTTTTGCAGCATCCACCTTCCCTCTTTGACTTCCCTCGCAAAATAGAGTAACTAATGCCTGGATTGCTCCAGATGCACCAATTGCCACTCTGTTCTCATCCACCCCAGAGAGGCTGAAAAAGGTGGCTGCTGCATTTTCCCGAGCTTCCATACTACCATTTTCTAGCACGTGAAGGATGCCCGGCACAGCCTCAGAAGCCATGATGCGCTCTTTATTATCCACATAGATAGACAAGTTCAGAAGAGCAGTAACTGCATGCTCTTGGGTGCCAGCATCAGGTGCATAGAGGAGATCAACAAGGTGGGGTATAGCACCAGCTTCCGCAATCAGCATTCGATTTTGACCATTTTGCTTGGCAAGAAGTCGGAGCTCTCCTGAAGTAAAATGAGTATAAAGGCAGTCTATCAACATACAACATCAATAGGAAATACAAGGTTGGGGATTTGAGAGACCCCTAAAAAAGTATAGTTTCTCAAATTAAAAAGATATCAAAATGCAAAGCAAAATTCCTTCGAAAACAAATTTAAGATCCCTTCATTTGTAGGATTGAACTGCATAGACAAAAGGGTCTTGGGTTTGATGCTGCTAAACAAATTTACATGATGCTATTTGACTTGATTAAAGACCAAGTTTCAGCAATATTATTTACCATGAGATCCCTCTTAACCAATTTTTCCGATGTCCTTCTTCGCCTCTCTCTCTCCTTTTCACTAGACAACAAAGCCACCACCCACCCCCAAAAAAAAAAATACACAATTGAGATCCTTTCTGAAATTTAACTATTAAATATACAATCTATATCCGTGCACTTAGCTCACATAGTCACATAATTTATATAACCTAGATTCTGTCTCTGCATTAATTTAAACCTACCATGGAGATCACCACCAGTTGGAGGTGTCGTCATATTTGGAACTATGGAGAAAAGCTTAGCAATTTGGAGAATGGTATATTCTAGCATTAAATCATGTTGATGAACAAAAGCAGATAATAAATTCTTTGTAAAATTGCTAAAAACACAGGAAATTGTAGAGAAGCTAAGACTAAGAAAACAAAAGCCAAAGCTTTTGAGAGGTAATATCAATCTTTAGGCACAAAAAATGGGGAGGTACAGATATACAAACATGCCAACGGAAGAGAAAGGGAAGAGAGTAAAATACAAGAACAAAGATGGAAAAGTTTTATTAACTAAGCAGGATATCAAGGAAAGACAGAAGAGTTATTTCTACAGTTTATTCAATGATGGACATACAAGAAGAATGGACTTTGGGGCAATGTTGTTAATGGCGGATGACGGAGCATGGCGGTGAGCCCAAAATCCGCCATATACATATGGCAGATGGCGTGGCGGCAAATGGCAGAAGCCATGACGGACCATACATATGTGTGTGTGTGTGTGTACGCTAAAAAAACAGTAGATATAACAGTAAATATAAATAAAACAGACATTTACATAGCAGTAAAGGATCCATAAAAGAGAACATTTACCAAAAGGTCCAAAACAAAGTTCTAAGTTCAGACATGATTAAAAATAGAGAAATAAAACAGATAATATTGGAAAGAACACCGTAAATTAAAAAAGAAAATAGAATATTAAAAAGAATAATTAAATACAAAAAAAAATTGAAGAATTAAGAAAGTAATTTTTTAAAACAAAAAGAAATTAAAAAAAAAATCAGAGCAAGAAGGGCTCTCCGGAGATGGTGCTCACGAAGAATGGTCGTCAGAGGTGACTTTGCCAGTGAGCATTGCCAGTGCTAGAAGTTGCCGAAGCTGGTCCAAAAGTCCTCGGAGAAGGTGTGCGACTATGCGAGCTTGGGGTTTTGTCATAACAAAGAGGATGTGTGAGGGAGAAGAGAAACATGCATAACTTCTCTTCGAATTGTTTTAGGGTTTTAACCCTATTTGCTAAGCTGAGTCGGGTCGGGCTTCAAAGCCCATTCCCTTTTTCCTTTTTTCTTTTAGAAAAAATGCCATTTTCTGCTATGGCCGCTGTGGCCACCACAAGCGCCATGCATATGGCGCCTGCCATAGGCTGCCATTGTAAACCCGCCCCGCCACTGCCATTTGATGGCGTTTTGTCAAAATCCCGCCACCACCATCCGCCATGGCCACTATTTGACAACACTGCTTTAGGGAGTTTTAGCACCGGAAAGGATGACCAAAATTAAACCTTTCACCACAAAATCAGAGAATTTTGGGTAAATGAAGCAGTTAAGAAGATGAACAAAAGTAAAGTAGTCAAACAATATACCTATCAAATAATCAAAGGATGGAAATGTTTAAGGAAGAAATGTAAAAATTGAAAGTTGTTCAATGCAATAATGGGGCCTAAGAATATGTAAAATGAGTACCAAGAGAACTTTGGTACCTATTTACAAGAATAAAGGAGACATACAATTACAAAATTGTGCAAACTACAGAGAAGCCAAACTTGTGTTGTGACCCACATTAACAAACTATGGGAAAAGTAAATTATGGTAGATTAACACATATACCAGCATATCTAGGAACCAATTTGATTTTATGATAACTTGTGTTGTGACCCACATTAACAAACTATGGGAAAAGTAAATTATGGTAGATTAGCACATATACCAGCATATCTAGGAACCAATTTGATTTTATGATCATAAATTGCCTAACCACTGATAAAACTCAACAGAAAATTATACCAGACAGCTATAGGACCAATGGTGTGGTAGTGAATTTTGGGTATGGAGTGACAACTAGTGCAAAATAATTAGGGAATTGATGATGAGAATCCTGAAGCTATGAGTGGAAATACAAAAAAGGATTAGATCAGAACAAATTTATCAAATAGAAAGCTGGAGTAACACATATTGAGAAGAAGATAACTGGAAACTTGCCTGAGGTGGTTTGGTGGAGTGAGATAGAGACCAATGGTGGCTCAAGTGAGATAAAAAAGAGGATCAAATGGAAGATAGTCAAATGTGTAAGGGTAGAGGAATACCTAAGAAAAAATTAGGAGAAACCATTGAAAACTATCTTGCTCTAACCTCTAAGTGATTTTATTAAAAACTTGGTTTTGTATTATAACCATTAATTCTTTATCCTTCATTTACTTTTTGCCATTTTAGTAGCTCTTTCGAAATATGTGGATTGTTTTTACTACTACACTTTACAGAAGCAGCAATTTCACAGTACCAAAGTTCTGTCCAGTGCTCAGAGGATTACTGAACACAGGAAAGCATAAGCCTTAAGATTAAATCATCTTAATGTTTTGGTTTAGATTTGAGTGAGGGATGGTTGTAATATTCCAAAGACCATACCCAATCATAATTATTTTATGGTAACAATAAGTATTAGTATGTGGTAAGCCATATTTTATTTAATTCTAAAACTTCAGTCCTTGGGGTACTTTACTATTTTCATATTTTTCATATTCCTTTATAGCTTCAATAGTAGTATAGTAGGGTCTTAATCCTAAAAGGATTATGACTTATTCAGTTATTCCTAATTAATGCAGAATAAATTATAGGTCTGTTTAAGACATTGTAATACTTTCTTTCCCAGAGAAGGAATAGCAGCATAATGCAATCCTAATGATTTTTTGTTTCAATTTCAATCAAAACTCTTATCCTACATGCAAATCCTATGATTCTAGCATTGACGTCATGGATTATTTTCTTCATCTTATCTTCTACTTCATATTTTCATCAATTTTAGTCTTTACCAACATCAAAGATCAAATTTCATTGGTACATCATCAAAAAATTGTCCCATCAAATCTTTAGTTGACTTGACCCTGCAAATTTTCCCTAAACCCGCCAATCCCAAAATTACTAATTTCATAAGTTCTGCTCCCAGATTGTTTGCAAATCTCTCTTGCCTTTAAGGCTTTTTTAGTAATTACACACAATAACCCTTCCATATACCTATTTCTACCGTTAATCAACCAAACAAAATTTGATGGGAATCAATAACAATTCCAAACTGGCTTCCACAATATTGGCCCAGTACATTTACCTTCACACACACACAGAGGAAGCGAAGAAATGTGTTCAATACAATACTCACCTGCTGCACCTCGTCGATCCTCAATATCACTGGACGAAAGTTTGCTCACTAAGATATCAAGATCTATTAATTCAGAAGAGCCATCTGATGTTGTCTTACAGAGCCATAAATTTCCAAACCTTTTAGGTGGTTCCACTCCATTTGCCTCACACCAACTTGATATCAGGCCATATAAAGCATGGTTCGGTATGAGGACGGGGCTGGACAGAATCTGTTGAGTCTTGGGACATGTTCCATGCCCTGCTTCAAGCCATTTCTTAATGCAAGATCGTTCATATGTCTGCAAAAAGAGTCAACATAACAGAATTATAAAGTTTCTAAACTTGGACAAATTCTAAATAATATCTTACTAGTCTGTATTCTCTAAACTTTTGGATTTTAAAAGGGTATTGCTATCAACTTACCCAAGGCTAGGGGTGGAGCCTTTTCTTTAACTTTTTAAAATCCACAATTTCTTATATAGTTTTTCTCTTGATGCATCCCCCCCCCTCCCCAAAAAAAAAATAAACAATCCTCAAAACATGATCATATCAATGGCTAGCTCTGCCACTGACCAAAATTCACCAAAAGAAAAGAAACACTGGTCACACCCTGCTGAGCCATTGGATCTTGTACCATATATTGATCTGACAACACTAATAAAGATCCAATGGCAGGCAGGAGGATGGGAATAGGGTTCCATGATTTTAAAGCTTGACTACATTACTATCTCAAACTTCCAATATTTTTAATAATGGTAAATATAACAACTCCGTGAAGTTCAAATTTCACAATGCTAGATAACTGTATAATACTGCAGAAAACACAAACTTCTTATTTATTTATTTTTTCTTCTTCTTGTCAAAATTTTGAATGCAATGTTTCCACCTGTGAACAGCATTAGCTCATAGAGCTCACATCAAAAGGGAGCACCGGGGAAGAAATCAGAGATCAGTAGGACTCCAAAAATATTTTGTAAACAGTAGTGTGAATGTTCTACATGCAAACTCTCTTTTTTCTAACACAAAGAAAAATAGATTCTATAGTCTTATACATACCACTAGACAGACAATATCATAATAGTTTTATACTTCATTCCTTCTTTCAAAGGACTAAATATTAAATAAGTCCTATAAATTCTGAAAGTGTCTTTTCAAGTACCTCAAATGCAATCTTTTGACATTGTCCCCCAACCACAACTGCTGTTCTAATTATCCTTGTTATGACACATGCTCACTGATAGCAGTGCTCTCATAGACTTTAAAATGGAAAACTAAATCAAATTTTATTTTCTACCCAGATATCAAACTATTATTTCAAAAATGAACAACTTTTACAGATTTTAACACATTGCTTCAGAGTATCATTATATTGCTCTTACTTTCAAAGGGAAAGGGGAAAGAGTACTGCTTTTTTCCTAAGTATATCTAGCAATATCTTTTAAGTTCCTTAGAATATAAAACAGAAAGAAACTTTTGGTCTCCCAAGTATAATTATCCATTATATAAGAAACCCAATTTTTAAAAGATACATGGTTATTTTCATCTAATTGTATCAAATTATTTTATTCAAGAAAAGAAATTAGTTTAGAATGTGCTTATAACTAAGTTATTATATAAGCTATGATTACAGACATGTCAACATGGTAATATCATATGAAATATTATGACAATGTGCATCATCTAACTGTTGATATCAGACAACAATATAAATTTATTAATTAGTAAATAATATATCAATAAATGAATAAAGCCAAGAACTAAACAAATTTTCTATGACTGTACGAAAGCTGCTTTTCAACAATTATAGAATACAAGATTAATAGCAGATATATAAACTACAAATATAGATGAATAATTTTTCTTTCTTTTTTCTTCGCAATTCATTTTATTCACGGTTCTCAGAGTGCATTATTCCTTGATCTAAAGTGCTTGAATTTTCACATCAATTTTTTTCCAAGAGCTATGTTCTCCACTGCCCTTCTAGCTGTTTTGTACAGAGCATCATTCCTGGTTAATGATCACAACAACAACAAAAGCCTTATCCCACCAGGTGAGGTTAGCTACATGAATTACACGACATCATTTGGCTCAGTTAAAGACCAAATATTTAGAGATATTATTTTTCATAAGATCCCCCTTAACAACTTCATCCAATGTCTTTCTTGGTCTCCCTCTCTCACTTTTCACAAGACAAAACCATGCAATATTCTTGGTTACCAATTGCTGTTTAAAAATCTTATATTGTAACACATAAGGACCACATTATTGAATAATGATATAAAAGAGAACAGAACCAAAAAGTGCTCATAGGTTACCATGTAGGGAAACTCAAACTAGCAACTATAAACCATATGATAAACGAACAAATGTGAAGGTGACATTAAAGGAGCAACTTTGGTATCTATTTTTGCATGCCAATAAACTAATATATTAGTCATAATAGCTTTTAAACTTTTACCATACATGAAGACAATTAAAAAAATGATATTAAGTACAAACCTGCCCTGTGCAAATGATAACAGGATCTTTCATTAGCTCTAGAGATATTGAGCAGCGAAACTCATCGGGTATAACTAGTGATTGTGGACATAGTTTCACACATAACTCATCAGTATGTCCAGAGAAGTCCTCACTTGGCAACACAATATTGTTTCCAGATTCCATCACCAAGAAATCTTGGACTTTTTTCAGCACCAATAATGCCACATCCCACATGCTTTTCTGAGAATGGCCACCCCTGTCGACAACCATCTTTTGTAGAGCGAGTGAGTCTTGTTTGATGTCATCCACATTGAGAAATTGTAGCTTTTCACAGATTAAACGTAGTTCGGCAGTTTCAGTATTCACATCATAGCTCTGGTTGCAAACAGACAACAGGTGCTCATAAAGCTGAAGACCCGGTGGATCAAACTGCTCTTTGGCTCTTCTAAACTGAGTGGTCACAAGTGCAACCTGAAGATGAATGACAACAGGAGCAGAAAAGTAGAACCTAGAATTAAAATAGAACGGAAAGAGGTAGCAACAGACAAATGAGAAATTAATGAACTCACTACAAGTAAAGACAAAGACACAAAGGAAAATCTATTACGAAAGCTTGTTTGAGCTTATCTTATCATATAAACACTTAAACAAGTATTTAATTAAGTTTATAAAAGTGGCTTATGACTTTTCTGTTAGCTCTTTTTAGCTTATTTCAATAAATTTCTTAGTGAAGCTCATCAAAACAAGCTATAAATTCTTCCGTGATAAGTTTCTATTTAGATAAACTTTTCTATAAATACTTATAGGAAAAGAATAAGCTAAAATAAATTGAGTTTCTCCCGTAAACTAAAATTAACTTATGCTTTTCAGCTTTTGAGGAAGTTAAATAGGAGAGCTTCTATAAAAGATAAAAGTATAAGTTGATTTTAACTTATAACAGAAGCTGAATTCATTTTATCTTCTTATTTTTTTATCCTATAGGTGTTTATGGTCAAGTTTATCTAAACAAGGCCTAAGTAAGTTGGGAAACCATTGTTTGAGCAAATAATAGCTTATTTTTCAAATCCTCTCCCTAAGTTGACAAAAATAAGCAAAAAAACTAAGTGGAACCAAACGCACATTAAACTATTTACCCAAACGCGACCATACATTCTTAGCAATTAGCAACTCTTCATAGCATAACTAAAACGAGACAACGAACTTATTTCTGAAAACATGGATTGTACTCAATTTCCTTCACAAAATTACGAAAACTTATCGCTCTTGTTAGTGTAGAAGTATCAAGTTCTCGAAGTAAAAAAAAAAGTCCTTCACAAACATTATTCACCTGCTCCTTGATTTCTTCAGAAACATCAAGCTCGTCAAAGGAGATCTTGCTTATAGCATGTTCAAAACGAACAGCAACATCAATGAACTTGTGCTTAACTTGCTCTCGCTCCAGTATCTGCAATTTATAATATTTATATTTATATTTATAATAAATGACATTAAAATAAAAACATAATCGAGGAATACCATTTAAATAATCCATCAATTTAGTACCTTTAAGTATTATTTTTTTTATATAGTCTTTAAAGTAATAAAATTATATGTTAAATTAATTGGTAGATTCTTAAATTATTTAAAAATTTTAATTAAATCTTCAACTAAAAAAATTTGTAATCGAGTCCTTAATTTTGTAAAATTTTTGTAATTGAATTTTTAAATTTTTCGACGATTTTAAACGGCTATAAACTAACATCAAAAACCTAATTACAAAAATTTTATAAAATTAAGGACTCAATTATAAAATTTTTTAGTTTAGAAACCTAATTAAAAATTTTCAAATGATTTAAGGACCTACTAATTAATTTAACCAAAATTATATAAATAATTCTTTAAGTATTGAATATCCATCAATTTAGTTACTGAATTAATATTTTTTTATTATCATTGAGGGACTAACTTGACGAATTTTTCAATACTTAAAAAACTACTTATTATGATTTTTAATACTTAAAGAACAACTTATATAATTTTAGAAAAAATAAATTATGCATTTATAATATAAAACAGTTTTACATTATTATCTAATCACAATTACGAGTATAATAAATTTGTTGACTTTAATAATAATCATCCTAAAAACACACTAAAACTAATTTTTTATTGGTTTACGGTCTAAAATTTTTTTGAACTGATAGTAGTAACACTCATAATTTTATTAGGAGAGAGCGTAACCATTCAGAGATGAAATTGAGAGGATTTACTCGATATGTTATTTATTGAAAGCTCGTGGTTTCAATTCAAACTACGCACCATGAAAACCTGGCTTCCGCGGGTAGCGAATTGGAGCAGTTCCTTGACCTTGAAGAGAGCGTCTTCGAGCGACGCAAGCGCGTCGAAGGGAACCGCGCGGCTCGACACGACGTCGTCCTGCAATTCGAGGAAGAGGGGAGTGAGGAACCTTATTCTGCGACTGAGGTCGCAGCATTGGGTCTTGATGACGGGCTTGAAGGCGGAGAGGTTCGAGATCTGGGTCGCGATTCGCGTCAGGTTCCGGAGCACCCGAAAAGGATCCGTTTCCGCCATCGATGAAGATAGAAGCGAGAACACCGAGGCGTTCTTTTTGGGGTCCCACAATCGCGTGGGTGCTGTTGGCGTTGATACTTAACCGGATTGGTCTTGGTCATGTGAGATACTAGCTCAAAGTACGGGGGCTCGAGAGAAGATATTTGCGCGAGCGAGATCACGTGAGGATTCCGTGCACTGAAGGATCAATGAATCGAAAGATGATCATACATTCATAGTTTCATACATACTCGTGGCAGACAGATACGAGTAGTAGTTTTTTACATCCATCTGTATTTATACGAGTATTCTATTATAGTAGATATTTACAAATTTTATATATATTTATGAAGATTTGTAAAAAAATAAAACTTTGAACAAAAAGTAAAAAAATTAAATTAAATATAAAAATAAATACTTTTAAAACATATATTTATATTAAAAATATAATTTATAACACATATTATATTAAAAATAAATAACTTAAAAATATATATATATTTATACTAAAGATAAATTTAAACAATTTAGTTTATGTATAATTAAAGATATTTAAATAATTCTCAAGTACGGGTACTCAAGAGTATGGGTATTTTATTATTCACTCCTGTCCCATTAGTAAATGGGTTTCTATTTAATTATTTTTAAAAATTCATAATGAGTTTTATTGCAGGTATCATAGGTACAAACTTTTTTGTCATCTCTATTTATACCACTTATATTTTATTTTAGTAAATCATATTTAAAACATATCTTAAAAATTTAAATTATTTCATCCATCTAATTAATGGTATCAATTCATGAATGTATAAACGAGTTGTTTAACTTATCATAGGTAAAAATAGGATTAAACAATTTCATCAAAGATAATTGGTATAACTTCTCTATGTTGTATCAATCATTCTTAAGTATATAAAAATTTATACCAATCATCTTTGATAGAATTATTTAATCCTATTTTTACTTAGGATAATATATGGAATGCACAAATGTATGGAATCTGGATCACGTGAGGCGTATGCGTTAGCTTTTCACACATGTTTTGTAGATTTTTTTTATGGATTCATGCAATCGGCAATTCAAAACCATTAAATAAAGATTAACAATTTATATTTTATTTCATAAATTATCTTAAAATATGCATTTAAATATGAGTCACTCGATCTTTATCCAACTATTATTATATGCCGAGCGTGTGAATAATCCACTAGCTACACCAAATTCAGTTCTGTTCTTATCAATGGTTCGGACAACTGTATGAGCATTAATTTATTGTACAAAATATCCTTAAAGGTTGGATTTGAAAAACTTTTTCTTTTTTAATTGGAAGGGTGATAATAAATTCTATTTCTTCGGGGTTTACATGCGTCAAAGATATTATTACACAAGTGTGATGTGTTCATCCATTATATATTTATTATATTATATTTTGTCTGTGGGTGGTCAATCATAATAGGTTAGCAAACATGTCTATCGATTTACATGTATCACAGCTGTTGCCAAGTGTTGTTGTGTATCTACAATCTATATTTACAATATTGCATTTTATTTGTACTTGAGTATTAATAATATATTATGTTTCTTTTTTTTTTATCATTTTGCATGCATTACAGCTATTGTGTAGGTGCTAATTTGTACATCAATATTAATATTAATAATATATTACGTTTCTTTTTTTGTCATTAATTTGCATACATTACAGCTATTGTATAGTTGCTAATTTGTACATCAATAGTAATTATACAGTAAGTTTCTTTTTCTTATCACTAAATTTTATACGCGTGCTTTGCACGGGTTTATTTATATTATATATTTTTAATTAATTTTTAAATTTGTGTACATAAAAAAATTAAGAGTTTTTAATTAGATTAAAATTGAGAAAGTTATATGTATATACAACATTACTTGATACAAACCTAAAACGAATATGTTCCGCTAGGAGTTGCACTAAAGTAAGGTCCTATATTGAGATTTTATGAAATTGGGTTCTTTTTTGTTATTTTCTTTTATAATTATGAAATAACCTAAAAATATGTTTTTTTTTAAGTCTTTTAAGGTAGAAAATGTATGAGAATTGAGAACAAGAACAATTGAACCTCAAATGCTTAGTTGTTGTCTACTTGTTATAAGGTTTCTTGTTTCATATTTTATTTTATTTTATTTTGGTTGTGACTGACTTTTCCAAATTTCAAATGGCTCACACTTTTTAGCATATATTGGCTTTGTATAATGTGGTTAGTTGCCAAGTGTGTTCACCTTATGAGAACAGTTATCAATTGTCACTTGGAAATCCAACCAATTAAAAATTTGTTCTAACGAAATGTTTTTAATCATTCATTTGTTTATAAGAACAAGATCATTTTAATGATTTATTGCTGAGAAGACCTTATAAAGCTCTTATCATAAACATTTACAAGGTATGCTATAATAGTTTTGATATTCATAGTTATTTGTTTTGATTTACTATCTCTTGTAATGTATAATAATTTTTCTAATTATATACTTTTAGGTATTAAACAACTTAGACATTCCCGATCCCTGCTCTTTTCTTGAACTTAACATCAAGAGTTTCTTTTGAAGATTATTTGTATCAACTATAAGTGTATCCATCCAAAACTATTTTCTATTGTTAGTATGTTATGATACAATTTGTAATTTCTCCATGTTATTGCTTGAGTCATTCACCTTTCTTCCTTTGACTGCTATACCATATCCTTCCTCTAGTAATTTAGTTAAGTTGATATTGATTTCTCTACAGGCAACCATTTACCCCTTTCGCTTTCTTGAACATATTTATTCATCAAACTGGGAATCAAGATGCTCAACTGCTCAAGTGATTATTGAAATACTTGTTCGTGGAATTTAGAACTACACTAGTTGGGGATCAACATGTTACTAAGATGTCCTAAATTAGGGTGTTTTGTTGATTATGTTGTTGTATCATTTTCTTAAGTTTCTCTATTTCACATGTTTAGAACATTAGAAGCTATGAATTGTCTAATAAGGATGATCTTTACCATGAATTATAGTTATTTTTGAAATAGTTGATTTTGGCCTTAAAACCAAGACAAAAAGGATATCGTTTGAAATTTTTGTCAATACAAAAGGGTAGTCACAAGCTACATGTCTACCTTGTTTTAATATTGTTGGATGTTTTATGTTTGATCCATCTACTTAATGTGACAAAACTAGTTTGTCCTAAAAGATGTTATAGTTTTAAAATTAGTTTTTTTACTGGCAATGCATAAAGTTAGTAAATGGGTGGAAAAGGACATCTAAAAAATTACTGGCCATTAAAATGGTCACGAATTTCCCTTAAAAGTTTAGTTTCCTGGCCATTTAATAGGTCTTTACTAGCACTCAATATAAATGATGGTAATACTTTTATCAACCTTAGATATGCTGGCCATTAGTTAATTATCGGAAAAGAATTTAGGGGCCATTTATATGGCCGTTAAAAAACAAACTTTGATGTAGTGTCAATGTTTTAGCTGCCCTCATATTCCCAACAAGTTATATCAAAGTTGATAGTTCAACCAGGTAACCAACTCAAATGAATAGTGGAATTGGCGGTGGATCCATATATGGGGATCCTTTGTATCCAAAGTCTTCCTAGCAATGTGGAAGTTAAGTGGCATGTCCCATTGATGTGAGCTAACAGCGATGCAAGTATTTAGAGCATAATGGCAGTAATGGCTAAGCTTTAAGGGTCATCATTGAATACTTATAGATGAAAAAGACTTCTATTTAAGGGATGATGGCAATGCAAGTATCTAAAGCATATTGGCAGCAATGACTAATCTCTAAATGTCGTGACCTAATGACGATACAAGTATCTAGAGCATATTAGCAACAATAGCTAAGCTCTAAGGGCCATCATTGAATACTCGTTGATGGAAAAGGCTTTCGTTTAAGGAATGATGGTAGTGTAAGTATCTAGAGCATTTTGCCGGTAATGGCTAAGCTCTAAGGGCCACAATGAATACTAGTGGATGGAAAAGACTTCGGCTTGAGGGGTAGCATATCATGTGGAAGAGACTAACACTTGAGAGGGAGATTATTGGTGTGCAAGTGTGAGTCATGTGAGTAACAAGTCCTACATTGGATGGAAATAGGTATGTTGAGCAATATATAAGTGACAAAGACCCATAAACTCGATACCTTAAGGTTTTGGATTGGATATGGTATTAAATTCACTTGTGTGATTAGCTACCTATCGATGGAATTCTCTTTGGTGTTTTTCCCCCTCGTATTTCCAACAGTTCTCATTTAAGAACTTGCTAGCATAGAAAATTGTATGAAAAATTTATTCGTGTTTTTACCCCAAAACTACACCTACTACATAATCACTTACATTACACATAAGTTCAAATTTGCAACTCTTAATTGTGGCTACTCTGATTGGGATAAAGGTTAACTTTTTCTTTAACAAATTGAAAGCTTTAAAACAATCATCATCAAAATATAAAGGGATATCTTTAATAAGGAGATTGCAAAAAAGTTTGGCAATCTTGGAGAAATTTGTAATGAATCTTCTATAAAAACCAGCATAGCTAAGAAGGTTTCTCACTTTTTTCACATTAGAAGGAAATGGTAACTTTTCAATCACTTTGAACTTGGCCTAAACCACTTTAATCCTTATTGTTGAGATTTTGTGGCCAAGAAATATGTCTTCCTTCAACATGAAATGGAATTTCTCATAATTAAGCACAAGATTTGTCTCAATGCATCTTTGAAGTGCAAGGTTAGATAAACATAAATCAAATTAAAAGCCAGAAATAAAGAAATCATCCATGAATATTTTAATTGACTTTTCTATCATATCAATGAAAATGGATAGCATACACCTTTGAAATGTTGTGGTGTATTATATAACCCAAATAACATCTTATATAAGTAAAGATACCAAAAGAGCATGTAAAAGTTGTATTTTCTTGATCTTCCATATTGTTTGCAATTGGTTTGTATATGGAGTAAATATCAAGAAATCACTAGAATTCTTTTCTTATCATCCTCTCCAACATCTAATCTATAAATGGTAGTGGAAAGTGGTCTTTGCAAGTGGATTGGATCAATTTCTTGTAACAACGCACATTCTTTAGCCAATGTCAATTTTTGTAGGGATTAATTCACCTTTTTCATTACTAATCACTATCATCATACCTTTCTTGGGCAACACTTGAATTGGACTCTCTCATGCACTGTTAGAGATGGGGTAAATCATATTAGCTTCAAACAACTTCAACACCACTTTTCTAACTACCTCTTTTATGGTAAGATTCAATCTTCTTTGAGGTTGGATTACATGCTTATATTCTTCCTCCAACATGATTTTGTGCTTTCTATGCATGCACCTTTATAACTTTTTCCTATTCAAACTTGGACAATTTATTGTTAATTTTTATTAATTGAGTATTTTCTTTCCTAAGAAAGACATACTTTAAGTGATTAGGAAAGGGTTTCAACTCTAATTTATTTTTTCTTTTGAATGATTTCTTTCTTGTCATCTACAGTTGCTTTCAACTTTTGAGCCTCTAACTATAACAAGCAACCATTTATCTCATCTATTTGCACTTAATCAATATTTTCTATAGCATGCACAATCACCCTCTAAAGAGGTGTTAAAGGAGTACTTTGCTGGAAATTCTCCTTAACATTGTTGTCCACCATGTCAACTTTAAAACAATAATATGAGTTATCTAAATGCTTAATAGCCCTGATCTCTTTATCTTTCATCTTCATTGTGATTAACCCTTATTAAGAATATGAGGGGGGTAAAACATCGAGGAGAACTCCATTAATAAGTCGCCAACCACACAAGTGAACTTGACACTACATCTGTAACAGCCCAAATTTCAAGTACTAGAAATAAACCACGAGATAGCTTTTAGTAGAACCCTTCTCATATGTTATTAGACAAAAGATGTCTTAAGAATTATTATTATTATATTTCTTATTATTATTATTATTATTATTATTATTGTGTTGTGTTGTTGTTATTATATTTATTGTTATTATTATTATTGTTGTTGTTGTTGTTATTAATACCTTAGTATTATAAATTAGTAGGAATATTATCATACAACCCAAAAGAGCATCTAGGGCCCAATAGGGGACTAAAGCCCACTAAGCCACATACCCACCCACATGTTATAAGAAGGGAATAGAGAAGGAGGATTAGGTTTAGCCGTCACAAATAGAAGAAGAAAGAAGTTAGAGAGAATGAGGAAAAGAAGGGAAGAAGAAGAGGAAGAGAAGGAGGAAGAATAGAAACCGGAGAATCCAAACCCTAAAACTCAACTTTGCATGTCCACAAAGGTGAGTGCTCTCCCCCATGTCCTTCCTTGTTATTGTTCATCTATTTATCTTTTCCCTCCTTATACCTAAATTTAGGGATTTGATGGGTTTTGAGGGGATTGTGAATGAGTAAGGAAATTATAGATTAGATTGACCAATTATCGATGTAGAAGAGTGATTAAGAATCTAATTATTTATCTTGAAGCATTTAGAACCCAAAGATAATAGGAAAAATAAATTAAAATTAGTACCTCGGATCCGCCCAGCGGGATTAGATAGCCGTTGGGCGACTTTTCTTCAAAAACTGGATTCTGCGTTTACGCTAGGCACGCGGAGCCGCTGGGTGGGGTGAAATATCCGCTGGGCAGGTTGGGTTCCGACGCGGACTTGCTGGGCGGGTTCGCTGGACCGCTGGGCGGAACTTCCGTCCTACTGGGCGGATACAACTTTTGTTATTCCGTTCTTTGTGTTTATGAGCTCCTCTTTGCAGTTTTTAACTCATTGTTGTTTGTTTTCTTATGCCTTGTTGAGGTTATATTGTATGATTATTGTTTACCTTGAAAGAAACTGAGTGTGATATGAAATTGTGTCAATGTTTCATGATAAAAGTCTATAAAAAGTTGTAAGCATTATTTGTGACCATGCATCATAACATTTGAGTTATGTGATGAGGAAAGTATGTAGGAATCTGGCTGGTGGAGGCCGTGATAGGTTGTCTAACCTTAGCCTTGGGGGTTATCCGGTTGGGAAAACTCCAATGGTCCATGCTGATCCCATGGAGCCGGGGCGTACTGGAAAAACTGGGTAACCCTGACTAGTCACCGGGGGATATCATGTTAGTTGAGGGTGCGAAAGGCGAAGGCATCAGTACCGATGACGCTTCTTATGGCCTGCATTTACTCCTAGTCTACTTTCCGAAAAGTTTAGGTTGGTACCACATGTGCATGAGTAGTGGTTTAGGAACATAGCACGCATATGTATCTTGTTATAGTGTGATATGTTGGAGTGTGCTATGTTGTAATTATGTGAATTCTATGTGACCCTATTTATGTGAATTCTATGTAAGAATGCAATTGTGCCTTGTGATGAAATGTTAAAGTTGTGGACATGTGATCATATCTTGCACGAGTGTCGTTCCTGTTTGATAAAACAAAACGAGGTATATATCTAGTTACTAGACAGAGAATGTGAAACAATTATATGCTTGTAATTGGAATTGTATTGCTACCTTAAGGATAAATGAGAGACTAAACCTTAGGATAGTGTTGTGAGGGTTCTAGTTGGATAATAATAGTTGTGAATAAGATAGAGGAAGGGTGAATTCCCTCATGGCGTAATAGAAAGGTATAAGACAAGTAAGAGAGAGAATGAAATAAGAGTATTTTAGGATGTCTGTAACCTTAGACTTGACCCTAGGGGACAGCTTTGAATATTAAAAGGAAAAAGAGTAAATTTTAAATAGGGTTTTGGGTAAGAAAGTATAAATAATGAGGATGAGTTCTTAAGTTAAGAATGAGATAGTAAACCAATATAATAGTTGTGAGAATGAGAGAGCAATTAACAGGGAGTATTGACTGTTGAAAGGTATAGACTCAACCATAGGTATGGATAATTATGAGAAACCCAATGAGGCTAAAGCCATGAGAGATAAGTAATGACGGTTGTCCGAATAGAAGAGTCTAACCCAGCCGTAGAGTCCTTAGAGCACTCACTGAAACATTATGTCTCATTCCTTTAAGTTTTTCCTTTTTCAGGATACAGGTGAAGACACGCGTAGATGGAGCTTGGAGTCACGTGCAAGAAAACGTAGTCTAGTTTATATTATGTTTTTGTATTCTTCTTTATATTTTGTACGATACCTTCAGGTGATAGATGAGTTATATTTGGCATGTATGTTTTTTTTTTGTATTGTTCGTATATAATATTTAATTATATTTATAAGTAGTATTTGTATGTTGTTTCTACCTTTTTCAGTTTGTTTTTTTTAAATCTAGACCCAATTATGGTAATGCCCCTTAGGGTGTTACAACATCCAACCCAAAATCTTAAGACGTTGGATTTATGGGTCTTTATCACTTATATGTTGCTCAACATACCCATCTCTATCTAACATGAGAATTCTTACTCACATGACTTATAGTTGCACGCCAATAATCTCCCTGTCAAGATTAATCTCTTTCACATGGTATGCTCATCCTCAACCAAAAGTCTTTTCCATCTATAAGTATTCATAGTAGCCCTTAAAGCTTAGTCATTATTGCCAATATGCTTTAGATACTTGCATTATCATCATCCCTTAAACAAAAGCTCTTTTTATCCACAAATATTCAATGATGGCCCTTAGAGCATAGTCATTGCTGCTAATATGCTTTAGATACTTACACTGTCATTAGCTCTCGACCTTTAAAGCTTAGCCATTATCGTCAATATGCTCTATATACTTACACTGTAATCTTCCCTCAAACAAAAGCTTTTTCCATCCCCGAGTATTCAATGATGGCCCTAAGAGCTTAGTCATTACCATCAATAAGTTCCAGATACTTGCACCGTTGTTAATTCACATCAACGAGATACACCACTCGACCTTCACATTGCTAGGAAGACTTTCGATACAAGAGATCCCTAAACGTGAATTCATCGCCAATTCCACTACCTGTTTAAGTTGGTTCCCTAATCAAGCCATTGTCTTTGATACCACTTGTTGAAAATACAAGGGGGTAAAACACCAAAGAGAACTCCATCAATGGGTTACCAACCACATAAGTGAACTTGACACCATATTCAACCCAAAACCTTGAGACATCAATTTTGTGGATCTTTGTCACTTATATGTTGCTCAACATACTCATATTTATCCAATGTGGAACTTTTTACTCACATAACTCACACTTGCACACCAACAACCCTTGATCCATATTAATAAGAACTCTACATATGGCTAAAATGGCCTTCCCAAATTATATGAACTTCATAATCCTTATCAATATCAAGAACTACAAAATCAGGCAGGAATATATAGTTATCAACTTTAACAAGACTAACCTCCATCACTCCATAAAGATACTTAATAAAGTGATACACTAGTTGTAGGGCCATTCTTGTAAGCTTTATTTCTTCCTCATCAAGTTTTTTATAAACAAGCAATGATATCAAACTAATGCTTACACCAAGATCATAGAAAACTTTTCATATTGTTACATTTCCAATGGTATACGAGATGGTGAAACTCTTGTATCCTTTAGCTTTGATGGCAGCTTCTTTTGCACCATTATACTACACTTCTTGTTTAAAATCGCAATCTTGTCATCTTCCCTCAAATTATGCTTTTTGGTAATAACTCCTTAACAAACTTAGCATAAGTTAGCATTTGCTTTAATGTCTCCACAAAACAAATTTGAATTTGAAGGCGCTTAAAAATATACAGGAACTTTAAAAATTGCTCATCCTTTTCTTTCCTTTTCTAGATATACAAATAAGTTAGTTTAACATATGGTTGAATCTCTTAAGGCTTATCTTCATGCTCTAATATTTGTTTCTATCCTTTTCAATCCTCGTCCACTAACTTCCATCTCAATCTTCTTTTTTCTTCATTAATTTTTCTCTTCTTCCACTACCATCTCGTTTTTGTCTCTTCCTTCCCACAACTCCCATGGTACTCCATTGTAGGTCTTATAGTGTTACCACTCCTTGTGATGATTGCTTTGCATTACTCCTTTCGATTATCCACTGTACTTCCAAAGAAACTATATCTCTGCTATTTAGCTAGTTGTTTTGAAAATTGATCCACTTGATGCTTATAATTCTTGATATTCTTAAGACTTGATTTGAGTCAATTTTCTTCCAAAATGGTGGTCTTATCCTTCGGAGGTTATTATGGTGAAGGTTTACTTGGTTGAGGTTTCTTAGTTTGCTTGCAAACAAAGTTCGATTGACTCCTCCAACCTTGATTATAGTTTTTTTAAGATGCTTGTCATTTCCTTAGAAAATTTTCTATTAATTATCTTGCTCTTATAATACAAGGGACAATTGATAAACACCATTCTCATGCTTTACTCTACAAAAGTCACTTCTCAATTCTCGAATAGCTTCGAGAAACATAATATAATTTAGACGTGGAACCATTTGAAACACTTTTAACTGCTTTATCATAACTTCTAACTACTACGTAATCAAAAATGTTTTTAACCCAACAAAGCATTTTGAGTGTTCATGGCTTAGAAATGCCTCTATCATGGTGCATTTGATATTCATAAGACATCATGGCTTATGAGTCCTCTTGATTCTTTAGTTATTTTCGAGTGCATTGAACCTTTAGTTGAGGCATCTAGCATTATCTTGGAGCATCGCCTCAAACCCATGTAAAACCTCAATTGAATTGCATATTTAAGAACTCCATTCATTTTAACAGTGTCGCATGTCTCCAAAAAAGTCTCCAAGTAAGAGTTGGGATCTTTATTCTCAAAAAATTATAATTGATTCTTCGTCACCACATTTAGCAATGAAGGGTTGATTTTAAGAGCTTGTTGGTATAAGTGGTCTAATAATGCTTAACACATGCCTACTTATGGGATTGAGAATATCCCTAAGTGTACAAAGTTGTATACCATGGTCTTCTATGTCTTCAATAGGAGGTTTGGGTGGAGTGGAAGGCTTTCCTTCACTTGTATGCTACACTTTTTTTTTATCTTGTTTCTTTATTTTCTTAGTTTGCTTCTTACTTGTTCTCAAACTTCTTTCTATTTCAAGATCAAAGAGAATTTTATCAATGGATTTACCTCACATACTCAATGAAAAGGATAAATAATTTGGAATTTTTTCAAGAATCATAATAAATCTACAGAAAATAAAAATGATATCCAAAGTAGTAACATCTTCGTTGGACTAGTATTGATTACACAATTTCCAACAATGGTGTCAAAAACTTGCTATACTTTCGACACCTGCATTGATCATACAAGTAATAGAATGATAAATACATATATTATTACCACAAGATCTGGCATTCCCTATTGCTCACAATTTGCTATTATTTGGATGAAAAGGGAGTAATGTAATGAATGATTTAAAAACTACAAAACTAAGCTACTAATTATCTACTAGTTATCTATTTTACTGTTTAGCTTTTCCAACTAAGTGATGAAAAATGGACGATGGGGATGACTAGGGTTCAATTCCTTCCATAGTTCTTCCCTATAATTTCACTCATTCCAATACAAGTTTATCCATAAGATTTAAAGTTTGAATTAGCTAAATAAACTAAGTCTAATTTTTTGGTTCATAGCCCTTTTAATTAAACCTCATGTTCTAATATCTTAGATACAACTAGATTTAACAAAGCATTAAGTTCATAATCAAAAAGTTCTATCTCTAGACTCATCTCAAAACAAGGCAATCCATCTTAGTTCTAGTTGCATTTATAAATTTTCAGTCATAAACACATCTTGAAATCATTCAACTAATGTTAGCAAAATGCATTAAGAAAAGAGAAAGATTACTCAAACTCATGAAAGAAACTTATTTTGAATTAAAATGGGTTCAATTAAAAAGAATTACCATGGAGTTCATTTACCCCTAACCAAATGAAATTTAGCAAAACATGGAGAAAAATAAATAAATAGAAAAAAAAAAAAGAATGAAGTAAATGGCTGTGTTGATTCTTCAAAATCCTTTCTCAAGCTTGAATCTTCAATGGATGGAAGGTGAAATAAGTTTTTTATACTAGGAGTCATCTTTCTTTCTCTGAACCTCTTATAAGCTTTTATAGATCCTAAAAATGTCTTATACACCATATCTACACTACCAAGCTTCTAGTGCTACTAAGACATTTTCTACACCGACAAATAAAGTGCTCTTTGTCTTCCAGCGCTTTTACTCTTTCTGGAATTTACAACATTGAAAGATGGAATCTTTCTATCTAGCAATGTTTTGGCCAACACTTCTTCCATTTTCCTATAGTTAACACTGAGATATAAAAATTTGGGTTGCTTGATAAAGCGCTAACGTTGAGCACTAAACTTGCCATTTTAAGTGCTAAGATTAAAATTTCTAAATTTTGCTTTTTCACTACAAAAATTAACTAAAAATTAATATTTACATGGATCTAGGTGTTGGACAAAATTTATACCATTTGCTATTGTTTCAATATTTATTTAACTTTTTCTTCAATTGTTCTAATCAAAATTATGCATATAAATTCATCAAATATGATTTTATCAATCATCCTAATGATAATGGAATTTCTAAGTGTCCTCCATCTATCCTCAATTAGGTAGACTAGTGAGTCCTACATTAAGTGTTTAGGCATACTATGTATGATAAAAGTAAGAGTCTTGCCATGCATTATTGAGATGATATTCTTTCTTGATAGATAATTTATAACATTTATTAAAAGAAAGACAAATGGTCAAAGACCATTGCCTTTCATTCCTTCTTCAGCGTACCAAATTGTAGCTTCCCTAGTAAGGTGTCATGCCACTACATGTCACTTCCTTTACATTACTTACTAACCTATCACATTCCCACTTCTCAAATAGAGGTTTCCCTGGTCTCATTTAATTTGAGCACTAGTACAATTAACATTTCAGCCATATATTGCAAAAATTACATGATAATATCAAAATTTTGGCAATATAACTACTTACCAAAATTTTAGCAGAATAACAATTTGGTAATCACAATTTAATTACCAAAATTTTAGCAAAATAACAATTTAATAACTAAAATTTTAGCAGAATAACAATCTAATAACAATTTAATAATCATAATTTAATTTAGGAATAACAATTACATTTAAGCTAAGTAACTGCTTAGTGAATGCATTTTAATTTTCTAAAATTAAGCAGAGTAATAGCTTAGCAATTATAATTTAATAATTTAAATTTGAGCAGAGTAATAAGCTTAGCAATTTTTTTTAAAAGTTTAACATCAATCAATATAACAATAATAATAATAATAAAACTTAAGCCTACACGAGTTTAAGAAAAAACCCTTTCGACCAACAAGTAAAGTGACAATAATTTAGAACCATCCCCACTTCCTCCATTACCTCTAAGGTGGTTGATGAAGAAGATGAAATTGTTGGTGCAAAGCTTCTAAGAGGAGAAATTCTACTAGTTGAAAACTAGCAAATTTTAACAAAAAAACTAAATAAGAAAAATTTCTAGTGACAGAAACTATCATTCTGGGTTTGGGCCAACTTTAGAGAGTGGAGGATGTATGAAAAATGTCCAAGAAGCATGGGTATTTATAGAGGGGAAGGGTGGATTAGGTGTCCCCAAAATGACATAAGCGATGATGCAATAAAACTTATTTTAAATTTCCTTTTAATTAATTTTAGGGACATATAGCCCAAATAGGTGGTGAATCACCTATTTTAGGGTTGGGGACATGCTCCACCAACTGTCCCAAGCTTCCATGTGTCAATTTTTACATGTAGGTAAATTAGCCGGTATTGATAAAATTGACTAAACTTGAAAAACTAGCTTTTAATATCAAAATAATGCAATTTAATGTGAAAATGGGAAATTAGATTATTTTCATTAAAAATAAGTTTCTAATAATTAATTTGAATTTGCATTAATTTATTTCAAATTTTATCTATTTATTTTGTATTTTAAGCTAAAAAATTCATAATAAATCTATTTTAATTCAATAAGTATCAAAAAAATTATAAAAATTATAAAATTAAATATCTCACCTATAAATAAATTTAAATGACCTATTTTCACTATTTTTGCATGTCAAACCAATACTAGTTGACTTATCGGAGACATAGAGGCATTTTGGTCATTTTACACTAGTAATTTCATAAAATTTCAGAAAATTCTCAAAATTATATTTTAATATATATGACATTATTCCAAGCTCAAATTCACATTTTGATGTCAATTGAGTCTTTTTCTCATATCAGTCCTTAATGTTGAGAAATAAGGACAAAATCGTCATTTTTTATTTCTTCGGGCTCTGGGTCAGAAAAATTATTAAAAATTACGATTAGATAGCTCTTGAAATTGTGAGCGTAATGGTAGAAATTAGAATTTTGAAATTTTCTCTCTACTTTTTAGAATTAAATCGTCAAATATTAGAAAAATAGTTGAAAAAAATTGAAATAAGGTTGTTATATTTTTTACTATTTTTCTTTCAAAATAAAATTTTTATAATGAAATATACTTAATATAAAATTTTAAAATATTTTGAGGTCAAAAAGTCTCTGGTTGGTTCCTATAGTCAACCAGGGATATTTTTGTCATTTTACAAAAGTTATCTCAATAAATTCCCGAAAAAGTTTCTAAAATTATTATTAATTATTCTAAGTACATTGATGACTTAAAAAAAAATTTTAAACAGTTCCAACTATTTTTGTTTATTAATTCTATTATCTAGCTTTTTAGGGACTAAAACGGTTATTTTACAAATTTTTGAACTTAGTTCCCCAAAAATTATTAAAAAAAATCTAAACTTAGTACTATTTATTAATACAAACATAACTGTAGGAATCAAATTTTGGAGATTTCCATCCGGTTTTCCAAAAATAAATACTGAATAATTTAATATACAAAAGTAAGGGTATTACTTGGAGCTGTTGCTGTAAACATAGGAGATCTTCTACAAGTAAGTATTAGAATGGCATCAAGTAGAAATCATCTTGGATATGACCTTGAAGTCAGTTATTACAAAAGTTGACAAGCTTGTCATACATGGTGGTTTGTAATTGGATGACCATGTAAAAAACTTTCATACTTTCAAGTGTGTATTTTATTTATTCTTTCTTGAGTTTAATAGGCATGCACTATGAGTGTAAAAGTTTTTACATTATTAATTAATCAAAAATTATTTTTGGTATGACTTTTAAAATAATTATTAATTATAAAAGTCAACAAATTTACTATATATGGCATTTCGTGATTAAATGATAGTGTAGGATATATTTTAGAGGATAAAATACGAAATTGTTGGAAATTGATATTTTTTTTTGCTATCATATCAAAATATTTAATGTCTTTGCTATTTTTCTATTTTGCTTATAAACTTGGTTAAAGGTTGCTTATGTTCAAAAAAAGCTAGTTGTAGTTGTGGACCAATGATGCCTACTTTTAGCTTAGTCATAATTTGCTGTTTGCTCTACCCAATCAGGGACTTATTAATTTTTCCATTTAAACACTAGATGTAACACTTCAAATGTGTGCAAAGCTGTGTGCAAAATAGAAATATATTAGAACAATATTTGCTTTGTTCCCCTCTAGTTTATGTGGTTTTTGTGTTCTGTCCTACAACTCTTTTTATGTTTTGTTTTCAACATGGTATCAAAGCTTCATTAATCTTTAAGGGTCTATGAGGGAGAAAAAACTAGAGTCTGTGAAGGAGAGAAACCCCTCCGCCCCTCCCCCCGCCCCCCAAAAACAGAGTCTGAGTGTGAGAGAAAACCCACACAAAAGAAACCTTTAAACATAAAAATGGCTTCCAACAGTAGTTCTTTACCTCCACCTCCTATATTTGCAAGTAAAACCTACCATTTGTGGGCTACAAAAATGTGTATTTATCTTATAGCTTAAAGTTTGTGGGATATGGTGGAAAATGGCAACAACCCACCTCCTTTACCAAACAACCCAAAGTAGCTCAGATACAGAATCATAATGATGAAATGGAAAATGAAGGTAGAGCACTTGCCATTACACATGCAGCACTACATGATGATGTATTTATCAATATCTTGATTCTTGAGACAACAAAAGACGCTTGGGACAAGTTGAAGGAGGAGTTCCAATGGAGTGAAAAGAATAAAAAGAATGCAAGTGTTGAACTTGAGGAGAGAGTTTGAAGCAGTAAAAATGAAAGAAAGTGAAACTGTGAAAGAGTTTTTAGATAGACTTTCAAAGGTGGTCACACAAATCAGATTGCTTGGTGAAGAGCTTAGTAATCAAATGTGAAGAAAATTTTGGTGTGTCTTCCAGAGAGGTTTGAACCTAAAATCTCTTCTCTTGAAGAAAATAAAGATTTTTCTCAAATATCAATTGTAAAGCTTGTGAATGCTTTGCAAGCTATTGAATAGAGAAGATCTTTGAGAATGGAGGAAAATATTAAAGGTGCTCTTGTGGTAAACACCAAAGGCAAAGCCTAAAGCTATAATAGTTATGGGAAAAAAACCATTTGGCTGGAAGAAAGGGAAAAAAGAGGAAGAAGGTAATGAAGGAAGAGGTTGGAAAAATAAGTTTCCACCTTGTCCTCATTATAAGAAGAAAAATCATACTAAAATTTTTGTTGGTTCAGGCCAGGAGTTAAATGTTGGGCCTGCAATCAATTTGGTCATGTGGAGAAAGTTTGCAAAAATAAAGGAAACCAACAAGGACAACAAGTTCAAGTTGCTGAGCATGAAGAACAAAATGAGGAGCACTTATTTGTTGCTACTTGTTGCTCTATTAGCAATAGCAAAGAAGCATGGCTAATTGACAGTGGGAGCACAAATCATTTGACTTATAATGTTAGCATTTTTAAGAAACTTGATCAATCCTACTACTCCAAAGTCACTATAGGCAAAGGAGAATGTGTTGATGTCAAAAGAAAAGGAGTTGTTGCTATTGAAATTCCTTCAGGTATCAAATATATTTCAGATATTTTATTTGTACCTAAAATAAACCAAAGCCTTTTGAGTGTTGGACAAATGCTAGAAAGGAATTATTTCTTGTGTTTTGAAGATATGAGATGCACTATTTTTTACCCTTCTAAGTTTAAGCTTATGTCTATTAAAATGAAAGATAAAAGTTTTCCAGTAGAATGGAAGGAAAATGCCACGCATGTTGTTTTTAAAGAAGTTGAGGCTGTGGAAAATGTTCCACTTGAGGAGGTATTTCAAACTCTGAAATGTGATTCAAATGAGCTCACAACAAAAGCTACAGAAAAGAGGTTGGCCATCTTTGGCCACAACAAATTTGAGAAGGAGAACAAGCTTTTTAAGTTTTTGGGATTTATGTGGAATCTTTTTCATAGGTCATGAAAGTTGTAGCAATCATGGTCATTGCTTTGGAAAAAGGAGCAGATAAATCTGATTGGCAAGACTTTGTCGGGATTATCACACTACTTCTTATTAATTCAACAATAAGTTTCATAAAGGATAATAATGTTGGTAATGCAGCTGTAACTCTCATGGCTAAGGTCCTTCAAGATGGAAAATGGATTGAAGTGGATGCAAGCATTCTTGTTCTAGGTGTTGAAAAATTCCAACCAATGTACGTAAATTAATGCTTAGTCAATGCAAGCAATATGAATGCAAGAAGCCATGCAATGCAAGGTTGAAAAATTGTTCAACCTCCAACTACATATTTCGGTGGATTAATTGCACCAAGTGCAAATCTCCTCTATAAATAGATGGAGAGACTCACATTGGAGACACAACACAAACAAAAGTGAGAAGCACATCCTCACATGAGAGAAAAATAGAGAGTTCCTTAGAGAGGGTTTTTAAGAGAAAAAAATAGTGAGCCAATTTGTGAGCGTTATCCACAAATTGAAGATACATTGTTGTATTCTTGTAATCTCATTATTGTTATAGTGGAAGTTTTAAAAGACCTATGGGTCCCATGGTTTTTCCTTGCTCACATTGAGAATGTTTTCCACACTAAAAATTTGTGGTGTTATTATTCTATGTTCCCACTTAGTGCCTATTTTGAATTCACAGAGGAGGGAAATTATGCTGACATTTCCCAACAGTGGTATCAGTGCTCTTAGAGCTCATGTATACTAAGGTGTTGTATTCATTAGAAAATTCTGAGTATGCTCTGTGGTTGCAGCATTGCTTGATCTTCCACATCAGAAAAGGATTATTCTTGTTGCTGGAAATAAAACGTGGTAGAGCATGTCTAGGAAAGTTCTGGCTAAGGAAAGACTTGGTATTTAAGTGTGTCTATTGACCCACCTCTCTTTCTTAGGAACTTACCTGGTATACTATTCATGAACTACGGTAATTATTTCGGCATACAACAATTCTTAGTTCGCTATTTATCTTGTGTAACTCAAGATGGAAGGAGCTGTCACTCATGATAGAGATATGTTCAAGCTAACTGTTGACAATTTCTCTTATTGGAAGCCGATGATGGAAGATCATTTATATTATAAGGATTTGCACGAACCAATCACCCAACAGGATAAATCAGAAGGGAAGACTAACAAAGATTGGGAGCTTTGGAATCGAAAAGAGTAGCTGTGATTCGAAAACATATTGATTGAAGCTTGTTCAAGCATGTCTCAACTTATACCAATGCGTATGAGTTGTGGACAAAACTAGAATCTTTGATTCAAAAGAAGACGCCTAGGAACAAAGCCCACATTTTCAAATGACTAGTAAAGTTGGAGTACATGATGGTTAAAACATGATCAAACACTTGAATACCTTCAAAGGTATTGTGAATTAACTAAAAAAAATAGAAATAAAAATAGATGATAAGGTGCAAACTCTTATACTCTTCAGTTCTCTGCCTCTGAGTTGGGCACTTTAGTTGTCACTCTCAGCAATTCTGCTCCAGAAGGAAAGCTCAACATGGATTTTGTTACAGACAATTTGTTGAATGAAGAGTCAAGACGGAGAGAAAGAGGCCTGAACAACCAATTTGAAGCCAATGTTGTTGAAAATAGAGGAAGGAGTAAAAGTCTTGGAAAATGAAATTGAGGAAAATCACAAGGCAAATTGAAATCTCACACTAGACTAATTTGTTATTACTGTGGTAAACCAGGCCACACGAAGTCTGAGTGCAGATTCCTGAAGAAAGACCAACAGGCTAAAACAGTCCACCCTGACCAGATTAACCCAAAGAAGAAGAAGGAAGATAGAACAACCACTGTGGTGGATTCAAATGATAAGAATATATTTCTTGTCAATGAGGAAAATTATCGAAATGTTGCATCTGATGATTGCATGTGGATAACTGACTCAGGAGCATCCTTTCATGTGACTCCTAATAAGGGATTCCACTCATCATACCAAAAAAGAGACTTTGGTACGGTGAAGATGGGTAACCATGTCATGAGTAAGATTGTTGACATTAGTGAAGTAACTTTAATGACTGAGAATGGAAACAAGCTTGTGTTAAAGGAGATACGACATGTTCCAGGCATGCGTCTCAACCTTATTTCAGCGAGAAAGCTAAATGAAGCTGGAATGATAAACCAGTTTGGTGTCGGTAGATGGAAACTCAGTTGAGGGAACATGATTATTGCTCTTGGAAAGAAAGAAGGCTCTTTGTAGATGATGCAGGGAAGGATATGCAAAGAAGAGACGAATGTTGCTCAAGACGTGTCCAAAGAATTGTGGCACAGACAATTGGGCCACATGAGCAAGAAGGGTTTGAAGATCCTTGCAAAACATCATCTCCTAAACATAAAGGCGTAGCCACTTGAAACTTGTGAAGACTGCCAGGCAAACAACACAGAGTATCTTTCAAAAGACCAGATGATGCAAGAAGAATAAAGCATATTCTGGATCTTGTTCACTCAGATATTTGCTCAACATCTGAAAAGTCCATTGGCGGTGGCCAATACTTTGTTACCTTTATTGATAATCACTCCAAGAAAGTGTGGGTGTATCCATTAAAGACGAAAGATCAAGTTTTTCAAGCTTTCAATGAGTTTCATGCTTCTGTAGAAAGAGCAATTGGAAGAAAAATGAAATGCTTGAGAACTGATAATGATGGAGAATACATAGGCCAATTTGAGGTATATTGCAAAACTCATGGGATAAGACACGAGAAAGTGCCTCCCAAGACTCCTCAAATGAATGGAGTAGCTGAAAGGATGAACAGAACGATCGCAAAGAAAGTCAGAAGCATGCTTTCTCAAGTAAAACTTCCTAAATCATTTTGGGGCGAAGCAATAAAAACTGCAATTAATCTAATAAACCTGTCTCCTTCAAGACCTTTACATGGAAAGCTTCCATATGAGGTATGGTCTAGAAAGAAAGCCTCTTTTGGTCACTTGAGAGTTTTCGGATGTAGGGCATTTTTTCACATTCTGAAAGATGAAAGAGCAAAGCTTGATGTTAAAGCAAAGGAATGCATATACCTTGGTTCACTAAGAGATGAACTTGGCTTCAGATTGTGGGATCCTGCAAACATGAAGATTGTTTGAAGCAGAGATGTGGTATTCTTTGAAGATTAAACGATCCAAGATATCAAGTCTGAGAAGCCAAAGCAAAAAGTGGTTTGAGATTCAAACCATGTCATGATAAATAATTTAAGGGGAGATACTCATGAGATGGAACAACCTCATCAAACGACCAATCAGATGAGATGAATGAAGAGCAAGCAATGGATAACGTTCCGACAGAACATGTTCCCTAAGTGAGACGATCCATAAGAAACAAGTAACCTTCGAAAAGATATTTCTCAGATGAGTATGTCAACTTTACTAATGAAGGGGAACCGCAAAGCTTTATAGAAGCCATTGAGACAAATGACAAAGAGAAATGGATGCAAGCAATGGAAGAAGAAATCCAATCCCAAAACAGAATTAAACATATGATCAGGTGAAATTACCAAAAGGAAGAAGGGAATTGAAAAATAAATGGGTGTCCAAACTCAAGACTAAAGAGAATAACCCAAATCCCAGGTACAAAGCGCAAATTGTTGTGAAAGGGTTTAATCAGAAGAGAGGCATAGATTTTGAAGAAATCTTCTCACCAATGGTGAAGATGACATCCGTTAAAGCAATCCTTGGTCTAGCTGCTAAACTAGACTTGGAAATAGAACAGCTTGATGTAAAAACAACATTCTTACATGGAGACCTAGAGGAAGAAATCTATATGGAGTAACCAGAAGGTTTTGCAGAACCAAGCAAGAAACACTTAGTATGTCGCTTGAAGAAAAGCCTCTATGGTCTAAAACAAGCTCCAAGACAATGGTACAAGAAGTTCGATCTTTTCATGACCTAACACAATTTCAAAAAGACCTTCGCAGACCATTGTGTGTTTTTGAAGAACTATGAAAATGGTGAATCCATCATACTTCTATTATATGTGGATGATATGCTGATTATTGGGAAAGATAAAACAAAGATAGCTGCTCTCAAGAATGCATTGAACAAATCTTTTGCCATGAAAGATATGGTGCAGTAAAGAAGATTCTTGGAATGAAGATTATTAGAGATTGGTCTAGAAAAATGTTGTAGGTGTCACAAGAAGACTATATCAAGAAAGTTCTTGAAAGGTTTAACATGCACAATGCCAAACCTGTGCATATCCCATTACCTAGTCATTTCAAACTCAGTAAGACACAATGTCCAAAGAATGAAGAAGAAAAAGAAGAGATGAGCAAGGTGCCTTATTCTTTTGCACTGGGTAGCCTTATGTATGCAATGGTTTGTACAAGACTAGATATTGCTTATGTTGTAGGAGTTGTGAGCAAATTCCTATCAAACCCTAGGAAAGAAGCATTGGAATGTTGTGAAATGGATACTAAGGTATCTAAGGGGAACTGCCAAAAATTGCTTGTGTTTTGGCAAAGGAAATTTAATGCTTCTCAGGTATTCAAATGCAGATATGGCAAGAGATGTGGACTCAAGAAAATCTACATCAGGATATTTGATTACTTTTGTAGGGGGATCTATATCATGGCAATCGCGACTACAAAAATGCATTGTTTTAAGCACCACAGAATCAGAATTCATTGCAATCACTAAAGGTTGTAAGGAAATCCTATGGATGAAGAAGTTCCTACAAGAGTTAGACCAGGAGCAAGAAAGCTATGTTCTTTATTGCGACAGCCAGAGTGCAATTCATCTTAGTAAGAACTCAACTTTTCATGCAAGGTCGAAACACATCGACGTGAGATATCATTGGATACGTGATGTGTTGGAAAGTAAACTGCTGCAGGTTGAGAAAATACACACCAAGGACAATGGGGCAAATATGATGACAAAAGCTTTAACAAAAGAGAAGTTTGAATGTTGCAAAGAAGTTGCACGCTTAGCATCAAACCCAACTTGATTCAAGGATATTTCCCTTTGGCTGGAGGGGGAGAATTGTTGAAAAATTCCAACCAATGTACGTAAATTGATGCTTAGTTAATGTAAGCAATATGAATGCAAGAAGCCATGCAATGCAAGGCCGAAAATTTGTTCAAGCCTCCAACTATATATTTTGGTGGATTAATTGCACCAAGTGCAAATCTCCTCTATAAATAGATGGAGAGACTCACATTGGAGATACAACACAAGCAAAAGTGAGAAGCACATCCTCACATGAGAGAAAAATAGAGAGTTCCTTAGAGAGGGTTTCTAAGAGAGAAAAATAGTGAGCCAATTTGTGAGTGTTATCCACAAATTAAAGATACATTGTTGTATTTTTGTAATCTCATTATTGTTATAGTGGAAGTTTTAAGAGACCTACGGGTCCCGTGGTTTTTCCTTGCTCACATTGAGAAGGATTTCCACACTAAAAATTTGTGGTGTTATTATTCTATGTTCCCGCTTAGTGCCTATTTTGAGTTCATAGAGGAGGGAAATTATGCTGGCATTTCCCAACACTAGGTGATATAATTAGTGTTAAGCTAGGGGATATTGTCCCTGCAGATGCTCACTTACTTAAAGGTGATCCATTGAAGATGTGGGAATGGTAGTTGAGATTAAAGCTTGGAGTATTGAAGAAAAATATCAAGGAGGAGTGATGGAAATTGAGATTTTTTTATGCTGTCATATCAAAATATTTAATGTCTTTGCTGTTTTTCTGTTTTGCTTGTAAACTTGGTTAAAGGTTGCTTATGTTTAGAAAAACCTAGCTGTAGTTGTTAGCTAATGATGCTTACTTTTAGCTTAGTCATAATTTACTGTTTGCTCTACTAATTAGGGGCTTATTAATTTTTCTATTTAAACACTAGCTATAACACTTCAAATATGTGCAAAGCGGTGTGCAAAATAGAAATATATCAGAATAATATTTGCTCCTTTCTCCTCTAGTTTGTGTGGTTTTTGTGTTCTGTCCTACAACTCTTTTTATGTTCTGTTTTCAACAAGAATGATGGTAGCCAATTGGAAAATCAATGATTAAGATTATCATAAAATAAATGTACATATATAATAAATTATGAAGCTGATATAATTTTAAGCGATGATTTTATCACTCTGCACCTTGTACCTTCTCCTCTAAAGTGCGCCCAACACTTTGAAGGAGATAAGTCCAAAAATATCTACTTGTACTGATTTTTATAGGGCACAAAGAGGAAGGGAGGGAAGGGAAGGAAGTGAGAAAGGGGAAAAATGAATTACAGGGACTTAAACTCACACGTCACACGTTCATAGCTCACACGTGAAACGGTCATAATGTATGTTCCATAACTTACTGCCTCAGCTCACTCAAGGGGACCAACTAGTACCAAATCTAATTTTAAAGAGTTACACCCAATTCGTAGCCATGAATATTATTTTGATTTAATAGTTATAAAAAATTTAACAAGCGACAGTTGTATTATTTATTTTGTTGAAAAGTTTTCTTGCTTGTGGTCCCTATGCCGGCTTAAATTGCAATTTCTTTAGGTTGCTTTTATTGCAGCTTCCAGTGCCTGCACTGTGCTGAGTGTGCGGGATTGTGCTTATTTCCACATCACTTAGTGATATGACCTAAGTAGTGCTTATAAATTGAGACAGTCTTTACTTCACAAGTCAGTTTGGTGAGATTAAATTAGCATTTAAGTCTAAATTTTAAGATAGTGTCAAAGTATACTTTAGATCCATTGTTAGGCATGGGGGGAAAAGGTCTCAACATAGTTTTTGATTCTCAGTTTGAGATACCCTGATAAATACCAACAATAAAAATGAGAACCACGTGATTCTTATCTCATTGGTATTAATATATTGTTTGACTTATTATACATGGCTAAGAAAACAGTCACGTTTTAACTCTGTTTTTGAAAAATTGGGGTCATCGTTAACCAAAATAGATGCCATACGCGCTTTTGCTTTGGAAAACAGAAAAATATATTTATATGACTTTTTCCATCGTTGACGGCCGCTTGCATTCAATTATATAATCCCAATTCCCACACTCTTCTTCAATACTACAACTTGTATTCGAGGTAGCCACTTACTACGTGATTCTTTCTTTCCTGAGGGTTATTTGGGATTTGGGTTGATTTTCTTTAAAAATTCTGTTTCTTTTGTTTTTAATTCAATTCTCAATGCTTTGATTTTGCGTCTGAAGCAGGCACTGCTGTTTTGCTAGTTTACTCTCAGTATGGAGGTTAAAAGCACAAAACATATAGAGGCTGCAGGCATTGACTCCAGTTATGACAGGAAAGCTGAAATAAAATCATTTGATGACTCAAAAACTGGTGTCAAAGGACTTGTAGATTCTGGGGTGAAAAAGATCCCACGCATGTTCCATTCTGGCATTGACATAGCTGAGAACATAGCCAGTGACTCCGAGTTGAGTGTTCCTGTCATAGATCTTGAAGACATACACAACAATCCGGCTCTGCGTAAAGCAGTTGTCACCAAAATTCGAAGTGCTTGCCAGGAGTGGGGGTTTTTCCAAGTGATCAATCATGGAATTCCAATTAGTGTCATGGATGGGATGATTGATGGAATCCGAAGGTTTCATGAACAAAATACTGATGTAAGGAAACAGTTTTACAACAGAGATTTAAAAAAGACAATTCTATATTACTCCAATACTAGCCTGTACCGAGACAAATTTGCTAACTGGAGAGATACAGTTGGATGCTCTATGGCTCCTAATCCGCCCAAACCAGAGGAATTGCCTGCAGTGTTTAGGTAATGAGTTGATACTTTATTTACATTTTACAGTGGTATATAATTTTGTGATAATGGTTGGCCTTTTTCTTTGTATTTTTTATTACGTATCTAGGCTCTTGCCTATTATATGTTGGAAGGAAAACATTTTTTCAAGCAACTTAAGTTATCTAATCATAAATTTCGTGTTTGATATATGGTTTTTCAAAGAATTGGTCACTTGTGTACGGCAATTTCAGAAATTGTTGACTTAAACCATTTGAATTCTTGATGAATTGTTTATGTACATGCAGAGACATAATTATTGAATATTCCAAGAAAACAATGGCACTGGGTTGTACAATTTTTGAGTTATTGTCAGAGGCTCTTGGCCTTAATCCATCTTATCTCAAAGAATTGAGTTGTGATGAAGGACTTTTCATTCAGGGTCATTACTATCCACCTTGCCCTGAACCTGAATTAACTATGGGAACCTCCAAGCACAGTGATATTTCCTTCATGACAATAGTTCTACAAGACCAATTGGGTGGTCTTCAAGTTCTTCATGAGAATCAATGGTTTAATGTTCCTCCTGTGCATGGAGCTCTTGTTATAAACATAGGAGATCTTCTACAAGTAAGTATTAGAATGGTAATAAGCATTTTCTGTAGTTTATATGTTTAGATAAATTGTATTAAGATTACTTAAAAGGATGAAATATAAAAATCAAATCTAGTGAGATGATTTTATGGTAATAGACATAATTCTAGGTGCTCATTGGTCACAATTTGCAAATATGCTTATGTTTGCTTATAGAAAACCAAAAAAAAAAAAAACTAATGATGACAGTTTGCTTTACTGTGATTTTCTGTGTCATTTTTTATTATGGACTTCTTCCTTTAGATAACACTATTTTTTCCTAAACACATGAGGAGAAAGTAAATATACACATTTTATGTAATTGTATTTCTCTTTCTCTCTGATCTTCAGAGAAATGATTGTTTTATATTTCACAAAGCATACTCATATTAGAATTAAAAAGAAAAAAAAAAATTGAATGGAAACAGGGTTGTCAATCCATAATCTGCAATGCAACATTCAGCATAAGAGGCAACAGAATAAAACGTGTGTTTTGAAAAAACTGTTATTGTTTACCACATGTCATTGTGTAGGCTTTTGATCTGTTGCTTCATCTACATCCAAACTTTGTGTATACCTGCATGTGTGTGTATGTTCTGTCATTACTCCCATAATAGCTCTGAAGTTCTTCTGTTTCATCAGTATCTATTTTCCACTGTCTTCCTAATTCCAATTTAACATGGTCCTTCAAAGCTCATAGTTATAACTGTCCACAAAACCATCATCGCCATCTATACGTTCTTTGAATTATCACAATAAATTGCAAAGGCATCATCCAAGGAGGTTGCCTTCTAGAATAATCTTAAACAAGTTGATGCAAAAATCAAATTAAATTACCTAAAATATAATGTGAAGGCTCTTGTTTTCTCGTTGGTGCTTTTCTAGGATTGTTGTTGACTTGTGATTTTAACATTGGAAAACAATGATTTGAAAGTTGAAACTCCGAGCCTGAACGTCACGGATGATATCAAGTTTTATTCTCAACTTACGCATGTGATTTGATACAATGAACCTCTTTGATATTTATTAATTTTATAGCTATATATTGTTGCAGCTTATAACGAATGACCGTTTTGTTAGTGTTTATCACCGGGTCTTATCAAATCATGGAGGGCCAAGAGTTTCAGTAGCTAGCTTCTTTAGCAATTCGCATGATCCAGCTAAAGGTACATCAAAGGTTTATGGTCCAATTAAGGAATTATTGTCTGAAGAAAACCCACCAATCTATAGGAACACTACTATAGGAGAGATCATGGCACACCATTTTGCTAAGGGGCTTGATGGGAACTCTGCCTTGCAGCCTTTCAGGTTGTGAAATGAACAAATTTCGACCTAAAAAGGAACTTGATAAAATTGATGCACTCCTGATTCTCATAGGTGGCTGCAATATGTTATTTCTTGTGCCTTTTAGTGTATTAATTTTCCATAACAGGTCACGTTTGTAAAGCAGCAGCTTCAAGCCCTGCGTACAGAATAAGATAAATTATGTTAGTAGTTCACATTTAATATACAACCTCTCTTACATTTTTCCCCCTTCACATATTAATAACGCAAGAAGGCATGGAGAAGAATTTAAACACACACATATATGAAAAAAGAAAAAAAAAATTGATTTCTTTAAGAATTTAATGGGCATGTGCTGTCGGTATAACAATTTTTATACTATAAATCAATCAAAAATTATCTTTAATATAACTTTTAAGATAGTTATTATAGTTAACAAACTTGCAATACCTGTAGTTTGTCATTGGATGATAGTGCCAAAAACTTTTACGTTGTCAATATATATATATATATATATATATATATATATTATTTATTTATTCTTTCTTGAGTTTAATAAGCATGCATTATCAGTATAATAGTTTTTACACTATCATCAACTAATTAGAAATCATCTTTAATATGATTTTTAAAATAGCTATTATAAAAGTCAACAAATTTATCATATATGGTTTTTTTTTATTGGATGACATGTAGAGTATACTTTAGAGGATAAAATATGAAACGATGGCAGTTGGTTGAAAAATCAATGATTAAGATTATAATAAAATAGAATATATTTATAATAAACTATGAAGCTGATATGATTTTAAACAATGATTTTATCACTTTGTGCCTTCTCTAAAGTGCATCCAACACTTTAAAGGAGGCAGGTCCAAAAACATCTGCGTGTACTATTTATTTTATTTTTTTTGTTCGAGGGGAAAGGGAGGGGAGGGAAGGAAATGAGAAAAGGGAATATGTATTACAGGAACTTAAGCTCACATGTTCACAATTTATGTTCCATAATTTAACTAAGTTCACTCAAGGGGACCAAACTAGTACCAAATTTTACTGAGTTACACCCTATTCGTAGACATGAATATTAATTTGATGATTGATCTAATAGTTATAATAATTTAACTTAATTGCAACAATTGTATTATTTATTTTGTTGAAAAGTTGTCTTAATTGTGGTTACTCCTATGCCGCTTAATTGCAGTTTCATTGGGTTGACTTCATTGGCACCTTTGTTGTGCTGGGTGTGAGGGGGTATGCTTAGTCCCACATTGCCTAGTGACATAATCTATGTAGTGTTATAAGGCTAGGACATTCCTCACTTTGAAAACCAATTTAGTGGGATTGAATGAAATTTTAAATCCAAATTCTAAGATAGTATCAAGTCTATTATTCTAAATCCATTATTGAAGCACCAACATTGTTCATGATCCTAGGCCTTGGCCATGGCAATGAAGGGCAGTGTTGGAAAGGTCTCAACAATAGAATTAGATTGTGTTTGACCTAACTTAATTTTGACTTAAAAAGTTACTTTTAATTTAAAGTTAAAAACAAGAGCTTATAAAAAATGTAGAAGTTGTTTGTCAGTTTTTTATTTTTTTAACTTAAAAGCTCCTTTTAAGTTAATAATTGTTTAGTAAAAAAAAATTTAAAAGTTTTAACTTTTTTCTTGTTGGTGTACAATGATCGCATTGTGTAACATTCCGAGTACTGACGAGGATGAAGAGTGATCATCGGTGCAAAAGAGATAAAGCACAGACAATGAGTGGCTCCTGGCAGGCTTCCAACGGGAGGGATACATGAATGAATTGAATACACACTGGAATGAGAGGGATCTAGAGGCTGTGCAGGTATAAGAGTGTACAGTTGAGGATAACTGAAAGTAATTAATAAGTGTTACTTATACCAACAAGATGCATCTACTTTTCGGTAGTCCATCACTTAAGAACTTTACAGTTAAGCGTACTTAACTTGGAGCAATTCTGGAATGGGTGACCTACTGGGAAATTCCCTAAAAAATGTATGAGTGAGGACAAAGCATGCTAAAAACTCTTGTGTTGGTTTGTGGGGACAGTCTTCAATCCTAAAAGCAGTCAGGCGTTACACACTGAGGTTAAAATCTATGACTTTATACGTATTATCCCAACCTCCCACTACTAGGCTGACTCTAGTGGGTTTCAATTATAATTTTTTTAAAACTACTTATCTCGTTCAATAAAAAAATTAATAAATTAAAAAGTATTATGTAAATAAATTTAATTTACATAAAATTATTTTAATGATAATAAAATATTTAAAATACATATATTTAAAACTTAATTTTTAAAATATCAAAAATTACTTTAATAAATAAATTTTCATTTAACGAAGTTTTCATTATGCTATGAATTTATTTGACTTTAAAGCTCGCAGGGTGTAAGGTGAGCGTAACACAATTATTTCACTTGGGATTCAGTGAATGAGTTTGTAAAGTAAAAAAAAAAAAAAAAAAACTGAAAATAATATACGTACACCTGCAGGGATCGAAGACTGACCCTTTTTACAAAAAGCTCTCTATAAGTTACAATTACTTTCATTAGGTTTTCTAAAAGCTACTTAGAGCATGTTTGGGACAGATTATTTTGAAAGATTTCAGCTGATTTTTTAATAATTTCTTCCTTAAAAAAAAGGTACTTAAATTTTTAAGAGCTTTTATATAAAGGGTGTTTGCCTGACTTCTCTTTTTAAGGAGAAAAAAATTACAAAATATGCTAGCAATACATTCTTTGACACACACATGCACTTTTTTATTGGTTGAAATTTATTTAAAATAACAATTTTTTGTGAGTCCCACATTTTATTTAATAAACCTCTCTCCTAATTTTGTGATTTTCAATAAATTCTAATCAATGAAAGAAAGAGTGTTTAAAAGAGTGTGTTGGAGTCTTAAAAAGTGTATTGTTAGCACTCCTAAAAAATTACAATAAAGCTAGCCAAACACTCCCTTAATATCTGATTATACCTTCATAAATACCAAAAGTAATAAGGAAACCGACATGATTCTCATCCGGTTGGCAATAATATATTGTTTGCTTATCATACATGGGCAAGAAAACAATCATGTTTTTATTCTGTCTTTGAAAAATTATGGTCATCATTATTTCTAGGGTAAATTACAGTTGTACCCCTTGTGTTTTTTGTTGATTACACCCGATAGCCCCCTGTTACAAGACATTACTTTTAACCCCCTAAGCAAATGGCCTTAATTGACGTTTTTAAATTTTACTAGAATGACGAAATTGTCCCTCTCAATTAACCTCCAGACCCATCATCTGCATTCACTGTTGGTTTCTAAAATTAGAAATCGAAATCATTCTCTGCTAGGGCTTTGGAAAGGAGAATGCGAAACACCAACTTGAGGGAATTGTGATCGAGTTAGCATCGCGTTTATGCGTAAGTCGAAATAGGACTAACATCGAGTGCTTGGGTTTCGAAAATGCGAGGTTTTGCTATGGTGTTCATGGGTGGGTGCGTAGATTTAAGTATTGTGAGGGTTTGTTGGTTTCGTTGAAGAAAAGCTATTTGCATAGGTACATAATCTCTTGTTCCCATTAAATATTTTGAGCATGGTATTTGTTTGCTGTGGCACAAGTGTTTTTTGTTTTTGTGGCACTTCTCGTTAAAATTGTACATCGTGGTCCTTCGGGTCATCATATTCACAGTATGAGAAAGTAACTTTTTAACCCTGTGCATTCCATTATTTTATAAGTATGGTTGTGTCATTGGGGGTTTTGGTGGGGACCATTGTTTGTTTTAGGACCACTTGCCTCTAACGTGGCCGGTGTTGAACCCCATTACTAATTGGATTTTTGTTGTTTTTGTCAGATTGCAGGACACACAATGGATGACATGGCATATATGGGCCCCGAACCAGGGAACGTGAATATCTTGGTCCACTTTGTGAGATGAAAGGTGATCCATCTGTGATACGGAACGTGGATCCTAATAGGTTCGACATGTTTGACGCAACGGACTCAGTCAACATGATTGTAGAGGACCTGGGTTTGCCACCTTGTCATCCTTTGGTATCGGTGCAATGGCAGTGGTAAAATCTAACCTCTTGCTAATGATAAGGATGTGTTGCTAATGTTTTTTGAGACTAAAAATTGTGTGTATATTCACTTGTATGTGACCAGAAGAATATTTGAGTTTTGGAAAGAAATAGTAAATTAATGTTAGTCTTATTGAGTCTGCACATGTTGCGAATAAGGCTGTAAATGAGTCTGTGAAGGGGTGTGTGGATTAGCCTATGAATGTGCATGTGAAGGAAATAGTAAGTGAAAATGTTGGCGTTGTGGATGGTAAGGGAAAGCATGTTGTAACTAAAGAGGCACCTATACTTGATGATGATGAAGGGGATGTTGTAAATCCCACTATGTGTCTTGATGAAGTCTATGCAAGTGATGATGACATGAGTTACAAAGGGGTTAGTGAAACCGATTCATTTGAGAGTGACTTTGACCCTATTGGTGAGGATGTTAATGAGAGTGATGGAGGCATCATAAGTGATTTTGAAGAATCAGTTGATGTGATTAGGAATGTGCACTCAGATGAAGATATGAAGGAAATTTATGTAGAGAAGGGGAAGTTGGGAAAACCCTATAAGAATGACATGGAAGGTAGGATCCACCTTGAAGTTGGACAACTATTTGTAAATGTGAATCATTTTAGGGAGGTGCTTAAGGATTTTGCAACACAAGAGGGTTTTCAATTAAAGAGGGTGAAAAATAAAAAGGTGAAGGTGACTTGTGAGTGTGAAGCTGAAGAGTGTACTTGGAGGATCCATGCATCCCCAACCTTAGATGGAGTGACATTCAAGATAAAGACATATAACAGTGTGCATACTTGCATTAGATCAATGAAGAATTCTGATGCAAACTCTGCTTGGATTGCTAAGAAATTAAAGAACATGTTGGTGGCTGATCCTAATGTGAACTACTCAACCATGAAGCTAGTCCTACTTGAACGTTATGGAATTGAACCCACCACCTTGATGCAACTTTATCATGCAAAGAGGAAGGTCCATCAAACAACTAGGGGGTGCATGCAATTTCATATAATGATTTACCATCTTGGGCATAAGTTGTTAGAGAGAGCAACCCAGGGAGAATAGTGAAGCTGTCTGTTGAGCCAAGGGTTGGTAAGAACCTGCAATTTAGAAGGATAAAAGTCAGAGCAAAAAGGAACATTAGATCTAGCGTAACTGATTGAGAATATTGTCATGGTTGTGTAGGGGAACTTTTTTGAAAAACAATTTATATGTAGGCCTTGTGTTTTGACAAACAGCTTCAAGTTACTTAGTTGTGGAGGGGCTGTTTTTTGAAAAACAAGCCAACTAGTAGTACATAATGTTCTGGGCTGTTTCATTTTTATTTTTTTTTGGGTATAAGATGTTTGTTATTTACTATATGCACATCATGACGCAATGCTTATGTATGGATCATATTATCAAATGAATAAAGGTTTCTATTTTAATACATACTAGTCTGCTCTTTTTTTATATTAAGTTTGCAAAAATTAAGATGACAATGACAACTCCAAATCAAAAAAATATGATCCAAATTGTTGCAACTCACTGCCTAAAATATTTTCAAACCTGTTGGTATAATTTCAAGTAAAATAAGTACAACTCAAATGCACTTTACATAAGAGTGCAAGTCGATGGCCTAATTAAGGATAGTATAATTGACCACATAATAGTATATTCGAGGATTTGAAACAATTTTAACTCCAATTGTATAGTTTCAAAAACAGGTGGATTACCTACTAGTCCAAATAACACATGCTTAAAATTACCATCCACTTGCAAATAACACCAAACTTACAATAAGAACCATCTACATCTAATAATAACAACCATAATGAGTACCACTATGACTTAGAATAACAACTACCTAAACTAAAATTCTCACTTAAATATAATTGCAATAATTAAAATCCCAACAACAATTACTATTAACATTGTGAATGTTACAACATTTTACTTCAACCAATCATAGTTTCCTTTAACCATTGTCAACCTTGTCTTCATTGTAGCAATTTCCCACTTCATGTCATCCATGTCCATCTTCAACTTCTCAAACTCTTCTTCAATATCTTTTTCAACCCACTCAAAATAATCACAAACAATCAATTAACCTAAAAGTGTAAAACAAGCGATTTGGGTTGACTTCGGTTCCACTACATTTTATTTTCGCGGGTCTTCCACAATGATAATATTATCTCTAATGTCTTACCCTTATTCCACTGTCACTAACACTGGAAGAAGATACAACTCTTGACCATGACATTTTATCAAACGCCCTACAAGTAACATAAAAAAAATTAACACAACTTTCATTGGGCACAAAAAAAATCATCATACAAAGAAATACACAATAGAGGGATACAAGAGAGTGATTCAAACACAAACCCAACTAGACACATAACACATTGGACCACATTATTAAACATCAAGAATAGAAGCGCATTAGAGCCAAGAACTCATACCACCTACAAAACAATCTCTAGCAGCAAATACAGACGCATGCACTTCACAATATGTGAGACGTGTCTAGCGCTTCACCCACAAATCAGCAATGTCCCACAAAATCACAACAAGCTAAACCCTTTCCTCCTGCAAGTTGTTCCCCAAAGAGCTGAAAACGTTCTCAGTTTTTCTAGCTGTTGCAACAAAGAAGATAGGGGCATAATCAAACAAAAATTTCATTAAAAATCATGTGCCTCTCACATGACGCGTTGGGGGTTAACAGAGTTAACCACGTTACAAGATCAGGGGGTTACAATGTAATGAAGACCAAAAAATTAGGGGGTTTTTTGTAAGTTCCGAAAAAATAGAAATATTAGGTGTAATCTGCAAAAGATACAGGAGATGCAACTGTAATTTACTTTTTTTTCTGTTGTTCTGCCCCCCTTTACCCCAAACTAAAACAGATGCCGTGCTTTTTGCTTTGGTAAACAGAGAAATACATTTATATGACTTTTTCCCTAATTGACGGCCACTGGTATTCTGCTAGTTCTCTCTCAATATGGTGGGCAAAAACACAGACCAGTTAGAGGAAAGCATGGATTCCACTTATGACAGGAAAGCTGAAGTGAAAGCCTTCGATGATTCAAAAGCTGGAGTTAAAGGTCTTGTAGAGTCTGGAGTGACAAAGATCCCTCGCATGTTCCATTCTGGCAAGTTGGATATCGTTGCAACCTCAGCCAGCGACTCCAAGTTGAGTGTCCCCATCATAGACCTCCAAGACATACACTCTGATCCAGCTCTGCATACAGAAGTAATTGGCAAAATTCAAAGTGCTTGCCATGATTGGGGATTTTTCCAGGTAATTAATCATGGAATTCCAATCAGTGTCTTGGATGAGATGATTGATGGAATTCGTAGATTTCATGAACAAGACACTCAGGTAAGAAAAGAGTTCTATTCTCGGGATTCCAAGAAAAAAGTTTCGTATTATTCAAACTATAGCTTGTACAGTGACCAACCTGCTAATTGGAGAGATACATTTGGTTTTCTTGTTGCTCCTGATCCACCCAAACCTGAAGAAATACCATCTGTCTGCAGGTAAGAGTTTAATTTTGATAAAAAAATCAATGTAAAGATTTTTACAGCATCAACTAATTAAAATCATTCTAGATATGACTTTCAAAGTAATTATTATAAAAGTCAAATATCATTTATATGACAATTTATGAATAAATGACAGTGTAAGTATATTCCAATTAAATTCTTTATCTTATATCATCTATGTTGTGAATAAGAAAAACTAAAGAGAATGGCCTTGCAGCTGTTCTATTGTATGTTGCTGGCAAAACATTTTAGTCAGTAGTCACACTTGTTACATTACAGGACATTTAATCATATGATCACTAGTACATTTCAGTTACGGTTCATGTTCAGTTGAATTATTTATCCTTGATGAGTTGATTACGTTTATGCAGGGACATTGTGATTGAATATTCAAAGAAAATAAGGGATTTGGGTTTTACAATCTTTGAGTTATTGTCAGAGGCTTTGGGACTTAATCCTTCATACCTTAAAGAATTGAATTGTGGTGAAGGACTCTTTATTTTGGGTCACTACTATCCAACATGCCCTGAACCTGAATTAACTATTGGCACTACCAAGCACACGGATAGTAACTTCATGACTTTACTTCTACAAGACCAACTTGGTGGTCTTCAAGTTCTTCATAAGAATCAATGGGTCAATGTTCCTCCGGTTCATGGAGCTCTTGTTGTAAACATAGGAGATCTGCTACAGGTAAATATTCTAAGTTATTATTGTGAAATTTTGAAGTTCACATGCATTTTATAGGTTATTTGTATTTAAGAATTCGGATACAATTGAAAAATGTAAAATGAAATTTAATAAAAAAAACTATTATTATGGCTAATAAAAAAAGGAGTGAGTTTTGATTTTGGTCCCTGTAAAAGAAATTCTTAGTTTTTCATCCTCTAAAATTTTAAATCATTGTTTTTTATCCTCATAAAATGAGTAAATTTTTGTTTTAGTTCTTAAAAAATAATTTTCTTTGATTTTCATCCTTCAAAAATCTAAAATCACTATTTTTGGTTTCTAACATTTATTCTAAGATAGATATATAACATACATGCTAACATAGTGTGACAAACATTAGTGGGTGTTACCTAAGATGGTTATTTGACCTTTCATTAAATATTTAAGCAGTTAATAAGTGTCATATGATTAAAGACAATAATTTTATATTTTTGAGAGATAAAAATCAAAGAAAATTTTTTATAAGGACCAAAATCAAAACTCACCCATTTTATAGGAATTAAAAATATATTTAAGCCTTATACAAATTTTGAATGAGCCCTGGGAAGAAAGGTTGACTGAAACCATCAAACGTGTAAAATATGAGCAGAGAGAGATCAAGGAAGACATTAGAAAAAATTATTAAAAGGGATCTTATGATGAATAGTATTCACAAGAATTTGGTTTTCTATCGAGCTTAATAATGTTGTGTGATTTATGTAGCTGACCTCTCTTAATGGGATAAGGCCATTTTTGATGTTGGTGTTGTTGTAAAATATGCCATTATATACAGTTTTCCCAGCTATGTATGACTCGCAATGGTTGAAAGTATCTCAATCAGCCACCCTTTGCTGACTTTTGCTGTTTAATATGAACCCCTTAAATGCTTTGGGTCCAACGTTAATCCAATAGACTTTTTTGCGTTCGGATATCTACGGCTGAATATTTGTCACCAATTTGCTTTTATTTGCTTGTAGAGAAAATAGTGACAGACTTTCTATGAAGTTTCTTGTCATGGACTTTTCCTCTTCTTAACAGTTTGCCTAGCTATATATAATGATTTTATTTTTTTAGAATGATAATGTGATAAACATGTTTCTTAGAATGATTGAGTCATTTTTTTCTGTGCATATGTAAAGTATTGTATATATATTATCCACTCATATCGATTACTGATACGTATTTTTAATTGTATATTTCTCTTTCTGATATTTCTCGTCATAATTATTTACCTAAAAGCAAAGCATACTGATTAAACGAATTTACAAAACTGTAAAAGTGGGGAAAAAAATATCCGAAACGGAAAAATCCATATTTGTTTTTAATAAAATGACAATATAGACGAAACCGTATGTGTACCAAAAAAGAATGGAGCACAAGGTTCGCAATGTTAACCATATGTCATTGTATAGTCAATAGTTCACCATCTACATCTAAAATTTGTGCATATCAGCATATGTGCTCTTTGTTCCTTTTTTGTTCCCATCAATGCTCTGAAGTTCATTAATTGTACTATTATCCGTTTTGCATAACTATCTGGATAGTTCATTTTTTCTTTGTAATTCCATTTGAACACGTTCCTTAATTTGATGTTACAATTCTCCATAAAACTATTGTTTCGATGTGTTCTTTGAACTATAAAATAAATTGCGAAGGCATATAATTGATTTTTCTTCTTTCGTTGTTATACTAGGACCGTTGTTTATTTCTGTTATTATGTATTTCTAGTTAAATGCAATCACAGGCTAGAAATGTCATGAATGATAACTTGTTTCATTGTTGAAGCTTTGATATTTCTACCATCTATCCTTGCTAAAATTTAGTGTGACCATATGGTTAAACTTAAACCTTATAATTGATAAACCGTTTTGTCTAATTCTTGTTTCCTCCATAAACGTCTTTGATTAAACACCTGAATTCAGTGGATGTAAAATCAGTTTCATTGCTTCTTCATTAACACAATTTGTGAGAATAGCTTTAATCAATTTCTTTCATACTGTGTAGCTTATCACAAATGACAGGTTCGTCAGTGTTTATCACCGGGTCTTATCAAAGAACACAGGCCCAAGAATTTCTGTAGCAAGCTTCTTTGTAAATCTACGTGACCCAGTTGAGGGTACATCAAAGGTGTATGGTCCAATTAAGGAATTGCTTTCAGTAGAAAACCCACCAATCTACAGGGACACTACCCTAAAAGATTTCTTGGCATATTATTATGCAAAAGGCCTTGATGGGAACTCTTCCTTGGACCCCTTCAGGTTGTGAATCCAACATGGAAATGCACTCTTAATTCTCATGGACCTGGCTGTAATTTATCTAAATACATTTTAAATTTTAGGAAGTCAGAACTTCTCAAATGATGTCTAGGTGCACTAAGAATAAAAATAATATTGTATTAGACTTTTATCATTTTTTATTGTGATAACTATCATGATTATAATTTATATATTTTTAAATGTGGAATATACATGAATAAAAGCTTTTCAAACAAAATATACATGAATAAAATAAAACAAATTACATTGTAATTAGAAATCAAAAATTAAGATTTTGAAGTATATTATAGTCAATATAGTTATTTTCACAATGAAGGTCTGGTAACTTGAAAATTAAGAAGTAAAATACACGCACTCTTGACCCTTTATTGATGTAAAGAATATGATTGAAATTTGTGCGAGATCACTCTGATATAGCTCGAGTTCACCTCTTGGAAGATTCAGATACTAGGCAATATATGCTTGTAACGCTCTTTGTTACAAAAATAAATTATATATAAAATATCACTAAAGATTAAATTTTAAAAGCCAAAGAGGTCTCGAACAATACCTCAATCATATTAAAATAACCCATATAATCTATTCGTACATAAATCATATGGTTAAACCCAAAATAATCAGGGCTGCTACTAACGATTCTAAACAAAAAATAATAAAATTTACTTAGCCACAAGCGGCCCTTTATTCAAATAAGTCCTAACCAATATAAATGCAAACTAAACAAAGGAGGTAATAAATCTTCAAGCATCCTTTGTGTCAACAACTTCATCCTCATTTTCTGAAAACAACACTTTAATAATGAGAAATAATCCCAATGAATAAAAGTTCAAAAAGGAGTTTGCAAACAATATTTGTTCTTGGCTAGGGTGATAACCGAAAAACTAACTATGGTACCCACATAATAAATTCATAAAATGTCCCTTTTTAATATCAAGTACAAGACATTTAGTTCACACATATAATTAAAAGAATTCAATAGTTTTCATAACCAAACATTTATATCCAAAATACTTGACTCTGTACAGTTTTTGGAACCGATGTGAATTCCAAATTCACCTATCTTTTTTTCAAATTGGTTCCCAAAATCAATATGAGTCCCAAACTCACTGTGAATCTCAAATTCACTATAGTCTATGAGCTCATATTCATGCAATGGCATCCTACTACCTTCCTCGTCTCAAATGGAGGTATCTCATATCTCATTCCAAATGTAAATATGTCCAATAAATTAGATATCTCATCTTGGATGATAATATCCCTTATCTTATTCCCATAATAGAATGTACATTGTCATTCCTTCCCAAAAGGTAATGACCCAACTCTCACAATTACAAAAAAATATATATGCCGTTCTCGATTATTATCAATTGCGTTATCAAACCCCATTATAGTAAAACTATTATTAAGAAAAAAAAAACATTCAATTGGATTTCAACAAACAATTAGGTTTTCTTAAAATTTCCAATTTTCTTATCAAAACCCCAAAGGAAATTGCATTCCTCAATAAATCATTAAATCAAACAAAATAATTAGGTTACGCAAAAACAAAAACAAAATCCCCAAAATTTTCTCATCAATAACTCTAAAGGAAACATTTCCCAAAAATTCAAACCATGAAAGTTTAAAAAGAAGGTTGTTCTACTCACCTATCGAAGACCTTCGTAAGCACAGAACCTTACTGCATCATATCCTAGACTCAGCCGAATGTTGCCTCCTTATATTCCCCTCACTTCTCTCTTTACTTTTTTGTTTCTATGATTGATTTTTTTCTTTCAAATAAATGTCGTCACACCCTTAAGTAAAGGCTCTCCTCTTTCTTTTTTTTTAATATATAATCATCAACACTTACCCTTACCCGCATTGCTTTTCGTGGAAACCATATACTGTAGGAGAAGATTTAACTTTTCTTTTTTAAACCTTTTTAAAAAAAAAAAAACCAACATTATATCCAATTAATTAAATGTATAGTTATTGTTTGTATTTTATATTTTACGTATAGAAAATTCTCTGGTGCTTTATTATACATATATATATTGTGTTAACCATTTTCACAATCTAAAAATGGAAACAAAACTAAGTTTATCATGCATTATTGAACTTAGGCTAGTTTAAGAGCATCTAATAAATTCAAATAATTTTTTGTACTAACTATTTTCTATATAAACCATATAATAACTTAATCTTTTTAATAAAATGATTATATTAGAATTTTAGGATAGTGTTCAGGAATCTTCCCATTAGAAAAAAGGTATCCATGCTATCTTTATTAACGGAGGCCGAGGCATAAAATGCTCTGACCAACCTGAGATACACTAGTTCTTGGAGGGTGAAGAAGTTTCCCCATCCAAACTTCTTGATAAAGATATCAACAGCCCATTCTTCTTATAACACCCTTGGTTACCTAATAACCTACATCAAACATAATCTAACATACTTATAAAACTGAAATTTAAGAGATGAAACTATTTGAAATAATACCTCAATAATAAAAAGAAAAAAAAATCTTTGCATAAGCAAAAGCATCATTCTCAAATCCGAGCATCTACAAAAAAAAATGAGCAATAAAAATAACATCTAAATTAGCTACAATGGTCCTTTATTCTAAGAAGGAACTAACCAAGCTAAACTATATAACTATGAAAGAGTAAGTCTTCAAGCTTCCTCAGTCTTTGTAACGTTGCCTCGTGCTTTGAAAACAACACTTTTAATGAGATAATAATCACAGCGAATAAAACAGGTTCTAAAAGAGTTTGCAAATAGTGTTGTTCTCAGCCGGTGCGGTAACTGGAAAAAAAAAACATGGTACCCTAAAAAATAAGTTCATAAAACCCCCTTAAAAACAAGTATAAGACATTTAGTTTAAACATATAATTAAAAAGGAATCAATCATTTTCATAACTAAATTTTTGTATTACAAGTACTTGACTCTATATACTACTTAGTGATTCTTAAAATCACCTTACTTGACTTCTTAGTTCCTGGAATCGATGTGAATCCTAGATTCACTTATTCTTTTTTTTTTTTTTTTTTGAATTGGTTACCAAAACTAGGGTGAGTTCTGACTCACTATGAATCTCATATTTACTGAGGTCTATGAGCTCATATTAATGTAATGGCATCCCACTGCCTTCTCCATCCTAGATGGAGATATCTCATATTTCATCCCAGATGTAAATATTGTCAATAAATGGATATCCCTTCCCAGTTGGTGATATACGTCATCTTATTCTCAGAATAAGATGTATATCGTCATTCCTTCCTAGAAGGTAATAACTGACTCTTTCAATAACAAAAAAATATACATCATCCTCGATGATTATCAAATAAATTCTAAAACCCCATACATGAATAACAGTTCTTCAGGTTATGCCATGACATCACTATAGTATCATAAACATCAAAATAATAATACAAAACAATATATTGTACATATATGGACATATGAAACAATACATACATACATATATATATATATATATATACATATATATATATACATATATATATATATAGGCTTAGGATCTGTTGGCACCAAATGTCAAAATTAGTCAAATCACACCTTTAATAACTTTTTGTAGAATGCAAATTTAACCAATTCAACCGTTGAATTATCTAATATTATCTTCATAATCGTATATATCAAATTTCACATAATTTGGACTTTTCTATATATGTCATCTAACGTTGAATATTTACATATATTTTAATTTTATATTATACGTTAAAATAAAATGATGCGATAAACTACTAAATAATTTTGGAATTGTGTTAAATTTTGTATACTTAATCTAATTAATAAGAACATCAAATTTAATGGTTAGATTGGTTAAATTTGCATTCTACAAAAAGTTATTAAAGGTATAATTTAACTAATTTTAACACCTAATGTCAACAAATCCTGATCCATATATATATATATATATATAAGCTCCCAGGCATATATAGACGTGTAATTACAAAGTCTTTTGTTAAATTCAAAATAACTACTGCCATTAAGTTTTCCTTTTTAATAATTATGTGCATAAACAACCAAAGGTACAGCTTCTTGCGTACTCCAGCACATTCACGATGTGCGAAAGGATAGCAATGCATCGTCGCAAAAATTTGTGAAATGTCCAAGGACACGGTTGTCACGATAACCATTTTTTTTTTATGAACAACGTAACTTCGCCATTTAAGAATTATACCCAGTACACAAAAATGTTTAAATGTAAATCAACCACAATCTCTAGAATGTTACTAGTCCTAAATTCTTTTTTGTCAAGAACTTCAAGAAATTACATCCTTCGAGGAACGTACCATGAAGGTTTTAAATGAAGAGTGTTTTACACCTCTTGAAACAAAGTTGTTCAGTGTTTTCTCTATTGATTGTGTTACTAAGGTTGGCTTAACTAAATCCAAATCTTTTTTTTATTATTTTGCAATGTGGATTCTCCCAACTATACCATTATCTAAATTTATCTGATTATTTATTATTTTATCTTTTGCATTCTTTTATACTTTGCAAAATAATTTCAGCAATTCTTATGTTAACCACTTAATCTCTTAATTAACTAGATAATTATATAACAGTAGTTTTTTATCATATAATAACTAAATAATTATATAATAATTTTAGGATATTACACTTCATCCTAATTTCCTTCAACAAGTAGATTCTTCCATTAACTACAGCCTTTTCCCTCCAAGTCAAATAGGCTTTCCAGACCTTCTTACTGGTGAGCAAGTCTCCATCTTTCATATTGATATCTAGTTCTTCATCATCCTTTTCTTTTTATACCTCCTTCCCTTTATTAGAAGCACGCCTTTGAACTTCTAAATTCTTCTCTTTCTTAACAGAGTCAACCTCTGACTTATGTTTCTTCCTTTTTTCCTTCCTGCTGCTATATATCATCGTTCTTAGCCACATTTTCTTCTTTCTTCTTGTTGGAAGCTCCTAAATATGCTCTAGTGGGTTTTTTGGTAGTTGTTGCAAGTGGATGAATCACAACTAATATTGCATGATACACAGATTGGGTTTTCTCAAAGGAGGATCAAGGTTTTGGTGTAGAAGTTGATGAACTTGAAGATTTTTTTTTGGATAAGACAAAATGTTATTGATGATAAAAGGTCCCTAGTAGCACAAGCTGTGCCATAGGGGATTTACAAATAGACACCAAGACACATTAAGACGTTACAAGTGAAGTCCCCCAACTATGATACACTAAAGCTAGTGACATAGGACCGAACTGGCAAAAATGGTAAAAAACGGACAGAAAAGAACAGCTTCTACAGTTGAACCTACATCCCAATCCTAGACGTTAGCATTTAATTGGTAGCTCACGAATAGGATCCCACAAAATACATTGCTAATGGGCTAACCAATCACCAGCACGTGATGTATGAAGACAAAAACTAGGTCGTGCCTTTGTCCGAAACTTGTATCTTGATGCACTAATCAAATAGAAATCGGCTTCAAACTTTCATCCGTACCACAAGCGTCTAAACCCCACCATTGAAAAGAATTAATACCCCTCTCAACACCTGAAACCGAGAGCATATGAGTTTGCATAGGCCTGTCAGTTGTCCAAGCACCCCTTGAACTCTTTTTAAACATTAGAATCCGTTACCCAGCACACGTTGAAACCCAACATGAGAAGGAATAAGGAAACCCTCGGTAGAAAGCAGAGATCCACCATCAAGATTTAATTTGGATAGATTCAAGTAGTAGGTCCATCGTCGTCTCCTTATTATTAAAGATGATATCATTCCTTGCCAACCATATTGTCCATGTAGTAGAAAACCATACAACCTCCATAGAGTTTTGTTATGTTTAACACATGAAACCAAACCTATAAATTGAAAAAAATGTGACTTACATCCATATTATAGAGCTGAATATATAACCCACCAACGTAAACTGATGAAATTGCTACAAATTTATAGAAGATTGTAGTAGTAACATATGTATATAAAAAAGTAAAGATTATTCTAAAATACTCTTGTAAAATATTCACAATGTATTTGGAAAAATCTAGAAACTTACAAAAATGTTGCTTAGAAAAAAGTAGAAAAGCTAAAAGAAAAGTGAGATAATTCTAGAACAATAAAGTCTAGATATTTCTAGAACTATCCTTGCTTGCCTATAAATAGGCAATTGTATCATCATTTGTAAGCAAGCACTTCCACATGTCAAATACAATCTTACTATCATTCACTATCAATTATTATATCATTCAACACCTTTACATATATTTTTCTAAAACTAACAATGGTATCAGAGCTACGTTCGGTCATCTACTAGGCGTGGAGATTTCATCCAACTGCTTCCAAAAAAATTCTACTATATTCTCTACCAATCCCATAATTTTTCCTTAACCAATGGCCAATATTGTTCAACCTTCACCTATTCCTGTCCCTATTTTTACTGGAGAAAATTATGATTTTTGGAGCATTAAAATGAAGACGTTTTTTGCTCCCAAGATTTATGGGATATTATAGAAGATGGAGTCATTGCTCCCATGGACATTTCTATTCTGACTATAGCTCAAAAGAAGGAGCTAAAGGAAAATAAGCAAAAAGATTCAAGGGCATTATTTATTATATAACAAGCAGTAGTTGACACAATTTTTTCAAGAATAATGGGTATTACAAGTGTTAAAGAAGCATGGCGTACACTACAGGAGGAGTTTCAAGGAAGTACCAAGGTATATGCCATTAAATTGCAAACTCTAAGACGTGAGTTTGAATTAATAAAAATGAAGGAGTCCGAGACCGTAAAATATTATTATTTTAGGATAAAAGAAATAGTTAGTCAAATGATAGCATATGGAGAAAATATTCTTGACAAGAGAATTGTTGAGAAAATTCTAATTTCTATTTTGCATAAGTATGATGCAATTATAACTACTACAGAGCAGACCAAAGATCTGTCTATTTTATTAGTGACAGAATTAATGGGCTCTCTTAAAGCATATGAGCAAAGATTGAGTAAACATGATGTAGATTCTGTCAAAAATGACTTTCAATCAAGGCTCGAATTATGGTCTCAAAATAAAGAATATGGAGGAAAGAAAAATAGTGGAGAAATTTCTAGAAATAAAGGAAATTCTAGAAGTTTTTCTAAGACCAATAAATATAAATATCCTCTATGTGGCATCTGCAAGAAGACAAATCACTTGAAGAAAGACTGTTAGCATCGAGGAAAGCCACAACGCCAGTACTTCAAGATTTTTGGTCACGTGGAGAAGAACTGTTGCAATAAAAACAAGCATCAAGAAAATTCTATTGAAGAGCATGATAGTGAGCAATATCTTTTCTATGCTACCCGAGATTTCAATGATGAAACAAATGGAAGCTGGCACTTGGATAGTGATTACAACAATCATATGGACAAAGATAGGAGCATATTCAAGGAAATTGATAACTCTGTCAAAGTAAAAGTTCGATTGGGAAATGGCACTGTGGTGGAGTCCAAAGGCAAAGGCACTGTCATGCTGGAGACAAAGAAAGATACAAGACTCATCAAAGATGTCTTACTTGTTCCTAATCTTAGAGAAAATCTCTTGAGCATTGGCCAAATGATGGAGAAATGCTATGCTCTACACTTCAAAGGAGATAAATGCACTATTTATGATAACTATAACAAAAGGCAGGAGATTGCCCAAGTTAAAATGGAAAAAAGACATAAAAGTTTCCCGATAAGCTTCAATTATACTACCAACATTACCATGAAAGTCCAAGTTGATGATACAAGGCTATGGCATCAAAGATTTGGCCACTTCAACACCCATGCCTTGAAGTTGTTATATCAAAATTAAGAACATGATGAGAGACCTGTCATGCCTAAAAGAAAACAACAAAGCTTGTGAAGGATGTCTTCTCAGAAAGCAACACAAATTACTATTTTCAACTAACAAAGCATAGAGAGCTAAAGACTTGCTGGAGTTGATCCACACTGATATTTGTGGACTAATGAGGACATCGTCACTCAACAATAATAGGTACTTCATCCTTTTCATTGATAACTTTTCTAGAATGACATGGGTATACTTCATTATAGAAAAATCAGAAGTCTTTGGAATATTCAAGAAGTTTAAAGCTCTTGTCAAGAAGCAAAGTGGAAAACATATAAAGGTACCTAAAAGTGATCGAGGCAAAGAGTATAACTCACATGAGTTTGATAAGTTCTGTGAAAATGAAGGAATTGAGCATCAACTTATCGTCGCATATTCTCTGCAACAAAATGATGTCTTCAAGAGGAAGAATCACACAGTCATGGAGATGGCTAGATCAATGCTAGAGGAGAAAGGTTTACCTAACACTTTTTGGGCAAAAGCAATTTACATTGTAGTCTACATACTCAACAGATGTCTGACTAAGGCAGTTCAAGCCAAGACTTCTATTTAAGCATGGAGTGGGCAAAAGCCATCAGCTAAACACCTACGAGTATTTGGATCTATTGGCTACATACATGTTCCTGATGAGAAGAGACACAATTTAGAAGACAAGACTATATGAGGCATCTTCTTGGGATATAGCACACAATCAAAAGGCTATCGAGTCTACAACTTGCAAACAAAGAAGCTCACCATCAATCGAGATGTTGAGCTAGATGAAAATACTGCTTGGAATTGGGAAGAAGAAAAGGTTGTGACAAGCAACATTTCCACTCTAGAGAAACAACCTTAAGAAGAAGTTGAAGAAGTAGTGGGGGATCTAGGTATGCTTCCTCCACGACCACAACAACAAGATTCCTCATCAAAATCTACTCCAAGACGAGTAAGATCTTTGGTAGACATATATGAAACTTGCAATACATCCATGCTTGAGCATAAATGCTATGAAGAATCATCAAAGAAGCATAGATAACTAGACAAATGCAACTCGAGTATTGTACGATAGAAGATCAAGTTGTAGACATTTTTACAAAGGCACTGCCAATAGTAAGATTTGAGCATCTACAAACAATACTTGGAGTTTTTGAAATTTGTATCAAGGAGGAGTGATGAAATTGCTACAAATTTCTAGAAGATTTAGTAGTAACATATGTATATGAAAAAGTAAAGATTATTCTAGAATACTCTTGTAAAATATTCACAATGTATTTAGAAAAATCTAAAAACTTATAGAAGTGTAGCTTAGAAAAAAGTAGAAAAGCTAAGAGAAAAGTGAGATGACTCTAGAACAATAAAGTCTAGATATCTCTAGAACTATCCTTATTTGCCTATAAATAGGCAATTGTATCATCATTTATAATCAAGCACTTCCATATATCAAATACAATCTTACTATCATTCACTATCAACTACTATATCATTCAACACCTTTACACATATTTTTCTAAACCTAACATAAACAATGCATCCACACCTTGGAAAAAAAAATCACATTCAAAGAATAGTTGATTCATTGTTTCCACCTTCAAGTGACATCCTTTACATACCAAACCTAAGTCCACCACCACACCTCAAGCATAAAGATTCCTTAATGAAGGAATCCATTTATGAACTAATCTCCACATAATCACCTCTACCTTTAGCGAGACACATTTTTGCCCCAGTTGAATTCAACTAAAGTGTATAAGCTTATTTAACCAAGTATTCTTCACCATGCTTCACCTTCCAAACCCATCTATCTTGTTCTCCCCTAATGAAATTAACCGAACTCACCAAATTTTGTAGGTCATTCAACAACTCAACCTTACACTAAAATAAAGCCCTCCTTTATTTCTAATTCCACGTCCATTATCCCTCTTCCCTAACTCACCACCTCATTTACTACAGCTAGTCTATTATCTACCATAGAAAATAGCCTATAAAACCTATCCTTTAATATCTCACCCTCTAACCAACGGTCATACTAAAACTTGGTACCTCCTCCATCCACTATCTTCCTAAACACCAAATCCACAAACCAATTTGTTTGGGATTCTAATGAACAAAAATCTTTCCACCAATGGGGAACCTTTCCACCCACCATCACCTAACCCCCCACACCGATCGACATATTGATGAAGCAAAACCTTATACCATAGAGATGTTTTGTCCATCCTCATTTAATGCATAATTAAAAGCTCTTAAATCTTTAATCCCCAACCTTCTTCCTTTCCTCTACACAACATTTCCCAAGTCATCTAATGAATTTTATGCTTCCCCTCACCCCTACCCTATAGAAATTGCTTAAATAGAAATTCAAGCAAAAAATAATACTTGGTGGCACCTTGAAAAAAGAAAGAGAGTAGATCAAAAGAGTAGACAAGACAAACTTTAATAACACAATCCCCCTCCCCCCCCCCCAATATAGCCTTTTTCTCACCTTATCAATCACTGGATACCAAGTGGATAGCCTCTTATGATTTGCTCCCACAGGTAGTCCAAGAAAGACAAAAACAACTTCCCCTACCTTGGAATTCAGAAAGTACGCTACCTTGGCCAACCAACAATGGCCTACATGGATGCCATATAAATTACTCTTATGAAAGTACACCTTCAAACCTGATGCCAACTCAAATAGTTGAAGGATCCCCTTAATTACCCAAACATTTTGATCCTTTTTTTCACCTGCAATGAGTGTCTCATCAACAAATTGTAGGTGACTTATGTTTGCACCTGTAGATTCCAACTTGTAACTATAGAAAGCTCCTACTGTTACTGCCTCATCAAACATTACACTTAACCCTTCTACCACTATAGAAATAAAAAAAGGGGAAAAGAATCCCCTACCTTAGGCCTCTACCCACGCTAAACTCTTCCATGGGACTATTATTAAACAAAACTGACACCATAGTTGTAGATAAGCATTCTTGGATCCAAGAACACCATTTTGATGGAAACACCATCCTCATCAACATGTGCTAAAGACATTCCCAATTGACAGAGTCATACGCCTTCTCAAAGTCAACTTTAAAAAGGATATACTCTTTATGCTCCTTGTTCACTTCATGGATTAGTTCATTTGTAACAAGAACACCATCTAATATATGGTGCTTCTTAATGAAAGTTCTTTGAAATGCTAATATCACATGAGGCATCACCTTTCCTATCCTGTTTGCCAACACCTTATACACATAACCAATCAAAGATATAAGCCTAAAATCCCCCACCTTCTGAGGATTGTCTTTTTTAGGCTCCAAAACAATAAAGGAACTATTTGATGGAGAGAATGAATCATTTTGGCTATCAAACAACTCCTTAAAAGATCTTATCCTAATAAACTAGCTTACTAACTATAGATTCCATGGACTTTAGACGTAGATGAGAGAATAAAGAGTTTTTGGGATTTTGATGAGCAAGAGTTTATAGATGAGGATCAAATAAATATTCAAAGATATATATAATTTGAGAAGGTTTAATTCATTTGGGCCTGAAAATAGTTGTTGAAGAGAGAGAAATATAGTTTGTTATGTTTCTCGAAAATTTTACTTAAACTTGCTAGTTTCAACTCTTTTATTTTTTTTATTCTATTTAAACCCACCTATTACAAGTATGCAAGAATATATAGATAATATTGTTATCTCAATAAATTAAGCCCTTATGGAACTTACTAGGTTCAAACCTATTTTGAATTGTTCATCCAATATATGTCCTAACATTATGAACAATAAATCATCAAGACATCTAGTAAATTACATTATAAATTTTATAAAGACAACTTTTCAAATGATGTCTAGATGCACTAAGGATAAAAATAATATTGTATTAGACTTTTATCATTTTTTATTTCGATAACTATCATGATTATAATTTATTTCTTTTTATACGTGTAATATACAAAAATAAAATAAAACAAATTATATTGTAATTGGAAGTCATAAATTAAGATTTTGAAGTACATTATAGTTAATATAGTTATTTTTAGAATGAAGGTCTAGTAAATTGATAATTAAGAACTAAAATACATGCACTTGACCCTTTATTGAATTAAAGAAGATAATTTGTTGCAATTTAAATTAATAGAAATCTCGTTCTTCCCTGTGATTGAAATTTGCAAAGAGATCAACTTTTTATTTATTTATCTTACAAGTATCATTACATTGTATGTTTGAAAGGATTTAGTTATTTTATTTGCCTTTAATAGAGACAAATATTTTTTGTTAGTTTTGTATTTCTTCGTATTAAGGGAACTGTATGATGCCTATTTAAACTCCTTAATCAAAATCAATATGGTGCATAAAGGTGGCTAAAGTAAAGTTTGTAACTCCTATTTCATATTTATGTTAATTACACAAAAGACATCAAAGAGTATAGTTTTTTTATTAGTATAAATAATGGTCTATATGAAGACAGCTTGTGCAAAAAGCTCAAATAGCTAAATGAAAATGAATTTTAAGCTGCCTGGAGGCACCACAACTCTCTTCCATAGAAGAAATCCTGCACAAGCCGAGTAAGGCCACTATGGATGGCAAAGCTCTCTCTCTGAGTATTTTACACAATTGTATACTTACGACTCAAATTTAAGACTACTAGTTAAGTTAAAATAATCACATGTTAGTTAGGTAACGCTTAGGTTACATAGGGACAACCATACAATAAATGGATAATATAGTATAAGCAATGTATTTATAATAGAGTAAGTGTTTTCAAAGAATCTTTTTCGTGTGAAAATACCTTTGTTAAACTTAATAAAAAAAAATCCATACATCCAAAGCATGTGAATAAATAAAAATAGTTACAAAACAGGGCATCTAATAACCAAACCCAACAATATAAGATAAATAATAGCTAATGTAGCCACCTCAATTTGTCTGTCTTAGCACTACTATCCAGAATTAAATGCAAGAGAGCAATAAAGTTGAATCCTCTCACTACTCAATATTCGTCATCCCCCCAAGCACCGATTGCAAATGCTTTGGAAATTTGTTGTCTCTATGATGGAATTACATGTCTTTTGAATGAAATTTTCCCTTATTCTTCTCACTAGTCAAAGCCTCTATCTTCAACTCAGGTACTCTACACTTGTTCACCAAAGTGAGGTAATCTTGGATCTCCAAAACGCCAATAAAGTTCTATAGTTATGCCTTTAGTCCTTGCTCAAATTTAATTGCTTCCACTCGTCTTATTAGGTAATGAGAATACCTCGATAGAGCCTTAAACTTAGCCACATACTCAGCCACGGACATATCTCCTTGACGGAGATGGAGGAACTTAGTTTCCTTTTGGATGTAAACACTGTGGGGAAGTATTTCTCTAGAAAAACTTCCTTGAATGCCTCCCAGGAAATCATAGCTCTATGATCTGATAGATCACCTCTAGCTTAATTCCACCTATGTTTTGCATCCAACTCCAACATGAAGGTGGCAAAATCTACCTTATGGTCATTAGCGCACCTCATCACATGAAAGATCTTATCCAATTTCAATAGTCACTTTTCTGCCTCTACAGGGTCAATACTACCTTTGAAGGCTGGCAAATTATTCCTATGGAACTCAAATAATCCTATGTACTGAGGGTCCTATGCAAACTACTCTTGCCTAGTCATAGCCATCAAGTTTAAAGTTGATCTAAGTGCATTGTTCCTTCGCCTGTTAGCCACCATAAATTTACATACAACTAATCAAACACTGAGTTGGTCAGATGATGTGTCTAGAACACACTTAAGGACAAGTATACCCTCGTAGTAGTAACAATGGACTGAGTCTAGATATCATACCTAAGGGATTGATATGGAGTACCTTTTGGAGAAATTCTTATGTTGTCTAGGTTGTTCAAATTAAAAGGGGTTTGAATGCAAGGATGTAAAGAAAATTTCTTACAGTAATAATGGATTTATATGAGGTAAAAACTTAGGACTATAGATTCACCAATGCCTTCGACTCCCTTCACCCCTAATTAAATTGTAATCCTATTTCCCAGTTCAACTGTCAATTTCCCTTTATCGAATTCTTTCACAACCTTTGGTCACGGGTTGTAAAATCTTTTTCCTATATTAAAGCCCTTGGTCATGTAGTGGTTTAATCCAGGAAAAGAATAAGAATAAAGAGGGCGAACGAATTCAATTAAGAGTTCGATTCATAGTTTGATCATTCAACATTCCAAAACCAATTACCTTAGAGGTTTACCAATTAATTACGGTACGGTTGTTGGTTAACTAATTGATTAAAAACATGCAAGAAGTGATTAGTTCTAAATAATACTTAAACAATACTAAGGCAATTCGATTGAAAGAAAAATTGAAAATAACATTAACAATTAAAAAGGGGTTCTAGTCATCTCAAGCATGGCTACACCACAATCATAGCCTAGGGATTAGTTCTCCATCACTATAAAGAAACACCCCATTATAATGTAGAACATAGAAACCAAAGAAAAAAAACCTTAATAAAAAGGCCAACCCTTAATCTCTATCTAAGGAGATATAAGGGACGTCCTCTAAAGCTCTAGGGAGTTTCCTCTCAGCCAAAAACCAAAAAGAATTAGAAAAAAGTAGAATGAGAATATTTGGCTATGTAAACCTCTCCATCTTAAATCCTTAATGGGCTTGCAGGCCTAATGGAAGCACAGTCATGCATATCTTCTGAAGCATGGCCACGCTTAGGCTATGCTATTCCTCATAAGCGAAGTTTTGAAAATCAAGCACAGCCATGCATAGTGAAGCACAACCATGCTTCTTCTCATAACTGTAACTCCAAGATGGAAGCATGACCATGCATAGTCAAGCACAGTCGTGCATCCTTAGCATTAGCAGTTCTTCCTCTAAGTTGGTCATTTCTTCCAAAGTGCAAGTCCTTTCTTCCCCAACACCAAAATAGAGAAAAATAGGTCAAAATACTCATGAAGATAAGCTGTACTTAACAATTAAAGACCCAAATTTCACATGCTAACCATACTAATTGAGAGTTAATCACTAGACCCAATATCCAATAGAATAACATGTACGGACTCATGACTATAACAGGCAACCTATTCACCTAGGTTTTGAAAATGAAAACATCCTATACCATAATGCAGTTAAGCCCAACCATGCTCTGATACCAAAAAAGTAACACTCAAAATACATAAGGACAACCATACAATAAAAGAATAAATATAGTATAAGTGGTGTATGTATAACAGAGTAAGCATTCACAAACAATCTTTTTCATGTGAAAATACCTTCGTTAAACTTAATGAAATAAAACATCCATACATTGAAAGCAAGTGAATAAATAGAAATAATTATAAAACAGGGCATCTAATAAACCCAACAATAAAAGATAAACGAAAAATAATGTAGCCACATCAATCTATCCATCCTAACACTGCTATCCAAAATTAAATGCAAGAGAGCAACAAAGTTGGATCCTCTTATTGCTTGGTATTCATCGTCACTATCAGGCACAGTATCTAAAAACTACACTAAACTGATGAGACATGTAATCTCAGTGAGCAAAGTACATAATTAAAAAAGTTTGCAAAAGCGTTGTTTCTAGCTAGTGTGATAACAAAAAAAAAAAAGAGTGTAAAAGTGTTGTTTCCTAGGTGATAGTAATTCTTAACTGCCCAATCTCGAAGGAGAGGTGTACGTTACCATCCCAGACGATGGTCATTCTCAATTTGATACCCTTTTCCCAAAAGTATGTATTAACCTTGTCTTCCCAATGGGAGAACATACACTAACCCCTTTTTGGAGAAGATAATACTCAATCACAACCAAACTCAATAACTACAAGATACAGTGTAGCCTACCAAAACCACATTTCAATCATAGAGCAATAACAAATATTCAAGCAAATAATACGTAGCTTGGAAATCATCCATAGGCATTTTAGCAAGAAGTTACAATGAATTAATAAATCACTAATCAAATAAGAGTTAAAAATCCTTAAATATGTACCACAGAAGGGTTCAAGGTGAGACCTTTTATTCACCTTTTCAATGGAGGTCATACGATGCTCCTCAACCTTCTTTCTATAGAGCAGTACTGCTAAGACTTGTTCCTCTCCTTCTCCTTCTTTCTCCTCTCTTTGGATCACAACTCTTTTCCCCCAAAACCCTAAACCCTTTTAAATCCTAAGTGAAAACTAGTTTTCCTTTGTTTTTTAAGTCAAAGCTCTACTATAATTGATTACTGATATGCAAAAATCGTAAGTGCATGGTTATCGTCAAATAATAAATAAGAACGTATCCATAGGGATTGTGCGTTTAGTGACTATCGCTAATTGAATAAAAATTAAACAAATGGAATTTTATTTGGGAAATTTACATTTTGAGCAATTGGAAAAGAATGTAAAAAAAAAAATTTAATTAAGCACATAAATGAAATTGGGGGTAATTCAATAAGAAAAGATTTCTAGTATTGGGTTTTACACAATGACGCTTAACGACTTAATTTTGCCACCTATGCCCTTCTACTTGTTCTTATTGAAGGAGAATTAACTCAAGGTATCCTCCATTCCCTTTCAAGATACAGAGGGTTATCTAATCAAATTGACCACCTACTATCATGAAGGCTATGTTCAATTAGACCTACTAAGTTCTTTGTTAATTCAAATATTCCTCGAAGGCTTTAACTTAATTTCGTGGTTTAGACATAAATTTATTTCGTATAGGTCTAATGTTTGAGTTCACCTTTCAGTACTTTCCCAAATCTCTAAGGTTATGAAAAATATTGGTCAATTCGTTTTGTATAAATAAAGCAATAGAAAAGAAATCCATAGAAGAAAAAGATCACACATAAGCAACAGAAAATTAATTCATTAAGACAAACATAAGGATATGCCAAATCCTAGGAAAAAAAGATTCTACTCACAAATAGGCATGAGAGAACACCAAAAGAAAGATAAAGGACATAAGACAAACTTGGAAGAAATCTAAGAGGAAGAGAGCCACACTCAATTTCTTCCCGTTCTACTAAAACAAGGTTCAAAGATGGATAGAACTCCTAAGAATGTTTATTAATACCTAAAAATTATAATGGATCTAAGCCCAACCAAGAAGAAGTTAGAAACTTGCAAAATAACTCAAGTAATTCCACCCACAGCGATGTGGTAAGTACCATGCTACCGTGGTAGATGTGAAAGTGCAATTTTCAGCTCCATAGGTCACGCCACCGCAATGTGATGGGCGCCACCTTGCTATGGCGCATGCGTAGAGGGGTGAGCATCTTCCAACGAGTGCATCACACCCTGGTAGTGATTGTTTTCTCTTTCAATTTTTCTTCAACTTTTCCATTCTCAAACACTTTTAGGATGACCTTCATGCCTTCCAATGTGGACTTCTAAGCACCCTAAGGGTCTTTAAATCCTTTAAAGGGCTTCCAAATCTTCAATCTCTTGCTTCCCAAACCTAGGCAACCTACACAAGATTTTCCTAAACCGAAAAACAAGCAAAGAAAAGGCATAACAAGATATAAAAAGGGAAATTCATGCAATTAGACACATAATTATTCCTAAACCATTATAAAATGCATGCAATCTAGTAAAGAAAACCATGCTATGAAATGCACGCACCAATTATAACTTAATGTAATCGATTAAAACTAGTAAAAACATATTAGATACCATTTTTTTGATGTGGTAATCAATTACAACATCTTGCAATCGATTATCACCAAGCCATTGCCAATGGGATAAAACCCTGAAACTCCTCGTAATGGATTATGAGCCTTCGTAATTAATTACAAGCCTCTGTAATTGATTATCTCAAGTGTTTGTCAATAGGATAGATTGACTCCTGAAAACACCCTGTAATGGATTATTACGAGCCTTTGAAATAAATTATGATAGACAAAAAATACTCTCAGGATGTTACAAGTTGATCCACATGCTCAATGGTAAACATTTACCATGTTACAGTAAGGTAATTTCCTTCTCATTATATTATGAAGTAAGGGTTTTTGAATTGCTTACTTCTAATAACAAACACTAGACCATAGACCCATGTGACGTGAAGGTAAATAAGGTGCTAAAAGTATGATTACTTATTATTTAATAAGATAATATTTTTATTGCAAGTTAAAAACAATAAATAAATCTAAAAACTGCTGACAATTTAATATTTATTTTTAATTAATAATAAAGCTTTTAAAAAACTAACCCTTCCTATCAGATGAAAAAACACATCCATAATTTTATTACGATATGAATAAGCTTCAATACAAAATCATAAGCCCAAATGTGTCATTGTAGTAGTACTTGTCTAGTTTAAAACCAATGGGCGGGAAAAAAAGGCCCTAAGATAACCACAATATTTAATTACTTCTATTTTCTTTTACAAACATTAACCCAATGTAATTTCAATTGACAATTTAAAAAAATTATTTTACCAAGTTATACTTAATTACTTTAATAAAGTAATTGATTTATGATACGTACTCTAAATTTATGATTATGTATAACAATAATAATACAATAATAGAAAAATTTATTGTATAAAATATTAAACAATATTATTATAATTTTACTTATAAAATAATAATAATTTATAATTTCGAAGATCTATATCTCAAATTATAATAATAATAGTTTAAGTAAATTAAATCTCACATTACAAAAAAGTAATAAATAAAAAATCTGCTATTGTTAAAATAATAAAATAATAATGTACCATAAAAAATATAGTTTTTTTTGTTAAATTTATGACAAAATATTTTTACATAATAAATAATTTATTTTTATTCATATATATTATATTAGAATTGGAAATATAAATATAAAAAAAGGATTAAATAAAATTAAAAAATAGAAAATAAAGTATTATATTCTGAATACATTAAATTTATTAAACCTATTAAATATACATAGTAAATAGTAGGTATTAAATATTTACTAATATATTCCGTTTATCTACTCTTCCCAACACATGTACATCAATTAATGCATAACTAAAAAAAAAAAAACAACTATATATATAATACTATTTTATTTTCTTTTAAAAAATTTAAACCAATACAATTTCGACTGATTATAAAAAACATCATTTTACATATTATAGTAAGTAAAAAAATAAGATTGCATGATATAAAAATATTATTTTAGCAAATTATATTTACTTACTTTGATAAAATAATTGTTTAATTATGATATGTACTCTAAATTTATGACTATTGTAGATAAAATAATGAAAGAAAAAATTTATAATTTTACATATAAAATATTAAATATAATATATAATAATGACAATAATTTATAATATTGAATATTTATATCTCACATTATAATAATAATAGTTTTAGTAAATTACATCTTTTTTTTCTTTGGTTTGCACCAAGGATATCTCCCGACCGAGAGTTAAATACTTAATCCCTTGAGGTGTAGAGATCACTGAGATGGTTATTGCCTCTCCCAACAAAGTCTTCTCTATACATATGGCCAAGATTCAAACCCTTAACATCATGCTTAAGGAACTCAACTATCTACCAACTATATTGAACTTTGTTGGTTTTAGTAAAGAAGAATGTTAGCAACACTCTCTTAAGTACTCTCTTTTTAACACTCTTTCTACTATTGGTTGAAATTTATTAGAAGTCATAAATTTTAGTAGGTCTCACTTCTAAATTAGGAAAGAGTTTTATTAAATAAGAAGTGAGACCCACCAAATTTTGTAATTTTAATAAATTTCAACCAATAGTAGAGAGTATTAGAAAAAGAGTTTTTGAGAAAGTGTTGCTAGCATTTCTCTTTAGTAAATTACATAAACTTATGTTATAAAAAAATAATAAAAAACTGGTTATTGTTAAAATAATAAAATAATAATGTATCATAAGTAATGTATTATTTTTGTTAAATTTATTATAAAATATTTTTATATGATAAATTATTTATTTTTACTCATATAATTGGAGACACAAATACAAAAATGAATTAAATAAAAAATAAGAAAATAAATATATTTTGAATACATTAAATTCATTAGACCTATTAAATATACATATTAAATAGTGTCAATTAAATATTTATTAATACATTCTATTTATCTACTCCTCCCAACACATGTACATCAATTAATGCATAATTAAAGGAAAAAAAACAAATAATATAGTCTAGGTATGTTAAATTCAACAGACCTACCTTATATATATAAATAATAAATAATAAAATATCCAATTTATCTACTCTTCCCAACAAAAGATAAACAACATTCAATATATAATTAAAAATAAAAATAAAATATTTAAGAATGAATGTCTAAAATAGCTCAGTTTAAGCCAAAAAAAAGCTTCTATGACAACCTCAATGTTTACTACTTTATATATATAAAGATGAGAAGTACCTTTCAGTCTTACTCTTCGTTATTCTAGTTTGCCTTGTCAATTAGTCTAACAGATTCTCTCGCTACAACTTATATCACCATTGTCCTTTCATGTGGCCTAAATGTCCACTTTAACAAGGTCTTTCACGGTTGTTCTACTTCATTTTTTGTATCATTTTTTTTATCTTATTAATGGAACTTGTAACACGTTCAACAATTTGGTTTTAGTTGAGGTTCTAGTGCAATGTGACAAGCCTGTGAAAATACACACGTATATATTAAGTACCTATCCTCTCAAAGCACAGTCACAGAAGAAAAGAAAACTAAAGTAGATTACCAACCAAGGCCCATTTGAGAGTCTCTTACACAATATAGATAGGCTAGTCCATCAACATCGCTGATGGCCAAGTCAACGACGACATCCACGAACTTCAATTCAAGCCTTAACCTTCGTAGCAATTTTATTAATTTCGTTCTTCTCTAAATGGCAGCACCAAGAGTAATCCAATCCCATCCAGCCCAAGATTGTAATTAGGAAGGCAGAATAGCCTCTTACCAACATCACTCCAACTAGGATTATTGATTCGTTGCAGTATTAGGAATTTAAACTACTATTTCCACTCAACAAAAATGCAATTTGATGCCACTTAATAGGAACCAAAGCTTTAGCTAATTGATTCATTGGAGTATTAGGAATTTTGGAGGATAAAAAATGTGATGGTATGAAGGATCCAAGTGTAGTTAAATCCCCTGACCAAACCCAAAAATGAAGCACACAATCACTAATCTCATCTCCGCAAATAATAGAGCCACATTTCTCTAAAGATTCGCTTCCAAACTCCTCACAAAACATCTTAGTACTCGAGATATTCGATCACACGGGGACATGATAAGGGCAGTCATACTTGTCCCATTTCTTTCATTGACCAACCGAATAAAACAAAGTTTGCTTTGTCAATTCAAACTTCAAAGAGACACAAACAGAGAATGACATTATACGCAACAACAAAACCAAGCTTGCTATAAACGGTTAAAAACTGAGACAAGGGATGGACGAAGGAGTGTCATCACTCCCATTGTTTAAAACAACAATGTGAGTTGGGATCAATTGAGAAATGTTAATGGGAAAGAGGAATTAAGCAAGGAGATGGAATAAAAATAGGAATAGAACCATGAATGGCCAAGTATTGAAGCTGGAGTTGCATGTACATTTTGAAGAAGACCCGACTCGATGCGACTGGGGTGGTAATGACCCACAATACTTGGTTCCAACTCACCTTCCACTTACAAATGTTTCAATATGGCCTAAGTAGTGCTTATAAGGTTGGGACATTCCTTATATAATTGTGACATTAAATCTATCCTATATATTAAATGAGAACAATTATCTTGAACAAGAATAATTTTAGCTGTTATTTTTCAACTGTAGTGTTTTTAGATGTTATTTTTCGATGAGAGCATTTATAGGAATTTTTTAACCTTTTATTTCTTTCAATCTATCATTTTTAATATCTTTAATTCTAAATTAAACTTTAATATTTTTAAAAAAAATTATCAATAATTAAAAATTAACATTGTATTACGATAATTTTTATTATAAATTTAAAATATAATCTATATTTTCAAAAATATTTATTTATTACAAATTTTAATTATAATATAATTTATATATTCAGAAATATTTATTTATTATAAATTTAATTTATATAAAGTAAATATTTATTTTGTGTAATGCACAGATTAAAATATTAGTTAAGATTTATGTTTAAATTTTAAGATAATATCAAAGTATATTTTAGATCCATTGTTAGCATACCTACATTATCCGTGCTTTAGGCCCATAACCCTAGGCAAGAGGGTGGGGCCTTGGAATGGCCACAATATCTCATTGGTATTAATATGTTGGCTTGATTAAATTTTTGTCATTAAAATTTTATAATCTCATGAATTTTGCGTCTAAATACTTTTTTTGCTTATTTTGTCTCTCAATTAATAAAATATAGCGAATTTTGCCCACATAAAAAAACTGTCACAATTAAGATAATTTTTTAACAGTATTTTCTTTAAACAACCACAATTAAGACAATTTTGTGGTTACTTTTTCTTTAAACTACCACAATTTTTTGCATGGTACAAAATCAATAACAAAAGAATGAGTCACTAAATCAGTCAGTATAAAATTGGTTGTTAAATCAGTTTTAAAATCAGTTTCTAAATTGGTCTCGAAAATTAGCAACCAGTGATTTAGCTACTTATTGAAATTGGTCTTCAATTCGGTCACTAATAGATTTAGCAACCGATTTGTTAATTTAGAGACTGAATTTTTGGTCTCTATATGCATTTTTTCTTGTAGTGCTTCCACTAACAAATGTTTCAATATGGCCTAAGTAGTGCTTATAAGGTTGGGACATTCCTTATATAATTGTGACATTGAATCTATTCTATATATTAAATGAGAACAGTTATCTTGAACAAGAATGATTTTAGCCGTTATTTTTCAATCAAAATGTTTTTAGATGTCATTTTTCGATGAAAGCATTTATAGGGATTTTTTAAGCTCTTATTTCTTTCAATCTATCATTTTTAATATCTTTAGTTCTAAATTAAATTTCAATATTTTTTAAAACAAATTATCAATAATTAAAAATTAACATTGTATTATAATAATTTTTTATTCTAAATTTAAAATATAATCTATACGTTCAAAAATATTTATTTATTACAAATTTTAATTATAATATAATTTATATATTCAGAAGTATTTATTTATTATAAATTTAATTTATATAAAATAAATATTTATTATGTGCAATGTACAGATTAAAATATTAGTTAAGATTTAAGTTTAAATTTTAAAATAGTATCAAAATATATTTTAGATCCATTGTTAGCATACCTACATTGTCCCTGCTTTAGGCCCATAACCCTAGGCAAGAGAGTGGGGCCTTGGAATGGCCACAATATCTCATTGGTATTAATATATTGGCTTGATTAAAATCTTCAAAATTTTACAATCTTGTGAATTTTGTCTTCAAATACTATTTTGCGAATCTTGTCTCCAAATTTATAAAATATTGTGAATTTTGTCGACATAGAAAAACTGTCATAATTAAGATAATTTTGTAACAGTATTTTCTTTAAACAACTACAATTAAGACAATTTTGTGGTTACTTTTTCTTTAACCTGCCACAATTTTTTACATGTTACAAAATTCACAAAAAAAATATTTAGAAAAAAATTGCTAAACTATGAAACTTTGAAAATAAAAATGCAATTAAGCCTATCATATTGTTTGACTTATCATACATGCCAAAAAACCAGTCACGTTTTTATTCTGTGTTTGAAAAATTGTGGTCATCGTTATTTCTATTGTTCTGCCCCCCTTTACCCCAGACTAAAACAGATGCCGTGCTTTTTGCTTTGGTAAACAGAGAAATACATTTATATGATTTTTTCCCTAATTGACGGCCACTGGTATTCTGCTAGTTCTCTCTCAATATGATGGGCAAAAACACAGACCAGTTAGAGGAAAGCATGGATTCCACTTATGACAGGAAAGCTGAAGTGAAAGCCTTCGATGATTCAAAAGCTGGAGTTAAAGGTCTTGTAGAGTCTGGAGTGACAAAGATCCCTCGCATGTTCCATTCTGGCAAGTTGGATATCGTTGCAACCTCAGCCAGCGACTCCAAGTTGAGTGTCCCCATCATAGACCTCCAAGACATACACTCTGATCCAGCTCTGCATACAGAAGTAATTGGCAAAATTCGAAGTGCTTGCCATGAGTGGGGATTTTTCTAGGTGATTAATCATGGAATTCCAATCATTGTCTTGGATGAGATGATTGATGGAATTCGTAGGTTTCATGAACAAGACACTCAGGTAAGAAAAGAGTTCTATTGTAGGGATTTGAAGAAAAAAGTTTTGTATTATTCAAACTATAGCTTATACAGTGGCCAACCCGTTAATTGGGGAGATACGTTTGGTTTTTCTGCTGCTCCTGATCTGCCCAAACCTGAAGAAATACCATCTGTTTGCAGGTACTAGTTTAATTTTGATAAAAAAAATCAATGTAAAGATTTTTACATTGTTAATTAATTAGAAAAGTCATTGTTACAAAAATAAACAATTTTCAATTATATGACAATTTATAATTAGATGACATACAATGTCACTGTATTCTAGTTAAATTATTTATCTCATTATATATCATCTATGTTGTGAATAAGGAAAGTCTTGCAGCTTTCTATTATATGTTACTGGCAAAACATTTGTTAAAGAAATTTAGTCAGTAGTCACACTTGTTACCTTACAAGACATTTAACCAAAGATCTCGAGTACATTTCAGTTACGGGTCCTGTTTAGTTGAATTTTTATCCTTGATGACTTGATTTCATTTTTGCAGGGATATTGTGATTGAATATTCAAAGAAATTAAGGGATTTGGGTTTTAGAATCTTTGAGTTATTGTCAGAGGCTTTGGGACTTAATCCTTCTTACCTTAAAGAATTGAATTGTGTTGAAGGACTCTTTATTGCGGGTCACTACTATCCAGCATGCCCTGAACCTGAATTAACTATGGGCGCTGCCAAGCACACGGATAGTAACTTCATGACTTTACTTCTACAAGACCAACTTGGTGGTCTTCAAGTTCTTCATGAGAATCAATGGGTCAATGTTCCTCCGGTTCATGGAGCTCTTGTTGTAAACATAGGAGATCTGCTACAGGTAAATATTCCAAATTATTATTGTCAAATTTTAGAGTATGCATGTTATAGGTTATCTATTTATATTAAGAATTGAGATACAATCAAAAAACATAAAATAAAATTTAATAAAAGGTTTTATGTTTTTGGTTAAGATTATATAAATTTTGAATAAGGCCTGGGAAAGAAAACCCTGGTGGGGAAGGTTGAGTAAAATTATCAAACCTGCAAAAATATGGCATTATAAAAAGTTGGTGCGGCATCTTATGGTGTGTTATGACAAAAAATCAATTAAGGTAGTTTGAATATGTACAAAGGTGTTGGAGGCATTGGTGAAGAAAGTGGATAGCATGATTTTTAGCCTTATAAATAACAGAGGAGGAAGTCCAAAAAGGACATCAGTGAAAATTATTAAAAAAGATTTCGTGATAAATAATATCCACGAGAATTTCGTTTTTTATTGAGCGTAATAGTATCGTGTAATCTACGTAGTCGTGGTTTTAAAATATGGCATTAAATTTTCCAGCTATGACTTGAAATGGTTTAAAGTATCTCAATTAACCACCCTTTTTTGACTTTTGCAGTTTAATATGAACCCCTTAAATGCTTAAGTTCAACGTTAATCCAAGGGAATTTTTCCGTTTGGATAAGAGCTGAATATTTAATTATTTATCACCAATTTGCATGTAGAGAAAATAGTGACAGGTTTTCTATGAGGTTTCTTGTCTTGGATTTTTTCCTCTTCCTAACAGTTTGCCTAGCTATAATGATTTTTTTAATAAGACTTATGTGATAAGCACATTTCTTAGACAATCAAGGTACATTTCTTCTTATTCTCTGCATTTGTATTGTTTATATATTATCCAATCATATCTTTTACTAATTCGTATTACTCTTTCTGATATTTCTTGCCATAATTGTTTTCCTGTTTAGTATTAACAAAGCATAGTGATGAAACAGAACTACGAAACTATAAAAGTGAAAATATTGAGAAAAATCAAAGTCCCACATTGACTAAAGTAACACAAAGCTTATAAAGCTTAGACACCCCTTAACTTATAAGTTGATTTTATGAGAATGACTTAAGCTCAAAATCTAAAAGGGGTAAAAAAAAAATTAGAGGAGTGCTAGCAATACACTCTTCTTAACATGCACTCTATTATTAGTTAAAATTTATTAGAAACTATAAAATCATGAGAGGGTCATTAAAAAAGAAGTGAGATTTACAAATTTTTGTAATTTTCAAGAAATTTCAACCAATAAAAAAGAATGTGTCAGAAAGTGTATTACTAGCATTTTTCAAAAAAATATTTATCCAAAAATTGCAAAATTCATATCTTATTTTAGAAAAAATGGCAATAGAGGAAACCAGCATACAAGCATATCTACGTCTAAAATTTGTGCATACCAGCATATGCGTTCTTTTTGTTCCTTTTGTATTCCCGTCATTTCTCTGATGTTCGTTAATTGTATTAGTATCCGTTTTGCATAATTATCTCGATAGTTCATTTTTCTTTGTAATTCCATTTCAGCATGGTCCTTTGAAGTTACCAATAAATTGCAAAGAATCCGCTTATTCAACGAGGTTATCTGCAAGAAGAATCATAAGGAATATAATCGGTTTTTTCTCTTTTGTTGTTATACTAGGACCATTCGTTGTATATATCTGTTAATAAAAAATTGCTACCAACACATTTTCTAGCACACTATTTTAAATATGCTCCATATTATTTGGCTGAAATTTATTAAAAATCATAAACTTAGCTGAGTTTCATTCCTTATTTAATGAATCTTACTCATGATTTTGTAATTTTTAATAAATTTTAACCAATTTAGTAAGAATGTATTAAGAAGTGTGTTGCTAGCATTTCTATTAATTAATGTGCTTTTAGTGAACTGCAATCACAGGCTGGAAATGTCATGAATGAAGCTTTGATATTTCTGCCATCAATCCTGCTAAAATGTAGTGTGACCATATGGTTAAACTTAAACCTTATAAATTTATAATTGATAAACCGTTTCCTCTAATTGTGTTTTTTTTTCCTCCATAAACGTCTTTGATTAAACACCTGAATTCAGTGAAGGCAAAATCAATTTGATTGCTTCTTCATTGACCCTGTTTGTGAGAATAGCATTAATCAATTTCTTTCATACTGGCGCAGCTTATTACAAATGACAGGTTTGTCAGTGTTTGTCACCGGGTCTTGTCAAAGAACACAGGCCCAAGAATTTCTATAGCAGGCTTTTTTGTAAATTTACATGACCCAGTTAAGGGTACATCAAAGGTGTATGGCCCGATTAAGGAACTGCTTTCAGAGGAAAACCCACCAATCTACAAGGACACTACCATAAAAGATTACTTGGCATATTGTTATGCGAAGGGCCTTGATGGGAATTCTTCCTTGGACCCCTTCAGGTTGTGAATCCAACATAGGAATGTCCTCTTAATTTCATGGATCTGGCTGTAATTTATGTAAATAACAAGCCATGCAATTTCTGGTTTTCCATGTTAAGTGACCTTCATATAAACAGCATCAAGTTCTCGAGACTGAAAATAAATGAATTATCTATGTTGACATTTTCTAAAATAACGTTATACTGAGTATTGACGGTGAACAGAATACTTTTAACTATTGGGAATCATTTTGATTTTCGAAATCAAAAAGAGCATATGAAAATGCTCCAAACGTGGTAAAAAAATAGCAAGATGTGTTGTAAAAGATTGAAATGACACTTCACACTGAGAAGCCAAGGTTACCATATAACTGAAGATTCTAAGACTTGTGAGAAATTTAGGGAATAATCGAAATGATATTTTTGAAAATCCATAAAGAAAGATGAAGGTTGGGGTAACCTAAAAAGATGTTCTTCCAACGAAGGCAATCGAAAACTCTTATAGAGGACTCAATACCTGGACACTTTTCAAGAACAATAAGCTTCTTCAAGATGAAAAAAATATTAGAAGTTAACGAAATGATGTGTAAGTTATTTCATGCATGAGACAGGTATTATAATATTCAAAATTGTAGTACTTGTTAACATTTTAGGATTGAACTGTTAAGGATAAAAGTCTAAAAATATCATAAACACTGGCCGTGGGATTCGAGTATATATAATTTCACTATCATTTTAATATAATTTCTTTATTTTCCTGTCCTTTTATTTTTGTATTTTAATTTTATGTTGTATTTTTCTTGTTTATTTCATTTATCATTCCAAATATTTAATTTGGTTTCTTTCAACATTTACAATTCTTTTGTTTTAATTTTAGGCTTAATTATATTTTTAGTTTTCAAGGTATCATGATTGTGCGATTTTGGTGCCTGGTTTGGGTCTCTTAGGTCCCAATTGTGCTAATTGAATTCCTCAAGTTTTCTCTCATTTACAATGAGATCTCTCCATCCTAACTTCATTCGGTATTTAACAAAATAAGCTAACATAACAAATTGGACATAACATGTAGTAAGTAAACCAGTGTACTAACCAAAAAACACAATCTTTAAACTAAATGACCAAAAGAAATACTTTGACTGAATTGACTTAATTGTCATATCAACGATACTTGTGAGTAAATTATTATTGTGTGGATAACTTAGTTGTTTTTTCATTCTAAGCAAATTAATGACTTATATATTGAATGAAATTAAGATTAAGGGACCTAATTATAAGAAAAAAACTTAAAGGACTCAATTAGCACAATTAAAACCTAGTAGACCAAAATTGTACAATTGAGATATTTGAAGGACTAAAATTACAATTAAGTCTTAATTTTAATTTTACACTATGAACCTACCTCGAATTTTCAATTTTTTATTATTGTTATTGAAAATTACCCATTGATAACAATTTGACACACCCAATGGAACCTCTTCTGAGGTAGTTTGTGTCAATTGAAATTATATGTTGTTGAATTGTAGGCTAAGAGCTATGGCAAATAGTAGGCAAAAAAGTTCTAATCCGAGAATCACTGTCCATATTATGAATAGACACACATATACACACACCGCATAGTTCTAAGTATCATCAACGAAAGTTCATAATGGGGTGGGTAAGCCGTGCACTTCTCATATTCATTGCATTAGGACTTAAGATATCATAAATTTAAATCTCTAAATATCCATAATCAATTAAATTTCTATGTACGTACCTTATTTCCAATAACAATTCCCAATATCAATCACTCATGGCAGATAATAGAACTTCTATTAAGCGAAAAAGTCACGAGCTACTCAATAATTTACAACATAATTAATGTAAACAAGTTGAGCTTGATTTGATTTTCATCCAATAAAATCACTTTTCTGTTGCACAGTAAATATAATGGACCATCACTATTCCATCAATTTCAGACCAGAATTCTAGAAGAGCTAAACCATGTTTGATTTTCTATCCAAATCACTAACCAAGGTTCCTAAAGTCTTCGGCTAAATTTTATGTGAATAACTTATGTTTCACTTATGTTCTATTGACGTATATCAGAACAAGCAAGATTAATTTGTTTTTCATCATAATTTAAGGATCCTAATGCAGATTTTTAGCACCAAAGGCTTAAAATACAGCAGGCAAATCATGCCAAGCGTCAGCAACTAAATTCAACAAGAATCCAAGAACACCTCCATCTTTTTGCTGTAAACTCAAGTTTTTACTGCAGCAAAATTTCTGATTTTTTAGCGTATTCTCAGCATAAAACAGTGTTATTTCTGACTTAAAAACACCACCAATACCACCCCAATCATTAATAATATAGGGACCTCACTTGATCGACCATCAAATACAAGCAAAGGAAAAGGATCAAACATCCCCACAATCTCTGCTGAAAGCTTTAAACTTTTTAGCAACATATTTTCAGATTTTTTAAGTATTATTCAAGCATGAATTAACAAGTATCACTCAAATTATTACCAATATCACCTCAAGATAACATGCAAAATGTTGCATGAATGCAACTATTACATGTAGTAAAGGAAGAGGATAAAAAAAACATCCAACACCTATTATGAGCACAACATTGCACAACAAATTGGCAAGGCTATATTTCTAGTCAACCAGGACAACAAATTGACAGTAACAGCAATGCACACTTAGCATCGCATGCTCAATAAAATTACAAAAATTGCAGACAAACTATCAAGTATTCAGATTTTTATACATAGCAAGAGCTTGCTAATGCATAAAAGCCATCTCCCCATATCAATGAATCTCTTTGCAGATTATGATAATCTTCCACCTAAAGGGGCAATGATATTTTCTTTTAAGAGGCAAATCCACAAACACATCAAAGGCATAAAACCAAACCTTTCAGAATTACTGTATCATAAATTAAAGACCATTTTTCCCAAAGTTTACTTAACTAGATCATTTCATACAATTGGAGAATGAAAGAGAAATCTTATCTGGAGTTCTTCCTTTTTGTTCCCTATGTTCCCATAAGCTCTCCCTCTCTCTCAACTTGTCTCACTCGACCAAGCTTTCTAAGCAAAAGCCATCAGCAGACAACACAAAGATCCCCCGTGCTCTTCAACCCTTCAGCCTTCTTCATGTTCTTTTGGGTGTAAGTGTTGTCATTCCATTGGTCTCCATCACTCACACACCTCTCCAGTGATGGCGGTAATTGTTTCAGTATGATTTCTTAAACAATAATCCAGGCAGCAGTGAGATTCTAGGATTGTAAAATAATGAGATGAGATGTGTGCATAATGAAGGAATGGAGAATGATGAGTCAGACCCTTGACTTGGTAGTATAAGGATGGGTCTGATAAACGTTCTGGTGTTTCTCCCGGGTTTGACTCTTGACATCTCTTCCTTCATCCAAAGTTGTCACATCATTTCCTGCTTCAAGGTTAATAGACCCTGAAGTAGATTTATTTCAAAGTCCACTAAGCCAAATACAGCTCATGGATTCCCACTCCAATCAAACTCTTGGGTCTGGCTAAAGTGTCATTTCTACACCCTAGCTACCAAAAACATCCTTCTTCCAAAACCTCAACTCTGATCTTTAATCACGCTTTTAAAGTTTGCTCCCAAACAGACGCTATTCAAACACACTCTGCATTGCAAAACCTCTAGTGGCCACTACACCGCTACAGCGTGCTATCGATAACTATGATACAAATATATGACACTAAACCAGAAACCCTTATCGGAATATGATATACAAATAATCCCATCTTCGCTATCAATCACAAAACAATTTTCATACAATCAGCTTCACGTTTACAAATTAAACATTGCTGATTCAAAGAATTGTTTGGCACACAATAAGTCATCACAAAAGTAGCTAGCCTTTCAGACAATAAGACGGGAGAGAACAGAATATCATTGCCAAATACTACTATTCCAGACAAAGATACAAATTATTGATACAACACCCAGCATCAACACCTTCCAAAGAAGCACCAACTATATGTTCATCTGTCTCAAATGACATTAATAAACACATCATGCTCCACGAATAATGCACTATAAAGATTTCCATAAATTCCATGTCTATAACCAACACATCAAACTCAAACCATTCATTGAATTATTGGCTATTTTTTGCTTCCACCTGCATTATTCCCTCCTGCATCCTGTGCTGCTTTCTTCGCCGCCTTCTCCTGCAGCGCCTTTGCATCTCTGCCCCCGAAGAAATACAACATCATCACAAAAAAAATCAAAATGAGGGACAAATAATTTAAAAAAAAAAAAAGGAAAAAAATTGCAAAGTATGTGTGATAAATCACATCAACCCAACCTTTCCCTGCGCTGTTCAGGGGTCAACCCATCATTCTTTCCCTTGACTTTACCACCGGTTCTAGCCTGAGACCTTTCACGGTCACGTTCCCTCTGATTACCGCGTTCGCTTTAGAGTTAATTCCAAACAATAGCAAAACCGTTTCACAAACCAAACCACGAATACCCCGTTTGGATTGTGGCAAAGGAAACAAATATTAAAAAAAAAAAAAAAAAAGGTAAAATTATGAAAATTGATTTACTCGTGTTCCTTTCCGTGGATCCAAACTGAATGAAACTATTAATTCTACAAAACCTATAAGATCGACACCAAAACGGGTAGGGGAGGGTGAAATGAGCTTTATTTTTTCCCCGGATTTTCTAACGGAAAGTCAACCCTATCCCTAAATTGACGAGAATTCGTGAAAAATTAGCAGCAAAATTTCAACGGATCAAAGGATATGGGTCATTATCGTAGATCGATTCTTCGAGAACGAAACGAGCTCGGAGACGAGGGAAAACCCTACAAAATCGAAATCGGGAAAATAATAAATACAATTAACGAATTAGAGGGGTTAAAAAAAAACAAAGTCGGAGAGAAAAGGAAAATAGAAAAAAGAAAAAAAAGTACCTGATCAAGAGAAATCAAAGACGAGATTGCTGCAAAGAATGAAACCGTTGAAAAGGGAAGAAATAAGGAAGAGAGGGTTCGAGAAAATATAGGTGGACTAAAGATTCGTTCCCAACTGGGACATGCAGCGTTGACGACATAAAATAATAATATCTTTGTTTTATTTGGTAACTAGTACTTTAACATATATTATATTATAGGATTAAATATGTTTTTGTTTTCTAAAATTTTCTCAATTTTTACTTTTAATTCCTAAGAGTGTGTTTGTTTCACAGATTAAAAGTTGATTCTCAAGAATATAAACATAGGAATGTAATATAGGGGTGTTCACGGGTCTATTTGGTGTGGATTGAAGGGGGAAAAAAATCTGAACCAATCATTTTTCATTGGTTCAGTTTGATTCGGATTTCTCTATTTTTTTTCACTCAACTCGAACCAAACCAACCCAATCAAGAATGGGTTGGTTTGGTTCGGGTCCATCTTATAAAAAATTGCAAAAATTTGTTTTTGAAAAAAATAAAAAATTCATGGTTTTAAACAAAAATTGACAATAATCTTGTCATTAAAAGAGTTTAAACAACATATTTTGTAGTAATTGGCTTACACCAATTAAGTAATAGGAAAAAATAGGAAAAACAAGAATGAAAAATAGGAAAAATAGTAAGTTAGATCACCTCTTCGGTTTGGTTCGGGTTCATCGGGTTTGCAAGCCCAAATCCGATGCCCGAACCAATCATTCTCGAGTTTCATTGGTTTAGTTCAAGTTGAAACCGATTGACTTGAAAAATTCAAACCAATTTAAATGGTTCGGTTTGGATCATCGGGTTGATCAGGTCGATCCGAACCGATGAACACCCCTAATGTAATATACCCATGTTTGTTACAAGTTTTGAAAAATTATTCCAAGTATTGTTGATTCCTGAGAAAGTTGTAACTATCTTTTTTACCATATTTTCTTACATTTCTATTCTCATGAGGAGGGGTGGGAAAGTGATATTCCCATGGAAATATGGGTAGTTATTTTTAACACATCTACAACTTTTATTTTTATTTATTTTTTACGTAAATTGTTAAACAAAAGGGCTAAATCCAAGAGGGAGGTGAATTGGATCTTTCAAAATTTTCAAGAATCCCCAATTTCTTTTCAATAATGAATAACTAGATTTTTCAAAAACTTTGAATCTTATTGATTTGGTTGTACGAATAAAATAGGATTGGATCAATTTATCTTGAACTTTTCTATGCAAAGAGCCTTATGATTTTAAATACAAGTAATCAAGATTCAATATGCTAGCAAGAGGATAGAGGAAAGAAAAGAGCAAACAAGATTTATACTGGTTCAATTGCCACCATTGTGATCTACATCCAGTTTCCAATCAAACCGATTGGTGTTATCACTAAGTAATTCAAATATTTACAAACACTATGCACAAACACAAGAATTACAATCAAACAAACCACATAATCAAGTTTCTTGAACCTTATCAAGAAAAACTTGAAACCTTTCTTGTGGAACCCTACCACAAGGAAGGTATGAGAGACACCCTCTCAAGAATGAAAAACAAATTAAAAGAAGTTTAGATATCACATTGGTTTGTGATAGACGGAAAACAATGAAGAACCAATCAACTTTACCTAAGAAAAGACTTTTCTTTATCCTCAAGGTTAGTGCATCATGAGCTATTTGATTTTTGATCCAAAACTTGTAATGAAGAAGAAGAGTAATATGAATTCTCTCTAGAAAAGCTCTCTCTCAATTTTAGAAAAGTGAAGTTGTGTTGAAGATGTGTTAAAAGACTCACAAAGGTTCACTTTATATAGAAAGCTCACTAGAATAACTAGTTATTTAGACTTGTAACCAGTTATTTTGTTATTTGTTATTTCGAAAATGAAGTTTGAATGAGTTTAACTAGTTATTTTCGTGTGTAACTAGTTAAAACAGAGGCCATACGTTTTTAGTCTTACTGGAATAACTAGTTACATAGCTTTGTAACTAGTTATTTTCACATAGGACAAAAACAACTTTATATTATGTAACTGCTTATAGAATTATGTAACTAGTTACAGCAGAAATAACTGATTACATAATGTTGTAACTAGTTAAAACAGAAAGCATGTAACTAATTGCATATTGTTGTAACTAGTTAAAACAGTGTAGATTTCCACTGTTTATGCGAATTTAAATGAATTTAACCGATTACAAAACTAATTTAACCAATTAAGTGGTTCTTAAACATAAGATTGAATTTGTTCTAAAGCTTTAATATCTAACTTTCACTTCCTATCAATTTAAAACTATGTTCTATTCAATTATTCCTCTTTAAACTCAATTTTAGACTTATACAAAACATATTTCCATTTTGTTAAACCTTTAAGTCCTAAACCTTGAGCTCCTTACCATCAAACCATTAAGGATAAAGATAAATCATACAAGACTTACAACCACACACACATGCATAAACATACATTACATCTTTGCACTCATCAAGAGGCTAAATTATCAAAACTATATTAAATCTCCTTAGGGGCAAGAGTAATTCTCTTCTTGCTTCTTCATAAATTATTTTGAATTTTCAAAAATATTCCTAAGAATATTAAAATGTCACCAAACACGTTTTTAAATATACCTAGGATAACATCCCTAGTTATAACATTCCTGGAAATGTGATACCTGGAAAAATAATATGATACCTCGAAACAAAAGCCTCCCAAATAAAATTGATCAATTTAGTTCTTATACTTTTCCTCCGTTAGCCCTTTTGGTCCTTGCTATCAAGTATCACCGTTAAGTGATGATATGGCAGCCACGTGAGTTGCCATTTCATCAACTAGTTTGACATGGCGGCCACGTGGAAAATTTTTTGGTAAATTATATTTGTAGTCCCTAATCTTTTCACAAAATTCACTTTTAGTCCTTCAACAATTTTTTGACCAGTCTCAGTCCTTCATCTGTTTATAAAATTCACTTTTAGTCCCTAAAATTTTTTTAACCAGCCTTAGTCCCTCAACTATTGTTTGTCATTATTTTTATTCCCTCCTATCAAGTATCACCGTTAAGCGATAATGTGGCAGTCATGTTGGCAGCCACATGACTTACCATGTGGACTACTAGTTTGACGTAGCAATCATGTGATAAAATATTTTTGGTTCAAGACATTTTTTAGCAATTCTAAGGCACTATAGTTTTTTTAAAACCACCAAAAAAGGGTTTGAAATTTTGAAAAAAAAAAAAGAGATGCAGTAAGCAAAATTAATAACTCACAATACATAAATTAACAACCTACTTAAATATTCTTGCGACATCAAAACTCATCATCGTCGCCTCACTCTCTTTGCCGCCATCGTCAACTTATGTCCATCCTCTGTGCACGGTGTTACTCGTGGAGCTAAAGGATTCATGGGAGTGAAATTGAAATATTGTTTGAGAATTGGGATTAAGGATTTGAGTTTGAAAGGATTCAATGATTGGGGGTTCTTTGGTTTTGATGCTTGATATTTGATTCATGTGTTCAATGGTGTGTGATTTTGCTTTTTCTTGCTAATTTTACTTATGGTGGGTTGTTGATTTCGTATTTTGAATCATGATTCAGTGGGTTGCTGATTTGTGTATTGAAGGTTATTGATTTTGCTTACTACATCTCTTTCTCTGTTTTTTTTTCTTCAAAATTTTAAATGCTTTTTCTGGTAGTTTTACATTGCCAGAAAATTTGTAACACCTTAGAATTATTACAAAATTTCTTGAACCAACAATATTTTATCACATGATTGTAGTCCACAAGGCAAGTCATGTGGCTGCCAATGTGGCCATCACATCATCACTTAACAGATACTTAATGGGAAAGACTAAAAATAATGACGAACAATAGTTAAGAGACTAAGATTGATCAAAAAATTGTTGAGGGACTAAAAGTGAATTTCGTAAAAAGATGAATGACTAAGACTAGTCAAAAAATTATTGAGGGACTAAAATTGAATTTTGTGAAAAGATTAAGGACTAAAAACATAATTTACCAAAAAATTTTACACATGACTATCATGTCAGACTAATTAATGATGTGGCAACTCACATGGCTACCATGTCATCACATAATAGTGATACTTGACAGTAGGGATTAAAATGTTAACGCAAGAAAAGTATAGAGACTAAGATCGGTCAATTTTTTGTTTGGGGACTAAAAGTGAAAATCGAGAAAAGTTTAGGGACCAAAAACATATTTAATCCTATATTATATTATATATAAAAAGAGAGAGAGAGAGGATAGTAGATAAATATTTATTTTTATATAGTTAAAATATATATTAAATAAATATTTTTAATATATAACTTATATTTTTAATTTATAATATATAATTTAAATTATGATATAAAGTTATTTTCATTTATTAGTAATTTTTAAAATAAAATTATTAAAATTCAATTTAAAGATAAAGATAAAAAAAAATAAGCTTAAATATCTTTTAGTCCTTATAATTTAGATATTTTGTTTTTTTTAGTATCTATAAAATTATTTTGGTTATTTTACGTCCTAAAATATTTTTTTAGTCCTTATTGTTAGAAAAGTTTTGTTAAAGGATGAGGTGACAAATGTTTTAGTGACTAAAATGACCAAAATAATTTTATGGGGACTAAATACCCAAATTATAAGGACTAAAAAGATATTGAAGCAAATTAAAAATTGAAAATTAAAAACTCTCATTTACCACCATATTTGCAAATCCCCCTTTTTTTCCTCCCACCATCCTAACCACAAAAGCCACCACACTAAGCAAGTTAACCCAAAACCTAAACTCGTTTAAGCTAAATATGATAAACCCTCAATTGTTGTGAATGGCGTCTTTATTTGTTGAACTTAGCTTATCTTCATAGACATTTTGACCCATTTTTCTCTATTTTTATGCAAAGATGAATGGAGTAGCATTTTGGATGAAATGACTAAGTTTGAAGATGGAATAGTTGTTACCAGAGATGTACAGTTGTGCTTGGTTGACAGGACTTCGCTTACTAGAAAAAGCACGGCCTAAGCATGGCTATACTACAGAAATCATGCACGCCTGTGCTTTACTATGCATGACTGTGCTTCCGTCAGGGCCATAGGCCCAATGAGGATATAAATAGGAAGTCTTCAAAGTCAAAAACTCTCATTCTACTATTTCTAACTTTTTTGGGTTCTGGCTGAAAAAGAACTCCTTAAAGCTTTAGAGGACTCCCCTTGTATCTTGTAATGCTAATATTTTCATAATGTGTGATTATGAATTGTGATTAATTAGTGAGTTGTGATTATGTGTTAGTTGTTTTATGATGTGTTGTCTTGGAACTTCGGTCTAAATTGTGGAATTTGAGAGAAATGTTGTTAGATCCAAGTACCTCTGTGTATGATGCTTGTTTTGGGTCTGGTGAGTGAATAGTGGTATTAGACAAACTTTGGGTCTCAAGGAGTGATTAGAGGGATTGCAGGCCCTAGCAAGCCCAAAACCCTCTTAAGGCTCAAGAATCTTTTAAGACATAAAACCCTCCCTTCCTTCTCATTTTGTTGTTAAAAACCAAAACAGTCTCAAACCCTTTCAACTCAGCTTCTTTGAAACTCTTAAGTGAAGAGCAAGATTTCCAAGACTACGCCATTCTCTAAAGTTTGTGAGAATTGTGAAGTTATTACCAAGTTTCTCCACAAAGATTTGGCTTTAAAGCTCCTTCCCTTTTCTCTCCTCTTCTACAAATTCGGATTTCGGAAGCTCCAAGTGATAAGGGAAGCTTAAATTTGTTGATTTTTCTAATTGGTGAATGTCATTATGTTAGAATATTGATTTGGATTGAGCTGGGAACGTGATTTGTATGAGTTGTGATGCAATTTTGGAGAAAATGGGTTTGTTGATAAATTTGATGATTTTGATTTATTCGCTATAGTGTGGTGCAAAATGTGATGGATATATGTTTTGTTGTTGTAAAATGATGTTGGTCTGAACCTTGTTAAGTTGTTTTGGAGTAGTGGGTGCCAAAAGTTTGGATTTTTGAGTTTTTCGAAGAGAGTCTCTATTTCTAGTTGTGAGCAGTCGATGAGCAACAAAGGCTCTCGTTAAGTGAGAATGCCTTAAGAGTAGAGTGAGACTCATGGCCTTGAACTTCACTAAGCGACTACTGATGTCACTCAGTGAGTATCCTTGGTCTAGTAGCAATTGGGATGAATGGAAATGGTTTGCTAAGTGAAAGTTTAACTCATTCCACGAGTGTTCATAAGGAATCTGGAATTTTCTAAAAAGGGGTTCGTTGAGCAAGTAAAGGCATTCCAAAATGCCTGGAAGTGGATCGTCGAGCGAAAGTTGGCTTCGTTGAACGACTACTTGTTTTAAAAAAGTTGGTGTTCTTTGTGGTAAGCCTCTCACCGAGTGGATAATGTGTCCTCTTAGCAAGAGGAACTTTCCTAACAATTTGTTGCTCCCTGAAGTGGTTGCTCGCTGAGCAATGAAGATGCTCACTGAGCGATTCATGTTTTAGAAAAATTTGTGGAAGTCCTTGAAACTGAATTCCCTGAACGATCCCTGTTATTGCTGAGCGAGAGTCCTTAGGGACAAAAAGGCTGTTCTTTGGAGTGGGTATTCTTTGAGCGAGACTTATGGTTGCTAAGTGAGAGCCTTCGTGGAGGAAAATAAACCTTCTACAAAAGGGCCTTCACTGAGCAAATATATGGGACGCTGAGCCAGTTGGTCAGGCAGTTTGTTGCCCTAGTTGAGTTTTAAATGTGTGTTTCAAATTGTTTTTGAAGAGGATTCTTGGCATGAGTTTTGTTGTAAATGTTGAGTGTGCGATTAGAGTGGAAGGTTGCTTGGATAAGACCTCCACTTGTTGTAAATAAAGTTATGTTGAGATTCCATTAAGGTATAGGTTGCTTGGATAGGGCCTTGCCTGTTTACCATGTAAGATGCTGAATTGAGCCTACATAGGGTTGTTAATGCTTGTTGACCATATATAGAGCTGAATTGAGCCCACATGGTGTTGTTGTTGGATCTGGTTGACTTGTTGATATTGAGGTGACGGTATGTTGGTGTGTACATGCATTTCATGCATATGTTGGCGATTGATGTAGCTAACGATAAACCTTATGCTGTGGTAAGAGTAGGCACATAAGTTGGTTGGCTAATTGGAGCGAATGGCTCAAATAAAGCCTCCAACCTAGTGTTGGATAAGATGTAGGACAGTTATTGATGGGCATTCAGGGATAAGTGAATGGGTGATTCCGTAGGGGCCTAAGGTAGTGCAAACCTTGAGTCACAATGAGCCACCACCCATATGCACTTAACTTGATAGATCACATAATCTTATCTGTAGATCAGGGTTTGACAATCCCTGAATGGAAAATAGTATGTGTCGTGTTGTTGTTAATGTCATGCTAGGGAATGAGACCTGACTGATAGCTCGAATTGTTGTAAATCTCTTGAGAATAGTGTCATCATGCATTGGCATGGTGGTTGATGTAGTTGATTTATAATGAGGTCATGCATCATTGGATTGTCTATGGAGCCTTATGTATGTTTGTAAATGACAATGCAAAATCATAGTGATTGATGTGTATGTTCCTTCTTTGATGAACAAGTACGATATTATGGTTAGCTATTTTTTTTTTTATATGTTATGTTGTTTTACGTAAGATTATCCTTGCCTTGTTGTGTTGTTGTTGTTATGTGACTATGATGATCATATCATTGACCTGGGAGCAATGGTAAGGGCTATTGCTTCAGTGGATCTTGCTGCTCAGAGTTGATGGCAGGGCTATTGGTTAAGGATGATGGAATGTGATGGATCGCATTTTTTTTTTATGATTCTTTTGGGTAGTTGTTTGTTTCAATTCACATAATGTATAGCTTGACCAGCACTAAGAATGTGTCTTGTACCCTCTTTCCTTTGTTGATGTATATCATGATTTTAGAGCTGGTGTATGGTTTGAAAATGGCCTTTGTTTTGTATATGGTACAGCGATATGGGTTGAGATAGATGTGTCTTGTCGTTGATGTTTATAGGTATATATTCATATGCGCATTTATGGTGTGTGTTGCAATGGGATGATAATTGAAGAAATTTTCTTGGAAGTGGTAAAGTGAAAGATAAATATGTTTTTGAAATACTTAAATTACCATATATTTTATAAAAGGAACCCTTTCTTTAAGAACTAAGGAAGTAGCATTGTTCTATAGCGGCAGTGGGTCGTTACACGATGTACTGGATAGAGATTGAGGATCATCCTTTTGGTTAAGGTTTTTCCTTGGTTTCTAATGATTCATATTGTAATGGGTTATTTCTCTGTTGTTATGGAGAACTAATCCCTAGGCTAGGATTATGGTGTAGCCATGCTTAAGATGGTCGAAACCCCATTTTAATGGTTAATTTTATTTCCCTTCTACTTTTAATTGAATTACCTTAGTATTTTTAATATATTGTTTGGAACTAATCATTCCTTATATGTTTTTAATTAGTTAATTAACTGGTGGCTATACCATAATTATTTGGTAGATCTCTAGGATAATTGAGTTTGGGACGTTGAATGATCAAATTGCAAACTGAACTGCCAATCAAATTTGTTTACCCTCTTGCTCTTATTTCTTTCTTAGGTTAAACTACTGTATGATCAACCAGGAGTTTAATACAAGAAATATTTTTTATAACCCATGACCAAAGGTTGTGAAAGAACTTGGTAAAGGAAAATTGACAATTAAATTGGAAAATAAGACTACATTTTAATTAAGGGGAAGGGTGTCGAAGGCATAGGCGAACTCATAATCCTAGGTTTTCATCTCACTGAAATCCAATTTTACTTTAAGCAATTTTCTTTTAATTCTTGCATTTAAACCCTTTTAATCTGGATAACCTAGACAACATAGGAATTTCTTTGAAAGGTACTCTATATCATTCCTTTGGGTACAATATCTAGACTCAGTCCATTATTATTACTACGATAGGATATGATGGCCTATAAGCGTGTTCTAGACGCATCAAGTTTTTGGCGTCATTGCTGGGGACTGATTGTGCAATATCAAGAAAGAGAAATTCTAGTTAGATTAGACATTTATTTATTTTTCCTTTTCTTTAATTCTCTTTTATTTTATTTCATCTTATTTTATCTTCTTTTTATCCCATCTTATTTTGTTTTTTTTATTTTGTTTCATTATTTATTGTTTAGTATTTATATTCCCCTTTCTTCCTTTGGTTTATGCTAACCCATTCTCACAAGTATGTGTTGCAATCTATTCCTAAAATTGAAAGACATTGTCACGTGTTAAGGAAGGGACAAAGACTAATAATGGTTAGAGAAGAAACTAGAACCTTGGAAGATTACTTTACCCCTCACATAGGGGTAGTTGACAGCATTCGTCATCCTGCAGTGGTGGCGAACAACTTTGAGTTGAAGCTTGCACTAATAGCTATGGTGCAAATCTCAAGACAGTTTGGGAGTTTGCCATTTGAAGACCCCCTAGGTCATTTGAAGAAGTTCTTGAGGATCATAGATGTCGTGAAATACAACAGTGTCACAACCGACGCCATCAGAGTTGGCCTATTCTTTTTTTCCCTAATAGGTAAGGCATCAGACTAGTTGTTTTCCTCACTGGATGGGTCTATCACTACCTAGGACCAGTACACCCAGAAGTTCTTGACAAAGTACTCCCCTTGGCGAGGTCTAGCCAACTGAAGAAAGACATTGTGATTTTTGCTCAATTTGAGTAAGAGTCACTCTTCGAAGCATGGGAACGCTTTCAGGACCACCTTAGGAAATACCCACATCATGGCTACCTGTTAGGCAATTTATCTAGATCTTTTACATCAAAGTCTTAGACCAAAATAGGATCTTTATTGACATTGCTTGCAGTGGCACAATTCTAAAAAATTCCCAAAATGAAGCCTTTACTATTGTTGAAGACTTGGCTTCAAATAACTACCATTACTCCTTTGGTGATAAACACATCATGAAAAGGCTAGTTGGGATACACTAGGTGGAAGCTAGTATGACCATGGAGTAGAAGCTAGACACCATCACCAAACAACTAGAAACTTTGATGAGGGCTCAAGCTTAATATGCTTAGGCAATGCTTCTTCGTTGTGATTAATGTAGCCAGGTAAGTCATGAAGGCAAGGACTATCAAATGAGCAACTTCTTTAACCTTCGTACTAAGGAGGCAAACTTTGTGGGCAATTCCAGTTGGTCTCAAAATTATCTGTATTCCTCTACTTACAACCCCAATTGGAGAAACCATCCTAACTTCTCCTAGGGTAAGTAGCAAAAGAGCCAAAGTTTGAACATCTACAGACCTTTTCATTTACAAAATCAGAATCAAAGGTAGGAGGAGAGGAAGTCTAGTTTATAAGAGACTATGATGTAGTATGTGGCCAAGAATGATGATAGGATAAAAGCCCTAGAGACTTAAATAGCCAACTTGGCCAATCTGATGTCTCAAAGAGCTCCAGGCTCCCTCCCTACTCAGACAGAACCTAACCTAAAGGAGGATGACAAGGCCATCACTCTTAGGAGTGGTAAAGCATTGGAGGGACCTCAGAGGAAGGACTAAACTCCTCCAACACAACAAAAAGGCTAGAAAAGGAGAAAAGGGGAAGGAGGTAACTACACCTCTTCAAGTAAGTATTCTTTTCCCCCAAAGGATTAAGGATGAAGAGAAAGATAGGCAGTTGCATAAATTTGTTGAAATTTTTAAGAAATTACATATTAATATTCCTTTTGTTGAGGCTTTAGCTTAAATGCCCAAGTACACAAATTTTTTTGAGGAAATTGTTTATAGCAAAAAGAAGCTTAAGGGGAATTTAAGTTAGGGAGCCTTAGCAAAGAATGCCCAGTTGTTGTTTTGCAAAAGTTGCCTCCCAAGCTTAGAGACCTAAGGAGTTTTAGAATTCTTTGCATTATAGGTAACTCATCTTTTGAAAAAGCATTGCGTGATTTGGGCACTAGTATTAATCTGATGCCTTTCTCTATTTTTAAAAAGTTGGGGATGCAAAAACCCCAACCTACTAACATATTTCTTCGATTAACTGACAGGTCTATAGCTCACCCTAGAGGAATAATGGAAGATGTGTTAGTCAAAGCCAGCAAATTCATCTTCCCTACTGACTTTGTGGTGCTGGATATGGAAGAGGATGAGGACGTCCTGATCATCTTAGGACAATTTTTCCTTAATACAGGAGATGTTTTGATAGAAGTCCAACAAAGGAAGTTAACCTTTAGACTTGGTGATGAAGAGTTGGTTTTTAAAGTCTTGGACTCCTTGAAGAAGCCCTCTTCTTTTACTTCCTACAATTTTATGTAGTACATAAGTATGACAGAGGCTTCAAAGTGTTCAGGCTTGCTACAAGCCAAATATGTCAACCTCCTTGAAAATTGAACCCTAATGGGTTTTGTTAAGCTCACGACCTTAAATAAGCACTTTTAGAAGGCAACTTGTGTCATTTTATTTCTTTCATTTGTTTCTCTTTGATTTTGTTTTCTCTTTTGGAATTTTCTCACTTGATGTGATTGTTAGAGTACTTCCAAGGCTTGTCCCAAAGATTTGACGCCCATGCCACACAAACGACAACCTAGTTTGAGGACCATGCTGGCTATGCTACAAGTTGATTCAGCAGCATCTTGGACTTCCCCCACCATCCTAGAGACACACTTTTGGGAAGTTGCTTCATTATTTTATGTTATTTCACTATTTTATTTAACTTTCTTGTTATTTACTTTCAGTCTTTCTTTTACTTTATTTTATTGTATTAGGGACCATGCTCATCTTAAGTGTGGGGAGGGGGATTCTTGTATATCAAATGCTATATGCCCCATCATGATATTATATATGAATGTTGACTTCTTGCATTTGTCCTGTCCAATTCTCTATTCCTAATATTTCAAGAAATAAAAGATTTGAACCATCAAGGAACTTTCAAAAATAATAATAAGTAGTACACTTGCAACTTAAGCTGTTTAGGGGCTACCCCTTCGTTATAAGAGCTGATAATTAGCATGACTCTAAGATTGGCCATCGCTCTCATTGAATGAGCCCTTTAAAATGTGGGGTTTAAGCCACATTAGGTAACATTGACTAATAGCCCTCTTTCTCTTGTTTGAGTGTGATCTTTGAGTTGCTGCATTCTAAAACTTGTGTTGATATGCTTTTTTGTTTAGTCTTGGTCCATTGCATGTGAATTTGTTTACGACATTGTTAGGTATATTTTTCAAGGCCTCCAAAATTAGTGCAAATTTTTCCATTAGTTGCCCAACTTGAGATTATTTAATTGTTCTTTTCTTATACTTAATGTTTGTTTGACTTGAATTCAAGGGTGACCTTGTGAAGTAGGAATAGAGCATCAGATGCAGAGTAAGCCTTTGGTTGGTAACTAGCTCAAAATTCACACCCTCATTGCTCTTTCAATTAGGGAAATATATGCTCCTATGCTTCCTAAAAAAAGAAATACAAAAGCTAGAAAAAGAAAAAAGAAAAAGAGAGAGAAGTAGAAGAAAAATGAGAAAAGTGAAAAACATAGTAATAAAGCTTCCTAGAAAGCAAAGTAGCATAGGAACAATTAAGTTAAAGAAGAAGGGCAACAAGATCACAATAAAGATGAAAAAGAAGGCTAATGCTTGCTTTTACAAGATCTTAAAGGTTGCTCATGATTGCTAAAATTTCTAACCCTTTTGTATTTACCTTTTTTTTTTATCTCATCTAATAATTTGAGCCTGTCCACGTTACATCCTTTTGAAGCCCTATAATTTTTCATGTTTTTTATTAGATTATTTAGAATTGATTGATATACAAGCCTATGGTGATGCATCTTCTTTTGAGATACTGAGTGATTGTTGTTTATACCTTGATACACTTGAGTATGGCGAGGATAGTGATCTTTATATCAGTGAGAAGATTGATTTCTGGGAGTCCCAAGTCTAATTAGGCACTCAGCGAAGTACCCCTTAGGTGGAGGTTGTCATGTTTGTTACTACAATTTCTATAAGGTTAAGTAGATGGGTTCCTTGTTTGGCTAACTTCTTTGATTTCTTGAATCATGTGATGAATTAGGACAGTTGCTTGAGGGTAAGCAATGCTTAAGTGTGGGGAGGTTTGATAAACCCTCAATTGTTGTGATTGGCATAGGAAATTTGGGTCTTTATTTGTTGAACTCAACTTATTTCATAGACATTTTGACCTATTTTTCTCTATTGTTGTGTAGAGATTAAAGAAACGACATTTTGGAAGAAATGACTAAGTTTGAAGAATGAATTGCTACTATTAAAGATGTACGATCGTGCTTCCATTCTAGAGTTACACTTACGAGAAGATGCATGGTTGTGCTCGGTTGACAGGGCTTCGTTTACGAGAAAAAGCACAACCTAAGCATGGCTATGCTTCAAAAGTCATGTACGATCATGCTTCACTATACAAGTCGTGCTTATGTCAGGCCTATAGGCCTGTAGGCCCAATGAGGATATAAATAGGGAGTCTACAAAGTCAAAAGTGTAACACTCATTCATATTAAATACAATTCATATTAATTTAGTTATTATGTTTAAGTAAATAAAAAAATACGTGTAAATTTTTTTTTTCCGTTTTTAAAAGAAATTCCAAACTTAACAGAATTTGGAAATGATAGTAAAAGATGAAAGATAAGACTGTATATACATATATAATCATAAAACTATACATTATGGTTTGATAATACTGAAAACTAAAAAAATACATCAAAAGATAGACACTATCTAACCCAATATGTACATCGAAAAGATCCTATACAGAGTAGTGTTCATTTACCTTATCCCTCATACAAAAAGAAAATACTATAGGTCTTCAGGTCCTCCTCTGTGGAGATGTCCTTTAACTCATACTCAGCATCACGAGGCGTTAATGCCGTCTTCAATAATCACGATCAATCATACATAGAAGAAAATAATGGAGTGAGGTGTTTTGTTCTAAAATCACTTTTACATGTATGGTAAGAAATCTACCATAAAAGAAAGATAAAACACAGCTGACAACAAAAGGAATCCTAAGGTTCATTCTAAGTTGTATCAGACTACCCTTGACTAGGTATGGATCCATACTTCCCATTAGTGGGTAATAGTTATCACCAGAACTTGGAAAGTGACTGGGAGTACATATACCTCTCTTAACATAATCACGTGGTACAGTCCTCATTATCATTGAGGAAAATAACAGTCAGGATATCCATTTATAGAGGTATACTCTTAAACCAATCCTAGAATGCTGAGCAGTTGTCGAGGTTATTGACTTTGGTTAGGCGAATATCCTGGCTCAAGGGCGCTACCCTGGCCATTAGGACCTTCACCACTCGATGCCTACCCCTAAGACCTCCGCAAGTAGGTCCTTGCCTTTCATTCCTTAGTGTACCAAACTGTAGCTTCCCTAGCAGGGTGCCATGCCACTGTATGTCACTCGCTTTTCATTACTTACTAAACTATCAATTTCTAACTTCTCAAGCAGAGGTTTCCCTAGTCTCATTTAATTTGAGCACCAGTACAATCAACATTTCTGCTTTATTTTGCAAAAATTGTATAATACCAAAATTTAACGGAATAACAATTTAGTACTTATATAAAATTTTAGCAGAATAACAATATAGTAATTATAATTTAATTACTAAAATTTTGACAAAATAATAACTAAATAAATGCATTTGATTTTCTAAATTTGAGTAGAGTAACAGCTTAGTAAATGCATTTTAATTTTTTAAAATTGAACAAAGTAACAGCTTAGCAAGTAAAATTTAATATTTAAATTTGAACAGAGTAACAATTTAGTAATTATGATTTAATAATCTAAATTTGGACAGAGTAACAACTTTGCAAAAATTAAAGTTTAACATTAAACAATAATAACAATAATAAAACTTAATCCTAAATGGGTTTAAGGGAAAATCTTTCCTACCAACATGCAAAGTAATAATAATTTAGAACCAACCTCACTCCCCCCATTACCTCTAAGATAGTTGATGAAGAAGATGGAATTGTTGGTGCAAAGCTTCTAGGAGGAGAAATTCTACTAGTTGAAAACTAGCAAAATTTTAACATAAAAATTAGATAAAAATATTTTAGAGAGAGAAAACTTTAGAAAGAGAAGCTCTCTAGCTTGGGAGAGGAAGAGGAGATGCTAAAAATTTGAAGGAGGAAGGGCTATTTATAGAAGAAGAAGGGGTCTTAGGTGTCCACCATTGACATAAGCAATTATGCAATAAATCAAGTTTTAAATTTGTTTTTAATTTAAATTTAGGGACAAATATGCACACTCAGGGACACATACACCATTTAGGGTGTTGAATCACCTCTCCTAGGCTTGGGGACGTGCTCCACCAGCTGTCCCAAGCTCCCATGTGCCAATTTTGATTTGTAGGCGAATTAACCGGTACCGATAAAAACACCTAAACTTGAAAAATTAGCTTTTAATATCAAAAAAATTCAATTAAATGTAAAACTGGGAAAATAAATTATTTTTCATCAAAAATAAAATTCTAATAATTAATTTTAATTTTTATTAATTTATTTCAAATTATATGTATTTATTTTGTATTTTTAAGTTAGAAAATTCATAGAAAATCCATTTTAATTTAATAAATACCAAAATTTTTATAAAAATTATAAAATTAAATATTTTACCCATAAATAAACTAAAATTACCATTTTCACCTTCTTGGATGTCAAACAAGTACTGACTGACTTATTAGACACCTAGGGACATTTTGGTCATTTTACATAGGAATTCTAGAAAATTCCAAAAAATTGCCAAAATTATATTTTAATATATATGATATAATTCCAAGCTCAAATTGACATTTTAATGTCAATTGAATCTTTTCCTCATGTCAGTCTTTAATGTTGAGAAATAGGGACAAAATTGTCATTTTCTAATTTCTCTGGGCTCTGGCTCGGAAAAATTATTAAAAATCACAATTAAATAGATCTTGAAATTTTGAGCAAAATGGTGGGAGTCACAATTTTGAAATTTCTTTCCAAGTTTTCAAAATTACATTGTCAAATATTAAAAAAAATAGTGGAAGAATTGAAATAGGATTGTTATATTTTTCACTACTATTCTTTCAAAATAAAGTTTTTATAATTAGAGATACTTAATATAAAATTTTCAAAATATTTTTAGGTCAAAAAATCTCTAGGGTGGTTCCTACAGTTAACCAGGGGTATTTTTGTCATTTTACAAAAATTATCTCAATAAATTCTAGAAAAATTTCTAAAATTATTATTAATTGTTCTAAATACATTGATGATTTAAAAAAAACTTTTAAACATACAAAATAATTTAATATATAAAAGTAGGGGTGTTACAAAAAGACACTCTCATTCTATTCTTTTTGATTTTTTTGGGTCTTAATTGGCTAAGAGAGAAATCCTCAGAGCTTTAGAGGACTCCCCTTGCATCATTGTGGATAGAGATTGAAGATTAGCCTTTTGGTTAAGGTTTTTCCTTGGTTTCTGATGATTCATTTTGTAATAGGTTGTTTCTTTGTTATTATGGAGAACTAATTCCTAGGCTAGGATTGTGGTGTAGCCAAGCTTAAGATGACCAGAACCTTATTTTAATGGTTAATTTTATTTCCCTTCTTCTTTCAATTGAATTGCCTTAGTATTTTTAATATATTGTTTGGAATTGATCACTCATTGCAGGTTTTTAATCAGTTAATTAACTAGTGGCCACATGGTAATTAATTGGGTGATCTCTAGGGTAATTGGGTTTAGGACGTTGAGTGATCAAACTACGAACTGAACTCAATCGAATTTGTTCATCCTCTTGCTTTTATTCTTTTCCTGGATTAAACCACTATATGATCAACTAGGGTTTTAATACAAGAAAGAGTTTTTATAACCCATAACCAAAGGTTGTGAAAAAACTCAGTAGAGGGAAATTGACAATTGAACTAGAAAATAAGATTACATTTTAACTACGGGGGAAGGGAGTCGAAGGCATAGGCGAACCCATAATCCTATGTTTTTATCTCACTGAAATCCAATTTTACTCTAAGCAATTTTTTCTTAATTTTTGTATTCAAACCCTTGTAATCTGGATAACGTAGACAACATAGGAATTTCTTCAAAAGGTACTCTATATTAGTCCTTTGGGTATGATATCTAAACTCAGTCCATTGTTACTATTGCGATAAGGTATGCTTTCCTTAAGCGTGTTCTAGATGCATCAAAACAATAACCCAAACTCATGAGCTCTTTCAATAATGTGATTCGCAATTTTCACCAACCATGAATTTTCCTCCATTACCTCTCCCTATTTGGCTTTGCCTTCTCATATGTTGTGTAACACCCTAAATGACATTACTATTGTTACTCTATATTAGTCCCTTGGGTACGATATTTGGACTCAGTCCATTGTTACTATTGTGATAGGGTATGCTTACCCTTAAGCGTGTTCTAGATGCATCAAAACAATAACCCAAAACCATGAGCTCTTTTAATAATGTGATTCGCAGTTTTCACCAACCATGAATTTTCCTCCATTGCCTCTCCCTATTTGGCTTTGCCTTCACATGTGTTGTGTAACACCCTAAATGACATTACCTTATACTATACATTTTACAAGTCAGAGAGCGGATAAAATATTAACAATCCAGATATTATAATTGTACATTGTTCCTAAGTAATGATATCATATAACTATCAAGATGGAAATCCTGTACAACCAAGATCCCTATGCGAAGGAATATCAACTTTTTTTCAAAATATCTAAACTAGACTAGAAGAAACAATATCCTCAAAATAACAATATCTTCTAGGCTGCCTCATGTCTCCTGTATGCCTATTTAGTCTAGAACATGGAAACTAAACTAATGAGACGATGTCTCAGTGAGTGCCACAAACATGCAATAATATAAAGTCATCAAATATGAATACTTTACATAAAACTTTACCAAAACATTTACATAAACATAATTCATTAACTTTGCATGCTTAACATTAATCTTTTCCTCTTTTTTCATCTTATGGCAAAGTATTGAGCTCAAACTTTTAAGGAATGTTTCCCTTGTCTTGTGTTGTGACCTTATACTTATATATCCCTTTGGTTTGAGGGGTTTTAACCACTCCTTGGGAATGGATAATGACAAAACCTCGCCTTTTCACCAAAGAGGGTACCTCAGTTTATGTCATCCTTTGGTTTCTGGAAAGGTTACTATCCTCCTTCCTCTAAGGAGATAGCTCATCATTCATATATAAACATTCCTTGTCCTCAGGCTGAAATTATATAGTGTAAAAACATTATATGCATGAGTAAAATATAATGGTAATGACATGTTGTTCCAAGGGTCTCGTGCTTGGCATAAGCATTAGCCATACTTAGTGCATAAAAAGGCATTTAACGTCATTGCACAATAATTCCAACTATGCTTTCTGGAAGTCCTACGCTTAGTGTAGGAAGGACTATGCTTAGCGTGGTTGCGTAGGGTCTCAAGACTTGCTTTTTGGAGCCCTTATGCTTAGCATACACTGGGTCATGCTTAGCATGATCAAGTCACCTTTGGACTATTTTTCGCTTAGCGTAAGCTTACCTACACTTAGCACGACTGCATTAGGAATTAGACCTAGATCTTGTATCATGCTTAATGCAAAATTCAATTCTATAAATCATGACAATTTGTGAAATATGCAACCCATGGCCATTTATGGCCCAACAACCAACCCAAGTCATAATTAATGCATCATAAATGCTTCCTAAAGCTTTTAAACTCTAATCTTCCTTCAAACAACTCATCAAACATGCAAATAAAACCAAAATCAAATCCCCACCCATACCTTATGAATAGTGCACAAAACTGAATATCAAGAGGAATAATAATGCAATCAAGATAGTGAACAAGAGGAAGAGGAAGGAATACACTCACAAAGTCTCTTAAAGTAATTGGGTTTGTGGGTCTCTTGCTCTTTTCCTCTCCTATTTTTTCTCCATCTCTTCTTTCTTTCTAAAAGTGTTGTATGTGAAGAGTGGGGTAAGGGAAGAGTTTATGACTTATATAAGCTCTAGGTTCTTATTAGGCCTTGCAGGTGCCTTTTCACTAATCCTAACTCTAGCCCAAGGTCTTATATTGCATAGATACTCATAAAACAAGCATAAAAAGGCATTTTTACTTATTCATCTTATATTTTATAGAGCACGTATCATATAGGCATAAAAATCATCTAGTTTATTTCATTTTAATATAATTATTATTAGCCTGTTTTGGGGGGGATGTTACATGTCATACTTCGCTATTTTACCTTCTACTAGATCCAAGTACCTTTCCACGAAGCCAAGGATGTCAAAGTTCTTCGTATTTCCTTTGATGTTATTGTTATTATCATCATCTTTCTACTGCAAAGTCATGAGCAATTGGTCAATGTCTTCTAAAATGTTCTCGAGGCTCGGTGAAGAGACATTGCAACCTCTTTTTTTTTTCCTCCTCATCTGCCTGATCATGTAGCGATGACAAAAGTTCTGCTTCGGTGGTGGCGTGTTATCAGTGTGTTGCATTAAAGAATACAACAAGTTGCATCAGAGAATGTAGCGTGTCACCGACGTTGTTATCCGCCAAATGACAAATACAAAGACTAAGAAGAATCATCAACTTCTTATCCTTAATCTTTGTGGTTACTGAAAATTATGGATCACATTACTAAAAGAGCTCATGGTTTTGGGTTGTAGTTTAGCCCACGTGAGTTTAGATTCTAGGTTGACTTACTCATTGTGGTGGTTTTTGTGGTTAAGTGGTAGAAGGAGTAAACAAAGGGATTGCGGCAATGGTGGTGAATAAGGGTTTTTAATTTTCTTTATTTTATTTTAATTTGGCTTAAATATCTTTTTAGCCCTTATAATTTGGGTATTTTGGTTTTTAATCTCTATAAAATTATTTTGGTCATTTTAGTCCCTATAATTTGGGTATTTTGTTTTTTTAGTTCTTGTAAAATTATTTTGATCATTTTGGTCCCTGAAACATATGCCTGCTTGTAGTAGCTGACACAGTCAAGTGCCACTCCGTTTGCCACCTCATCTTTTAACAAAGCTTCTCTAACCATAGGGACTAAAAAAATACCAAAAAAAATGTTTCAGGGACTAAAATGACCAAAATAATTTTATAGGAACTAAAAAACAAAATACCTAAATTATAGGGACTAAAAAGATATTTAAGCCAAAATAACATATTAAAAGGGATAGGCAGTTAAGATATCAAGTATACAAATTGTTATGGATTGGGCTTATGACCAAATCCATATAATGGGTTATTTTCACTCAAAATGTCTCATCCTTAAAACATATTTGTTGACTAAATTCAATGCCTACATGTAGGGTGCCTTAATTACACTCGTAAACAATAGATTGCATATCAACCTAGAGAAATGTTACCATGTAGCCACAAGGTATCATTGTCCATGAAAGGCATTAGGCCTCGTATCAAAGAATTTGGCACTATCCTTAACTCTTATAAATACCATTAGTGTCATTGCATTATGTAAGCATTTTTTTACACATTGTTATGCTAATGTGATTCTTACTAACTTGAGCGTTGGAGTGTCTTTTGCATGTACCCACCCATCTTTCATGGTGTCTTTGTCGCACTAAAACACTACCCCTGACCTCAAGATAGCTTAAATCCCAACCATTAAAGCATACTAGTCCGTACCATTCAAGAGCTCAGCCCTATCTCAACAATCCACCTCGAACACATCAATTGTCCACCTAGGACATATCATCCTCGACCAATTCAAACATATCATTGGCATCATCTTTGGGAATCTAGTAAACATGTTTCCTACACGTAACACCTTTACTTTTACTTGTTGACTTTTTTATTTTCTCTGTGATTTATTTTCTAGGAGTTTATATAGGAATTCAAAAATTTTGAGAGACACCATTGCACTTAAATATTATCTGTTTTGATTTTTAATAATTTTTCGGACTAGGGCCTAAGAAAAGACAAAATGACCAAATTGCCCCTAGAAGACAACAATTAAATATAAATTGATAGAAATGAACAAAAAATGTAGAAAAATATATTTTAAGTTTAAAATAAAATTTAGAATAATAAAAATGATTTTTTGGTATTTTTGAAAATTTTATAAGAATTATTTGAATTTTCTATGTAAAATGACCAAAATACCCCTAATTAATTGTATAGGTTAACTAGTGACATTTTAATACAGAAAATTACTATTTTTTTTATAAATTATATTTTAAGTGAGGAATAAATTAATAAAATTATTTTGATTAATTTTAAGTGAAATTATAATTATATCCTATATGAATTCAAAAATGACAAAAAAATACCCTTCTTAGCCTATATGATCATCTCGTCCAAACTCAACCAATTTACCACTTTCATTTAAATTTTACCATGACTTAAAAATTAGTTTTGGATAAGTATGACACCTAATAAAAATTTAATTTAGAAATTATTTAATTATGGTGACCATGTATTAAAAGATTGATGTGGCAAATTGGTAATCACATGACATGACTTAAGACTAAAGTTAAAATTCATTTTTTTCCCCTTCTCCTTTCATCTGGAGAGAAAAACGTAACAGACTCACACAAACACCTTAACATTTTATAATTTAATTAATTAATAGTTAAGTTAAAAATTCCAATTTTGAGCACCAGACGTTAGTTTTTTTAGGTGGCTCATTAACCTTCACAAAAATACACCTAACCATTAAAAATACTAAGACCCACCCTTGGTGCTAAAATTCCACCGAAAACACGCACAAAACAAAACACTTTAATATGTTATAATTACTTGTTAGTTGAATTAATGTAAAAACCTTAAAATTCTATTTGCTATTAGTTTTAATTAAAGATGTGGACTATTTACTACGACCAATTTCACCTAACATACTTATTAACAATGAAGCAACTCATTTTTTTCCCCTTGTCTAAAACGACAAACCGAGAGCTACTCCACTCCCCACACACTCCTTTTCTTTCAAAATTCTGTTGGAATTTTATTTTTCAATAATTAATATAGGCTAATATTATAAGACGATTATATTAGCTATTTATTATTAGTGGGCTTTATTTTATTTGGTCAAATTAAGTAAGTCCATTAGACTTTTAAATAAGATGATATGGGCTTAAATGAACAGATGTTAATGTTGGCTCATTAGAGAATAATGAGAACCTTATTAAGTTAACACACTATAAAAAGGCTATGGTCTCTAATATACCGAATTACAAAAAACTCATACTCCCTTCTCCTCATCTGAAGAGAGGCTAAGGTCTCATCGAGAATTCAGGAGATTTGGTTGAGGAAGAACCATAAAGCCACCGGCTCTCTTTGTTCGTGTTCGTGATTGATTACCACAAATATTTTGTGAAGAATGCTTGGATCAAAAACCGACTATAGATCTAGGTATTTATCCTATCCTTAGTGATCCAACATGATGTAGATCCTATGTGAACAAGAATAGGTAGTTCTTGATATATGCATGCTTTTGTGATTATATCACTTTTGCCTAAAGTTTTCTTAGAGTAAAGATTAAATAAAGCATATCTTTAAAGAATTATTTCTAACAAGTGGTATCAAAGCAGTCTTCAATGTTGGGTTGTTATTAGGATTAATGTTTGATGATTTGAATAATGCCTGGATTTTCTTGAATGAGTTTTTTCTCAATTTGTATGAACCCTAATTTAAAAAAAAAAGGGCTTGTAAAAGAAAATTAATTTTTCTTTTATGTGGTTGTACATTGTTTTTTTTTTTTTTAAATCCAAAATATTCTATCAAAATTTGATTGGGATGTAGTTTGATTCATAATTAAACGAAATTCAATTTTTATTTTACGCTATTTCTTTTTTGTTTCGGTGGGAATGCTTTTCTTTTTCGGATCCAGATTGTATGGCGTTGCAAGTAAAACTTTTGTTTATTATATATTGTTATATAATATTGACCAATTTCACGGGTGATTACGTCATGCATAAAAGATATGGCCTTGAATGAATATGCTTTTGGCTTTGTCATATGTAATATATTGGTTTATTATTCCATTGCCTTTACGTGATTTATTTTTTTAATTCCTTTCAATGAAAATTTGAGATATTGCACAGGAGAGAATTATGTTCTTTTCTTTGATGATTATTCTTTTCATAGCTTTGTCTTGTTTGGAATTGAATAATGAAGAATGCGTGAAGTTTCTATGCGCGTGAAGGGTATTTTTTATTTGAATATTATATTATATGTGATTCACGAATTGCGAATGTTGGATCCAGTGATTTGCATTTTGATTACATGTATATATATCTTTTGAAATCCTTGATATTGTTTTGAATTAGCGGTAATTTTTTTTTTTGGCATCACGATGGATCCAGTTCGTGAACTAATTTATTTTATAAATAGTAATATTAACGTCAATCAATTTTGATATTCTCGTAAAGCAATATATATATATATATATATATATATATTATTGTGTTTTTTAAATTGTCCAATTTACTAGTCTATTGTTGATGTATTTAGAAAATATGAAATTAAATGAGAAATTGACGTCACATGCATGATTTGGACAAATTTAGACCCTTTCCATTTTTTTAATTAATTGTCTGGTAATTCTGGTTAGATTAATTAAAACAACATGTTGCCAAAGTAACCTTTGTTGCGTAGATTGATTTGATTGAATGTACATAGATGTTGCGTAGAATTATACATGCGAACTGTGCTCGGCCCAAAGGAAGACACATTTTGGCCGGATAATTACATGCCTGTGATGGTAAATATGTGGTGATTATAAAGATTGATTTTCCATGTGAACAATGGAGTGTCTAAAGATAACCATTGTTTGATAGGACTTATCACCAATGTTTGATCATTGCGTCAAGAGTACCACTTGTAGTTAATTCTTTCAATCCATGGGGATTAATGGTGCACTAGGTATCTTGTTTGGGTCTTTAAATTTGCCATAAAGATTGATTGTGCATGTCATATTAATTATCTTTTGACATACCCACTGATGTTATTGTATGTTTATTGTTCTCTCTTTAGTTGCTGCCACTACCGTTCCTAACTTCACTACTCAAATCAATGGAATCCTAATACTGAATGGGATGAACTTCAAGTCATGGAAAGAGGCTGTAGAAATTGTTCTCGGCTGTATGGACATGGACTTGACACTGAGGACGGAATGACCCACCTTCACTCTGGAGAACTCTAATGAGGCAAAAATTGAGAGGTGGGATCGCTCTAATCGAATGTGCCTTATGATCATCAAAGCTCCATTCCAGAGGCATTTCGGGGCTCAATTGCTGAGAGCGAGAGTGCGAAGAAGTTCCTAGATGCAATAGAGCAATTTTTTGCCAAGAATGAAAAGGCTAAGACAAGTAGTCATTTGGCTAAACTCATTTCTATGAGGTATAAAGGTAAACGGAACATAAGGGAATACATTATAGAGATGTCTGATCTCACATTGAAACTCAAGAAACTAAAGTTAGAGCTTTCTGAGGATTTACTCATGCATTTGGTTTTGATCTCACTTCCTACACACTTTGGGCAATTCAAATTGAGTTATAATACTCAAAAGGACAAATGGTCCCTCAATGATCTTATATCTCACTATGTGTAAAGAAAGAGAGACTGTAGAGGGATAAGACTAAAAGTGCTCATTTGGCTTCGACCTCTCAAAATAAGAAGAGGAAGAAACATAAGGAAACTATGGAAAGTTCTTCTTAAAAGAAGAAGCTGAAGAAGCAAGATAAGGAATTTGCTTGCTTCTTTTACAAGAAGTCAGGACACATAAAGAAGGACTATTCTAAGTACGTTGCTTGGCATGCAAAGAAAGGTAAACTTCTCACTTTTGTTTGTTCTGAAGTTAATTTAGTTTATGTACCCAAGGTTAGTGGGTAGATTTTGGTGCTACTACTCACATAAGTATGTTTATGCAAGGTTGCCTATGGAGCTGTCTGCCAAGTGATGCTGAAAGATTTACCTATGTGGGCGATGGCAATAAAGTTGTAGTTGAAGCTATAGGAACTTTTAGATTGCTTTTAAAGACTTGTTTTTTTTATTTGGATTTGGTTGAGATATATGTTGCACCGTCTATTAGACGAAATTTAATTTCCATTTCTATTTTTGGATAAATCTGGTTATTCTTGTTCATTTGGAAATAATAAAGTTAGTTTCTCTTATGATTCAAATATTGTTAGTTAGGGGTCTTTAATTGACAATCTTTTCATGTTTGATATTAAGCGTTCCTATAACGAGATATTGTAAACAGATTCGCATGGTACGAAATGTAAATTAAATAAGAATTTTGCCACTTTATGGCATAAGCACTTAGGCCACATCTTTAAACAGAGAATTCAGAGGCTTGTGTTAGAGGAAATTTTTGGACCCTTAAATTTGTCAGACTTCCAAGTTTGTGTTGAGTGTATTAAGGATAAACAAACAAACAAAAGGAATCTAGGTGTCGAAAGAGCAAAGGATGTCTTAGAACTAATACATATAGATATTTGTGGTCCTTTCCCTACAGATTCATGGAATGGACAAAGATACTTTATTACGTTCATAGATGATTACTCGTGGTACAATTACCTTTATTTAATTCATAAGAAGTCTTAATCTCTAGACATTTTCAAGTCTTTCAAAGCTAAAGTTGAACTTCAACTAGGAAAGAAAATTAAGGTTGTCAAATTTGACTGTGGTGGTGAATACTATGGTGGATATGACAGATTAGGTGAACAACATCCAGGGCCCTTCACACTTTTCCTCAATGAATGTGGAATCATTCCACATTACACTATGCTGGGCAAACCCAACATGAATGGAGTTGCAGAATGGCAAAATCGAACTCTTAAGGATATGGTAAGGAGTATGATTAGTCACTCTTCTCTACCAGAATCACTTTGGGGAGAGGCATTAAAGACTGCAGTTTATATCCTTAACAGGGTACCAAGCAAAGTAGTTGCTAAAATCCCTTATGAGCTATGGATTGGGAAAAAAGCCTAACATTAGGCACATGCAAATTTGGGGATGTCCAACTGAAGTAAGGCCTTATAGGTTGCATAAGGGTAAGCTAAACTCAAGAATAGTTAGTTACTACTTTGTTGGTTATGTTGAACACTCTCGCAGGTATAAGTTTTACAATCCCACTATAAGATCCTTCTTTGAGATGGGGAATGCAAGATTCCTTGAGGAAGTTGAGTTTGTAAGGTAAGGAAACATAAGGAGTGCTGTCTTTGAAGAAGAACTATCATTGGCAATGAACAAGTCTTTACAACTATTATTGTTCAAGAAACAGATCTAGTAGTTAATATTGATGTTATTCCTAACATCACTCAAGAACCAGGCAACACTGAGATTCCTCCCCAAGCACCACTTATAGTTCAAACTCTACAGCCTTAAGAAGTGCCACTAAGGAGATCCACTAGGGTAAGAAGATGTGCAATTTCAGATGATTATGTTGTATTTCTTCAAGAACATAAGGATGGCATTGGCTTAACTAAGGAAGATCCAATCAACTTTAGTCAAACTATGCAAAGTTCTAACTCTCAAAAGTGGATTGATGCCATTAATGATGAGATGAAATTGATGGCTGACAATGACTTTTAGGATCTCATCAAATTGCCTGAAGGTGCAAAACCCATTAGTTGTAAATGGATATTTAAAACCGAAACGGTTTCAAAGGGTAATGTTAAGAGATATAAAGCTCGTCTTATTGCTAAAGGCTTTACTAAAAAATAAGGCATTGATTATAAAACGACTTTCTCTCCGGTTTCTTCGAAAGACTCTCTTAGGATTATAATGGCACTTATAGCTCATTTTGATTTAGAGCTACATCAGATGGATGTAAAAATTGCGTTTCTAAATGGTAACATTGATCAAACAATCTATATGGTGCAACTAGAAAATTGAAATCCAAAGTCCATGGTGTGTAAATTAAAGAAATCCATCTATGGCCTTAAATAGGCTTCCTGTTAATGGTATTACAAATTTCATCAAGTTATTACCTCCTATGGTTTTGAGGCAAATTTGGTTGATGATTGTGTATACCAAAAGTTTAGTGGGAGTAAATTTGTCTTTCTGGTATTATATGTTGATGACATCCTGCTAGCCAGCAATGATATAGGCTTGTTGCACAAAACCAAGAACTTTCTCACAAAAAATTGAAATGAAAAATCTTGGGAATGCCTCTTTTGTCTTAGGAATCCAAATACTTAGAGATCGTTCTCAAGGTATTCTTGGGTTATCACAAAAGAGCTATATTGATACAGTTCTAGATAGATTCGGCATGAAAGATAGTAAACCAGGAGATACACCCATTGCTAAAGGAGACAAGTTTAGTCTCAAACAGTGCCCTGTTATTGTTCTTGAAAAGGGAGAGATGCAAATTAAAGATTCCTTATGCTTCCGCTATAGGGAGTCTTATGTATGCTCAAATTTGCACTTGGCCTAACATAACATTTATAATGGGAGTCCTGGGGAAAAATACGAGTAATCCTGGTATGTAGCACTAGAAAGTAGTGAAGCATGTGATGCGCTATGAAACAACATGCTTACTTATAAGAAGTTTGATAGTTTAGAAATCATTGGGTACTTTGACTTCGATTTTGTGGGATGCCCTGACAGCAGATGCTCTACATCGGGCTACATCTACGTGTTGGCTAGAGGAGCTATTTCTTGGAAGTTTGCCAAACAAACTCTTATAGCTTCTTCAACCCTGGCAGCGGAGTTTGTGGCTTGTTATGAGGCATCAAATCATGGGTTATGGCTGCGAAATATTGTCACAGGCCTACACGTGATTGACACCATTGAGAGACCACTCAAAATTTATTGTGACAATAAATCAGTAATGGTCTACTCCAACAACAATAGGAGTTCTACGAAGTCAAAATTTATCGACATTAAGTATCTTGTAGTTAAGGAAAAAGTTCAAGAAAAACATATTTCAATAGGACATATAAGGATAGATTATATGTTAGCTGATCCACTAACTAAGAGCTTAACACTCAAGGTCTTTCACGAGCATGTTGCTCATATGGGTATTGTCACTAGAGTTGCCTTAGTTTAGTGGGAGTCTTTCTTTATGTTCTATTTTTATTTGATACAAACTTTATGTTATTTCATTTTTTTTGTAGAAATAAAGATTATGAGTTTGTTAATAAACTTCTTTGTATCTTGTTTGTGTGCAAAATTATTTTGTACTTAAGGACTTTGGATTGATCTCACTAAAGACTAAAGTTGGACCAGTTGGAAATAGGCATGATGGAGATCACATTGCATGTTATTTCCATGCTGCTCATCCATATTGATCTATGTCATTAAGTGTGTTGATGTGGTGGTCATTGGGGTCTAGTCACGTTTTATGACAGTGACGAAAGAAGTGGTGGTTCCATGATTGATGCATAAAATGGACTAGATTGTTAAAGTGGAAGTCTAAAGATAAATAGCATACGGAAGTGCACCTAAAGAATTGTGATATAATTGTTACAATGTGTAGCCCAAGTGGAAGATTGTTGGAATTTTATATTCTAGTAATTAATATGGGCTAATATTATACAACGATTATATTAGCTATTTATTATTAGTGGACTTTATTTTATGTGATCAAATTAAGTGAGTCCATTAGACTTCTAAATAAGATGATATGGGCTTAAATGAGCAGATGTTAGTGTTGGCCCATTAGGAGATAATGAGAACCCTATTAGGTTAACACACTATAAGAAGGCTATGGTCCCCAATATACCGAATCACAGAGAATTCATACTCCATTTTCCCCATTTGAAGAAGGGCTAAGGTCTAATCGAAAACTCAAGAGATTCGGTTGAGGAAGAACCATAAAGTCACTGACTCTCTTTATTCATGTTCGTGATTGATTACCACAAATATTCTGTGAAGAATGCTTAGATCAGGAACTAACTATGGATCTAAATATTTATCCTATCCTTAGTAATCCAACATGATGTAGATCCTATGTGAACAAGAACAGGTTGTTCTTGATATATGCATGCTTTTGTGATTATATCGCTTTCGTCTAAAGTTTTCTTAGATTAAAGATTAAATAAAGAATGTCTTTAAAGAATTATTTCTAACAAATTCTTCTCCAAATTCTCCAAGTTCAAGTGAGATTCAAGTTGATTTTTAAGTTTCTCTTCCTTCAAGCTTGGACAAGGGTAGGAATAAGATCATCTTCTTCTTCCTTTCTCTTAGTTACACGGTTTTTTGTGAAGTAAAGGGGGGAGAGGGTTTTGATTCATTTTTTTAAATCACAAATGGTTCAAATGAATTGGAATTTGTTTCCTAAAAATCCCATCGGGTTATTGTATTGTTTTGGCTTAATTTATGATGTGGCTTAATTTATGATGTGAATATTAATCTATATATATGTTCATGTTGATGATGAATTGGGACTGATTCTGATGAAATTGATGTTGATTATAAATTGATATTGAATGATGGGTTGTGAGGGAAATGGTAGATTAATTGATGGTAGTAAATTAGATGTTTAAGAAATTTTAATTTTTGGCTTAAAACCCCTGGAGAGGGTTCGGCCAGGAGTTATATGGCCATGGTAAAGTGATTGAACATTTCAATCTACTTTACATTAGAAAAGAAGAAGAAGAAAAAAAAAAATTTGGGTGTTAGAATGTTCAAAAAATAAAATAAAAATTGGTGTAAGTACTAGAACGTAAGCTAAATTGGATTTGGTGGTCAAAAGACAAAAATAGAGACAATAAGAATAGTAGATAGGTAAAAGGAAAAATGCAGTGCTACTGCACCAATTTGAAGAGAATCAAGACCCTAGAACATTGGACATGGTAGTGCAGCACCTTCACACTATAGATGAAAAACATGGAAAGAACGTGTATTGTTTGGAAGATTTGGTGAGACTGTGCCTTTGGTTTTGTTTCTTGATTGACTACGAGTGTAAATGAGCTGAGCTATTTGTGAATTATTCAAGCTCGACTCATTAAATGTCTGCTCAAGCTCATCTGTTTAATTAAATAAACAAACTCAAATTTGAGATTTGGCTCGATTATTTAAATGAGTCAAGCCCAAGCTTTACAAGCTCGACATTAATGACTCGTGAATATCTTATTTATTTAGATTGATGATGGAGATTTTACTATTCTTTGTTATTTATATATTTATTATAGAAATATGTGAAATTTTATTAAGAGTATTAAAATTAATTTTGAATTTTTTTTTGTAGTAGTCAATAAGTTATGAATTATTTATTTACTAAATTATGAAAATGAAATAGTCTAGAATGTTTGAATTCAACATGTCATATGTCGAGTACATATTTCTATTTGTAGATTGTCACATAATATTAAAATGTTTAATAAATATTAAATTGATAAAGTTAAAAATTAACTTAAGAATTTTTTTCATAAAAATAAAAATAATTAAGTTATAAATGAGCTAAACAAACTAATGTCAAGCCTTATAGTTTTTAAATATGTCAAGCTTAAGCTTTCAAGTAGGCTCGTTTAAATAAATGAGTTAAACTTTAGCAACTAATTTTTTTCATAAGTCAAGCCTAAACTTTAAGTGTTGACTCGACTTGACTCATTTACATCCTAGGCTATGCAAAGACTTTTAGGCCAAAAGATTTTTTTTTAAAATTTATACACACTTTAACAAAGAAAATTAAAAAGAAAAGAAAACCCGCAACAACCCATTTACGAGTTGGCTATAGTACCTCTTAGTGCAAGTTTAAATAAAGGATAAAATAAAATATAAATTGTAAGAAGAAAAAAAAAAGTGATCAGTAATAGGATACAAATAATAATACGACTGATAGTAAAAACAATCATAACAATAATTATGATAATCCTAATAATGATAGTAAATAAAATATTTATTTGAAAGAAGTAATCTAAGTTTGGCATTAAAAAAAGATATTAAATAAACGAAATAAAAAAATAAAACAACAGAATCTGATTTTGTAAGTAATATAAAATTAAGAACTAAAATACTAGTAAAAAGTAAAAGTCTATATTAAGCAATACTAATTTGAGTAATTATTAAATGAGTGTTGACTTAGGTAATTTACCTAGATTTAAAACTAACGTAACTAAGAAATAAAGGATTAGATTGAACTTAAAAAATTAGTATACTAAAACAATAATATTTCTAATGCTAAAAGAATAATAAGATTTTAATTCTTTATGTGGTGACCCATAATATTTACTTGAGCAGTGAAATTGTATTATGGAATGTAATTTTATTTGGTGAATATTATAATGATCTTAATATATAAAGTGATGATTATTGAAATATATATCGGGACACATATTGTTTGTTGATGATGACCTTGATGTCTAATGATCATATTTCTAAGTAGGTATGTATGAAAAAATACTAATTCACAGAGGAAATTTTGTTGGAATTTTTAGAGAAATCTAAGAAATTGTGAAATTCTAGGTTAGATGTCTTGAGGGTTGAAGTGGTGAATCATGTATTGAGATGAGATTGGGAAGTTCTAATTTGGTACATTACGGGATGTATGCAGGGGCCCTTAGTGCAACCTTGAGGGTGCAATATCGAGTTGTGAAGTCTTAATGGTTAGGATAGCAACCTACAATCGACATCTTTACATGAACAGACTTGATAACTCTAACAATTGCTAAGCATCACCGAATTGGTTGAGAGTATTTATAATGTTCCAAAAATAGGCTAATAATAGTAATGCTAGAATAGAATAAACAAAGATGACTTTTTATGCTTTTATGATATATGCTCTGTAAAACATAGGATCTTCCTCTGTAATAGGTAGTTGTATTGGGTCAAAGTTAGTTTGTTTGAGAGAAAAGCCTATATGGCCCAATAGAAGCCTAAGCCTTACCACTCCCACACACTGTCACACACACTTACCATCCACACCATAGTTATAACTAGACGAAGAAGAGAAGACAAGGAGAGAAAGAAAAGAAAAGGAGAAAGAGGAGGAGAAGAAGAGAAGAGGAAAAGGCCTTCACACCCGCACTCTTGGAATTACATTGTGAATGCTTCACCTTCATCTCCCTTCCCTTTCCCTTTCATATTGTATTATGTTGCTCATAGATTTGGGGTTTTGGTTTGATTTGTATGGCTTATGGGTTATTTTGAAGGGATTTGATGTTAAAAGCATAAGAGAGCACTTATGAAGTATTTATTGTCATCTTGGTTGGTCGGATGTCCATTAATGGCCTTGGGTGAGCATATTCGTGATTCTCATGATTTGTAGAATCGCAGCTTAAGCTAAGCATGACCCCTTGTGTTGAGCGTGAATCATACAAGGCCTGGGTCTGATTCCTAATGCACTTATGCTAAGCGTGGGTCAACCCACACTATGTGAAAAATTGTCCAGAGAAGATGTCATAATCTCGCTAGGTGCATTCATTATGCAATAAGTGTGAGGGATTCCGTAGAGAAAATCTAGGGACCCTGTGCAACTGTGCTAAGTGTGGTCCTTCCTGTGCTAATCATGGGACTTTTTAGAGAGTAGGTTTGAAATTTATGTGTAATGGCGCTAAGCACCTTTTCTCACACGCTAAGCGCCAAGGTCCTGCATTTAGTGTGGCCATGCTTGTTGTAACGCCTTAGCAGGCATTATTATACTACGCCTAGATTTCTATGAATGTGAAAACTTTAAGATATGAAACATCATAAGGAAGCTACTCATAAACATAAACAAACTTTTATACAAGAATAAAACATAAATTACCATACATGCCTAATAAAATTCATTTATCACCCAAATGTGTTATACAAACATAAAAGAAATACCAAGGAACAAACTAAAACTAAGCTATGACTTCTTGCATGTGGCTCCAAGCTCCATCAGCATGCACCTTCACCTATTTCCTAAAAAAAAAAAAAGGGAACTTAAAGGAATGAGACATAAGTTTCAGTGAGTGCTCTAGGGGACTCCACGGATAGGTTAGGTTCTTCTACCCTAATAACCCGCTTTTATTTCTCATGGCTTTACTTTCACTAGGTCTCTAACAAATTATCTTTATACCTATGGTTGAATCTACACCTTTCAATTGTTAATACTTCCCATCGACTCCTCTCCCATCCTCACAACTAGTACACTAGTTTACTCTCATTATTATCTTAGGATTTTATCCCTATTAACACCTTTTTTCCACAACTTCCTCTAACTAACTAAACATTATTGTTTAGAATCTACCTTCCTTCCCCTTGATACTCAGAGTTGTCCACTATGGTCAAGCCTAAGGTTAATAATACTCTAGGATACTTTTAACATTCACCTTAACATACATCGTTCTATTCCTCTTACTAGAATCATACTGTCCTATTACATTGGGCAAGAACAACCTTTCATCTTTACATATCCCAATCATGGCTCACATAATTCTTCTATAGGGTATAACCTTTTACGTACATCCTTAAGGTATAGTGAAACATCTTTTAAACTTCAAGCACACATTCCAACCCAGTGCACATATATACTTTTTCTTACTCACCTAGTAACTAGGCATACACCTTACTTATCTAATCACAAAGGGAACCTACATACACCATAGCACACAATCCACATTATAAGTCACAATCATAGTTTTCACACATATACCATATAACAACAATTGTAATTGGAACAAACATAACATTTAGATAATATATAGTTCTCATAAGACAACTATAACATTAGTAGGAAGCACATGTAAATGCAATGTTTCTCTATTTTTATTCCATATGCATGTGGTACCAATACTATCCTCAAAAAGTAGCCTAAGAGTACATGCTTAGAGTCGAAGGAGCGCAACCATCTATGGTTACCTCCAACCAAGCATTCTCAACTAGCATTATGTCCTCTGGTGACTAGTTAGGGTTTGCTAAGCTTTACATAGTACACCCTGACTTCATGGATCAACATGATTCATTGGGGTTTTTCCACCAAGCAACCCCTACGGCCTGATTGACAACTCCTTAGGGTCTCCACCATCCAAATTCATAATGCTTTCCCTCATCACAAAATCTTAATGTCATGATGCATGTCTAATATATATGCACATAATTTCTTTTTTAACTACTAGGTACCATCCTCGCCTTTCCCAAGCTAGGTCCCACGTATAAACGAGATATCACTTGAGCACCATCTTTGCCTCTCATAAGCTAGGTCACTTGTCATGATGATACCAAGTTGTAACATGTATCTCATGTATAACATCACAAGTCATGTTCATAATCATTTGGAACAAACATCCTCAAGCATAATTCATTCACGAACATCTTTATACACATTCATCTACGTTATATACTAACCAATCCATCCTAATTCTATACCATTTTCATATTGTAACAATTATCCATTTGATATTTACGGTCTATATATTGTTTCTTAGGTTCTTGGGTTATTATCTCCTTCATTTCCTCCTACGATCCTATGACCTTCGTAGAGTATAAACAAAATATCTAGAGTTGTACTAATCCAATAAAGTTGATCTTTATCTTATTTGAAAGCTAAGAAAAATATATACAACTTCTATGTTGACTTCAAAATATGGTTTGATTGTTTTCTATGCCTAAAATTATGGACAAAATGAAATTGTTACCTAATCTTGACAGCTTGACCTTTGCTCACTAATTTGATCATATCTTGAGTTATAGACATTATTTTTAGGTAAATTCGAAGCCATTAGTTAGCTAACATTTAGGGCTACAATTCTTATAAAAGTCTAATTCGATCATCTTCCTACTCGTGTTCTCTCATCAAGTTGACCTTTGTTGTTAGGAAGGTAAGCACGGGTATGATCATCGAAGCACGAGTGTGGTTATTGAAGCATTGATGTGTTTCCTTCATTGATGGTGATTTCAAACCTAAGCACAGCCTGAGCACAACCATGCTTCACAAGACCACCAAAAATACAAAACGAAGACTTGAAAACTAATCTCGAGCATGCTCATCACTTTGCAGATCGTAGAATCGTGATTTGCGAGCATAGAGGCTTCCTAAGGCCTCCCTAAACTATCAAAATTCTATAAGAATGTGTTTCTACTTTGTTAATGTCCAACTGCATAACATTCTACTCCAAAACAAATATTTTCTATCAATCTAAATTGTTCTCATTTAAGCTTAATCCTTTAATTCCTTATCCAAAATAAAGGAAACCCTCAAGTTAACCTAAACTCTCATAATAATCTCACCTACCTTCAAGCAAATATAGAATAAATCAATCACATCAAATTCATCCAAGGAAAAAACTAGCTATCAACACATGGCACTCAATTACCATTGTAAGTCATAGGTACGTGCAATCATGAATAGAGTAATTAAACATCAAGAACTCCTTTCTAAACACTCTTAATCATGCCATTAAATACCCAAATCCTCATTGAACATTAGACCTAACAAATTCATTCAACCTATCATCAAGAGAGGCAAAGCACTAAACCAACAACTATTAAGGAAGGAGAACATCTAGGGATTACATAAACATTCCTTATTCATTCTAAGACATATCAATACATTCCTACTCATTCCTATTATGTTTCTAAACATCAATTTAACCTATAACTCACCAATCATCCATAACCCCAATAAGCATTCAAAAACCTTTACCTTAACAATATAATCAAGATGTGAATGGAGAGGGGAAACAACACAAATAATGAACGTAAAGGCTTGGGAAAGGCAATGGGAAGCACTTACTTGCGAAAAGCGCAAAGAAGAGCTCTGAGGGCTTGGGTCTTCAATCTCTTTCTTTTCCCTTCTTCTCCTTTTTCTTCTCTTCTCTTTTCTTTTATGTTCTACCTTCTATTTTTTGACAACTAACCCTATTTCTCTCTATCTTACCTTCTTATAACAGATGGGTGGGTGGGTGGCTTGGTGGGCTTAGTCCCTTGCTAGGTCTTAGATGTTTTCTATGGGATCCTATTATCTCATTATTAATAATTTCTAGCATTAGGATATTATTAACAATAATAATCATAATAGTACCTAAGGTATCCTTTATCAAATAATATAATGGAAGGGTCTTAAAAAAAGATCTCCTTATGGTTTATTTCTAATACTTAAATTTTGGGCTATTATAATTGTGCTAAGCGCGAAACCCCTGGAACATGTCATTTTTACTATGTTTTTACTCATGCATACCATGTTTTTAAGCTATGAATTACTACTTGAGGACAATGAATGTTTATATAAGAATGTTGAGAAGTCTCCCTTGGGAGAAGGTGCAAAGTAATGTCTTTAGATGCCAAGGGGTGAAAAAAGGTTTATATAAGGAAATAAATACATGCAAAAGACTAGAGGTACCCTCCTTGGCGATGGGCAAAGTTCCATCACTTCCCATCCCCAAAGAAATGGTAAACACCCTTCAAATTGGAGGGGTATATAAGTATGAGGTGATGACACAAGACGAGGGGAAAGATAAATGTTAAGCACATAAAGTTAATGGTTTATGTAAAAGTTTAAGCAAAGTTTCATGTAAAGGATGTATGTTTGATGAGTTCATATCATTGCATGTTTATAACACTCATTGAGACAACATCTCATTAGTTTAGTTTCTATGTTTTAGATTGATAAGTGGTATAATGGAAATAAACACCCCTTCCCCCTTACCTTGATGGAGAAAGAGTGGAAGAGAGGTAAGGATGAAAGCTTCCCGAAAAAGTGTGACAATCCTCGAAGGATGCAAGACACAAGCACTTGATGATGTAGGCTTTGAATGATTTGTTTTTGTTTTGCTTTTGGGGTAAGAAAATGAAAGAAAAAAATGGAGTATTGGGAGAGAAAGATTCGACCAACAGTAAGAAGAAAAAAAGAAGGAGAATGGCTTTTGTATTCTTGGTGGAAGCTTGGATCCTTTTTATAGTAAAAATATCTACTAATTTTAAGCATTTTTATTTAATTGTAAATTGTTGATGTTTATCTAAATCCAACTCATCATGTGTTGGATCTTATCATATGGTTGGTCAAAATTCTTTTATTATTAGTGATATTCTTGATTTGAACATTCAAACTTTCCTTTTTAAAAAAGTTTTATTAGTGGTATAAATAATTTATTTAGTGAATAGCGGCCCTTACGACTATTTCTCTCTCTACTGCACCATATCTTTTAGTCTTTTCTCCATTGCAAAAACTATTATTCAAATCGGAAAATTATGAATTCTAATACATTTTTTTTCATTTTCTATTTTACTTGCTTCATCTTTTTATTATATAACTCTTTCATTGTTATTCAATTCATTTAATTTCAGGAATTCGATTCTTGGCCATGCGTATGGAGAAGACTTTGTTAGGAGAAACACATCTCGAAAGAAGTAATCTCTGACTATTGGTTGGAGAACATCCTTGGTGTAAACAAAAAAATGTTTATTTTTTTTATCTTCTTCCTCAAAGGTAATATTTCTTTTTATTTACTTAATCATTTTAATCCATGACAACAAACAATAAATAATATTTTGATTAAAATCAAACTAAATTCTAATCATATTAATTTATACTCAAAAGTCAAAAAACACATTCAAAATATAAAGTTCATATAAATAAAATAAAAATAATGAATAAATTAAAAATAACAATAATTTCTAGAAAAAATACGGAAAAAATCAATATTTACTAATTTTAATCAAATTTAAATTTTAATTAACATAAACAGTACAAAAAATAAAACATTAAATTAGAACTAATTCATTCAAATGTATATTTTGACAATGTATTATGATATATATCATTTTTTTTCAAATTGTAAAATATAAGTTACCTTTTTACGTGATAACAATAGTAGGATTCATAATTTTCAAACCTCTCGACCATTTTAAACTTTAGTATCTGTAATGGAGTCAAAATTGAAAATTAACATCAACTACAAAGTATAAATGTATCATTACATACTAATTTTCATGCTGATTAAATTTGATTACAAATTGATTGATATATCAAATATTTAGTTTTATTAATTAGCACTAGTGCAAAAAAAGATTTTTACATCAAGAGTTTAAATCAGTTGAACGCAAATCGAGTTCAAAAAGAAATGTGGTATTTATATCTTTTGTATCTAAAACGGTTCAAGAACCGATTTAAAAAGTTATTTTTAACCAATTTAAAAAATCCTCTCCTCAGTAGTGTTGATTCATTTGACTATGTTAATGGTATTTGATTGATATTGATTAATGCATTGGATATATTTAATTTCAAAATTTATTTAATAAAAGACATTAATTATCACTTTTGTAATTTAATTCAATCAACCAGAATTTTTTTGAACATTCTACATGTGATTCTCTCTCTCTCTCTTTATTTTTCAGTTTTATTTACTTTTCAACAAAAATTGTCCATAGAAATTTTGACACAAATATACAATCAATATTTATTCTAATTAAATATATATCTTAATTGCTATATCTTCTAAAAATCTTAATTAAAATAATCAATACAATTATCAATCAACTAATATAATTATCAATTTCATACAGTTAATATATATAAATATTTTTTAATTATGCATAACCATTTAATTAACTAAATCTTAGAAGATATATATAATCATTTAATTAACAATATTATGAAAAATATTTTAACTTAAATCAAATTAAATTCTAATTAAAACGGTCCATACCACAATATCACAATTAAATTATGAAGCTTATAATTACAAAGTATTAAATTAATAAATTAAAAATAACAAATAATTTTATGAAAATTATTCAAAATTTTGAAATTAATATTTATCAAATTTAATCTAATTCAAATTCAAATTTAAATCCAAATTGATTTGAATAAAAATTGTAAAATATATTTATACATTTTTAGATGACAAAAAAGGCTTACAAAAAGTGTTGTTGTCATGTTCAGTGTTTTTTCTGTAAAATTTATTTATTATGCTAATAAGCTAATAGCATGTGACGAACACTAAATTTCTTCATTTTCCTTCCAAAACTATTTTTTACTTTTTTTTTATTTTTTAACAACTTCAATTTAAGTAATTCAATAAACATATCAAATCAAATATTGATTTGAATCAATTTATAAATTATTAGTTATATTATTAAAAATTAGTTGAATTAAATCAAATAAAAATGAATCATATCTACAATATCACTTAATCATTGTATTATTATTATTATTGTTGTTGTTGTAAGAAATACTTAAATGTTGTTTCTTACATGCTTTTGGCACTATTTTTTAGTGTGACCAATGTCACATATCAATACGAAATTTACTTCTTTTTAACTTTTATTTTGGTAGAGACTTATTTCTTTTTAACTCAAACTTATTTTTAAAAATATTTCTCATTAATTTAAAGTTTAAAATTTTATAAATATCATGCCAAATTTTTACCTTAATTTGTTGATTTACATTATTATTATTTTTCTTCTTTCTCTAAGATGGACATATATCTCTTTTGATATAAATGCTTTTTGATATTGCGCATCACAATTACAATAATTCTATTCTTCCAAAAGAATTTTCCCATTTTAACGTTTTTTATATCTACTTGATTGTTAGAAAACCAAATCTATAAATGAATAATATTTTGATTTCAATTAAATCAAATTCTAATTAGAATGATTCATACCCAAAATATCTCAATTTAATTATAAAGCTAATTATACAAATAAAGTAATAATTAATAAATTAAAAATAATAAATAAATTCTAAGTAAATCATCTAAAATTTTAATTTGATATTTATTATTTTTAATCTAATTCAAAATCACAATTGGCTTTAATATTACAAAAATTTTAAAAATAACTTAAACATTAAATTAAATTATGTCTAAATCACACAAATGTATAATCGACACACAAAGTCATCCTAATACAAGCTTATTGAAAAAAGTTAGTTTTCAATTAAAAGTGCATTCTGCACAACTATATGTATATATGTATATATGTATATGTATACATATATACATATATATATGTACATATATACATATATATATTCGCACGTGGTAGCATTTAAAAATATTTTTCTACTGAAATGTAAAAAAGGTATATATTTTTAATTAATAAAAATGCATAATTAAATTAGTCAAAGTAATTATAACTATTATGTACATATTCAAGTGATTAATCTTTTTAAAGATTCAAGTATTATCATGATTCCAATTACCGATTTTCATGAATTAAACATTAAATTCAATCAATCTATTTAAAAAAATTAATTGTAATTATAAATAATTTATCCAAATAAGATACATATATTGAATTAATGATTCAATTAGTGTGTAATTATTTGATCCAATCAATTAAGACAAACATATATATATATATAAGTTAGTCAAATTACACCTTCAATAACTTTTTGTTGAATGCAAATTTAACTAATCTAAGGGTTAAATTATGTGATATTATCTTCATGATCATGTATATCAAATTTCACATCATTTGGACTTTTCTTGATATGTTATCTAATATTAAATATTTACATATATTTTAATGTCATATTGTACATTAAAATAAAATAATGTGATGAACTATTAAATAATTTTAGAATTGTATGAAATTTTGTATACTTAATCTAATTAGTAAGAGCATCAAATTCAACGGTTGGATTGTTTAAATTTGTATTCTACAAAAAAACTATTGAAGGTATAATTTGACTAACTTTGACACCTAGTGTCAACGGATCTAACCTATATATATATATATATATATATATATATATATATATATATATATATATATATATATTAATTAAAAATGCATATATTCATGCATGGGATTAGGAATTGAATCCTAACCATGTTTAAAGAACCTAATTATTTTCTATACATAAGGATGAAAATGTTACATGAAAATGGAACTAGAAATGAACTAAACTAACTTAAAATTACTATAGAAGAATTATTATATAAGCATCATTTTATTATTAACATCTCTAATTAAAATTATGTATATATCTATATTATATACAAATGCGAATATATTTATAAAGATAATATTTTCTAAAAACATGTTTATATAAATCAAAATATATAAGACGTGTGAATATAAAATTATTTAAATATATATTAATATTCATAATTATTTTATTAGTATTTTAAATATTTATATACATATCTGCTAACATATATTTATAAAAAAATTCAACAAAATAATTGGTGAATATATTTAAAAACTCATAACAATATAAAAGTAGTAGATTATAAAGTGTAAACTATTAATACCCTTGCAAGGCATGTGTTATTATGCTAGGAAAGATGTAAATGATAGATTGAAAGAGATAAAATGTTAAAAAAAAATATCCTTGAAAACGTTCTCGTGGAAAAAATACTCTTGAAAATGCTCTTGTTGAGTAATTGTTTCTAAAAACGCTCTTGTTGAAAGTAAATATTTTAATTTATATATAGAGAATATATAAGTAAATTAGAATTTTAAAAAATATCAGTTAGGGTCCCCATAAGATCTTCACCAAAAACTCAAATCAATGGGAAGGTTTGGCACCTCAATGTTGGCTCTTCACAACCTGGGACTGTAATATGTTCCAAGGGTTAGGCTATTCGCCCATTAAAGTGGTATGCGAGCTTGGTTTACAATGTTGTGAGACAGTTCAGTCCATATTTGATGTGGACATTGGAGTATTGAGAGAAACTTTGCCTAGTAGAAGAAGATCGGGAAGGATGCACCTTTGGTGTACCCATTATCGTGCCCACAGTAAACGTTAGATAACCAAGTGTAGAACGGATAACCGAAATTGGTAAAATTTCAATGAACATGGAGTTGGATTTAAAATTTTTATCCCCACCTTTTATAAATCCGACCCGAACCCGTCCCCGACCTACCTACCACTTGATTATGTACTCAATTACGTGTCACCTAGAAATTAGTGCTAGGGTTTTGTATATAAAATTGTTTTCTTGTTTCACTTAAACACCAAACCATGGCTGATAAGATCAGCACTTTACCAGACGCAGTCCTCTCTTACATCCTCTCTTTCCTCCCAACCAAAGAAGCTATAAAGACAAGCGGACTCTCCAAGCGGTGGAACGCTCTATGGCGCTCAATTCCCACTCTCGACTTTGACGATTACGACTACACCTTTGGCTTAGACAAGGAGACCTATTCCAGTTTTGTTCGGTTGGTGTACGCAGTTATCCTCTGGCGAGATTTGCATCAACCCATGCAAACATTCCGCCTTAGGTGTCGCTCTCCTCACTGTGACCCTACTAACATTAACGTGTGGGTTAATGCTGCCGCACAACGCAAAGTTGAGCACCTCGACCTCCATTTCCCTTACCTGATTGACTTGCCTAAAGCCGCGCTCAATTGCAAAACCCTTGTGGTGCTCAAACTGAAGTACTTGTTTGTCAAAGATAGCCCGTCTGTTGATTTACCCTTGCTTAAAATTTTGCGTCTGAGAGATGTTGATTTTTCGGAACATAGACATTTCGCCGAGCTTCTTTTCCGGTGTCCTAATCTTGAGGATTTGGAAGCCAGGAACTTAAATTTTAATAGCTATGAAATTGAAGGACGTCTTCAAAGTTTACCCAAGTTGGTAAGGGCTGATATAGGAAAAGTTGATGTTCCGTTGGGAGTAGTTAGTAATGTTAAGTTTCTCCGCATAGATTGGGTACTAAATACTTGCTTTGTCCGTTCTTACTTTCTCTTTCTAAGGAAAACGAGGGTTTCTGAAGTTTTGTTGTAATGTAACTCTTGCAGATGGACGAAGAAGCAGAAGTGGTTAATGGCCAAGAGCAGAATCCTGAAATCAGAGACCGGATTCCTATGTTTCACAATTTAACTCACATTGAATTCGGCTATTTGGAATATACCAGGGACTGGCCCGAGGTATTAGAAGTGCTCAAGTTTTGCCCCAAGGTTCAAAATCTTGTTGTTGATAAGGTTTCATGACTTGTGCCTTTAATGATGATTTCTGTGTGAAAATGGAATTAAACAATTCCATCAAAGATGATTGGTGTAATTTTCTATAGTGTACCAATCATTTTGAAATATATAAAAAATTACACCAATTATTTTTACAATGATATTTTCTTCTCATATTTGAATTGATTTTATTTTGTGCGTATTGTTAACAGAAGAATCTTCAATTCTTGCCTCAAGATGATGAAGGAGGAGATTGGCCATACCCACAATCGGTTCCCACGGGCATTTCATCACAACTTAAAACATGCTTTCTTAAAATTATAAAGGCTCGAAAGGTGAGTTACGGTTTGCAGGATATATTATGGGGAACGCAGGACATTTAAGGACCATGACAATCTGCAGTAACAATAATGCACATCTACGGCAGAAGCATGAAATGATTAAAAAATTATCTTTGTGCACAAGGCGTTCTCCAACTTGTAAAGTTTCATATGAATAGTGGAGAGTTGAGCAGTTGCAACCAGTTCGTTCCTTGATGTCGATCTTTTCATTAGTAACTACAAGGATATTGAGTTGTATAATTTATCAAATTAATCAACCGGTTTCATTACTGGTGAATGGCAATTGTATGTTAAATTCTGATCTTTTGCCAAAAGCCATCAGTGTAGTGTGTAAATTGTTAATCAGTGTTTCTAATTTTTGTCATGCTTTCGTTAATGTAGTGTTTCACAAAGATCAAATGTGCATTTCCTTGCTCGTCTCTGTCAGTCCAACTGTACTTGATGTTTTTGTTCTAACATTATCATTGCTGGTCATTATGGTTCAGTCATTCATAAATTGCTGTGCAATTTCTTCTTCTTGTCCCTTGAGTCCTACCCCAAGGCTTAAAACTGAAATTTTATATAAATATGGGTTATAGAGTCATTTCAATCAGAAAAGCAAGCGTCCTTGCTTCAACTATCTTTGTTTTCTAGGATTGTCTAACTTATCTCAAGTAAAAATAAGATTAAACAACTCATTAAAGATAACTGATGCAATTTTTTATATTGTACCAACCATTTTTACATAAAAAAAAAATCTTTAATAGAGTTGTTTAGCACTATTTTTACTTGAGATAAGTTAGACAACATATATTGTTTTCTAGGCTAGGAAACATTGTTAAATGTTTCCTTCATTCCCTAGAGAATATTGAGACTAGCCCTTTACATATTATACAGGGGTGGCATTGAGGGTGCGTTTAGTAGAAGAGAAATTTTTTCATGTAATGATTCCTAGAAATCATAAATTCCGGGAATTATAATTCTTAGGAATGATTAAAATTTGCTTGATTGATCATAAATATTCTTGGAAATATTTATATTTGTTACTTGAGAATTAAAGATTTTTATGTTTGGTTTTAATAGAATTTTTCTAAAAACTTTAATTATTTATTACATTAAATGAGTTAATAAAGATAACGTAATATTTTTACTGTGATAAAACTTTTCTACCTACTCAAGAAAGTTAGATTTCCACCTTCCTTCATGGGAACAATTTCGTGAAAAACATAAGTAAAAAAAATTTCCGAAAAACAATGTTTCCTGAAAATGTTATTTTTTAAATTATAAATCAAACATGAAAAACAAACATGTTCACATTTAGATTCCTGAAAAATTTTAAAAATTTCTTGTACCAAACGCCTCCTTACGGTGGACTTCCAAATGCAGCCTATCACCAAACCAGGACATCAGAGTCCAGCAATGACATAGTGCACCTCCATAACCATTTGCCATTTCCTATTTCCCATTTCCCATTTTTGTTTGGGTTAGAGTTGCTAAAGCTCTAATTTTCTTATTTCCCATTCTTTTCTCTGCTTTGTTGTCATGTATGGTGAAGGTGAATGATACTTAAGCAGTGAAAAGGGCTTCTCTGAAAATGTCTGAAATTTGATGGAAAAAAGATTTGTGCTTGGAACATATGCAACTGCCATTCTGTGGTGTGTAACGAAAAGATGTCCAATTCTTCACTCCGTAAGTGGGCAAGATGAGACCTGGTTCTTAATTATTCTGTAAACCCCTTAGTTGTAATTCTATAATTTTTTATTTTGTTTATTGTTTGTCAGTCACTAATACTACAACTAATCCTTTCTCCAACTGGTCATCTTTCAGTCATTAGAGATATAATTAGTTTGTTGGTCAGACACGCCATTCAAGAAATTCATATAATTTTGGGATGATATATTGCATTGATAAATAAAGTAATCCCCTGGTTTGGAATTGAAGTATTCTTACTGTTAACTTACAGGAACTGCTATTGGGCCTATTTGCCTTAAAATGCCTTAGTTACTGGTTGCTATCAAATTAAGCTATTCGACAACTGAGAGGACTTTTTTTTGTGATAAAATAGTCTTGTGGTATTTAATTTAAGACTTTTAAATAATATAAATAAGTGTTGTAATATTCAATGAAAACTATTAGGATTTTTTAGAGAGGATGTCAAAATCTAATGGTATTTAATTGATACATTTTACAATTTATAAAAAGTCTTCTGGTATTCAAAAAGATACAAATTTCGATAGATTATTTTGTAGGATGGATTTTGCATGACATTTTAGTAGGATATATAAATACTACACCCATCCAACAATTTCACCTAAATTCTTGAGACTTTCTTGATTTTCCTACTCTTTCATTCCTTCTTTTTTTGCCGTTGCCAAACTTTTCTTTCTCTCATCACACACATCCTTTCTCTTTTCGTTGAAGGTGATACAAACGTTGGTACAATATTTAGTCATTTCTTTCTTCTAATCCTACATGTCTTCTCTTCAATTTGGTAAAAGACATTCTACTTTATAGGAGGGTATATTGTGAATTGATTCTATTATAGGAACATTTGTCTTGTTGCATTTTTTTTAACACAATAACATTGATGTGGATCACCATTTTTCATGCCTTTTTTTTTTTTTTTTCCCTTTCTCATGCCTTTTTGTGTGTGTCCATTCTATGCTTTTTTTTTAACACAATCCATTGTTACGGAAAAAGATTGGTAGCATTTTGAAATCAGAAACACCTTGTTCAATTGAAATTGCTTCGATGTTGGAATTGTAACAGGGCGTTTCAATTTTTAACGCAATCAAATTGAATTCAATTTTTAACGCAATCAATCTTTAGCCTACCAATTTGAATTCAATGCAATCAATTTGAATTCAATTTTATAAAAACAATAGACTCAATTTCAGTTGCAGTGCTGAATCTAAAAAATAGTGTCCTTCAACATGCTTTGTAATTCGTTCCATTCACTATTAATCGTTGACTTGATTATATAAATCATGTTCTGTTTGCAAAACGATAAAACAAAGAGGGACTTTAAAGAGTATTGTTTTGCAATTGGACATTAGAGGTGGTTGGTCTATTGGATGACTAAAAGTAAAAGACACATTAGTTCATAATTCATAACTAGAATTTAGTTTTGTATAGGATAATAAATAAATATTTTTAATATATAAATTATATTATAATTAAACTTTAGAATAGATAAATATTTTTGAATATATAAATTATATTTTAGATTTATGATGAATAATTTAAATTATAATATACGGTTTTTTTTAATTATTTACAATTTCTCTTAAAAACTATAGAAATTCAATTTAAAGTTAGAGATAAAAGGTGATAGATTGAAAGAGATAGTCAATTAAGGAGAACAAATTACAAATAAGGATAAAATAATAGTAGTTTGAAATGGTTGAAAGAGAAATTTTTGGACTAATTGCATGGGTAATGTATGAAATACATATTCAAATGATAGAAGAGAGAATATTGAGAATGATTAATTGAGGGGTAGAGAGATTTATCATAATTTTGAAGCTATTGTTCAAACCCAAGAGCAGGAACAAGAGGATGCTAAATGCATGGAGGGTTAGTATAGCTTTAGATATGTGGAAAAATGATACTTAAGAGAACATGAAGCTAGAATCAATTAATTATTGATAGAGGCCTTGGAGGGACTTGGCAACCATAGATTAGGACACTTGTTATGAGGCTTTGTTAAGTATCTAAAGGTTCAAAGCAAGAACCAAGAGGAGCAATGCTCATTCAATTAGCACAAAGCTAATCACACTCTATAATGTTAAAAGTTTTCTTACAAAATGGTCTCAGAGACCTATTTATACTACAACTAATAAAAAGGCCAAAATAACTAAAAAGGCCCAATACAATTCATACTAGGTCCAAACAAAACAAACTAAAACATAAGCTAGAAACTAAAAATAACTAAGATCCACATGGCCCCTAATTAAGCAACACTTAGGTGCATACAAAAGTTGCACAATAAGCCCAACAAAACCCCATAACAAGTGTCCTAATCTATGGTTACCAAGTCCCTCCGAGGCCTCTATCAGTTATTAAAATATTAGAAAAATTGTATTGGTTTTACTTTTCTTTATCAAAACCTTCTCGTTTCTTTGTTATCTTTTTCAATGATTCTTGTAATTTGGAATGTTTGCTAAAAATCCATGAGATCCTTTCAAATCTTATAAATTCATAAAGTCTTTTCAAATCTAATAAATTCTTATAATATAATCCATGAAAATCTAAACTACAAAATCTTGATTATAAAAGTCTTTAAAAAAAATCTTATAAATCATTACATTCTTACATAATCTTTTAAAATTCACAAGACTTCTATATGTCAAAATAGTTTTTCAAAATCTCAATCCAATACACTCTCCTTAATTTGACTAAATGCTTGATTGGGTTTAGTTCACATTTAAATTGAGCTTGTGCTCAAGTGCCCAGTGTTTGGCTTGTTAGGAACATAAGGCTTTAACTGAAGATACTATGTATCTCTCTCTCTCTCTCTCTATATATATATATATATACATATATATATAAGGTATTTCAAGAGTAATTCTTGATAAAGTTACTCCACTCTATAACACTCTTGATACATATTAAATTTTAACGATTCAGTCATTGAATATTTTGATATCTCAACGATCATACATATAAAATTTTAGATAAATCAACTATTTGTATTTAGTTAATCTTACTGTCATCATTTACTTATAATTTAGAAAAGTATATTTTATGTTAATTGAAATTTATTTAATGAAGTATCAAATAATTTTTAAACTTTATAAAAATTTGTATACTTGATCTACTCAACGAAATCTTTGGCTTAATTTCACTTTTTGTCCCACAAAGTTTCACAATCTCACGAATTTTGATTCCAAACCCCTATTTATAAAATATCATAAAGTTTTCCCCCACATAGAAAATTGTAGTGGTTTAAAGAAAAAATTGTTACAAAATTGTTTTAATTATGACAGTTTTAAGGAAAAATCGTCACAAAATTGTCTTAACTATGATGATTTTCTAAGTGAGAGCAAAATTCATGATATTTTGTAAATTAGGGGGCAAAATTTGCGAAAAAAATTATTTGGAGATAAAATTCGTGAGATTGTAAAACTTTGGAGATAAAAAGTGTAATAGCAGGGGGTTCACATGTTAGATTGGTTTGAGTTTAGCGTAAAATTAAATCTAACAATGGTAAAAGTGGTAAAGATATGAGACTTGATCCCATAACCTCATATATTTAAGATCATCAAAGCCATTAAGCCATTTACTTATTTGATTTATAATATAAACAATATTTTATATATAACATTATTTCTACATGGGTTAATTGCATTTTTGATCTCTAAGTATCTTGATTGTGCAAAATTAATTTGAGTAAATGGCCAATTTAGTCCTTAAAATTGTCACTCGCTGTCATTTTAATCCCTAAATTTAATAAAATTCAAAAAAGTCCCCAAAACTGAAATTGTCACTGATTTTAGTCCTTCAGTTAAGTGAAGTTTGTTTTCTTTAATGGAAGTGCCATGTGGTACACTGACATGACACGTGGCACACGTGTCATATAGGTGCCACGTGTCATATGGGTGTAACTTGATGATACTTTAGTCTCTAAAATTGTAACAAGATGTTAATTTTGTTCTTGAAATTGTAACTCGATGTCACTTTAGTACTTGAAATTGTAACTCGATTTTACTTTAGACCCTAAACATTATTATAATTTTGTTTTAATTAAGTAATTGTGACTTGAATATTTACATGATAAAGTAGATAATTAAATTATTGTAAATAGGATGACAAATATATTCAAATCATTATAAAATTAGTATTTAATATTGTATTTTTATTTTAATTATGTTATACCTCCTCTTCTATTTTTCAATTTTTTATTCTCTTTTATTCATTTTATTTTTAAAATACCTAAATAAAAAAAGTTTGTAGTTTCTCTATATTTTTATTTTATTTTCATAATTAATTCACTTGTTAATTATTTATTATTTTTCTCTATTCCCAAAAACATTTATTACTTTTATTTCTTAAAAATTGTAATGTTTATGGTGTTCTAGTTTTGATTTGAATAATTGCAGAATAAAATAAATAATTAAATTAATATTGTTTATAGGAAGACTAATATATTTAACAACATACTATAAAAGTGATACTTAATATTCATTCTCATTTTGAGTTTGTGTCTATTTTTATATATTTTATATTATATAAATAAAAACAATTTTTTAATTTCCCTACATAACAATTTATTTTAATAATTATTTCACTTATCAATCATTCTTTATTTTCCTCTTATCTAAAAAATATTTGTTACTTTCATTTCCCAAAAATTGCACTGTTTGTGTTTTTGATGTTCTATTTTTTATTTGAATAATTACAAAAAAAAAAAGAAAACACAAATGTATTAATATTGTTTGTTGGAGGACAAATATATTTAATATTATATCATAGAAAGTAGTATTTAATATTGCTTCTCATTTTAAGTATGTTGTCTATTCTTTTATTTGTCAATTTTTAAACTTTTTTATTCATCTTATTTTCTTTTAGAACACATAATTGAAAAGCAAATTTCTTACTTTTTTTAAATTTTAATTATAATACAATTTAATGAAATAGAATTTTAGGATTCTGATTAATTTCTAAAAGACTAAACATTGTAATTAAAATTTAAAAGTCAAAATTCAATTTCATGCTTAATTTTATAAATCAAATGAATATCAATATTATTTTGTTTCAATAAATTACATTAATTTACTTAACAATTATTTCTTTTTTCTCCTGTTTTAAACTATTTATTACTTTTATTTATGAAAAACAATTTTTATGGTGTTATATACTTTTTATCTAAATAACTAAAGGAAGACTAAAAATATGAAAATTGTTAGTCAACTAACCAGAAAGATTGTGAGCATATTTAATTTATCTAAAAGGGAAAGATTAGATAAAATTGTGAAAATTGAGAAGAGAAGAGACTTTTATTTTTGAGTTAAATATGTTTTTGGTCCTCCAAAAATTGACCCGTTTTAGTTTCAGTCCTCAAAATTTTTTTTGGAATGGAGTCCCTCAAATATTAAAAATACCCCAATTAGATCCCTGTACTAAACTCTGTTTAACTTTTCTGCTAAATGATGACCACTTTAACATCACAGTCACCATTAATTTGCTGATGTGGCTGTCCATGTCAACTGCTATGTCTAAGTCAGATTAGTAACATATTTTTTGAATAAAATTATTACATATTTTACCTTAAACCACATATTTTTTTTAACCCTAAAGCAAAAGTAATTACACAATTTTTTATTAAAAATTATCACCAAGCACTTCAAGTAATAAAATACTTTACTTGGAAGCTGATGTAGTCATCATTTAACAGAAAAGTTTAGGAGAGTTTAACACAAGGATCTAATTAAGATATATTTAATATTTAAGAAACTTTATTCAAATAAATTTTTTGAGGACTAAAACCAAAACATGTCAATTTTTGGAGGACTAAAAACATATTTAACACTTTATTTTTTTACTTTGAAGAAAAGAGATTGCAAGTGGGAAGATAATATGTAATTTGAATATATTTGTCCTCCTATTTATAACATTAACTTAATTATTTAGCTCATTAAGTAATTATTCAAGTCACAATTATTGAATTAAAACAAAATTATAATAATGTTTAGGGACTAAAATAACATCGAGTTACAACTTTGAGGACTAAAGTGACATCGAGTTATAATTTTAAGAACTAAATTGACATCGTGTTACAATTTCAAGGGACTAAATTGTCATCGAGTTACACCCATATGACACGTGTCACTTATGTGTGTGCCACTTGTGTGCCACGTGTCATATATGTGTGTCATGTGACACTTCTGTTAAAGAAAATGGACTTCACTTAACGGAAGGACTAAAATGAGTGACAAATTACAATTTCAAGGATTTTTTTTGAATTTTGTTAAATTTAGGAACTAAAATGACAACAAGTGACAATTTCAGAGAATAAATTGGCCATTTACTCAATTAGTTTTTATTTAATATTAAATTTTTATTATTTTAATTTTATAAATTAAAAAATAATGTAAATATTATAATATTAAAATAAATAATATAGTATAAGTGATGTGATGCAAAAAAAATAAAGAGATAGGAAGAAATTGGGAAGAAAATGAGATAAAAGAAAAAAATGAGTGTATGCTTATATTTATTGTATGAAAAAATGCTAAAAGTTAAGATGATAAATTTATATGTAAGTTACATAAATTTATCATCTTAAATATTGTTTCATCTTAACTTTTAATATTTTTTCATACGATAAATATAAACACATACTCATTTTCTCTTTCATCTCTTTTTCTTTCTTATTTTCTTCTTATCCTTTTGCACAAATTTATATGTAAATTAATAAAAATATATATAAATTAATAAATAAATTTGTGTAATTTATAAATTTATATAATTAAAATAAAATATATTTGATCAATAAAATTATTATCTTAATTTTTAATATTTTTTCATACAATAAATATAAAGATACACTCATTTTCTATTTCATATCATTTTCTTTCCTATTTTCTTCTTATCTCTATTTTTTTAATCACATCACGTCAAAAGATAATGATACAATTCCTGCCATGATCTAAAATAATAATCATTAAATCTAGAAAAGACAAAATGAATTGTTGCAGTTACGTTTCAGACAGAAGAGACGTTTATAACCATATTACTTAGGATTTTTTACTTTCATATCCATGAAACATATATAATTTAAAATTAAACATATCAGGAGTCAGAATTTGTTGTGTTTGATAGCCCCCTCCTCAGGTTAGGCAGTTGCTGTTATCTGATGTTACGGGAGTTTCTTCTCTCTGGTTAGTTCTTGTGTAGTTTTTTTTTTTTTTTTGGAACTATGAAGAATAAATATATCAGTTTGCAACTATGAAGAATAAAAAAACGGACACGTGACATGACACAAATATGGGGACACATTAAATTGTAAGAAATGAAGTACTTGGAATCTCTGTGTGTCTGGGGAAGGTAGCTTATGTTCTGCATGCATATTATTAGCATTCAAAAAGACAACAATCACACGAATTAGTCTCAATGCCAAAGAAATTATCTGAAAATGGCAATGACAAGCACTAAGACACGCAGGGGCGAGCAGTGAGCAGGCCAGACTAGAATGCGTGGGGAAGGTACACACATGGCATTGAAATTGAACGGTCTCTCAAAGAAAAAAAGCTGTAGCAAAATCACAGCGAAGTCTGCGGGAATGCATGTGAAAGTTATAGCTCTTAGATCACCCGCTGCAAACGGGATTTTTCTAAAAGGACCTCATTAATATTCATCAGAATCTCCTGCCCCAACCTATAATACAATATCAAAGTGCGCCCCAAGTCTTTTCCTCACATACCATGCATTACGTAGGAAGAGACATTGCACAAAACAGGGAGACGCTACAGTTATGATATGATCTCTTGGACTTAAATATGTCAAAACATGCAAGCCGCTAAACACACAGTTCGAGATAGCACTGCGTGCGGTTTCATAAATCGAAAGATCATAAAATAAGACGAAGGACACGAGCAAATAACTTAGAGTGATGTATTGGATTGAGATTTTAAAAGATTATTTTAACATAAAAAAGTCTTTTGAATTTTAAAAGACTAGGTAACAATGTAATGACTTATAAGATTTTTTTAAAAATTTTTTATAATCAAGATTTTGTAGTTTGGATTTTAATAGATTTATATCGTAAGAATTTATAAGATTTGACAGGACTTTATAGATTTATAAAATTTAAAAAAACCTCATAAATTTTTAGAAAACATTTAAAGTTACAAAAGTAAATGAAAAATATAACAAAAAAATGATAAGGTTTGGACAGTAAAAAGCAAAACTAATACAATTTTTCTAATCTTTTAATAGCTAATTGATTTTAACTTCATGTCCTACTAATTTTGTCAAAATAAAAACATCTGTTTTCTAATATATAGAACAAATTATTACCTATTGCTTAATTATTTCATTATCGTTGGAGGTTCTTTTTAATACCTTAATCACATGACAAGTCATCGTTCGTAATGCTTGCTTAGTATTGAAGAACTGTTGATCCATAAGGACTTGCCATTGATATATAAATAATAAGGAGTATCCAAAAACAAACAGATAAAACACTTTTATGAGAAGGAAAGAAAAAGTTTGAACTTTCTAATAATTTTATAGGGTGAAAAATTCCTAATAATATTAGGGAACATGAAATCTACATAATTCATGTTGCAGAGCATACTATTTTATTTGAAGCTAAAATGAAGTCCTATAATTTTGTTGGGATCAGAGTGCGAGTATGTAATTGATATTGGTGATGCACAGGATATTTTATGTGTTTTTGACATTGTCTTTTTGGTAATGTACACAATGAATTCATCCAAACAAATTGACAAAGGCATATAGGAAAGTTTTTTACCTAATTGAAGAGAAGGTGTGTAGGATTAGCAGAAATAGATTACCAAGTACAATATCAACGTTTATACTGCCTTCAAAAAAGAGAGAAGGAATTCTGTGTGATGGGAGAAAGAAAAATCTGTAAACAATAGAAAAAGAAAGAATAAAAGAGTAGAAAAGTCTTAAGGGTTTGGGTGAGATTGTTGGATGGATATGGTATTTATACATTCTACTGAAAAGTCATACAAAATTCACCTTACAAAACAATCCATGAAATTTGTATGTTTTTGAATACTAAAAAACTATTTGTAAGTCATAAAAAATCTCAATTGAATATCACCAAATTTTGTTACCCTCTTAAAAAAATCCTAATAGTTCTGATTGAATACTACAAGACTTATTTATATTATTAAAAAGTTTGACTTGAATACTACAACAATTTTTATCACAAAAATCTTTTAAAATCCTTTAGAATCTCAATCCAATACACACCCTTTAATGTTTTTCATTCCTTTTCAATTCAATCCATTATTTTCTTCATATCCAATTATAAGCCTTAATCTACAGCAATGACTTTATCTATAAAGCTTGGAGATAATAGATTTTTTTAGCACTTTACTAATGCCTTCAATCAGAAAAATAAAATAATAAAAAACACTTCGGTTAATTACACAATTCAATAACATGACACAAAGAGACATCATAAGCAACCCAAACATATCCAACAACCATGTGCCCAAAAAACACAAATCAGAGTGCAAAACATTACAATATTCAAGCCGATTCAGAGGCCTAATTTAATAAATTTATATTCAAATGGATAATTTAGGGATCACACTAGATATTCAAGTCGTTTGGGATGATCTGGAAATAACATACATTCAAATAATCAATAATGATAAATTTCAACAACATAGGAAGAACTTAAAAAATTGCTGGCAATGACTATGGTTCTCCTGCATTTGGTCTATTTGACTACATAGGAATGAAATTATCTTCAAGAATGATACAATTGATTGGAACCAAGTGGTGGAACTAATCAAAGTTACAAGCTGGAGTTGGATCAAGAAAATATTTCAGGTGCTTCTTTATCTTTTATGGGATGGTATTTAAACCAAATGAGCAGTGTTTTTACCTCTGCCTTGGAGCAGTCAAAGAGTTTAGGAACTATCTCAAAGGCAACAATGCTGCACTAAATACTAATACTAAGAATAAAAATAAGTTTGCCAAACAGAAAGGTCATGTCAATCCAAGAACCGGAAAACTTGCTTCTAACAAATACAAAATCCAATTTGACACCTGTAGTGATTGTGCAGTACGAGGACAAGAAAAAAAAAAAGAGTAGAAAGAAATTGGTAATAAAGGATTTCACATCCTGTCAACTTTGCTTGAGGTAACATCTATATATATATATATAAAAGATTAGATTTATTGACATCAGGTGTCAAAGTTAATTAAATTAAATCTTCAATAATTTTTTGTAAAATATAAATTTAACTAATCTAACTGTTGAATTTGATGTTTTTATTAATTAGATTAAGTATACAAAATTTCATACAATTCTAAAATTATTTAATAGTTCATCACAATTCTTTATTTTAACATACAATATGTTATTAAAATATATGTAAATATTCAATGTTAGATAACACATCTAGAAAAATCTAAATGATGTGAAATTTCATATACATGATCATGAAGATAATATCATATAATTCAATGGTTAGATTAATTAAATTTAAATTTTACAAAAAGTTATAGAAGGTGTAATTTGACTAACTTTGACACCTGCTGTCAACGGATCCTGACCCATATATATGTTGGCAAAAAGCATAATGAAGGAGAATCCATCAAATTAAGGATGCAACACAAAGCCATTTACAAATTAAAACATCACCACTGAAAAGGTAATCTGTAGTTTCAGGCATAAAACCATAACCAACCTGAACAATCACAACCCATTCTAACATTAAAAAAAAGATCACAATATAGTATTATAATCCACAATTAGCAAAACGGTATGGAAATTGTAAATGATCTTCTGGCGTGGATAAAATTCAGTAACCAAAATAAAATTTTATAAAAATAAAAGATCAAAATATAGTATTATAATCCACAATTAGCAAAACGGTATGGAAATTCTAACTGATCTTCTGGCGTGGATAAAATTCAGTAACCAAAATAAAATTTTATAAAAAAAAAGTTGATCAAGTGCTCTTACCTCGTGCCTCTTCTCTACCAGGTAGTGATGAACCACAACAGATTGCCTGTAAAGACCCACCAACAAAGCTAAGAAAAAAGAGCAACACTTCGGCACTTAATTTGCAATCTTATTTTCAAAAAAATAAAAATAAAAATATTAAAAAATTAAAACACATACCAAAGTGACAAGGAGACAAAGTGACAAGGAGAACAATTCTAGGAGCCGGAAGATGTGAAGAAAGTCCTTCATTGCCCTGTTTATATAGCCAACTATGTGCCTAATATTGTTATATATATAAACAGGGTAGTGAAGGACTTTCTTCACATCTTATGGCTCCTAGAGTTGTTCTTCTTGTCTCCTTGTTAGTTTGGTACGTGTTTTATTTTATATATATATATATATATATATATATATATATATATATATATACATATTATTTTTTTATAATAAGATTGCAATTTGAGTGTTGAAGTGTTGTTCTTTTTTCTTAGCTTTTTGGTGGGTCTTTATAAGCAATCTATTGTGGTTCATCACTTTCTGGTAGAGAAGAGACATGAGGTAAGAGCACTTAATCAACTTTGTTTTTATAAAATTTTATTTTGGTTACTGAATTTATCCACGCCAGAACATAAGTTACAATTCCCATACTGTTTTGTTGATTGTGGAGGCTGGAATATAGTGGATTGTAATTCTATATTTTGATTTTTTATTTTATTTTAAAAGGGTTGTCATTGTATAGGTTGGTTATGGTTGGCAAATACTATTATATATGACTGAAAGCTCAAATTGCAAAGGGATAAAAAAGAATACCTTCTAGTTAACTTGGCAGGGCCCACTAACCCTAGGAATAGATTGACCCTATTGAGCCTACATTAGAGACAAAATCACTCTGTAAATCACCCAGTACCAAATGATAGTGTACCAAATTAATCATATAAGGAACCAAATATTAGAAATCACTCTAAAGTCTGAACAGTAAATCACTAATTATGAAAATAATTAAAAAAATACAACCCATACCAAAGTAACAATAAAGCAAGAAAAACAGTTCAAAGAGGTAAAAAATGTGAGGAAGGTCTTTCACTACCCCATTTATAAAGCCAATCATGTGCCTAAAATTGTTATTTGTTATTTGAAATTTAAAAATTTTAGAAAAGTTAAGAAATATTGAACCAATAGAACATTTAAAATTTGGAAAATTTAATCTATTTGAAGCAATAGAGACAAAAACCCATAGATAAAATTGCCATAGCTATGGAGATAAAGATTGAGTAAGATAAATATTTAGGGTTTGTTTCGATCTTGGTAGAAAAGGTTGATAAATAAGAAGAATAGGAATTAATGTAGCGAATTGTTTTGATTTTGCTGAGGGAAGAGCAGGAGCGTACAGATCGAAATAGAGGATAAGAAAAGTTGTTTTGATTTTATGAAGAGTCGAATTGGAGCGTACAAATCGGAATATAGGATAAGAGAAGTTTTGGTAAAATCCAAGAGATACCACTGAGAGTGAGCCACATAATAGGAGTGTTAAATAAGAAGTAACCAGAGAGCGAGTTGAGAGAGTGAGGACTTGTGGTGACAAATAGAGGTTAATAATTAATATATAGGGTTTGATTAAGTTAAATAATTTCTTCTAATAAATTTAAATTTTGTTTAGGATTATATAAAAAAATTATTTTCAAAATTAAAAAAATAAATTTGATTTGGTAATAAATAAAAGTAAAAATATAAAAAGATTTCTTTTATTTTAAATTTGATTTCTTAAGATTAGATAAAAAAATATTTCCTTTACTTTTAATTTGAATCAGATTTCTTAAGATTAGGTAAAAAAAAGTCAAAAGATTCATTTCCCTTATCTTGAAATTTGATTTTTTTTTTCTTCCTGAGATAAGGTTTTGTTATTGTTATTGTCATTGTATATTGAATTTGATTTTTTTTCAAATTAATAAGGAACAAAAAAAAGTTCAAACAAAATTTCATCTTTTGTTTTAAATTTGTTTTCTTTAAGGTTTATTAACAAAATTAAAGATAACAGAAAGATATTTTGTTTATTAGTTTCCAGTTATTAGAATTATGTTGTAATCTCCTATAACTGGGTGGTGAGGATGAGTTTTGGATGGTGAGGTGCGCATTGGATCACTCGGCTCGATTGAGGACTTATAAAATCCAATCACATCATCTGTTGAGTTATTTCCATTCTTCTTCTAAGCTTCTAAATGATGGAAGATAGGATCAGTAGTTTGCCAGACACAGTTCTCTGTCACGTCCTCTCTTTTCTTCCAACCAAAGTAGCTGTTGCCACAAGCCTTCTCTGCAAGCGCTGGAATCATCTCTGGCGCTCAGTTCCTGTTCTCGACTTCGACGATGACAACTATCACACCAACAATGAAACCTATTTCCGCTTTGTTCGGTCGGTGTATGCGTTTATCCTCTCGCGTGATATGGACCAACCGCTCCAAAGATTCTGTCTCAGTTCTTCTTATTTGTGTGATCCTGTCAACGTAAAGGCATGGCTTGTCGCTGCAACGCAACACAGAGTTGAACATCTCGATTTCGACTACACTCTGGATTGCATATTCGACCTGCCCACTGCTGTACTTACATGCAAAACCCTTGTCGTGTTCAAACTGTCGAATGTTCATCTGTCGTCGCTTAAATCTTGCTCGGTTGATCTTCGCCCGCTTAAAATCCTGCATTTGAACAGTGTTACTTTCTCAGAAGATAGAGATCTTGCGGAGCTTCTTTCTGGGAGTCCTAATCTTGAAGACTTGGAAGTCAGTGATTTGTATTTTGAAAGTTACGTAGTTGGAACAAAGTTTACAAGATTGGCAAAGTTAGTCAGAGCCCATATCTTTACGCCTGAGTTTCCATTGGAAGTTGTCAATAATGTCCAGTTTTTGCGCATAAATTGGGTACTGAGTGTGAGATTTTGTTTGTTATTACTTTCCATTTTTAAGTTAAAGAAGGAATTTATGATGTTTTGCTAATGTGTTTGTAACTCTTGCAGATGGATCACCAATGCTTGATTCCTGAGTTTCGAAATTTAACCCACCTTAAATTCGGCTCTTATATTAAGGGACTTTTGGTGTTAGATTTGATCAAGCATTGCCCAAAGCTTCAAATTCTTGTCATTTATAAGGTTTGCTCAGTTAAGTCTTCAAGGATAATTTTTGCTTCCTTTTTTTTTTTCTTTGCTTCACTTTTGTATTTATTTTATTTTATTTTGTCAGGAGAAGCTTGAATTATTTGCTGAAAGCGATGAAGGATACCTACAATCTGTTCCTAAATGCATTTCATTACATCTTAAAACATGCATTCTTAAAAATTATGAAGGCTCAAAACGTGAGTTTCAATTTGTAACATACGTTTTACAGAATGCAAGATATTTACAGAACATGACAATCAGTAGTAACAATAGTACCAAAAAGGGGGAAAAGCTCGAAATGTTACAAAATTTATCTTTGTGCCCAAGGTGCTCTCCAACATGTAAACTTTCATTTGAATAGCTAAGATTTGAGCAGTTGCAAATATATATTGATGTTTGTCTTTTCATGAGTAATTACAGGGTATTGATTTGTTTAGTTATCAAATAAACTTAACTCTTCTTCGCCGATGAGTATTTGTAATTAGTTGAATCACATTCTGTGCATTGTCTGGAATATTTTGTTATAGAGAGATACTAGCAACATACTCTCTAATATTTTTTTAAATATACTTTGTTACTAGCTGAAATTTATTAAAAATCACAAATTTTGATAAGTCTCACCCTATATTGAATGAGTTTCTCTTCTGATTTTACACTTTTCAATAAATTTTAACCAATAGTAAAGCGTGTATTAAAAAAATATGTTAAAGAATGTTTCTAGCACTCTTCTTTATTAAATTATGATTTTATGAAAAACCACCCAGGATTAGGGCAAATTATAAATTAGTGTTTGTAATATTATCCCATGCAACAAATTGAAAATAGAAAATATTTTCGTGAGAGAAAACTGAGGCAGTCATGCTAATCAAGACGGAATGAAAACTTTTTGAACTTGTCACATAAAATACATTTTTGTAAAATTTTTCAGTTAATTTAATTTTGATATATATCTATATGTATTAACAAATTAAATAAATAAACAGGAGTTTAATTTTGATATATTGTTAGCGTAAAGATTGTTAATTTTAATCAACTAAATGACATCTAAATACAACTTTTAAGTAATTATTATAAAAGGTAAATGATATCATAATTTAAAATTGGTTGACAATGAATAAAATATTGACATGGTTAATGTATTCAATTAAATTTAATAATTAATTAATTAAATATGATTTTGATGAATATATAACAAATACACATGATAAATATTTAATAAATAAAATTTATAAATTTTAAATATATTAATTATAATGTAATTAAAGTTTATAATAAATAATTATTAAAATTTATAATAAATAAATAATTTTTAAATATATAAATTATATTTTAGATTTATAATGAATAATTTAAATTGTAATATAAGACTATTTTTGAATTAAAACAGATAGATGGTTATAGTTTGAGACAGTTGAGAGATTAGAAAACAAAAACAAAAAAAGTTAAAAAATTCTTCCTTTATTTTGATTTTAATTTTAAATAACAAATTGTTTAATGGATATATACAGGCAGATACTTAACTAGCAACTAAATAAAATCAGTTTTAAAATGATTTTTAGGATGGTTATTATGGGATGAGATTGGATGAGTAAATATCCTTTTTTCTCATAAAGATTATAAAAAGATTTTCTTTGACTTCTGTTTGGATGGTGAGCTGGGCAATAGACTTATGATAGGCGATCAGTTATCCTTTTAAGAAACTGAAACTGCTATCCATTATTTGGATCACTTTGTAACGTTATTTCCATCCTTCATCTTAGTTTCTAAATCATGGCTGATAGGATCAACCCCTTACCGGACTCTGTCCTCTATCACATTCTCTTCTTCTCCCAACCAAAGTCGCTGTTGCAACAACTGTCTCGCTCACAGTTTCCACTATGGACTTCGACGACTACGGCAATTAGAAACATGACAACATCAAAGAGACCTATTTCTGCTTTTTTCAATGGGTGCATGCATTTATCTTCTAGTGTAGTTTGGACCAACCCCTCCAAAGATTCCACTTCAGATGTTATGTTGCTCTTCTCTTTGTGATCTTTTAAATGTCAATGCATGGGTTACCCCTGCAACGCAATGCAGAATTGAACAGCTCAACCTTTCTCTGTCTTACAAAATTGGCTTTCCCTTTGCCGTACTTATCTGCAAAAACCTTGTGGTGTCTAAACTGACCCACTGAAAGCTTTTAACTCGGATTGTTGATCTTCCCTCGCTTAAAAGCCTGCATTTAAGTAGTGCTACTTTCTAGTAATATAGACATCTTGCAAAGCTTCTTTCTGGGAGTCCTAATCTCGAGGACTTGGAAGTCAAGAATTTATATTTTATTAGCTATATAATTGAAGGAAAAATTTAAAAGATCGCCTAAGTTAGTCACAACTGTTATGGACACAGTTAACCTAAGGGTAAAGTTGCTAAAGCTCAAGTTTAAGTCCACAAACTAAAAATCATTTGCTATTAGTTTTTATAAATCAAAAATGCCACATATATTGACAAAAAGGCTGAACATATAACTCTTATTTAAAGTAAAAAGCCTCTTTCAAAATTTGCTTTAAGCCTCAGTTACCATTAGGCCGCCCCTGGTTATGGATAAACATAAAATTCTGCTGCAAGTTGTTTACAATGTTTAATTGCCGCACATGGATTGACTACTGAATGTATGATTTGTTTGTCATTTGTTTAGATTTTTAAGGAAAATAGAAATTTCTGATATTTTGTTGTTGGGATGTACTTCTTAAGACGGGTGAAGAAGTGGAATACATCTATTGGTGTGAGAAATTCGCCTAGCAAATCGTGGAAACAACTAATCACCAATGGATGATTCCTCTTATTAGGCAATTGGCTCAAGGAAGGGATTTTGTTCCTCGATTGTTTTCAAAGAGCTTTCTAGCAATCGTAGGATTGAGGTTTTTATGCTACACTACTCTTAGGTTGAAATGCAATAAAGGAAAGTTGTAAATGACTAAAATGTAAAGGAAAGATGTAAACAAAAATGTAAATAAATAAATAAATAAAACTATAAATTGTAAAAAGGCAAACAACTGGAAGGATAAATTTGGTTAATTGGTCAAGGACATATTTTATATCGAAAACTAGCTATTTAAATACTAAACTACCATGCTGACAGCCAAATTCTATAGGTAACCGCCCATTCCCCTATTTTTGGGTTATATGATAGGCGTGCTTTGAAACTACCTCTACATTACTTTAAACCTTCAAATTTTCCCTCCAGTAGTGTAGGTTTGTCACTGGGCTTCGATATTTTGGGTCGCAACCAACTGTCCTCAACTTGGGCCCACTCTAGTCGTTTGCCCTCAACTATCTCCACATTTTTAGCACCAACATAACTTCTGCCTTTTTTTGCGTCATTCAATTTGTGACAGCTATATCATTAATGAAAAACAGAATGATAGCGGAAAAACTACTTGAGCTAAAAACCCCTTAACGACGCTGCGATTTTCCCAGGCATCAGCTTTTAACATTGCCAACTGGCTCTATAAAGCAGAGTTTATTTACATCTATTCTCTGACCCCTTGCAACAAAGGCTAACTGGTCTTGCATGGACCCATGTGAATACCACCAAAATTAAAGAAGATGACTCAGCGACTCAAGCTAACTAGGCTTCTACCTTGATCGCTAAAGCCCTCTTGTGTGGCGTTAAGCCAACTGCCCATAATAATAAGGTGTCTGTTGAAGGGTACTTTCCTCAATGCTTTACACAACAATTTGGTTTGGTACAAGCCATACCCAAGTCCTCCCGTTTCCATCAGCTATTTCCCCAGGAGCCAAAGTGTCCTGTCAGGCATCCAAGATTATAGTAGCAACCAAGGACACCAACCATAAACTGAACACCTTTGTCTTTCACCCATTTGCCAATCATCCTAAGCAAACGTAGGCATTTTATGAATGATGGGTATTGTCACGACTACTATCATTACGAAAACAACTGTTGATTATTCAGGCAAGTTGATTAACGAACGTTCTAACGAATTTGATGACCAAACTACCCCCAATCTAGCCAAGCCTCCTTCGAGCCGCAGACCTAGAAGTTCCGCCAATTTTCAAGGTAAAATCCTCTATGCTTTCTTTTCCATACAGCTAATCCGATAGTACCCTAAACAATCTCCCTATCTTTGGTAGGTCGCCGCGTCTGCCCTGCTAGATTTTCCCACATTGTCAATGTGGATGCCTTGCCTAACTCCCTTGCTACTCAAAAGATTAGCCATCCATTTTGGCCCTCTAGTCATATCACATAACTATCTATTGCCTTAGACACCTTGGCTTCCAAGTCAGCCTAGATACGTCTCTACAAAAGTCCCGTCCTTTGACAAGGTAAAAATTTCTTCTACGTGACCTTGGTACTTGTTTTTACTTCCACCACCAAGTCTTGACCTTATCTTTTACAAGCTGAGGAGAAGAAGAAAAAGAAAAACAAGGTGAAGAAAAAGGAAAAGTCCAAGGAGCCTTTTGCCACTCCTCAATCGCATCCGGTAGGGATCCCCGAGAATGCATATACTAAGCCACTAGCCAGGGAGCCTACCCTAACACCTGTATTGAAGCCAACCAATGTCCCTAATGAGGTTTTGTCCAACTATTTCAAATCACCCTTGACTAGTCCTCTTGTGCTGAAAGATAGCTTACCATTGCTTAAGCATAAGACTAATGTCTAAGAATGACTTATCGTTATTTTGCCTAAAGATCCCAAGCATATACACACTTTGCGGCTGTCACTCCTAAAGATGTCTGGAGCCGTTGACTCGCAACTTATCTATGAGTCTAAACGTAAGGCATATGGCCAGATCACTTTACTGCTCAGCGACTTGAAAACAAAGTACAAAGTGAATGCCCGATGCAAAGAGCATACTGAGAAGGAACTAGAATGCCTAACCAAGCTTGAAGCCAGTAGAGCCAATGTTGACACCAAATTTGAAGCTGTTGAAGTGAAACGGCAAGCTGACTAGCACCTGCAAATTGACACTAGTTCTAGATTGGAGAAACTCCAAAAAGACATCGCTAAGACTTAGAGAGAAATCAACTGTCTCCAACCCATAATTACTAGGGCTATCCTACGCCTCAATGACCATAATAATAAAAGAATTAAGCTCTACCAATAGGTGCGGAGACTAGATGATGAGATACATCGTTTGATTGAGCAAAATGAGGTACTCCAAAATGACTTCGACACCAATTCCAAAGGTCTAATTGATGTTGATTCTGAGTGGGCTGGCTTCCAACAAATGATGGTATAAGCTCAACAATCGTTGGCAACCATACCGATTTCCTCAATCATTTATCCTTTAGGCGATGAGGCAAAAGTAGTAGGTGCAGGTAGCTTGGCATCAAAAGCATAAGTTCCTTTTCCTTTTTTAGCTTTTCTTTTGCACTTTTTGAATAATGAGCTTCTTTAGCCCTGTGCTTCCTGGACAACTATGATAGCTGGCTTGTAGTCATCTAAACAATTTCATTTAGTTTCATGAATGCTAGGATTTTTTTTTCAAAAATCGAGCATTAATACCCTTCCTATGTTCATTACCCTACATTGACACTCGAATGTCAAAGACCATTTTTCAAATTATTAGTCCTTAAACTAATTAGTAAAATTGTCTTCCACACTAAGTCCTTTTTAGCAAATGTTCTCCATTGAACGTGCTTATTATAGCTTCTAGCTACTTTTTCTTTGTTTCACTTAATGTTCTCTAAGGCCATTAGTCGATCTTCATCAGTTGACTTTAATTCCAATATTAGAGAACGCTGATAGTCATCAGTCTATAACTAATTTTGTTTTGCCACTCACAGAGATTTAACATTTATCTCCAACGGCAAAATCACATCTTGGCCATAAATTGGTCGAAAGGATATGGTGGCAGCTGCTTTATTTTTCGTATTTTTGTAATCCTAAAGGACTTCTGGCAATGCCTCATGCCATTTTCTCTGCTTATCAATGACTTTCTTGATCAAATCTATAATTATTTTATTGGTTGCCTCTGCCTATCCATTCGCTTAGGCATAGTAGGTTGTAGAGTATACTAGCTTGATCCCAAACTGTTGAACAAAGGCCACCACTTTATCGCAGGTAAACATAGTCACTTGGTCAGCCGTGATGGTTTCCAAGATCCCAAACCTATAAATGATTTGGTTTTAGATGAATTTAATAACATCCAGTTGGGAAACAGATACCATCAGCCAAGCTTCCACCCATTTGGTGAAATAATCAATAGTGACAATGATAAAGTTGTGTCGTTTAGACGAGCTTGGGTGAATTTCCCCTATAAGATCCATGGCCCAGCCTCTAAACGACTAAGATTTGATCACACTATGGAGCTCCTTGGCTGGAACTTTATGCAAATGCCCAAACCTCTGGCAGGCTTTGCACCTTTTGGCATATTTAATATAGTTAACCAAAATGGTCAACCAAAAATAACTATGATGATAAATGAGCTACCTCATTTTCGGTCCTGACTTATAAGATCCACAAAGGCCTTCATGTACTTTACCCATTACCTTTATAGTTTCCTCAGCACTTATACACTTTAACAACAAACAATCAGTTGTTCATTTGTAGAGATCTTCATCTAGTAACAAGAATTTGAAGGCTTTCCTTCTCAAAGCGAAATCAGCCTTAGCCAATGGGTTCTCCAAGTAGTTTATCAACCTTTGTCGCCAGTCCTACACCACAATAGTAATTCCATTTTACGCTATGACAGGCCATTGGTAGTCGTCCTCCAACACCTCTAACTCCTTAAATTGAGAAATGTGTTAAGCTAAGCTATTAGCTTCCTGATTTTCTTCTTTAATCCATGTGCATCATCTGTGTGAAGGACTACTCTAAATTGGCTAAATGGCTACTAAAATCAACAGACTTTACAACTACATCATCGATATAGACCTCCATATTCCTACCAATAAGATCATGAAAGATTAGATTCATAGCCTTTTGATATGTAGCTCTGACATTCTTGAGTCCAAAAGGCATAACCAGCCACTCAAAAATATTAATGGCATTAAGGCACTGAAATATTGTCTTATAGACATCCTCCTTGGCTAAGTATATTTGGCTATAACCTGAATAACTGTCCATAAAGGTCAACATGCTATTATTAGCCACACAATCGACTAGCATGTTAGTGACTGGCATGGCATACTCATCCTTACAGGTAGCTAAACTCAGGTTCTTAAAATTAACACATATCTAGACTTGCCCATTCTTTTTTATGACAGGACCTATGTTCAACAGCCAGTCAGCATACTTAGTTGTGTGAATGAACCCTATTGACAACAAACGTTTAATCTCAACTTTTATCTTGGGTAGCAACTTTGGATTAAAATGTCTAGGAGGCTGCTTGTGTCGTTTGTAACTTTCTTAATGGGCAGTTGATGCTCTACTAAAGATCTCGACAATCCTGGCATCTCATGACAATCCTAGGCGAAGTAGTCCTTAAATTAAGTAATTAATTGCACCAACTTAAATTGTTCCTCCTTTGTTAATAGTCCGTTGACCTTGGTTAGCCCCGAGTTATCAGTCGATCCCACGTTTATATCCACCAATGGGTCTTAAGCCTCGAATAAAGGCAATGATTGCTGAATCGACTAGCTATAAACCTTAGCTGTGGATTCTACCTACCCCCCAAACATTTCCTTTACTACTTTGTCAACCATGCCACCTAGGAAATGCTGCCTTACCCTCTAGATCAAATCATTGAGCACCTCCATTGGTCCCCTTTAGTGCATCGGCTTACTTCTTTAGCTGAAAACCCTGTGAGGTGAATTCACATATAACGGTGGACCAGAACTCCTCTAGAGTGGATATGCTTAAAACTGGCTGGACCTAAGGTGAATAGAAAGTAGCCTCTGTTGCTGCTACATCAATTGAAAATGGACTCTCATCAGATGGCAACACCTCTACCTTGTCGACCACCCAGAAAATCAACATCTACCATAAGGTAGACAGCATACATAAATTAAGATGAAGTTAGTATCTGCTAAGCAATACAAAGTATGATGGCTTCGCATCCAACATGAAGAAAGCATATATGCTTGTCTTGGGACCTACTGTTATCTCGGCTACTAGTATCACCATAACCATTGTGGGGTCCCCGGTAAAGCCAATCATTTTTATATTAGTCTTCTACAAATCATCCTTTAACTTGCCTAGCTTATTCACAATAAAGTAATGCATGATATTCAAAAACGCCCCATTGTCTACAAACACTGGACTAAAAAGCCTGCCATTAATAATGGCCTCAACATAGATGGGCTTGAGGTGCCTAGCCATACTATCTGTGAGCTTGCACAATTTGGCGACTGCATCCTCAAATATGGCCTCCTCAACCAAACTTGGCCATTCCTGTTTGCTAGCTTCCACATTAATTTCAAGGGCCAACGGCTGTTCAGCCTAACCAGCAAATTCAACTAGAAGCACCTTAATGACTCCCATTGGGATGGATGCATCGTCAGACAACAAGCTATCTAGTTCATAGTCTTCCATCTTTAAGGGAGAACTAACATCACTCTTCTTGGATGAATAGTTTTTATAGCAAAAAGTTCATTCCTTCCTGTTAGTTGCCTTGGGCAACTGTATCTCTCTCTTTTGACTTGACGATTGTCAGAAAGCATATCGATCATCCCTTTCATCTTCTGCAATGTGTTTTTCCTCTACAACCTCCTTTTCTAGGTTCTTATCAATGTTTGTTCTCAATGGCTAGTCCTTGACGTACTTGTTCAAGAACCACTATCCTTTTTCCACCTTGGCCTTTGGCTTCCTTATCGTAACCCCCTTCAAGTTGTCTCGACCAACCAAGGTAACTCTGAGGATTGACCATCCCCCCCATGTTCATTTCTACAACATGTTTTTCAGCAGGGCATAAGGATACAGCCTTGGGTTGCATCGACTATTATTTCTGCTACCTAATGCTCGGCTAAAAGTATTATAGTTGTCAAATAACTGACATTTTTGAAGGCTTCTCTCGCTCCTTGACTTCCACTCTATTCCCTAGCTTAACATGTTTTAGTCACCATTAATACTTGGGTTGCCCCCTTGGTTTATGAAGCAGCCTTTGCTTTTGCTTAGCCACGACAGTTGATACCATGTGCACATTAGCCGATGGAAAGGGGTTAGCATCAATCTTTATTGCTCCCCCTTTTCCAGCCAACTTAAGCCTTCCATCCTTCAAGGCTCTCTAAATAGTATTCCTAAACACCAAAAAGTTGGTTGTAGAGTGATTGTAAGCATTATGCCACTTATAGTATCTCTTGTTCTTCAAATCTTCTGGCAAAGGTATCTTCTGCCCCTCTAAGAGTTTGATATGTTAAACCTTCACTAAGTAGTCGAAGATTTGGTCAGCCCTCGAAATGTCAAACAAGTATGGCTCTTTACCTTTAGCCTCCTTACTCTTTGATGGCCTTAAAGCAAGACAAGTGTACGACTTCCCTTTAAGTAATTTGGTTGCCATTTGCTTAGCCACCAAGTCACCTTTCAATGACTCCTCCACTTCCTTGGCTATCATGGATATAGCTTGAGGATTTCTGACACCTCTTTATGCCTTATGTTGTTCCCTCTCTTTAATGAACTGCTCCACCCTAGTAACTTTAGCAACTAGCTATGCTAGATCGACACAGTCTTGAGTGAGAAATATTTTTTTAAAAAGACTAATAAAAAATAATACAATATGTGTTAAAATTTGTTATATAATTGTATAAGTTTAAAAGCTATTAAAAATAATAAAATTTAACATTTTGAAAGAGTTGACAGAATAGAACAAAGCAAAATGAATAATAAATAAAAAATTATGTTTTGAAAATAAAATTCAATGTGAGAAATATATAAAAATAGATTGAGAAGGATAGCAAGTATAATAAAAATATATATTCAAAAAAAATAAAAAATAAAGAGTAATATACAAGCATAATATAATTTTCAAAATATAATAATAAAATATTGAAATAAATTTTTTAACAAATAATATTGGAATATTGAAAAATATAAAAAAAATATAAAAGCCATAAATGAAAATAGCATTAAAGCAATTTTATAAAATAAAGCGTATTTTAAAATTAACAAAAACAATTTGTCAAAAATAGTTGTATTATTGCACAATTTTAACAATATAAACAATTTGAAACAGTTGAAAAAAAGTGAAAATAGAATATTTAAAAAATAACATATTTTGGTCTCTATGAAAATAGGTCATATAAGTCACATATGACACATTTTCATAAATGAAGAACTAGAAACACAAATTAGTCAACATGTAAGGACTAAAAACATTTATTCCTAAGATAAAGTAAATTTTAAAGTAAAATAAAAAAAGTATTGAAACATGTTAATTCAAAAATACATGAGTCATTAATTGAAATATTGTAAAACAATTTTAAAAATAATAATAACGTTATAAAATTTATTTCAAAATATTAAATTAATGTATAGAAAGTATTCAAAAATATAGAAAACTTAAAAATTCATAAATTAATAAATATAAATGTTTTGAAAAAAATAAAAAATAGCAATGAAACATTATTAAAATATAATAAAAATTACAAAATAATATTTTAAAAATTATGCATGATTCCATAGTTTTGAAAAATATTTAAAATAAAAAATATAGTCAATGTGAAAGTGTTAAAAAATAGATAAAAAAAAGTGAAATATATAAAATAAAAAATAATATATATATCAAAAATAAAAAAGTAATGCAAAAACAATATAAAAGTAGAAATTTTCAAAAATATTAAAAATACTAAGATATAAATATATAATTTAATATTCAAATTAATAAATTAAAATATTGAAATATGATATTTAAAAATATTGTAATATTAAAATAGAATATAAAATTTAAAATAATAATATTAATTAAAAACAAAAAATGCGTTAAATATTTTGCTTAAATATGTTTTAGGTACTTACAAGGCTCTGTTTGATTTTAGTCCTTGCAAAAAAATTTATTAGTTTTAGATCCTTGACATTTTTTATTGTTCTTTTTTAATCTTTACCATTAACTATAATTAATTTAGTGTTGACATGGCTAATAAAATAAAAAATATTAATTAGGATAATTAAGGTAATGAAGAATTAAATTATTTTTAGATTGTAATTCAATTAAGTAATGTATTTATTACTTTATATAAATAAGGTAATTGCACATAATTTAATTTTATAATTTATTTTTAATTTTTAATATATTATGAATAGTGATTTTTGTTGCTTTTAATATTATTTTTACATTTCAATTCACTAATTTATTTTTAACATTGTAATCTTTTTAAAGAATTATAATTTACTAAGAAGCTTATAATTTTCTTTTAATATATTACTTTGATGTTATTTTTATATTTCAATTCATTAACTTTGACTGATTGTATTATAATTTACTTTTTTAATATATCACAAGTAATGTTTTTGTCTCTAAAGATAAATTAATATATTAAAAATAAATTATAAGTGTCTAAGTAAATTATAATTTTTTAAAAAGGTACAATGTTAAAAGTAAATTAGTTAATGAAAAGTAAGAATAATATTTAAAATAAAAAAAATTACTGTTCATAATATATGAAAAATTAAAAATAACTTATAAAAGTAAATTGTATGTAATTACCTTATTTATATAAATTAATAAATACATTACTTAATTGAATTGCACACCTAAAAATAATTTAATTATTTTAATTTAAGTCTTTCTTCATTACCTTAATTATCTTAATTAATATTATTTATTTTGTTAGTCAAGTCGCACTAAATTAAATAGAGTTAATGATAAGGGCTAAAAAAGAATAGTAAAAAAATGTTAGGGATCTAAAATTAACAAAAAATTTTGCAAGGACTAAAACCAAAAAGAGTCATATTAACATGGACTTAAAACATATTTAATCCTAAAAATATTAAAATAGAAATATTAAAATAACATCATAGCATTTTAAGAAAGAAAGAGTAGTTAAAAAATAACAAAAAATGGGCTGAAAATTGCTATATGATTGTATGTTTTCAAAAATAGCAAAATATAAACAATTTGAAAGAGTTGAAAGAATAGAATAAAGTAAAATTTATAAAAATAGATTGAAAAGGATATTAAGAATAATAACAATATTCAAAAATTTTAAAAAATAAATATTCAAAATATTGATATATAAAAATAAATAGTAATATAAAAATAAAGTATAATTTTTAAAATATAATACTAAAATATTAAAATATTATATTCAACATATAAAATTGAAATATTAAAAAATATTTTAAAAATATAAAATTTATAAATAAAATTAACATTATAACATTTCCATAAAATAAATTGTAATTTAAAATTAACAAAAAAGTACGTTATAAATAGTTAAATTATTCAACAATTTTGAAAAAAAAAGTGAAAACAAAATAATAGAAATATATATTTTGTAAAAAAAATAAGGATAAATATGTTTTTAATTCCTAAAAATAAATTGTCTTTTTCTATCCCTCATTTATCAAAATATATTATATATATAGGACCAAAAAAATTATTTGGTTTTTTTCTATGGACAGGAATTATAACACCTGTACTTTCTTAATGTGTAATTTAGTGATTTAATTTTGATAATTAAGACGAAAAAGTAGATTGTGGTTATGAGATTGTTGTTTTATGTTGTGTTCCCTTGGAATTCCAGTCTAAATTGTGAAAATGAGAGAAATGTTGTTAGACCCAAATATCTCTATTGATGATACTTTTTGGGTCTGGTGAGTGAATAGTAATAGTAGGCCAGTTGTTGGACCTTAGATATAATGAGATGCGAGATTGGCCTTAGTGAGCTCAAGGTTCCTCACAAAGCTGTGAAACCCTTTTAAGGCACAAAACCCCCTTTCCTTCACATTTTTTTGGTTAGAAGACCAAAATACTCTCAAACTCTCTCAACTCATCCCACTTAATTCTTTAAGTGTGAAGCCAAATCCCAAGACAAATCCCGTTTTCTAGGTGGTGTGAGAGTAGTAAAGTTGTTATTAAGTCCCCTACCAAGAGGATTAGCTTTAGGGTTTTTCCCTTTTCATTATCTTATTCCACAAATTCAGACTTTAGAAGCTTTAAGAGGTAAAGAAAGCTTATACTAGTTGATTTCTTGATCTCTATATGTGTTTATGATAGAATGTTGCCTTGGTTTGTGTTAAAAAATGAGATTGAATGAGTTATGTTTGGATTTTGTTGAAAAATGGGTTTGTTGGTGAATGTGATCATTTGTTGTTTAAATGTTGTAATGGCTGTGAAATCTGATAGATATGTCGTTGTTGGATGTTGGCTAATGTTTGACTTCTGTGGAAGGGTAAAAATTTGGGTTTTGGGTTTTTCGAAGAGGATCTCTGGTTCCATCTATACACAATCGTTGAGCTAGAGTGTCCCTGAAAGCAAGTGGAGCTCTCAGCGTTGAACTTCGCTGAGCAAACCATGTTGATGCTAAGTGACTGCTCATAGTCCCTTCATAGTGAGGACAAATAAAGGGATTTGTTAAGTGAGTATTCATCTCGTTAGGTGAGTGTTCATGTGGAATCTGGAAATTTTCCAGAAAGTAAGTTGCTGAGCAGACAAGTGACTCGCTGAGCGAGTGATGGTATTCCAGAATGTCTGGAAATGGATCACTAAGTGAGTTATTGGTTTTAAAAGGTTGGTATTCTCTGTAGTAGGCGTCTCGCTGAGCGAGTAATATATGTTTGCTTAGAGAGAAGAATGTTTTAAGATTTTGGTTGCTCTCTAAAGTGGTGATTTCACTAAGCGAGTATGATGTTCGTTGAGCGAATGATGTTTTAGAAAAATTGTGAAAGTCCCTCGAATGAGATTCGTTGAGAGATTACTGTGATCGTTGAGCAAAAACCCTTAGAGATAGAAAGGGGAGTTCTCTGGAGTTGGGCGTTTATCGAGCGGCACATATGATCACTGAGCGAGAGCTTTCATAAGTGAAGCCTTTATTGAGCGAATGTAGGCGTCGTTGAGCAAATTAGTCACACAATTTTGTTAACCTAATTGAGTTTTAATTTGGTGTTTTAAAGTGGTTGTGAAAAGGATTCTTAGTGTGGTTTTGTTGTAAAATGTTGAGTATATGGTTGGAATAGAAGGTTGCTTAGATGGGACCGCCACTTGTTGCAAATGAAGTTGTTTTGAAATTCTCAATTCAGGTATAGGCCACTTCGATAGGGCCTTACCTGTTTATCATATATAGTGCTAAATTGAGCCTACATGGCATTGGTAGTGGTTGTCTAGCCATGTGTGGTGTTGAATTAAGCCCACATGGTGTCATGGTTGAAATTAGTTGAATTGTTGAAGTTAAGGTGTTGTGGTTGATGTGTACATGCATTGCATGCATATGTTGGCGGCTGAGGTAGATGATGTTGGACCTCATGTCGTGGTGCGAGTAGGTACGTAAGTTGGTTGGCTAACTAAAGCGGACAACTTATACAAAGCCTTTAAACCAGTGCTGGATGAGACGTGGGGTCACTGTCTTGCGCCTTTAGGGATAAATGGATGGGCGATTCCGTAAGGGGCCAAGGTAATGCAAACCTTAAGTCACGATGAGCCACCACCCACATACACTTATCTTGACAAATTACATAATCTTATCAATAGATTAGAGTTTGACAATCCCTGACTGGTGAAAGGCACGTGACATGTTGTTATTGACGTCATATTAAGGGATGAGATCTGTTTGATCGCTCAAATTGTTGTAAATTTCTCGAGAGTAGTGCTTTATTCATTTGCATGGTGGTTGGCATAATGATTTATAGTATGGTTATGCATTCTAGAATTGACTGTGGAGCCTTATATATGAATGACGAAGTTATCTTATGGTGGTTGATGTGTATGTTTCCCTTTTTGACCTTTTTGACTCCTATTTTTTGGGATAGTTGTTTTTGCTTTCCCTTTTTGTATATGTGTATAGTTGGACCAGCATTAAGGAGTGTGTTTCGTACCCCTCTCCCTGTGTTAACGTATATCATGATTATAGGGTTTATGTATAGATATTTTTGACCTGCGTAGTTGTAAATGGTATTGTGGTATTGGTTAAGTCACATGAGTCATATCTTTGATATTCATATATGTTTGTACATCTATGTGATGAAGTTGCAGTCGAAAGCAATATACAAAAAAAAAATTATTTTAGAAAGGTAGAGCAGAAAAGTGAGTTTATGTTTATTTATTTTTTTGAAATACTTAAATACAAAACATTTTATAAAATGAACTCTTTCTCTAAGAACCAAACAAATAATGTTGTGTTGTAGCGATAGAGGGTCATTACATTTATGCTATCAAAGCTGGTCGTATCTTTTAGTTGAACCTATGGGAAATATGTCCAACGTGCTTTTGTTGTATGCCTCTTATGTGCTGATTGTTTCGGTTGGTGTTGTTGTGGTGTGGGTTCTTCCATAAGACAAGTGATCATGGTTGGATGTCTTATAAGTTGTTGTTTGTTGTGGTTACTTTTGTAAAATCTTAATGAAGGGATCTAACCCACCACCTCCACCTCCTGTTGATTTCTCTCAAATCGCTAGGGTTATGGAGGCGATGGTTGCTGCTATGGCCCAATAGTAAAATATTGTGGCCTAGCAGTAAATTTCCATGCCTCAGCAGCATCAAGTTGCTAAGGCACAACTAAAGATATTTCAAGCTGCAATAGAAGCTGCACGTCTTGCCATGCCTCTCGAGTTCCAAGGATTGGCAGAATTTCGAAAGAGTGACCCCCCACAGTTTAGGGGAGAGTCAGATTCGGATGCGACTGATCTATGGATGCAGAAGATGGAGAAGATCTTTTAGGCTATGGCCTATCCGGATGACTGAAAAGTTACCTTTGCCATGTACATGCTAGTTGGAGAAACAGAGTATTAGTGGCAAGGAGCCCAACAGTTGATGGAAGCCTACAGTGAGGCTATCACTTGGTCTAGTTTTTAGGAGTGTTTCTTGGAGAAGTATTTTCCAGTAAGTGCTAGGCATATGAAGGAGATGGAGTTCTTGAGGTTGTACCAAGGGAACATGACAGTGGGTGAGTATGTGAGCAAGTTCGAGTATTTGTCTCGATTTTACTCACAGGCGACCACAGGAGAATGGAGATGCTGCTTTGAGGTATGAGCTAAAAAGGATGATAGTCCCTATGACTATTAAGGAGTTCCCCACATTTATGGAGAAGTCCAAGATAGTGGAGCGTTTAGAGTCTAGCACTCGAGTGGTAAGGACGCATAGCAATGGATCATCTGGATCCAAAAGAGGAAGGCAGTAGAAAAAGCCCTATAGTAGACCGCAAGGACAACAACAGTCCTCTAGACCTCAACAATTTGGAGTTTTGGTTTCTCAAAGTCATTCATCAATCACACCTCAAACTGGATCACAGAAGGTCCAATGCTTCAGGTGTGGGGGACCACACTATGTTAGTTAGTGTTTCTCGAGGAGCAGCGTTTACTACAAGTGTCAAAAGCCCAGTCATATCGCCAAAGATTATAGAGCCCAAGTAAAGGCGAAGTCTACAGTGAATGTCATGAGAGCTACGAAGCCCACAGCAGTTGGTCGTGTCTTTGCTATAAGTGGAATGGACTGATGATCTGATACAAAGCGAGTGTGAGATAACTAGTAATCTACTATCTTTACTGTTTGATTCAGGCACCACGCATTCTTTCATTTCCTATGAATATATGGAAAAGTAGGAGTTGCCTACTAGTCATTTATCTTTTGTCTTGCTTGTTTCTACACTGATAGCTACTCTTGTGACAACCTCAGTTGTTGGTGCTAACTACCTGATTGTTGTTAGTGGACGCAGTTACATGGTTAATTTGATTTGTCTCCCTTTGTTTGAATTGGATGTGATATTAGGGATGAATTGGTTATCTTCCAACCATATCCTGATTGATTATGCTAAAAAGACCCTGATCTTCTCTAGTTTCAAGGAGTTTGGATTTATCACTACCAATCAAGCCCTAAATTCTTTGCAAGAAGGAGCTCAAGGGTACATGGTCTTGTCTTTCCTAGAAGTTCACGATGACCTAGACCTAAACTCTGTGCCAGTGGTCAGAGAGTTTCCTAAAGTTTTTCTTGATGATGTACCAAGCTTGCCTCCTCAACGAGAAGTAGAGTTTGTTATAGTCTTAGTTTCAAATGCAAGACTGGTGTCAATAGCCCCTTATAGGATGGTCCCAACAGAGTTGGTCAAGTTAAAGAAACAAGTGGAAGAGTTATTGGAGAAGAAGATGATTAGATCAAGTGTTTCCCCTTAGGGAGCACCGGTGTTGTCGGTGAAGAAAAAGGATGGTAGTTTAAGGTTATGCGTAGGCTATCGAAAGTTGAACTAGATCACCATCAAGGACAAGTATCTGTTGCCGAGGATTGATGACCTGATGGATCAGTTGAGAGGAGTAACAGTGTTCTCGAAGATAAACTTGAGGTTTGGATACCACTAGATATAGGTGAAGGATGAAGACATACCGAAGATGACTTTTCGGACTCTATATGGGCATTATGAGTACATTGTGATGCCGTTTGGAGTGACAAATGCCTCTGCCAAATTTATGGATTATATGAACAAGATCTTTCATCCTTTCTTAGATTAGTTTGTTGTTGTGTCTATCAATGACTCCTAGTCTATTCTTATTTTTACAAAGAGCATTTGTGGACAGTGTTGGGGGTTTTGAGGGAGAAATAGTTGTATGCCAAGCTGTCTAAGTGTGAGTTAAGGTTGGAGGAGGTGAAATTCTTAGGGCATATGATATTAGTTGGTGTGATTATAGTGGAGACAGTGTTGCAATGGGAGCGGCCAAATACGACCACCGAAATCAGGAGTTTTGTTGGATTAACTGGTTGCTACCGGAGGTTCATAAAAGTTTTTTCAAGGATAGTTACACCATTCACCCAACTCACTTGCAAGGATCAACCATTTGCTTGGACCTAAGTTTGTGATAATAGTTTTCAAAAGTTGAAGAAAAGGCTGACTACTTCTCCTATCTTGGTATTGCTTGATCCTAGTGAGCCCTTCGAGGTTTATTGTAATGTTTTTCATCAAGGATTATGGTGTGTGTTGATGCAACATAGAAAGGTGGTAGCTTATGCATCGAGATAGTTGAAGAATCATGAGAGGAATTATCCTACCCATGACTTAAAGTTGGCCATAGTGGTGTTTGCCTTAAAGATATGGAGGCATTACCCGTATGGAGCAAAGTTTGATGTGTTCAGTGATCACAAAAGCTTAAAATATTTGTTTGATCAAAAGGAGCAGAACATGAGGCGGAGACGATGGATGGAATTCCTAATAGACTATGATTTCCAGTTGATGTAACATCCTGGTAAGGTGAATGTAGTAGCTAATGCTTTGAGTAGGAAGACTATGCATATATCGAATTTGATGATGAATGAGTTAGAGCTAGTGGAGAAATTTAGAGACCTAAACTTGTATGTAGAGATGTCACTTTATCGTATCAGTTATGGTATGATCATTGTAGCCAGTGGTTTCCTAGAGATAGTTAAGGAAAAGTAGTTGGTGGATCCTAGTCTTTGCAAGACCAAAGAGTTGTTAGGCATAAAGAAGGCAGTGGATTTCAGCTTAGGTGAAGATGGTATTTTGAGGTTCAAAGGTAAAGTGTGTATACCTTAAGACCCTAAGTTGAAAAAGCTTGTTTTGGATGAAGGTCACAAGAGTAAGTTGAGTTTGCATCCAGGTACCACACTAAGCTATATCAGGACTTGAAGATGTTTTGGTAGTCTAGTATGAAAAAGGATGTGGCAGAATATGTTGCCGCCTACCTGATTTGTCAGAAGGCTAAGGTCGAGCATCAGAGGCCTAGTGGTTTGCTGCAAACGATGGAAGTTCCTGAGTGGAAGTGGGATAACATCACTATAGATTTTGTATTGAGCTTGCCTGGAACAGGGAGGGGTTTTGATGTTATTTGGGTCATTGTTGATAGGTTGATGAAGTGTGCTCACTTTTTACTTATTAACATCAAGTTGTCTCCAGAAAGGTTGACGCAACTGTACATCAAGGAGGTAGTAAGGTTGCATGGAGTGCCTTCCAGTATCATCTTTGATAGAGATCCAAGGTTTACATCGAATTTTTCCAGAGTCTGCATCAAGCGTTGGGTACAAAGTTGAGACTCAGTTTTGCCTATCACCCACAGATGGATGGCCAATCTGAAAGGATGATTCAGTCCTTGGAAGAACTTTTGTGAGCATGTGTGTTGGATCACCTTGGTAGTTGGGATGAAGTTCTACCTTTGGTGGAAAATATATACAACAATAGTTTTCATGCGAGCATTGGGATAACACCTTTTGAAGCTTTGTATGGTAAGAGGTGTAAGACACCTCTGTGTTAATATCAAGACAGTGAGAACATGTTGATTGGTCCGAAAATGGTATAGTAGACAATGGAGAAAGTGAAAAGGATTTAGGAAAATGTTTTAATATATTTGAAAAATATATAAAATTAGTATAATTTTGAAAAATATTGGAAGAAGATTAAGTCATAAATGAAAATAATGAAAAATTTAAAAAAAAAAATTGCTTTAAATTTTTTTTTTTACAAAATGGTTAAATAATAAGTAAAAATATATTACCTTTCTTTAGACCTTCTTTCCTAGAAATATGTCATATGTGATTCTTGCCCTTCACAGGAAAAAAAAAAAAAGGTCTCTTTTTGATCCCATATATAACATATTTTCACTAATTAAAGACTAAAAACAAAAAGAGTTTACTTGTAAGGATTAAAATAGTTTTATAAATTTTTGATTCAAACATTGTAAACAATTGAAATAATGTATAACAAATACTTAATAACATTGAAAAATGTATAAGTAATAAATTAAAATAATAAATTATTAAAAAATTATAAAATTTGAAAATTAAAAACAACATTAGAATATTTTTAAAATGTATAAAAAAATACTTTTTCAAAACTTTAAGAAAACACAAGTTGCAAATTAAAAAATTGAAAATTTTTAAAAAATAAAAACAAAACAATGTTATAAAGCTTTCACTAAAATTTTTTCAAAAATATCAAAAAACATATAAGTAGTCAATTAGAATCATGTAAAATTTTTGAAACATAAAACATAGCCTTATAATATTTTAAAAAATAATGAGTAATATAAAAATAATAACAAATGAGTTAAATATTGTTATATGATTGAATAATTTTGAAAAATATGGAAAATAGAAAAATATAAACAATTTAAAACATTAGAAAAAATAATAAATAAAAATATTATATATATATATATATATTTAAAAAAAATAACATTACATTTCAAAAAAATATTAAAATATCATAATATTAAACAAATAAAATATAAATTTTTTAACTTTGTGTATAAAAAAATTTCCAAAAAATTGAAAAATAACCCTAATAAATAAAAAAATGTAAAATTTAAGAATTATAAAGTAAAAATAGCTTTATAAAATTTGATTAAAATTATTAAAAGATACTAAAATAATAAATAAAAAATTCAAACATATTGAAAATGTAGTAAATTAAAATAATATAAACTTTTCCAAAAACTAAAAATAACAATATGACATTTTAAAAAATAAAATATTATTAAAATTTTTAAATAATTTTAAAACTTGTTGAAAAAATATAAGTTATAAATAAAAATATTAAAAAATTTAAAAGAATAAAAAACATTATAATATTTGACTTTAAAATATTGAAAAATATTTAAATAAAATACAAAAATATTTAAAAATACAGAAAATACATAAGTAGCAAATTAACATCAAGTAAAATTTTTGAAAAAATAAAAAGTATAAAAATAATTTAAAAATAATTATTATAATATTTTAAAACTTGTTATATGATTAAATAATTTTAATAAATATTAAGAATAGTAAAATATAAAAAATTTTAATCATTCAAAAAAATGCTAAATTATTTGAAAACATAATAAATAAAATATTGTAAAATTTTAAAAAATAAAAACAACATTATAGCTTTTTAAGAAAATAAAACATTAGCATAATTTTTAAAATATTTAAAAGTACAAATCATAAATGAAAATTGTTGTGTGGTGAAAACAAGAGAAGATCTTTGGTGAGCTCCCACGGTGGTTTCAGACATCTTCGGTGGTGGCAGCTACAAGGACTCCAATGCCTAAGTCATTACAAGTGCAAGAATGAGTGAGAATGAGAGAACGTATGTACCTTATGAGTGTGGAGCCCTTTATATAGAATGTTTTGGAGGAAAATTCTGTTAAGGTTGGGTGCTATGTGGCATCATGCGTTTGAGTGCCTCATTACACGTTTTTCTTACCAATAGGCGCTTTCCACGCCATACCGAGGTAGGTATAAAATTAGATCGAGATAGCAAAGGAGTATCATTTGGGGTATACGAGGTTGTGCTAGCCGGGATAGGTAGTAAGTGAGCCGACTTAAGGCTGAGTATCCGAGTAACCTTTAGAATAGTTGCCCCCAAGCCGGTGATGCTTGGAAAAAGCATTGTCGGCTTACGAGTCTAGATCGGTTCCAGAACAGTTACCCCCAAGTCGGTGATGTTTAGAAGAAGCATCGCCAACTTGAAAGTTTGGAATGATCTCCGGGATGATGTTGCCCCCAAGTTGGTAAGGTTTTTGATAAAAACATTGCAGGCTTAAGGTTATTTGGATTCGATCGAGGCGCATTAAATGCACATTGATTCAAAATCTCTTAAAATCCACAGCCTTTTGAGTTCCAAGAGATTTTAGCAGTTACGTGAATTCTTGAATTGGTTTTCAAATTTTTATGGATTTGGGTCCACTAGTGATATGGGCCCATGTATTATATACCGTTGTTTTAACCATTTACTCCGCTCACTTTCACTTTTATTGTTGTCTTCTTCCTTTTGCGAGAGCTTCTCTATGCCTTCTGCAACTTCCCTTCTGGGGAAAGCTTTGGCGCCTCCTGTCGCCTCTGTTTACTTTTTCAGCACCTGTTTCTTTTTTCATGAAATCATGATTGTGACACCCATTCACATTGAACATAACCCATACTTATTTATTTATTTAAAAATACGAGTAAATTTTTCTATGCTTTTAATAATAGAAAATTTATAAATTTATCAGAATTTGAAAACAATAGTAAAAAACTAAAATCTGTATGTATTCATCATAGAACTGTACATCATGATTTCATGATCAGAAAAATTATTGAAATACAAGGAGATTAAAATATACATCAAAATAGTTACTACTTATTTCTAGTACATCAAAATGATCTTAGTCAGAGCAGTGTCCGTCTACCCTATCCCATAAAATAATAAACTATCAGACTAGCCCTATAGGTCTTCATCAACAGTCGAGTCTTCATTAACCGCAATCAATCATGCATAAAAGAAAAAGTAATGGAGTGAGGTGATTTGTTCTAATATCACTTTTACATGTATGGTAGGAATTCTACCACACAATACAAATAAAACACAGTTGACAATAAAAGGGGAACCTAAAGTTTATTCTATGTTATACAATCATTAAGTCAGTATGGATCCATACTCTTCGTTAGTGGGAAATAGTTCTCAACAGAACTTGGGAAGTGATTGGCAGTACATATACCTCTCTCAACACCATCACATGGTACAGTCCTCGTCATCATTGAGGAACAAAATAACAATTTAGGATATCCATTTATAGAGGTATACTCTCAAACCAATTTTGGAATGCTGAGCAGTTGTCGGGGTTATCGAGTTTGGTCAGGCGAATATCTCGGCTCAAGGGCATTACCCTGGCCATTGGGACTTTCACCACTCGATGCCTACCCCCAAGACCTCCACAAGTGGGTCCCTGCCTTTCATTCCTCAGCGTACCAAACTGTGGCTTCCCTAGCAGGGTGCCATGCCACTGCATGTTGAAATGCCCAACCACTTTCAAGATGAGTGATTGTCCCCACAAACCAACACAAAACTTTTCAGTGTGTTTTGTGCTCACTCACACGTTTCCCAAGAAACTTTCTAGTAGGTCACCCATCCCTAAATTGCTCCAAGTCAAGCACGCTTAACTATGAAGTTCTTAAGTGATGGGCTATCGAAAAGTAGATGCATCTTGTTGGTATAGGTAGCACTTATTAATTTCTTTAAGCAATCCTCAACTCTACAGTCCCATACCCGCACAGCCTTTGGATCCCTCTCGTTCGGGTGTGTATTCGATTCATTCATGTACCCCTCCCGCTGGAAGCCTGCTAGGAGCCGCTCATTGTTCGTGCCTCATCTCTTTTGCACCGACGATCACTCCCCGCCCTCGTCAGCGCCTGGGATGTTACATGCCCACCAGCTTCCGCTTGGTTCGTCCTCGAACCACACCGTACTAGGAGAGAGGCCCTGCTCTGATACCACTTTGTAACGCCCGGCCGCTTTCAGGATGAGTGACTGTCCCCATAAACCAACACAAGACTTTTCAGCATGCTTTGTCCTCACTCACACGCTTCCCGGGAAACTTCCCAGTAGGTCACCCATCCCTAAATTGCTCCAAGTCAAGCACGCTTAACTATGGAGTTCTTAAATGATGGGCTACCGAAAAGTAGATGCATCTTGTTGGTATAGGTAGCACTTATTAATTCCTTTAAACTATCCTCAACTGTACAGTCCCATACCCGCACAGCCTCTGGATCCCTCTTGTTCGGGTGTGTATTCGATTCATTCATGTACCCCTCCCGCTGGAAGCCTACCAAGAGCCGCTCATTATTCGTGCCTCATTTCTTTTGCACCGGCGATCACTCCCCACCCTCGTCAATGCTCGGGATGTTACACATGTCACTTGCTTTACATTACTCACTAAACTATCAATTCCTAACTTCTCAAGCAGATGTTTCCCTGGTCTCATTTAATTTGAGCACCAATACAATCAACATTCCTATCTTATTTTGCAAAAATTGCACAATATCAGAATTTCAACAGAATAACGACATAGCAATTATAATATAATTACTAAAATTTTGGAAGAATAACAACTAAATAAATACATTTTAATTTTCTAAAATTGAGCATAGTAACAGCTTAGCAAGTGTATTTTAATTTTCTAAAATTGAACAAAATAATAGCTTAGCAGGTATAATTTAATAATTTAAATTTAAGCAGAGTAACAATTTAGTAATTATGATTTAATAATCTAAATTTGGGCAGAGTAACAACTTTGCAAAAATTAAAGTTTAACATTAAACAATAATAACAATAATAAAACTTAAGCCTAAACGGGTTTAGGGGAAAACCCTTCCTACCAACATGCAAAGTGATAGTGATTTAAAACCAACCCTACTCCCCCCATTACCTCTAAGGTGGTTGGTAAAGAGGATGGAATTGTTGGTGCAAAGCTTCTAGGAGGAGAAATTCTACTAGTTGAAAACTAGCAAAATTTTAACATAAAAACTAAATAAGAAAATTTTCTAAAGAGAGAAGATTTTAGAGAGAGAGGCTCTCTAGCTTATGGAGGAGAAGAATGGTGAGAAATCAAAATTTTGGATGCCTATTTATAGAGAAAGGAAAGGGGTGAGGTGTCCACTTTAATGACATAAGTCATTTATGTCATAAATCTCATTTTTGATTTATTTTTAATTAATTTAGGGAAAAATATCAAAAATAGAGTGATGAATCAGCTATTCCTAGGTTGGGGACGTATTCCCTTAGCTGTCCAGCTTCTAGATGCTAATTTTATCTGTCGATAAATTAACCGGTACCGATAAAATTGCCTAAATTTGAAAACATTGACTATTAATATCAAGAAAATGCAATTAAATGTAAAACTGTACAAATAAATTTTATTCCATCAAAAATAAATTTCTAATAATTAATTTTAATTTTTTTAATTTATTTAAAATTTTATCTATTTATTTTGTATTTTTAAGCTAAAAATTCATAATAAATCCATTTTAATTCAATAAATACCAAAATTTTTATGAAAATTCTAAAATTAAATATTTCACCTATAAATAAATTTAAATGATAATTTTAACCTTTTTTGGATGTCAAACCGATACTAGTTGGCTTATTGGACACCTAGGGGCATTTTGGTCATTTTACACAAGAATTCCAAGAAAATTTCCAAAATTATATTTTAATATATATGACATGATTTCAAGCTCAAATTTACATTCTAATGTCAATTGAATCTTTTTCTCATGTCAGCCCTTATTGTTGAGAAGTAGGGACAAAATCGTCATTTCACAAAAATTGTCTTAATAATTTTTCAAAATTTTATAAAATTATTTTTAATTATTCTAGGCACATAAATGACTTAAAAATAAATTTTAGATACTTCTAAATATTTATATCTATTTTCTCAATTATTTAGTCCTTCTAGGGGCAAAATAGTCATTTTACCCTTTTTTAGACTCTGTTTCCTAAAAATTGTTAAAAATCTAAACTAACTACTCAGTAATATGAGCGTAACCATAGGGATCAAACTTTTGAGATTCCCATCTGGTTCTTCAAAAATAAATGTAGAATAATTAGAAAAAATTTGATATGCAAAAACAAGGCTGTTACACTTCGTTTGTTGTACAGGATGCAGGGGAAAATGTAACGGAACCTCGGTTTCCCTTGTATTGGTTGTATAGCTATTACTGTTTGGATTCCAACCGATTTACAATTCTAGAGAGTGACTTAACCCCAGATGAGTTGAAAGCCCAAAATCATTTTTCTGAATTAATAAAGAATTTTTATGACCGAATTCCATGCCAATGGCTAATTGGCACTACCCCTTCAAAATATTGACAAAATTTTGGTGTGTTTGCATGTGAATTTTATCAGTTCGCTTTTGTTGTTGTCTTTTGTTTTATGCATTACCTAGTGTGCTAACAGAGTTCATAAATTTTTCTGTAGAAAATATGGTGAAGTCCAAAATGGCCAACTTTGCATTGGCCCTTCAACAGGAAAGGGCCGTGAAGCTTAAGGAGCTAAGAAAGGCCAAGGGGAAACATAATGTTGCTGCTATTGACAAGAGCAAGGCCTTGGTCCTCCGGCTTGCCCGCTAGCAAAGGAATTGTAATTCAAGAGGTTGAAGCTAGGCCTGTGCCTGTTTTCGCCGAGGTGACTCCTCTGAGATTACTACAGAGGCCATGGTTTTGATGTTGTACTAGCTGAGATATCTCGAACTGCCCTAGCCGTCAAGAAAAGAGCTAGAAGTGATGAAGTACAAAGGGAGCCACTTTCCAAGAAGCAGCTATGTGCCCTTGCCCCTTCCACTACTTCTCCTGGTGAATGGGTTGATAGGCAGATCTTGGTCAGCCACTCTTCTTCTTTAAGGAGGGCATACTTGGAAAAATAAAGGACATGCAAGAAGGGATGGAGGGATTGGCCTCTCTCTTTAGCCACATGTTTCGCGGGCATTCTTAATACGTGTTAATGAGGGAGGCTTATGGCGACAAGAATACCCTAGACATCCTGGCCAAGAAAGATGTCATTATTATTAGGCTAAAATAGGCCGAGGATGGGGTGTGCAAGGCCAAAGAAGAATCCAACCATTAGATCACCGAGCTGGAGGAGAACGTACACAGTTTAAAGGAACAACTAAAGGAGGAATGATCTAAGAAAAGGCAGTTGGAGAGAGCCGAAACAAACCTTTAAGTGAAGTTGTCCGCCCCCAATGCCAAGCATGTTCAACTGGAGTTGAATCTTTCTTCCCAGCTTAAGGTTTCTAAAAGTAAAGTTCGAGATCTTGAAGTTAAGGTACAAGAGTTAGAAGCTGACGTGGCAACTTCTCAAGAGGAATCTCAACAAATGTGCCGCCATTGGATAGAATCCATCCAACTTTCCTTTAAGAACACAATGGAACAAGTGCACTACCTCCTCTAGCGAAACATGGACATTGAATACATCTAACTCGATTGTAAAGTCATCGACGGTGTTTGGCACACAAACATTAATGATGAGATGGTTTCGACAGATCTTGCCATTCCTGTTGTTGGATGCAGCCAACTTGGAGCAATCAGGGGCGGGGGTCGATTCCAGGTCAAACATTGACAGGCAAGATACCAAAGGGCAACTTGTAGATAATTTTATATCGACCCTACAGGTGACGCTGACGATCCCTCCCTCGAACAAGGTTGTGTTTTTAAGCGATGATCTTGACGTTGGGATCGTTGGTGCCTCTCACCTTGAAGCTACCAATCAAGATGCTGCCAATGCCAGATAATGAAGGGTCGGGATGCTGGTTTAACTTGTATTTTGTTTTGAACAATTTTTATTTCAATATATTTTGACAGTTTAAGTACTTCAAAATTTAGACATGTAGTACATAATGTGTATTCCTGTATATCTTTGTTTAGTTTATCTCTTTTCATCTTGTTTCTTTATGCAACTTGTAAACACTAAATAGTTTATCGTGCTTTTCCCTCATTTTATAGTATCTTCCGTTTTTAACCTTTTCACCATTTTTATTCGTATTTTAATTTTCTTCTCTTTTCATCTTCTTGATTTTGTTTTTAGATTTACACACTTCTTGATTTCATCTTCTTTGCTATCTTGATGAACTTTTGCTTGTTCATCTTAAACCTTGACTGAAGCAAATCCACATACGCGAGGTGATAATTTTTCCACCTTGATTGGAGCGAATCCACGTACGCAAGGTGGTAACTTTCCTACCTCTACTAGAGCAAATCCACATACACGAGGTGGAGGTCTTTTGCTACCCCAGCTGGAGCGAATCCACGTACATGGGGTAGTAATTTTTCCACCCTGGCTAAAGTGAATCCACGTGCATGGGGTGCTTATCTTTCTACCTCGGTTGGAGCAAATCCACACGCACGAAGTGGAGGTTTTTTTCTACCCCAACTGCAGCAAATCCACGTATATAGGGTAGTAACTTTTTCACCCTAGCTGGAGTGAATCCACGTACATGGGGTAGTTATCTTCCTACCTCGGCTGGAGTAAATCCACGTACACGGGGTGGGGGCCTTTCTTTCTTTCTTATGCTTTCTTCTTTGCCTTAATCTATTTCGTCCTATGCTTTGCCTTAATTTGTTCACGTGGGTCAAAAAATAGTACAAGAGTTATAAATTGTAGTACGCAACTCAGCCCAATTGCACTATGAACAAAAACTACCTTATAACAAATCAAAGAATCATTTAGACTTCATTACCTCGGGTAATGTCTCCATGTATACGCCCCTGTGCCAGTCTTCGAGGTAACCCAATAAGGGCCTTCCCATTTTTCAACAAGCTTCCTTTGCCTGGCATTCTTCCTTCCAATGCCAGCACACCTTAGTACCAAATCTTCAGGCTCAAAGGTACGAGGAACAACCTTCTTGTTGTATCTTGCTGTAACCTGTCTCTTCAGGGCAGCTTCTTTTATGGTTGCAATCTCTCTTCTTTCTTCGTCAACATCTAACTTGATTCGGAGGAGTCCGTCGTTATCTTCTAATCTCAAGTTGGCCACTCTTCATGTCGACTTTCTAATTTCTGCTGGGATTATTTCCTCCATGCCATAGGTAAGGTAGAAAAGAGACTCTCTAGTGGAAGAGTAGGGGATTGTGTGGTATGCTCAGAAGACGTGTGGTAGTTGCTCAACCCACCACCCCTTTGCTTTGTCCAAACGTCGTCTGAGTCCTCGAAGAATGACTCGATTTGCCACCTCTGCTTGCCCATTTATTTGGGGGTGTTCAACTGAGGTAAAGTGTTGCTTTATCTTCAACCCGACCAAGAATTCTTGAAAACTTATCTGTAAATTATATGCCGTTGTCTAACACCATGACATCTGGTATCCCGAACCTGTAAATTATCTGTTGGAATACAAAGTTTTCCACATTCCTAGCCATGATAGTGGTTAGTGCTTCTACTTCAATCCACTTCATGAATTAATCGATTGCTACCACTACATACTTCACTTGACCGGGCGCCTTCGAAAAAAGGCCAAGTATGTTGATCCCCCCTCCCCCAAATAAAAGGCCAGGGAAAAGTGAGCATGCTCAATTCTTCAGGAGGGGGAGATGAATGTCAGAGCATTTCTGGCATCTATCACATTTTTTGGTAAACTCCATAGCATCGTTTTCTAACGTCGGCCAATAGTATCCTGCTTTGAGTATTTTCTTAGCTAGGGCTTTACCTCCTAGGTGTTGACCACAACATCCTTCATGTATCCTGCCATTACATATTCAGATTTTAACTTTTTCAAGTATCTGAGTAAAGGTTGAGAAAAGCCGCGTCGATAAAGCTTGTCATTGACAATACAGAAATGCGTAGCTAACCTTTCCAGCTTCCTTGCTTCTTTCTTATCTTTCAGGGTGACATTTTCCTTAAAATAATCAATAATAGGTGTCATCCAGTTTTGCCCCAACTTTATGTGGATTGTTTGTTGGATGACCTACCTATTATTGCTAGAAGACTTTGTACTTGCCAACTTGGACACGATACCGGCTCTGACATTCTTCTCACAAGGAATGTAGACAAAATATATATTGTCAAAACTCGGGAGAAGAGTCTTGACTTTTGCCAAATATTTCTACAATATTGGCTCTTTAACTTGGTACGCCCCATTGATCTGTGAAATCATCAATTGTGAATTGCTACACACACAAAGCGAGGTGACACCAATGTCAGATGCCATGATCAACCCAGCTATACATGCTTCACACTCTGCCTGATTATTAGAGGTAGGGAATGTAAAAGTCAAGGACTGCTCCAACACAACTCCATCTGCTAATTCTAACAGTATGTCGGCTCTGCTACCTTTTTTGTTAGATGACCCATCAACGAAAAGAGTCCAAGTCAAGGCTTTAGAAAAGGAATCTGCAGGAATCAATTTCATAATAAAGTCAGCCAATGCTTAGGCTTTGAGTGCCTGTCTTGGTTCATACTGAATCCCGTACTTAGATAATTCAATAGCCCAAGCCGTCATGCTTCCAACTAATTCTGGTTTGTGCAAAATATGTCGGATCGGCTGATCTGTCCTCACCACAATCTGATGCGACTGGAAATACGGTCTGAGCCATCTTGCTGCTATAATAAGCGCAAATACAACCTTCTCCATCTTTGGATATCTCAACTCAACACCTTGGAGGGCTTTACTTATAAAATAGATCAACTTTTGCCTCTCAAATGTCTCCCTTATTAATGCGACACTCACAGCTTTGTTGGCCATAGCAAAATATAAGTGCAATACGTCACCCGGCTCGAGTTTACTGAGTAAGGGGGGAGACGACAAAGTTTCTTTCAACTTTCTAAATGCGGCTTCACAATCCTCAGTCCATTTGAAAGGTTTGCCCTTCCTTAAAAGCCGAAAAAGGGAAGGGCATTATGTGCCGATCTAGTAATGAATCTCGTCAATGCAACTAGGCGCCCTGTTAACTTCTGAACCTCCTTTATGTTCTGAGGACTTTTCATTTCCAGTATAGCCTGGCATTTCTTCGGGTTTTACTCGATGTCCCTTTCAGATAACATATACCCCAAAAATTTTCTCGCCGAAACTCCAAATGTACATTTATTAGGGTTTAACCTCATGTTGTACTTTGCTAGGTGAGTAAAAGTTTCCTCTAAACCTTGAAGGTGCGCCTTGAGAGTGGCACTCTTCACAATCATATCGTCCATGTATACTTCTATGTTTTTCCCTATCTGCTCCTCAAACACCTTATTCATCATCCTGTGATATGTGGCTCCAATGTTCTTCAGCCCGAAAGACATGATCTTATAACAATAATTAGCTTTCTCAATCATGAAGGCAGTCTTCTCCTAGTCACCCAAGTATAAAGGAATTTGGTTATATCTTGAGTAAGCATCCATGAAGGACAGATAATGAAACCCGAAAGAACCATCTACTAGTCTATCGATGGCAGGGAGGGGATATGAATTTTTTGGGCAATGCTTGTTAAGATCAGTGTAATCAACACACATTTTCCATTTACCATTTTATTTCTTAACAAGTACCACGTTAGCAAGCCAAATGATATATTTCACCTCTTGGATGAACCTAGCTTTCAACAGTTCATCAACCTGCCTATCAATCTCCTGTAGACGCACTAGGCCATCTTCTTTCTCTGCTGACACACCGGCTTTATTTAAGGATCTACCTCTAACCGGTGGCAAAATAAATTAGGATCTATCACGGGCATGTTTGTCGGCTTCCAAGAAAACAAACCGGTGTTGTTCTTCATAAGAGCTGATAGGTCCTTCTTCATCTTCTCGTTCAGGTCAGTGCCAATTTTCACGACCTGTCTGGCTTCCTTCCCAATCTGGATCGGGTTGCATTCCCCTTCTGGCTCTAGATAGGGTATCCAAGAATCTCCCTTTATCTCATCCCGAAAATCTAATTCTATTAGCAGCACTTCACCTTCCTGAGATTAGGTTTGTACTCCATCTAGGGTTTAGGGCTAACATTCAGAGACTCCTTATAACATTCTTTTGCCTTTTTCAGGCCTCCTCACAAAGTGAATACCTCTATGTTATCGCCCACAAACTTCATTGCTAGATGTGAGACTAAGATAATGGCTCCCAGAGCGTTTAGCATTGGTCTCCCCCAAATGGCATTGTAGGAGGATTTGGCATCTACTACGATAAATCAGATAGGTACAGTCTTTGTAGAACGTGGCTTCCCAAAGGTCACATGTAACTTTATGTATCCCACCGGCGTAATGTAGTGCCTTGAGAATCTACTCAAATCTTCATTATATGGCATCAACACAGATTCTGGAATTTTCAACTTCCTAAAAAGCTCAAAGAACATAACATCAGCGAAGCTTCCAATATCCACCAGGAGCCTATGCACCTCTTTATTTGCCATGAGAGCGTTTACCACAAAGGGTCATCATGGTTCAGCACAACGTCAGCATAGTCGGAATCATCAAAGATTAATGGTGGTGTCCTCTTCTTAACGGGATTATCACCAACACTAGGGGTGGCAATGCGGGTCAACTAGCCTCGCCCCGCCCTCAACTCGCCAAAAGCGGGGCGGGTTGACCCGCCGACGAGAAGTAGGTTGGAGTTATTAACCCTCCCCGCTTAGTGGTGGGTTGACGGGTTGGCGAGTTGGCCCACAAAGAAAGAACAAGTGGGTTGACGGGTCAATAAAAAAGCTGGTTGGCAGGTCGACCCGCTAAAATGGGTTTAAAAGGGTGGGTTGGCGAGTTGACCCGCTCCATCCATTTTCAACCCACCCAATTTTTTTTAAAAAAAACTTAATTGAATTTGAATATTTTTTGTTATCATCTAAATGAATATTTGAATTGAATTAAATAAATTTTATTTTAATGCACATTATATCAATTTGATTCTTTGACATATAATTTTATTATTATTTTAATACACATTAAATATATGAAAGAGGAATTATATTTTTTCATTCAAAAGTTATAACTTATAAGAATAATTTACTTGAAAATAAATAATACTTATCATGACACTTGAAAATAAATAACACTTCTCATTCAAAAGTGAAAAATGTGAGGGATTATATTTTTAAAAATTATTTATATGGTAATCATCCTTCAAATTTAATAACTAATTATTTATTTTTATCAAAATTAACTCTAACACTGGATATGCGGCTTGTGGAGTGACCAGAGTGAGTTGTGCCTATTTGATCCGCTAATAGTATTTACTTACTTTTTTAGTTTTTTTTATTAATGTCTAAAAAAATAGAGGAAAAATAAATAAAAAAAAAGAATGTGGGTTGCGGGTTGACCTGCCTAACCCGTGGGTTGGCCTGCCGGGTTGGCGGGTTGGGCGAGGCGGGTTGGCGGGTTTTACTAGCTGGCTCACCCAGCCAAAAGTGGCAGGTCAGGCGGGTCAACCCGGCGGGTCGAACCCGTTTTGCCACCCCTAACCAACACGTATCCTAGAAGAGGTAGTCAATACTTCTCTAGCGTGTCTTTTTCTTGCATTATTCGACGAGCCTCCTCTAGAAAGTCCACTCGCTATGACATATATGATCTCATGATTTCTGGTGGGAGAGGGAATGAAGGATCTTGTGGGTCGCTTGGACGACAATCGTGGTGACTGCCGTCATATAACCTAAACCTTGGTGTCATCTCATGCTGGCCGAGACTATGTCGGCGTGGTGATCTCTCCCTCCTAGGTGGAGAATGCCTCCTTCTTGGACTCCTAGTTCTGTCCCTTTTCAGAGATAAATGTCAGAATTTGCAGCAATTACCTCCGTTCTGTTTTACGAAGCAGGTAAGTCTTCCCCGCTTAATCAACAACTCAATGGCATCTTTTAGTTGGTAGCATTCGTTAGTGTCATGTCCCGGCGCCCTATGATATCAACAATACTTGGACTGATCTCCACCTTATCTATTTCTTATTTGCCTTGGAGGTTTTATCCCCTCTTCAACAAACTCCACATTCAATACCTCATTCAAAATTCTTCCCCTAGAGGTGTTCAATGGCATATACTCCTCGAATCTCAGTCCTCCTTTGTACAAATCCCAGTCCTCATGATGCAGTGGTTTGTCGACCTTTAATTGCATATTCTTCTTCTGTGTTACATTCTCGACTGTCTTCGCTTTCCTGGCCTCGAACACGTTCTCATAATTTATGTATTTTTTCGCCTTTTTCAAAAACTCCTTCATTAAAGTCGGTGGTCTTTTAGCAATTGTCATAAAGAAAGGTGAACCTTCCTTTACCCCATCCTTAGCCAGCATCAACACCACTCCGGGATACAGGTTCTCAGCCGCTCTTGCCTCCTGATTAAACCTGCTAATATAATCTCTCAGTAGCTCATCCTAGCCTGGGTGGGTCCTCCTTCAGACTGCCTCAGTTTTGGCTCTAGCCTTGCTAGTTGCAAAGGCAGTCTTAAACTTCTCTCTCAACATCATCCACGACTCAATGGACACTATGCCAAAAATTGTCATAGAAAGCGTTTATTTTGCCTTTAGAAAGCGCTTTAGAAGTGCTTTCTATGTTCCCACTGTCTATTATGGAGAGTGTTTTTTTTTAAAGCGTTTTTTATAGGCGAAACTATAGAGAGCACTTTTTCAAAAAAGTGCTCTCTATACACTAGACTATAGAGAGCACTTTTTCAAAAAAACACTCTCTATACGCTAGACTATAAAGAGCGCTTCTTCAAAAAAGCGCTTTCTATATTTGAAGAAAGTGCTCTTTTTTATTTACACTAGGTAACACTTACTAAGCATTAAAATATAATATTGCAAGAGTTAAAGTTTAAAAAGACCAAAGTTACAACAATTATGAAAGTCTATGCCACTATGATAATATCCATCTTTAATTTCTAAGAGTTTCAAACTGATATTCATATAAGTCTAAGCCATACAACGAACCTAAAAATAATAATTCCAATTATGTGTAATCTAGTGGGAAAGGGGGTTAAAAGTAATCATATAAAAAATAACAAAGAATCAACCTACAAACACCATTCAATGATGCCAATTATGCCTGCATTCAGGTTTCAAAAAAACTCCTAAAATTAAAGATACATAATCAATAATTTATTCTTACTCCCTGTTTTGAAAGTCCCAATTGAGTGAGCACATCTTTGACCTCTTTTATATGAAAGTATTGCAATTTTTCCTGCAAGAAAAGTCACTAGATTAGTAAACTAGAACAGCAAAACGATGGTTAATATTTCATAGCATAAACTAGAGACAAAAATAAATAAAACCTTTCCTACACGACTAGACCCCTAGATAACAATGATCATGATAATAAATCTAACTAAACAAAAACTACAAGTCCAATCCATGAATAAAGCACAAACTATGCTTGCCAGAGAAATTTCTAACATCTATCCTTGTAAATCAAATTTTCAAAATTAAAAACAAAAAGTTTCTTGGCTCTTCTTAGTCTCCATTCCAAACCTTATATTGTCAATTACCAGGAAAATCAAAAACCAAGCTAACACAATTTACAAAAAACAAAAAAACAAAAACAAAAGGTAAGGAAAGGAAAGGTAAACAAAGAATCCACTAAGTTAGGCACCACTCAAACAAAACAAATATTAAAAAAACTTGAATACACCTTGCAACTACCTACCAAATCGATTTCGCACAGAATCTTCTACAAAAATAAAGAGCAATTAACTAGCAAAGCCCGAAAGCTAGTCATGCTACTCCTAGCAATGATCAATCATCAATCCACTAATTAAGTTTCAATTATACTTATATGTCTAGAACAAAACTGTCTAGGCCACCAAGTATCAAGTTAAGACTTAAGAGGTCTAAAACAGTCAAAAAAGAAAGATGTTGTACCTCAGAATCAGAGACAATATCATCATTTTTGCTTTCAGAATGTTGTTGGGATGGTGATATATTAGCCTCCTTTAGTTGTGTTTTTTTTCTTTTTCCCTCTTAGCTTCTAACAAGGCCTTCTCCAGCAACACCTTTGGTTCTTGAGATATTGAGCTCATCGATGACTTTTAATAGAGATGGCCAAACAAGTGGTACTTGAGAGCAACTATGAATGGTATTCTCTTGCAATAAATCGTTTATCATAAATTTATAACCAAAGATATGCTTTTGTTGATTAGGAAATCAAGGAAATTTTAAGAATTGCACAAACAGCAATTACAAACCACACATGAGACCAAATAATAATAAATAATTTCCAAAAGACATGCAACAGATCATATGTACAATGGATTAAAAAATAGGTCAAATTTGCTTCTAAAAAAGATAAACAAACATACTCAGAATTGGATTCTAAAAATTTGCAAGAATAGAAACATATCACATACCATGTACCACTGCTAACCCAATGTCATTAGGTATCACAAAATTCAACTTTTTATAGCACTGATTGATTTCTTTATCAGAGTGCTTTAGATGATAAATGTAAAAACCTAAGCAGATCAAAATAGATAAAAAAAAATGAGTAGAAAAAAATTAATATAAAATTAATGAGGCAGAAACAATAAATAGTATAGCAAAATCTAAAAGAAGGCAAGGACTTCAAATGGCATAGAAATCAGATTGGTACATAGATTGAAGTAAAAGACAATCAAATAAATTGTATGTGAAGAAACTCACGAGTTGAGATGGTGCAAGTATGGCTACATTGTGTATTTTCACAACAAAAGCAATTTCAAAATGTACAAGGTATTTATGAGTCATAACTTGAAATACAACCACAAGCAAGTAATATGAAGTATTAAGTTTCTAAATGTGAATTTGACATGGGAATTGGGAAGTATAAGATATATACATCATTATATAACTTTGAAGCTGTCACTAGTTGGAGGAAACTTGTCAGCTTGAAAACCATCATTCCAGTGAAAAAATCATAGCAAGAGGACCTACAATAGAGAGCAAAAGAAATTAAAAAAAAAAAAAAACCCAAAACAGTGATAAGAAAGTGAAGAAACAAAGAAGAAAAGGAAACCAAATCGCCACCGTAGGCTACCGCTAAGGCGATTTCCAGCCGTTGTGCGCGACAATGTTTCTCCCCTCTCCTTTTTTTCTTTCTTTGTCCCTTCTCCTTCTTCTTCCTCTAGTCTTCTTTTTCTCCAACTATGCTTGGCCACTACTCTCCATCGGCACGTGTGTCAATACCACCACCACCTTGCTTTTTCCTCTCTCCTTGCTCTTCATCATGCCGCCGTGATGAGCCACTACGAAGGTGGCGCCCTTGCAAGCTTCTTGTTCCTCCTCACATCTCATTCTCCTGCTCATTCTCTTTTATGGTGGTGGAAGCCGCCATTACACCCAGGTTCATGAGAGAAAGAGAAACTAAAATTTTTGAGAAACCTTTTGCCTGCGTAAATGGCTTGCGGCGCTTCAGTTTCAAACTTAGGGCAAATTTGATGCCCTATATCCAACGGTTGAAATGCTTTAGGAATTCTTGACCGTAAAATGCTTATTTATATAGAGAGCGCTTATTTAAACAAGTGCTCTTTGATAAGTCCGTGTCTTAATAAAAAGCGCTTATTTGAATAAGCGCTCTCTAATATTGAATAATAAAGAGCACTTATTTAAATAAGTGCTTTCTTTTATCTCCGTGTTTTTTAAGAAAGCATTTTTTCTTAAAAATGCTCTCTAACCTCCGCTGTTTATTTATAACTTTGGCGTAATGGGATCTCAACTCCGAAGACTGAAGCCATTTCAGTGCCATTGCCTTCAGCGAGAGCGAAAACGCTCTGCATGTCAACGAGGCATAAGCTCCTTTATAGGACATTGCTGATTTAAACACCGAAAGGTGATCATTTGGATTTGTGGATCCGTCATACAAATCTAACGAAGGCAACTATTGTAGCTGCTTTGGAACTTGAAAATTTAGAATTCTTGTGGAGAAAGGATGGTTGAACAGAATCATCTCGTCATCTTCGTTCACCTACGCCGCCATGTGCATATCATGCACCTCCAGGGCGAGATGACTCGGTCTCAAAGCGGATACTGCAGACCTCTCAATGTGGTCGTAGCCATTCTCCATAGCTTGCTTACTCTTCTTTACAGCTCGAAGTTGGGCAATAATCTTCTCCTGTTTATTCAAAATTCTTCTCCTAGATGTGCTCAACGACGTATAGTCCTCAAATCTCGGTCCTCCTTTATGCAAACCCCGGTCATCATGACACGGTGGTTTGTCAGCCTTTGATTGCAGATTCTTCTTCTGGGTTACATTCTCAGTTGTCTTCACTATCCTGGCCTCGAGAACATTCTCATAATTTATGTATTTTTCTGCCTTTTTCATAAACTCCTCCATTAAAGTCAGATGTGTTTTAGCAATTGACATAAAGAAAGGCAAACCTTCCCGTAGCCCGTCCTTAGCCAGAATCAACACTACTCCGGGCTACAGGTTTACAGTTGCTCTTGCTTCCTAATTAAACCTGCTAATATAATCTCTCAGCGGCTTATCCGAGCCTAGGCAAGTCCTCCTCCGGACTGCCTCGGTTTTGGCTCTAGCCTTGCTAGTTGCAAAGGTGATCTTAAACTTCTCTCTTAGCGTCATGCACAACTCAATGGATCTCGACTCCGAAGACTGAAACCATTTCAGTGCCATTCTCTTCAGCGAGAGCGGAAACGCTCTGCATATCAACAAGGCAGAAGCTCCTTTATAGGACATTGCTGATTTAAACATCGAGAAGTGATTGTTTGGATCTGTAGATCTGTCCTACAACTCCAACGAAAGCAGCTGTTGTAGCTACTTCGAAACATGTAAATTCAGAATTCTTGTGGAGAAAGGAAGGTTGAACAGAAACATCTCATCATCTTCGTTCACCTTCATCGTCATGTGTGTGTCATGCACCTCCGATGCGGCATGACCCATTCTCAAAGTGGATGCTGCAGACCTCTTGTAGCCATTCTCCATAACTTGCTTATTCTCCCTTTCTACTCGAAGCTATACAATAATCCTCTCTTGTTCGTTCAAAATTCTTCCCTTAGAGGTGTTCAATGGCATATACTCCTCGAATCTCAATCCTCCTTTATACAAATCCCGGTCCTCATGATGCGGTGGTTTGTCAACCTTTAATTGCATATTCTTCTTCTGTGTTACATTCTCGACTGTTTTCGCTTTCTTGGCCTCGAGCACATTCTCATAATTTATGTATTTTTTCACTTTTTTCAAAAACTCCTTCATTAAAGTTGGTGGTCATTTAGCAATTGTCATAAAGAAAGGTGAACCTTCCTTTACCCTGTCCTTAGCCAACATCAACACTACTCTCGACTGCAGGTTGTCGGTCGCTCTTGCCTCTTGATTAAACTTGCTAATATAATCTCTCAGTGACACATCCACGCCTTAGCGGATCCCCCTCAAGTCTGCCTTGGTTTTGGCTCTAGCCTTGCTAGTTGCAAAGGCGGTCTTAAACTTTTCTCTCAGCATCATCCACTAGTTAATGGATCTCTGCTCCAAAGACTGAAACCATTTCAGTGCCATTCCTTTCAGCTAGAAGAGAATCGCTCTACATGTCAACAAAGCAGAAACTCCTTTATAGGACATTGCTGATTCAAACACCAAGAGGTGATCGTTTGGATTTGTAGATCTATCATACAAATCCAACGAAGGCAGCTATTGTAGCTGCTTCGAAACCTAAAAATTCAGAATTCTCGTGGAGAAAGGAAGGTTGAATGGAAGCATCTCGTCATCTTCGTTAACCTCTACTGCCATGTACGCGTCATGCACCTCCACTACGACATGACTCGGTCTCAAAGCGGATGCTGCACACCTTAGTGTGGTCGTAGCTATTCTTCGTAACTTGCTTACTCTCATTTTCTGCTCGAACCTTCACAATAATCCATCCATGTTCATTCAACATTCTTTCCCTAAAGGTGTTCAACGGCGTATACTCCTCGAACCTCGGTCCTCCTTTGTACAAACACTAGTCGTCATGACGCAGTGGTTTTTCAGCCTTTGATTGCAGATTCTTCTTCTATGTTACATTCTCGGCCGTCTTCGCTTTCCTAGCCTTATGCACATTCTCATAATATATGTAATTTTTTGCCTTTTTCATAAACTCCTCCATTAAAGTTGGAGGAGTTTTAGTAATTGACCAAAAGAACGACAAACCTTCCTTTACCCCATCCTTAGCCAGCATCAACACCACTCCTTGCTGTAGGTTATCGGCCCCTCTTGCCTCCTAATTAAACCTGCTAATATAATCTCTCAACTACTCATTCGAGCCTGGGCGGATCCTCCTCAAGTTTGCCTTGATTTTGGCTCTAGCATCGCTAGTTGCAAAGGCAGTCTTGAACATCTATCTCCGTGTCATCCACGAGTTAATGGATCTCTGCTCCAAAGATTGAAACCATTTTAGTGCCATTCCCTTCGGCGAGAGCAGAAAAACTCTGCATGTCAATGAGGCATAAGCTATTTTATAGGACATTACTGATTCAAACACCGAGAAGTGATCGTTTGGATCTATAGATTTGTCGTACAACTCAAAACGAAGGCAGCTGTTGAACTACTTCGAAACCATGAAATTCAGATTTTTTGTGGAGAATGAAGGGTTGAACAGAATGATCTCGCCATGTGGGTGTCATGCATCTCCAACGCGACATGACTTAGTCTCAAAGCGGATGCTACAGACCTATCAGTGTGGTCGTAGCTATTCTTCGTAACTTGTTTACTCTCCTTTTCAAACGAAACTCCATGATGATCTTCTCCTATTTATTCAAAATTCTTCCCCTAAAGATGTTCAATAGTGTATACTCCTCGAATCTTCATCCTCCTTTGTACAAACCTTGGTCCTCATGACGCGGTAGTTTTTCGGCCTTTGATTGTGGATTCTTCTTCTGTGTTACATTCTCGACCGTCTTTGCTTTCCTAGCCTTAAGCATTTTCGGAGGTGTTTTAGCAATTGACATAGAGAAAGGCGAACCTTCCTTTATCCCGTGCTTAGCCAGCATCAACACCACTTTGGCTATAAGTTCTCGGCCGCTCTTGCCTCCTGATTGAACCTGCTAATATAATCTCTCAGCGACTCATCCATGCCTTAGCGGATCCTCCTCAGGTCTGTATTGGTTTTGGCTTTAGCCTTACTAGTTGCAAAGGTGATCTTAAACTTCTCTCTCAGCGTCATCCACAAGTTAATGGATCTCTGCTCCAAAGACTGAAACCATTTTAGTGCGATTCCCTTCAGTGAAAGGGGAATCGCTCTGCATGTCAACGAGGCAAAAGCTCCTTTACAGGACATTGTTGATTCAAACACCGAGAGGTGATCGTTTGGATTTGTAGATCTATCATACAAATCCAACGAAGGTAGCTGTTGTGGCTGCTTCGGAATGTAAAAATTCAGAATTCTCATGGAGAAAGGAAGGTTGAACGGAATCATCTCGTCATATTCCTTAAGCTCTGCCACCATGTGCGCGTCATGCACCTCCGGTGCGACATGATTGGGTCTCAAAGAGGATGTTGCAGACCTCTCAATATGGTCATAGCCATTCTCCATAAATTGCTTACTTCCCTTTTCTGCTTGAAGCTGCGCAATAATCCTCTCCTGTTTATTAAAAACTCTTCCCATTAAGGTGTTCAACGGCAGATACTCCTCGAATCTCGATCCTCCTTTGTACAAACCCTGATCCTCTTGATGCGGGGGTTTGTTGGCCTTTAATTACAGATTCTTCTTCTGTGTTACATTATCGGTCATCTTTGCTTTCCTGGCCTTGAGCACGTTCTCATAATTTATGTATTTTTTCGCCTTTTTCTAAAACTCCTTCATTAAAGTCAGTGGTCTTTTAGCAATCGACATAAAGAAAGGCGAACCTTCCTTTACCTCGTCCTTAGCCAACATCAACACAACTCCTAGGTGCAGGTTCTCGGCCACTCTTGCCTACTAATTAAACTTGTTAATATAATCTCTCAACGACTCATCAATGCCTTGGCAGATCCTCCTCAGGTCTGCCTCGATTTTGGCTCTAGCTTTGCTAGTTGCAAAGGCAGTCTTAAACTTCTCTCAGCGTCATCCATGAGTCAATGGATCTTGGCTCCAAAGACTGAAACCGTTTCAGTGCTATTCACTTCAACGAAAGCGAAAACACTCTGCATGTCAACGAGGCAGAAGCTCCTTTATTGGACATTGTTGATTCAAACACCGAGAGGTGATCATTTGGATCTGTAGATCCATCCTACAACTCCAACAAAGGCAGCTGTTGTAGTTGCTTCAGAACCTGTAAATTTAGAATTGTCGTGTAGAAAGGAAGATTGAACGGAATCATTTCGTCATCTTCGTTAACCTCCACCGCCATGTGCGTGTCATGCACCTCTAACGCGACATGTCTTGGTATTGAAGCAGATGCTGCACACCTCTCAGTGTGGTCGTAGCCAGTTTCCATAACTTGCCTACTCTCCCTTTCTGCTTGAAGCTCCGCAATGATCCTCTCTTGTTTATTCAAAATTCATCCCCTAAAGGTGTTCAACGGTGTACACTCCTTGAATCTTGGTCCTCCTTTGTAGAAACCTTAGTCCTCATGACACAATGGTTTGTCGGTGATTGATTGCAGATTCTTTTCTGTGTTACGTTCTTGGCCGTCTTCTCTTTCCTAGCTTCAAGCACATTCTCAAAATTTTTGTATTTTTTTTCCTTTTCCAAAAACTCCTCCATTAAAGTCAGAGCTGTTTTAGCAATTAACATAAAGAAAGGCGAACCTTCCTTTACCCCGTCTTTAACCAGCATCAACACCAATCTGGGCTGCAGGTTCTCGGCCGCTCTTGCCTCCTGATTAAACCTGCTAATATAATCTCCTAGCAGCTCATCCACGCCTTGGTGGATCCTCCTTAGGTTTGCCTCGGTTTTGGCTCTAGCCTTGCTAATTGCAAAGGCAGTCTTAAACTTCTCTCCTAGTGTCATCCACAAGTCAATGGATCTTGGCTCCAAAGACTGAAACCATTTCAGTGCCATTCGCTTCAGCGAGAGCGAAAACGCTCTGCATGTCAACAAGCAAAAGCTCCTTTATAGGACATTGTTGATTAAAACACTGAGAGGTGATCGTTTGGATCTTTAGATCCATCCTACAACTCCAACAAAGGCAGCTGTTGTAGCTGCTTCAAAACCTGTAAATTCATAATTCTCGTGGAGAAAGGAAGGTTGAACAGAATCATCTCATCATCTTCATTAACCTCTGCCGCCATGTGCGCATCATGCACCTCTAACGCGACATGACTCAATCTTAAAGCGGATACTGCACACCTTTTAATGTGGTTGTAACCATTCTCCATAACTTGCCTACTCTCCCTTTCTGGTTGAAGCTCCACAATGATCCTCTCCTGTTTATTCAAAATTCTTCCCCTAAAGGTGTTCAACGGCATACACTCCTTGAATCTTGGTCCTCCTTTGTAGAAATCCCAGTCCTCATGACGCGTTGGTTTGTCAGTGATTGATTGCGAATTCTTCTTCTGTGTTACATTTTCGGTTGTCTTCTCTTTCCTGACCTCGAGTACATTCTCAAAATTTATGTATTTTTCTGCCTTTTCCAAAAACTCCTAATTAAAGTTGGAGGTGTTTTAGCAATTAACATAAAGAAAGGCGAACCTTCCTTTACCCCGTCTTTAGCCAGCATCAACACCACTCCGGGCTGCAAGTTCTCGGCCACTCTTGCCTCCTGATTAAACCTGCTAATATAATCTCCTAGCAGCTCATCCACGCCTTGGTGGATCCTCCTTAGGTTTGCCTCGGTTTTGGCTCTAGCCTTACTAGTTGCAAAGGTAGTCTTAAACTTCTCTCTTAGCGTCATCCACTAGTCGATGGATCTCGGCTCTAAAGACTGAAACCATTTCAGTGCCATTCGCTTCAGCAAGAGCGAAAATGCTCTGCATGTCAACAAGGCAAAAGCTCCTTTATAGGACATCGTTGATTCAAACATCGAGAGGTGATCGTTTGGATCTGTAGATCCGTTTTACAACTCCAACGAAGGTAGCTGTTGTAGCTACTTCAAAACCTGTAAATTCAAAATTCTTGCGGAGTAAGGAAGGTTGAACGGAATCATCTTAGTATCTTCGTTAACCTCCGCCACTATGTGCGCGTCATGCACCTCTAATGTGACATGACTTGGTCTCAAAGCGGATGCTGCACACCTCTCAGTGTGGTCGTAGCCATTCTCTATAACTTGCTTACTCTCCTTTTCTGCTTAAAGCTCAGCAATGATCAATTCTTGTTTATTCAAAATTCTTCCCTTAAAGGTGGTCAAAGGCGTATAGTCCTCGAATCTTGGTCCTCCTTTGTAGAAACCTCGGTCCTCATGATGCGGTGGTTTATCGGTGATTGATTGCAGATTCTTCTTCTTTGTTACATTCTCAGCCATCTTCTCTTTCCTAGCCTCGAGCACATTCTCATGATTAATGTATTTCTCTGCCTTTTTTAGAAACTCCTCTATTAAAGTCAGAGGTGTTTTAACAATTAACATAAAGAAAGGAAAACCTTCTTTTACCCTATCTGTAGCCAGCATCAACACCACTCTGGGTTGTAGGTTCTCGGCCGCTCTTGCCTCTTGATTAAACTTGCTAATATAATCTCTCAGCGGCTCTTCCACGCCTTGGTGGATCCTCCTTAGGTTTTCCTCGGTTTTGGCTCTAGCCTTACTAGTTGCAAAGGCAGTCTTAAACTTCTCTCCCAACATCATCCACGAATCAATGGATCTTAGCTCCAAAGACTGAAACCATTTCAGTGCCATTCGCTTTAGCAAGAGCGAAAATGCTCTGCACGTCAATGAGGTAGAAGCTCCTTTATGGGACATTGTTGATTCAAACACCAAGAGGTGATCATTTGGATCTGTAGATCCATTCTACAACTCCAACGAAGCCAGCTGTTGTAGCTACTTCAGAACATGTAAATTCTAAATTCTCATGGAGAAAGGAAGGTTGAATGGAATCATCTCATCATCTTCATTCTCCTCTACCGCCATGTGTGCGTAATGCACCTCTAATGCGACATGATCTGGTCTCAAAGCAAATGCTACAGACCTCTCAGTGTGGTTGTAGCTATTCTCCATATCTTGATTAGTTTCCTTTTTTGCTTGAAGCTCCGTAATAATCCTCTCCTGTTCATTCAAAATTCTTCCCCTAGAGGTGTTTAACGGCGTATACCCCTCGAATCTTGGCCCTCCTTTGTACAAACCCCAATCCTCAAGACGCGGTGGTTTGTCAGCCTATGATTGTAGATTCTTCTTCCATATTGCATTCTTGGCCTTCTTCGCTTTCCTGGGCTCAAGCACATTCTCATACTTAATGTATTTTTCCGCCTTTTTCAGAAACTCCTCCATTAAAGTCGAAGGTGTTTTAGCAATTAACATAAAGAAAGGCGAACCCTCTTTTACCTTGTCCTTAGCCAGCATCAAGACCACTCTAAGCTATAGGTTCTTGGCTGCTCTTGCCTCCTGATGAAACCGTCTAATATAATCTCTCAGTGGCTCATCCACGCCTTTGCAGATCCTCCTTAGGTTTGCCTCGGTTTTGGCTCTAGCCTTAATAGTTACAAAGGCAGTCTTAAACTTCTCTCTCAACATCATCCATGAGTCAATGGATCTTGGCCCCAAAGACTGAAACCATTTCAGTGCCATTCCCTTCATCAAGAGCGGATACGCTTTGCATGTCAATGAGGCAAATGCTCCTTTTTAGGACATTGCTGATTTAAACATCGAGAGGTGATTGTTTGGATCTGTAGATCTGTCCTACAACTCCAATGAAAGCAGCTGTTGTAGCTGCTTCAGAACATGTAAATTCAGAATTCTTGTGGAGAAAGGAAGGTTGAACAGAAACATCTCATCATCTTCATTCACCTTCGCCGTCATGCGCGTCATGCACCTCCGGCGAGGCAAGACCCGTTCTCAAAGCGGATGCTGCAAACCTCTCAGTGTGGTCGTAGCCATTCTCCATAACTTGTTTACTCTCCTTTTCTACTCGAAGCTTTGCAATAATCATCTTTTGTTCATTCAAAATTCTTCCCCTAAAGGTGTTCAATGGCATATACTCCTCAAATCTTAATCCTCCTTTGTGCAAACCCCAGTCCTCATGGCACAGTGGTTTGTCGGCCTTTGATTGTAGATTCTTCTTCTGTGTTACATTCTCGGCCGTTTTCCTGGCCTCAAGCATATTCTCATGATTAATGTATTTTTCTGCCTTTTTTAGAAACTCCTCTATTAAAGTCGAAGGTGTTTTAGCGATTAACATAAAGAAAGATGAACCTCCCTTTACCCCGTCCTTAGCCAGCATCAACACCACTTTGAGCTATAGGTTCTTGGCCGCTCTTGCCTCCTGATTAAACATGGTAATATAATCTCCCAGCGGCTCATCCACACCTTGGTGGATCCTCCTCAGATCTGCCTCGATTTTGGCTCTAGCCTTGCTAGTTGCAAAGGTAGTCTTAAACTTCTCTTTTAGCGTCATCCACCAGTCAATGGATCTCGGCTCCAAAGATTGAAACCATTTCAGTGCCATTCCCTTTAGCAAGAGCGAAAACACTCTACATGTGAACGAAGCGGAATCTCCTTTATAGGACATTGCTGATTCAAACACCGAGAGGTGATCGTTTGGATTTGTAGATCCGTCCTACAACTCCAACGAAGGAAGCTGTTGTAGTTGCTTCAGAACTTGTAAATTCAGAATTCTCATGGAAAAAGGAAGGTTGAACTAAATCATCTCATCATCTTCGTTCACCTCAGCTGCCATGTGTGCGTCATACACCCCCAGCGCGACAAATCTGGTGTCAAAGCGGATGCTGCAGACCTCTCAGTGTGGTCATAGCTATTCTACATAACTTTCTTACTCTCCCTTTCTACTCGAAGCTCCGTAATAATCCTCTCATCTTCCTTTAGCATTTCTCTCTATTGTTGCGATAATGCAACAAGGTCAACCACAGTGACTAACGGTGCCAGAGCATTGTTTGCCTCAAGGTTCGCTTCAGGCATGGTGGAAACGGCTTCACCAACCCTAGGTGACAGTGGTGGAAGCTTCGATGGCGAAGGTACCACTACAGACTTGTTGCTTTTCATGCTAGCCATCATGAACAGATCTTCATGTGATAAAGAAAATGGAGAGAATCAGAAGACGATTCCCACAGATGGTGCCAATGTTTTATGGTGAACATGAGAGAAGATCTCCAATGAGCTCACATGGTGGTTTTAGACGTCTCCGGTAGTGGCACCTGTAAGGACTTTGATACTTAAGTCAGTACGAGTGCGAGAATGAATGAGTATGAGAGAGTGTGTGCACCTTATGAGTGTGGAGCCCTTTATGTAGTGTTTTGGAGCGAAATTCTGTTAAGGTTGGGTGCCACGTGTAACACCTGGCCGCTTCTAGGATCGAAGACTGTCCCCACAAACCAACACAAGACTTTTCAGCGTGCTTTGTTCTCACTAACAAACTTCCCAAGAAACTTCCCAAGAGGTCACCCATCCTAAAATTGTTCCAAGTCAAGCACGCTTAACTAGGGAGTTCTTAAGTGATAGGCTACCGAAAAGTAGATGCATCTTGTTGGTATAGGTAGCACTTGCTAATTCTTTTAAGCTATCCTTAACTGTACAATCCCCCACTTGCAGAGCCTCTGGATCCCTCTCATTTTGGTGTGTATTCGATTCATTCATGTACCCCTCCTGCTGGAAGCCTGCCAAGAGCCGCTTCTTGTCTGTGTCTTATCTTTTTGCACCGGTGATCACTCCTCGCCCTCGTCAGCGCTCGAGATGTTACATGCCCACCAGCTTCCGCTTGGTTCATCCTCGAACCACACTGTACCAAGAGAGAGGCCCTGCTCTAATACCACTTTGTAAGACCTGGCCACTTTTCAGGATCAATGACTGTCCCCACAAACAAACACAAGATTTTTCAAAGTGCTTTGTCCTCACTCACATGCTTCCTAGGAAACTTCCCAGTAGGTCACCCGTCCCAAAATTGCTCCAAGTCAAGCACCTTAACTATGGAGTTCTTAAGTGATAGGCTACCGAAAAGTAGATGCATCTTGTTGGTATAGATAGCTTTTATTAATTCCTTTAAGCTATCCTCAACTATACAGTCCCATACCTGTACAGCCTTTGGATCCCTCTCATTCCGGTGTGTATTCAATTCATCCATGTACCCTTCCCACTAAAAGCCTACTAGGAGCCGCTCCTTGTCCGTGCCTCATCTTTTTTGCACCGCTGATCACTCCTCGCCCTCGTCAATGCCCGAGATGTTACATGCCCACCAGCTTCCGCTTGGTTTGTCCTCAAACCACACCATACTGGGAGAGAGGCCCTACTCTGATACCACTTTGTAACACCTGGCTGCTTACAGGATCAAAGACTGTCCCCATAACACCAAGACTTTTCAGCATGCTTTGTCCTCACTCACAACTTCCCAAGAAACTTCCTATGAGGTCACCCATCCCAAAATTGCTCCAAGTCAAGCACGCTTAACTGTGGAGTTCTTAAGTGATAGGCTACCGAAAAGTAGATGCATCTTGTTGGTATATGTAGCACTTACTAATTCCTTTAAGCTATCCTCAACTTTACAATCCTACACTTACACAGCCTCTGAATCCCTCTCATTCTAGTGTGTATTTGATTCATTCATGTACCCCTCCTGCTAGAAGCCTGCCAAGAGCCATTCCTTGTCCATGCCTTATCTCTTTTGCACTGGCAATCATTCCCCGCCCTTGTCAGCGCCCGGGATGTTACACCACGTGGCATCATGCGTTTGAGTGACTCATTACACGCTTTCCACTCTGTATCGAGGTAGGTATAAAATTGAACCGAGATAGCAAGGGATTATCAACCGGGGTATGCAAGGCTGTGCTAGCCAGGATAGGCAGCAAGTGAGTCAACTTAAGGCTAACTGTCCGAATAAGCTCCAGAACAAAAATCATATAAAATTTCAAAAAATAAAATAGCATTATAGTGTTTTAATTCAAAAATTTTAAATTAATGTATAAAAAATATTGCCCTTTAAGGCACTCATTTATGAAATGTGCTATTTGTGATGCTTGCTTTGCACACACACAAAAAATCATCTCCTTTTGGTCCAATACATGACACATATTCATAGATGAAAGACTAAAAACAAACATTAGTTTACTTATAGGGACTAAAAATAGTTTTATAAATTTCTTGTTAAAAAATATTGTAAAATATTAAAATAATATATAATAAATATACAGAAATATTAAAAATGTATGACTAGTAATTAAAATAATGAAATTTAAAAATAAAAAATAATGTTCTATTATTTAAAATTTTTAAGATATTATAATTATTTTAAAATGTGTAAAAACATCATTTTGAAAACTATTGAAAATAGTAAAATATAAACAATTTTAAAAAAATTGAAAACAATAATAAATAAAAATAATTTAAAATTCTAAAGAAATAAAAATTACAATATAACATTTAAAAAAATTAAAAACATTATAATTTTATAAAATTTTGAAAAAATAATAAGTAATAAATCAAAATATCAAAAAAAATTAAAATAAAAATGACTTTATGACATTAATACAAAAATAGTGAAATTATGTATAAAAATTGTAAAAAAATACTGAAAATTATATTAGTCCTAAGTTAAAATAATGTAAAATTTTGAACAAATAAAATTATGACATTTTAAAAAAGAGTAATATAAATATAACAAAAAAACTTATTAAAAATATTTATTTAATTGCATAATTTTTAAAAATATTGAAAATATAAAATATCAACAATTTTAAAGAGTTAAAAGAATAGAAACATTTGAAAAAATTAATAAATAAAAATATTGTAAATTTTTTAAAAAATAAAATTGCATTATAAATTTTGAAAAAAATATAAAAATTGCTTATAAATTTTAAAAAATATATAAAAATAGCATAATTTGAAAAACATTAAAATTATATTTCATAAATCTAAATAGTTTGAAATATTGAAAAATATTGACTTAGTGTATAAGATATATTTAAAAATATTGAAAAAATATAAGCTATAAATTAAAATAATGTAAACCTTTTTAAAAATAATTAAAATACCATTTTAGCATTTCAACTCAAAACCATTGAAAAATATTGAATTGATGTACACAAATATTCAAATGTTGAAAAATATATAAGTCCAAAATTAAAATAAAGTAAATTTCTCAAAAAATAAAATAGCATTATAATTTTTTGAAAATATAAAATAACCATGACAACATTTAAAAAAAATATAAAAACAACATAATTTTAAAAAGCATTAAAAGTATTGAAAAAAAATGTAAGATCAAAATTAAAATAATGTAATTTAAAAAAAAAATAGCTTTATAACATTTTGATTCAAAAAAATTAAAAAATATTAAAATAAATATTGAGAAATATATAAGTCGCAGATTAAAATAATGTAAAATTTTTGAAAAAAATAAAAATAGCATTATAATATTTAAAAAATAGAAATCTAAAAATAATAAAAAATAATATACATCGATTGAAAATAAAATAATATATATAGTTTTATTATACGATTGCATAATTTTAAAAATAAAATAATATATATTGAAAATAAAAACTAATGTTTTGATTAAAACTGAAATAGATTGAATTATGTGCTTTCATTTTTTCTCGAATGTTGGACCTTAAAAGCCGCTGTTTGTCCCTGCCCTCTGCAACATGTCGGAAAACCTCGCCATTGTGTAGCGCCCGATCGGAGACGCAATACTGTGCCGCGACGAGTAAGGTGGCCGCGATGGCCTTTGTCGTCGGAAAACCTGCGATGCAATAGCGTGATAGCGCCGCGACAACCATAATTTGATAACACTGATCTCTCAACGCTCAAACCTTATTAAGATTTAGGGATGGTGGAGCATACCTTTGACAGAGCTACTTTCAAGATATTCGTTGAAGCTTCTTTAATAGCATAATGGCTCTTTCATCCTCCAAAGTCAGTAGCTCCTCATTCATGTACCTGGCAAAGAGATAAATGTCGCTGTTTCATTCATGTCACCCACGTAACAGCAAAGAGTCGTAATCTTAACAATAATGAATTGATTTCATTTCATAATAAGCTAAGCAATGTTGGGACCTTGTTGTTACCTTCATGGGTGGACAATTTTCCTAGTTAGCATAACGATTGGCTGAATGTCCCTCACAATCTTCTCTTCTTTATCGATCCCTCCGTTGGATTATGCATCGAGAATCTGTGACCAAATACAGAGACAAGTTCTTCAAGCCCAATAAGAAATATTATGCTAATAAATTTATTGCATAAATCAAATATATTATTAATAATCTCCAACTAGGATGCATCTACCCATCAAGAAACATCTGGGGGAAGGCTAGTTATATATCTGCTTAAAAAATAATGTATCTGTATCAGTGTCAATCACTCACTCATATTGTCAGAGTCCCATAATGAGAGTCAATGGTTGCCTGGTTGGTGAGTAGCTCGCACTACGGCTAGTGGTGGAAGACGTAAGGTCCATGCTAGTGTTAAACCTACTCAATAATAAAGCACTTGCCGTCAAGTGTGAACTAATGAATGCCAATTTGAAATTCAAAAGGCAAAGATAAAACAAAAACTGTAGAGTATATATGCCTATACATACATTAACTAACTGATTACCTTTCAAGGATAAACTTTCATTCTTTGTACTTCTGAATCTTCTTGTGAGCAGCCTCCTATAATGAAATAAGTAAAATATGTTAAGAACGAAAGTTTCCCAATGGCAACAGCATTTTGATAAGTAGAAAAATAAATCACAAAACATGAGCTTTAAAAACAAGTCCTCACATATTTCCATCCAACAATGGACCCACATACAACACAGAATATGTCCACAACAGTGTGAAATCCAGTGATCTGTCATCATCATCCATTCTTCTTTCTCGCCAACAGTGACATTCACACTGTCATAACATAGACTAACAAGATGTTATTTGAAGCACTCGTAGTGATCTTAAAGTTTCACTTTTCATCCAGTGGCAATTGCAATATTAGTGCATTCAAGGTTTAGGAAATATAGAAGTATAAGTTTTTCTCAAACTATTGCAAATTCCAAGAGAAATTAACCTTCAATTTCTATAGAAAAAAAAATTATTAGCAGTAAAGGAAGGGTAAAATGCAACTAGAGCCATCATGCATTAGTATATTGTCTATATACATATTGGCACTACAATCTTAAACGAATAAAGGTTCTACATCGGCACCTCCTAATTAATGCTTATGTTAATGTGATAGTGAGAAAGTCAAATAACACTTACACTTTATCAAAAAGATAAGCTTTCCTATGCCTGCAATGGAAAGACAGAGAGAAAAGCAGGGTTAGATTGTCTGCAGGTTCCAAATTTTACTCATACATTTAGTTTGCAAAATGCACTGTACAATTAACGATTCAGATACATATTGGTAAGAAAGGGAAGGTGGAACAGCAACTATTCTAATCTTTCCCAAAACTTCTTTCATTTAACAAAATGATTTTGCAAAAGTATCGCATCAATCAGGTGCCATAATCAGGGTAGAGAATAATTTTAATGCTCTAGGAGTTACAAGTGAAGACATCCTATACCAATTTTTATACAGATGACAAATCAAAAGATAGTAGGCCAATAAATTCATGATTTATGAATTTGAATACACTGATATAGACAAAATCCATAGTTTAAACAAGTTCAGATAATGATGTTGAATGACAAAAAGATTTTACCAAGTCAGTTGGGACTGGGTGTAGGGCCATTCAAATATAGTTGAAAAGTCAAATTAGGAATTTCAACCAAATGGTCAACATCTTACTTTAGAAGTCTTTTAAGATATACAGTTTATTTGAAAAAGGTCTTTCAAACACTTCAACCACAAATTGGACAGTTGTGGTTTCTGATTCATTTAATTATTGCCACGCCCTGTATGAGCCTATCTTGCTTCGCTATTTACATGGCTGTACCAATTACAATCTTCCTCAAAAAGAATAAAATTATATCAACATTGAATTAAGAAAATCATCTATGCAAGAAAACTTCTTGCTTAGAATTATTAACATTTGATCTAAAAAAATAACACAATCGCGATGCCATTACGAGTATGAACTATTACAGTACCACATGAAAAAGAACTCAAACAACTGATACTTCATTGCTCTCCAAACACATTTATAATTAGTCCAAATAGCAGATCTTTCCATAGCCAAAGAATCACACAACAGCAGAGTATAATGTATCAACTCAACACAACCAAAAATATAAAAAGCACATATACATGAAATGCGAACGTATGTCACCAAAACACCAACTTAGAAAAATTAAAAAATACAAGAACGTAACATGACATGGGCATATATATAAGAACACTAATGAATAAGTACTACTGATGGTTTTAAGTAGAACATCAACAAGTATATGGAAACTGAAACCAAATATAAATATGTTTGGTATGTATTTGAAAATTCTCTCTCGTCTGATTGTGTGTATTCCTACTACACTGTTTACAGGTGTTATTCCGAGTATTATTAGCATTGAAAATGTTTCACAGAGACACTGTTTAGAAATGCCACTATTTCATAAACCCAAGAAGATAAAATATATTAATTGGCTTGTATATCTTATCCATATTTTTAATCCCCCACTTAGTTGACCATATCCTATCTTCTATTGCCACCCTCTCTTTGGGGTGAATCACTGCATCCCTCTCATCATGATATCAACTAGTTATCTAGCAAAAACCCAGAATGATCTTTATAAAAAGAAATTGCACATTCAGCCACCCAAAAAATCAAATCAATGTTCAAGGGAAGAAAAAATAGGGAGAAAAAGAAAAGAGAAAAAACCTTGGAAATGTGTTTTGGCAGTGTTTGTAGCTATAGAAGTTTCCTTCAAGATTGATCAAGAATAGCTTTCCCATGTCTCCCTTTACACCAATCTATATATCAACTTGACACACCCACAAAACAGTTAACCCAAACAGAATCCCCTTCAGCAAACCACCCAACAAGGAAAAAAAATTAAGAAGAAAACACCAACCCAGAAAGGAAAAAGAGAAAACAAAGAGATTCTAGATAGTGTGAAGCCCAGAAAATCAACCCGGTAATGTTAAAATACGAAATTCAAATTGAAAGAATGCAATGTAATCGAACCTACAAGCCAAAACAACGTAATGTGAATGAGAAAATGGGTTTTGATGGGATGGTTATATACCGAGAAAGAGAAAGAGCAGAGCGCTATAGTAAATGAGAGAAGAGTGGTAGTGCAATGCAATGAATGGGTCTCCGAAGTGACTCGTTACAAACTTTGTATGCGTCCTTTCTATGATTATAATTTGTTATATTAATTTTGATATAACAAACTCTTATTATTATTAATTTGTTATGATTTTAATTTTGATATATTATTGTTAATTAATTAATTGATTAATTAATTATTATTTTAAGAATTTGATTATAATATATTAATAATGTAAAGGTTGTTTACCTTGTTATTTAATAAGTTTATTGATTTATAATAATAACTTTAAAAATCATATTTAAAATGATCATTTTTAATTGATTTGTAATGTAAAAACTTTTACATTGATGATACATGAAAATTAAACTCATATTTAATTATTACTAAACCTTTGATTTTTAATTAATTTTCTCATTTAAAAGATTTTCACAATAACCAAATTGAAAGTATACCCAAAGTAGTTAGCATTACTTTTTAAGACTTTCCTAATATCAAGTCGCTATCACTAAACTTTTATTTTTATTTCTTTTGTTTTTAATTTAGAAATTAAACTCTCAACTAATTCTTTTATTGGCAGTAAAAAATTAAAAAAAAATACTTCAAGAAAGATACAAGAAAATGCTAATTTTATTTTTTGTATAAATAAATTTTGGTAATCAAGTTTTTTTGGAATTTTATTAATCGCTACTTACTAAATATCAAAAATTTATTAAGATTAATCAATTATGAACTTATCAAAATATATTTGGTAACAAAGATAATTTAGGCCTAATTTGAAGAAGGAAAAAAAAATAGAACATATACGTACATGAAGGGAAATAGAGTATAATGTACAATGAAAACAACAAGATTTATATTCCTCGATTGACTTTAATACCATCTGATTCTGGAATTCCTTTCAAGTTCCAAAGGAGACAACATCCCCTAACTCTTTGCTTTGCAATGACTATTAATAAAAGCCAAGGGCAAACTCTTTCTCATGTAGGCTTGTTTTTACCACGGCCCGTTTTTAGTCCTAGGACAACTTTATGTTGCCATTTCAAGAGTTAATCAAAGAGTGGTTTCAAAATATTGATATATGATGAAGATGGTAATCCATGCCGAACAACAAAAAATGTTGTCTACAAAGAGGTGTTTCAAAAAATTTGGATATAAGGTTAGTGTTTTAAATATTTCATTTAATTTCATAAATTTTCATAAAATTTTCATTCTGCATCTATTTTTTATTCATCTTTTAATCCTTTGATACAAAATGTTTTAATTGTAGGATTTGCAAGGTGATAGACCTTAAGTGAAGGTATAGAGCATCATATTCTGAATGCTGTAAGTTAACCATGTGCAAGAGTAATTTGTACATTTAATGTAAATATATGAATTTTATATAATAGTATATTTCAACAAATGATTCACAAAATGATTAATATATTTATTTATTTGAATTTTAATATTGTATGTATCATGTTTAAAATATAAAGCATGACATTTGAAATTTTTACACCTTTTATAAGTATTATTTAATATCTTAAAAATTAACAATTTATCATTAATATGATTGCGTTTTTAATGTGAACACATTATTGTATAAGTATTATTAAAATAAACTTTATATCTTTAAATTAAATAATTTTTTATTTCAATTACATTTAATTATACACACAAAATTAAAAAAAAAAAAAAAGTGAGAACAAATGCATCTGATCGATTTTGGCATACACAACAACATGCACTTCAAACAAGATTGACAGTGACCAAATGAAGAATGGAGATTAGAGAAGCACGTACTGAGTTTCATACCCGACATCGCACTCAGCAAATCGTTATATAGTCTAGTACAAACCGAATAAACAACACACACACAAAAGAAAGAAAGGGTAGAATTTTTTAATTGCTTGAAGAAACACATACGAAATTATAAAATTTTAATGAATGTATATATAGAAAAAGAAATTGGACTACACCTATTTAATGTTTACATCGTTGGTATTTTAATGAATGTACATCGTTGTTAAATATATGGACGAAATTTGTATATGAAAATATGACCGTAGCCTTCCAAAATCTTAATAATTAATTCCTAAATAATCAAAATAAAGAATTTGAAGGTTACAAGTGGTTCGTCATCATCTGAATATTTTTTTCAACCAATGAATGAATATTGATTTAGTGAATGGGGAGAAAAAGCAGAAAGCGTATAGTAAATGAGAGAAAATGGGTCTCCGAACATGTCTCTATGGTATTGAGTATGGACTATGACTATGCTACGTTGCTATTGGAATTGGTTTTTATTTTTATTTTCATTCTATAACATATCGTCATCATCCGTCTTTTTCATTAATAAATAAATTAAATATTAAACTTAATTAAAATACATTGTGATGTGATTATGAGTTAGTATTATATAATTGTAAATGATTTACTTTTGTAATAATTATTTTAAAAGTCATATTTAAAATAATTTTTAATTAGTAAATAACACACAAATATTTACTTTGATATATCCAAATCAAATTCTTTAAGTATTATTCAGAACGTTTCTATACTTGTTTTGTACTTTTAAATGAATTTTTATAATTTAAAAGTTATGAATAGATTTTAAACAGTAAATAATAAATAAAAATATTTAATATTTACAAACATAGAAATTATTTGATAATTTCATTATTATGAGAATATTTTTTTCCAAAAAATATTTCTTGAATTCGATTCATAAGGTCCTACAGGACCTAACTAGAGTCGGCAAAATAGGCCCAGCCTGATGGGCCGGCCCGGTCATCCATAAAAAGGGCTAGGCTGGGCTCAAAAAAAGCTAGCCCATAAGAAATCGAGCCAATTTGGCCTCGCCCGTCTGGCCCAACAGGCCAACTAGGACTGGGCTGGGCTTCGGGCTAGCCCAGTTTATATATATATATATATATATATATATATATATATATATATATATATATATATATATATATATATATATATATATATATATATATATATATATAATTTAAAATTACATAGATAATATTAAATAAATATATGAAGTAAATTACATAGATAATATTTAATAAGATTATTGAGTAATTAAGTAAATTATATATGAAAAAAAATGTTCATTTATACTAGAAAGTATGTAGAATTTAATTTTAAATATTAAATATCATTTAAATAAATTAATTTTATATAATTTTTGGCAAATAAAATAATAATTAAAATAAATAACAATGTTAATCGTGTGTAAAAAAATTCAGGCCAAATTGGCCTAGTGGCCTACATAGGGCTGGGTTGGGCCACCAAATTACAGGCCCGATCATAAACCGAGCCGGCCCAGCCTGTTAAGAACCAATGGCCTGTGCAGGCCAGGGGCAGGCTACACCTTTTGACAGTTCTAGACCTAACAATTACCATTTAAAAAATTATAAATATTTGAATTTGGCTAGAGGTATTTGCAATTAAGCTGAATCGATTAGGAAGTAGGGAAAATCGATCTAATATTCTAATTATATTGATTTTCTCACATTATTATCCACAAACATCTCCAACTTGGATGCATCTGCTCATCAAGAAAACATTTACGGAGGGTTAATTATATATGCGTGGAACCAAATTCAAGAAACCATGTCAAAATCTAGCCAAGACCAAACCAAGATAGCAAAAAACGAAGAGATCATAATTAACGAGGTGATGTAATAGAGAAAACTCACAAAGTAGTCATCATCAATGGTGTAGACATACTTCTTTGGAGTCCTTGAAACCTAGAGTCCTATTGATATTATTGCGGTTAATTTTTTTAAAAAGTTTAGGAAGTTAAGCACACTAAGGTGTGTTTGGTAGAGAGGAAAGAAATAAAGGGAAAGGAAGGGAAGAGAAGAGAAGAGAAATAAGTGAGAAATAAAAAGAAATTGATGGTTGTTTGGTTTAAGAGAAAGAGTAGAAATAGAGACAAAGTAGATGTGTAAAGTTTTTGAAGGCTATTTTGGACCCAACAACGATTTGTTGTACAATTTCCCCTCTAATCTCTTCATTCCAACGAAGAAACTTTAACCTATGGGGCCCACTTTTTTTGTGCAAAAACCCTCCCTTTCCACTAAGCCAAACAAAGAGAAAATGTTATATTGCACTCTCTTCTCTTCTCTTCTTTTCTCCTCTCCCCAAATTCACCCAACCAAACACACCCTAAATGAATTAAGGTTCTACCCGTTGTATGATGATGACCATTTGGGGTCCCAGCATCACCCTCTCTTAAATTCAAAAATTTGTCCAATCCTTCAACCTAAAATGAAACAATTAAAGGAAATGATGTTGGAGAAACAAATCCCTTCACACATAATGAGGATCAAACATTGAACACGCAAATAACACCACAAATAGAAAAGCAGAAAAACACAAAATTTAACATGTGTATATTTTTGTACTTCTTGTAGCATAGTAAAGTCACCAATTAGTTTAATATTTTTTTTATTCTAACAGCATGTGTATATATATATGCATTTTTGTACTTCTTGTAACATAGTAGAGTCACTAACTTAATATATCACTTCATATTAATTTTTAGATTGAAATCATTAGTTATAATAAGCAGTAATAAGTGAGATTATTACAATATATCAAACTTTTCACTTAGCATATTCCTATATCACAATTTGATAATATTATAACTGTTTCTCTTATTATATATTGATGTACATATCACTTTTAGTTTAATAATATTTTTTCCTAAATACATGTTTATCTATACACTGTTTTTTTAAACTTTTTGTGACACTACTATTTATGGTTATTTAATAAATTATTTTTTGTGCATTTCACAAAAAGCAAAACACATGTTATGAAAATCAAGTCATAATGTCACACTTAATAACATGTTAATATGAAGGGGATATCCCTTGATTTATTATAGTGGCCTATGGGGTGTTTCACTCTATAAGGAGGAAAGGTGGATCTACAGATTGGATAGTAATTCAAAATGACCTAAAGAAGGCATATGATAGGCTCAAGTGGAATTTTATTAAAAGAACCTTGGATGATGTTGGTTGCCCAGGTGGTTTGGTTAATTTGATTTACCATTGTGTCTTGCTTCCTTCTATGTGGATGTTGTGGAAAGCTAGGGCTCTTTTTTTTTGTGAAGAGTGGCTTTAGCTAGATTAATTCTTCAAGCTCTCCCTACTTATGTCATGCAGTCTACTTTTCTGCCAAAGTTAGTTTGTGACGAAATTGACAAAATGTGCAGGGGTTTTATATGGAGGGATAGTTAGCATAGGGGGAAGGTTCATCCAGTGTCTTGGGATGTGGTGTTCCTTAAAACGTATGGGTGGTTTTAATGCCCTAGATCCCAAATTGTTTGGATATTTGTCGTGTTTATTGTGATTGTGAAGGGAGTATGAATTCTCCCACTCACAATTTTTGGGATTGAATCCCCGAGGGTTGATTTTAATGCCTTTTGTATGTTAAGGCTTGGTATAAATTGTAATTACTGTTCTTCCTAAGAATTGTGTGAAAGTATGTTATATTGTTTTCCTTGTGATAAATTGTATAAGTCACTTGACTATGTGTTGGATTCTTGTGGTGAGAATTATATGAAATTATGTGATTACTTAACCAGTAATTATTTGAGGGTAGGTGAGATTATTGTAAGGGTTTAGGTTAACTTGAAGGTTTTTCCTATTTTGGATAAGGAATTAAATGATTTAGATTGAATGAAAAAAATTTAGATTGATAGGGAATCCCTACTTTTGGAGTATAATGTTAGGAAATTAGACATTAAGATAGTAGGAACACAATCTTATGGAGTTTTGGTAGTTTAGGAGACCATAAGAAGCCTCCATGCTTGTGAATCACTGTTTTGCGATCTATAAAGTGATGAGCATGCCCGTACTTCAAAGAGCATAATTGTGCTTAGTTTTCAAGTCTTTGTTTCAGTATTTTGGTGGTCTTATAAAGCATGGCCGTGTATAGGTCTAAATCATTGTCAACAAGGGAAGCACGCTTGTGCTTACCTTTCTGACAGCGAACGTCAAATTCATGATAAAAAATGAGTAGGAAGATGATTGAATTAGGCATTATGGTTTTCATAAGAATTGTAGCCCTGTATGTTAGCTAACTAATGACTTTGGAACCACCTACACATAATGTTTATAGCTCAAGACATGATTAAGTAAGTGAGCAAAGGTCAAGCTATCTAGATTAGGTAATGATATGATGTTCTTCACAAGTTGAGGCATAGCAGATGATCAAACTAGATTTTGAGGTCAACATAGAAGTTGTAGATAATCTTATTAGCTTTCAAATGAGATAAATATCAATTTGATAAGGTTAGTATAACTCCAAGTATCATGTTTACACTCTACAAAGGTCATAAAAGCATAAAAGGAAATGAAAGAGATAACATCCAAGAACTTAAGAAAAGATATGTAGACCGTAAATATCAAATGGATATTTGGCATAATAGAAAAATGGTATAGAATTAAGATGGATTGATTAGTATATGACTTAGTTGAATGTGTATAAAGATGTTTGTGAATGAATTATGCTTGAAGATGTTTGTTCTAATTGACTATGAACATGACTAGTAACATTATGCTATGAGATGTGTGATGTGACTTGATATCATTGTGATGAGTCACCTAGCCTATGAAAGACGAAAATGGTGCTCAAGTGGTATGTCACTTGTGTGAGACCTAGCCTATGAGAGGCGAGGATGGTACCCGCCTGTAGTTGTGAAAGAAATATATGATGTGTTAACACATGATATTATGTACATAACATGTATGAGATGTGCATTATGACATTTGAGATTTACGATGGGTGGAAAGTATTATGAATCTGGATGGTAAAGGCCCTGAGGGGTTGTTAACGTAGCCTTGGGGGGTTGCTTGGTGGGAAAATCCAAATGACTCATGATGATCCTATGATGTCGGAATGTACTGTGCAAAGCCTAGCAACCTTGACTAGCCACTAGGGGACATCATGCTAGTTAAGAGTGCTTAGTTGAAGGCAACAACAGAAGGTTTGTGCTCCTTCAACCTTAATCATGTACTCTTAGGCTACTTCCTCAACAATAATATTGGTACCTACATGCATATAGAGTAGAAATAGAAGAACATTACATGTGCATCCTTCTAATGATATGGCTACTCTATAAGAATTGTGTTTATTTGAATGTCGTGTGTATGTTTTACCTGTCTTTATTGTTCTACTTTGAGCATGATGTGAGATATAATTCACTCCTTGTCTTTTGTTGTGTGTATGTTATGTTATTTTGGCGTACAAAGGACGTCCAATAAGATCCACAGGATTTATCTTGAAGCTGAGGCATTAGCCTATCTTTGTTGTAATTTTTTTTTTTTTTAGGTTTTTGTTGCTTTGATGGGTGTGACATGGGGGCTTGGATCGGATATTTTGTATTTACAATTTGGTTTTGGTATTTTTTTATACTATGATTTTAATATGGTTTTCCTTTGGAAAGATTTGTATGGCCTTGTGAGTCAAAGTCATTAATTTTAATTCATAAGATTTCATTTAGTGTGATGAGGTGTGTTTGTGATGTCCCTTATTACTGCAAAGAAAAGTTTTAAAATATTGTTTTTTATTATGCAAGCTGTTAATAAACTATTTTCTACAATCGTATATATCTTAATAAGTGTTTCAAGGTAGAGGTATCACATTTAATGGTATTAGAGAAGGTCGATTCTGGTTATGTGTGTTATGTGTTTGCTATATTTCTTATATGTACTCTAAGTGTTTGTTTGACATTGTTGTGAACTATTTGTTTGAACCTTGCGTGTTTTGCTTTACTTGTTTACACTAGTGCTAAGTTTGGCTTGTGCAATAAGTAATGGTTGTTGGTAAGAATGACCATGCAATAGGTAATGCTCTTCAAACCTTACCTCAAGCCATGGAGAGAAATTAGAATAGGAATAATGGAGTTATTGAGTTCCAAAGGTTGGATAAGTTCCAACAGAACAATCCACCTACATTCAAAGGGAGATACAACCCTAATGGTGTACAAAGTTAGGTCTAGGAGATTGAGAAGATTTTTCAAGGAATGACTATGCACAAATGCTCAAAAAGTGACTTTTGGAATCTCCATGCTAGCTAAAGAAGTTGAGTATTACTGGGAGAATACCTATCAAAGCTTGGAAGCTATGTCTAAAGCCATCACGTAGGAAGGCTTCACAGAGATATTCTTGGAGAATTATTTTCGCGAGGACATTTGTAACCACAAAGAGATGGAGTTTTTGAAGCTTAAGCAAGGCACCATGACTGTAGTAGAGAATGCGGCAAAGTTTGAGGAGCTTGTTGAGGTACTTCCCTCACTACTAGAATGAAGCAATAGAGCAGTTCCAAGTGCGTGAAGTTCATGAATGGATTGCGACCATAGATAAAGCAAGCTGTCAACTATCAGGAGATTTGTTAGTTTCTAATGCTAGTGAACAGATGTTGGATCTATGATAAGGATGATAATGCATGCCAAAGTCAAAGCGTTTGAGCTCCTCCCAAAGCACCAGGTTGGCATTCATTCAAGGACTCCCATAAACATGATTGATAAACCAAGAAGCATGACAATTCTTCCAAATAATTTTTGCATGAATAAATTGACTAGGAATGAATAACGTTAATCGTCCACAAAATTCAAATGCCACCACTAAATCCAAAAACTTGCACTCGAAAATGTCTTGGAAGACCAACTGTTTAAGTGTTTAACCACTTTGCCACCGCTAATACGAGGTCACAAAATAAAATTATGAGTAAATTACACTCTTATTGTTGGAACCAAAGACATAGAAGCATCTAAACCCTCAATGTTTTGAAGATAACAAGCTTATTAATGTTCAAGTTTGTGCTTAGAGATAAACCCTATCACAGCTAAGAAGATCGTCCAATAAACGTGTTAAAGAAAACTGTCCAGTAGACGTGTTAAAGAAAATCGTCCAGTAAACGTGTTAAAAATCGTCCAGAAGACTCCCTAAAAAGGACCGTCCTTTTGAACAAACTGAAGACGACCGTCTGATGAATAAACTCAAACAAGCCTCAAAGATCATATATTCAAACGACTAAGTTTTTATTTTGAACGTAAATTTGATTTATGCTAGTCTTCCTCGAAATTGACATATTACTACTTCTATGATCTAACGTTCAATTTGTTTGAAACATTAAATATCATCAACATCATTCCAATGCAAGAGAGCAGCAAAATCAGATAAAGCAAGTCAACTTATCAAGCTGCTAAGACGAATGAAGAATGTTCAGAAAAGAAGACCGCCAGCGCAGTCCTACACCTTCCTTTTTAGTGCAAGTCTAAAAGCTGTCGCGCTTGACCTCTCTAAAAGGATAGTCTGCACGCTTCTCATTGCATAACGAAGTCAAAGTCTTCTACAACAGATCTTTTCCCTGAAGACTATATATACATGCACCAACGAAGAAGCAAACCAGAAAAAAAGACGTTGAAAAAGAACAAGAAAAAAAAGACATTAGTAACATTCTGATAAAAGCATCCAGTGGACGATAGCAAAAATCTTGTAAAGATTTTCGAAGCATTCTTGAGCCTAATCTTTCAAATTCTCACTACGTGAGTTGATATCTGTTGTATAAACACTTGTTGTGTTGTGAAAGCCTGGAGAGGCTTAGTGTGAAAGAATACTTGGGTTAAGCAATCTAGGGTGATTGCGTTGTAAAGCCTGAAAAGGCCGCGAACAATACTTGTAACCTAAAGTTGGTCAATGGATACCTTCTGGGTGAAGGGACTGGACGTAGCTCAGGTTGAGTGAACCAGTATAAAACTTTCTGTGTTCTTCTTCTCTCTATCCCTCTGCTTGAAAACGTTTTCATACTGATCAACTTATTTCAAAAAAGTTTTTAAACGTACAATTCAACACCCCCTTCTTGTGTGCTTTTCCTATTTCAATTGGTATCAGAGCTCAACCTCTTGGGGTTGAGCATCTAACACTGCAGGGGTTAAAACGATCCTGACCACTTATGGAAAATGAAGGATAAGCCGTTAACAAACCGCCTCTTTTTAAAGGTTAGAACTACGATTACTGGAAGCAAAGAATGATAGCATTCTTTGATGCATGTCACATAGACATGTGGGATGTAGTAGAAATTGACGGCTACCTACCCCTTAACCATGATGGAGTGGAGCTTCCAAGAAGTCAATGGACAAAATCTCACAAACAGAGGTATCTTCTACACTCAAAAGCTAGAAATGCTATGATGTGTGCCTTATCTGAATCTGAATATGAAAAGGTGCATAGCTTAAGAAGTGCTAAGAAAATGTAGGATACCCTCGCTCTTGCCTACGAAGACACTTTACAAGTAAATAGGTCTAAGTTGAGCTTACTCGTAAGACAATATGAACTCTTAACTATGGAAGAAAATGAAACTATCGAACTTATGTTTGGTAGATTTCAAACCATAATAAACAACCTGAGGTCCTCAGGCAAAACCTATGATAATTATGATCACACTGACAAAATCTTGAGAAGTTTGCCTAGGCAATGGAGACCGCAGGTTACAGCTTTAAGAGCTTCCAAGGATCTAACAGCACTCTTAATGGAAGAGTTACTTGGAACTCTTAAAGTCCACGAACTGGAGCTAAAGCAAGACGAAGGACAGAAGAAGAAGTCCATCGCTCTAAGCATCCAGCGTCCACCTAGAGGATCATCGTCCAAAGCACTAAACGTGGAAGAATCCTCTGAGGAAGAGTCCGAAGAGAATGACTCTGATGAAGATGAAATATCCTTCATCTCTAGAAAAATACAGGCTATGTGGAAGAAGAAAGAAGGATCAAGAGCCAAAAACTTCACAAAGAAGTTCAACAAGGCACCAAAAGAAAAGAGTCCTTTAGTTTGCTATGAATGCAAGAAGCCTAGACATTTCAGAGCTGAACCTCCCAATTTGCAGAAGGACAAAAAGAAGATGTTCTTCAAGAAAAAGGTCTCATGGCTACCTGGGAAGACATGGACCTATCTTCATCAGATGAAGAAGGAGAAGAAGAAGCTAACCTGTGTCTTATGGCAGAGACCAACTCTGATGGCTCAGATAATGAGCAAGACGAAAAGGTAAACTTTGATAACTTAATCTCTCTACAAGAAGCCTATAATGACTTGCTTACTAACTCCTTAACTCTCTCAATGGGATATAAAGAACTGAAAAAGAAATTCTTAAAAATAACAAAAGAATTCAATTTGCTCAATGAAGAGCATAAAAAAGTTTTAAAAGAAAATAAGCTTTTAAAAACAAAGAACATTTAAGAAAAGACATCCTCTCATGAAGTTTTAGAACTTGAAAAAGAAGTCATTCATCTAAAAGAAAGTTTGTCCAAATTTGTCAGTGGAACTGAGAACCTAAATAAGATTCTATCTTATAAAAGAAGTCCTCATGACAAATCTGGACTTGGTTTTATTAAGGAAGAAAATTTTAAACCTAGCAAAAACATAACCTTATGCAAAATATGTGGAAAGAATGGACATGAATCAACAGAATGTAAATATCGTCCAACGAAGAAAGCGTCCAATGCTTTCAGAACTAACAAAAAAGGACCCAAGTTCATTTGGGTACCTAAGTCTATGATAATACCTGTTGCAGATTTGCTTGATAACCGAAAGAAGACCCTAGTCATGGTACTTGGACAGTGGTTGTTCACGACACATGACGGGAGAAAGGTGTATGTTCAAAGCCTACAACCCAAGAATGGTGGATGGGTCACCTTTGAAGGAAACCAGAAGGGAAAGATCACAGGTATAGGAACAATCGGTAAGCACTTCCTTCCTTTCCATTGAAAATGTTCTATATGTTGAAGGACTAAGACACAATCTACTGAGCATAAGTCAATTATGTGACAGTGGACACAATGTCTCCTTTGACAAAGAAAAATGTATTGTCAAGAATCTAGATGGATCCATACTATTCTCTGCTAAGAGGCAAAGCAATCTTTATAAGATTGATCTCAATGACTTCGCAAATCAAAATGTATCGTGTCTAGTATCCATCAAAGAGAATCAATGGACTTGGCATAAGAAGCTTGGACATGCAAGCTTGAGACTAATCTCAAAGCTAAATAAGCATAACCTCGTAAGAGGACTTCTAAATCTTGCCTACAAGTCTGATGTTCTCTATGATGCATGTCAAAAAGGGAAACAAGTAAAAAGATCTTTTGAATCAAAAAATATTGTTTCCACAACTAGACCTCTTGAGCTGCTACATATTGATTTGTTTAGTCCAACCAAAACAGCCTCCCTTAACGGAAAACGTTATGGATTAGTCGTAGTGGACGACTACTCTAGATGGACATGGGTTATGATCTTAAAACACAAGGATGAGTCTTATAAAATCTTTTCAATCTTTCGCAAAAGAATTCAAAATGAAAAAGGTGTTTGCATAGCCTCAATCAGAAGTGATCACGGAGGGGAATTCGAAAACAAAAGTTTTCAAGGGTTTTGTAAGGAGAACGGAATTCTCCATAACTTCTCTGTACCACAAACACCACAACAAAATGGTGTGATAGAGAGAAAGAACAGGTCATTGCAAGAAATGGCTAGAACCATGCTAAATGATAATTCCACTCCTAGGCACTTCTGGGCTGAAGTAGTAAACAATGCATGTTATTTACAAAATAGAATTTATATAAGACCTATTTTAAAAAAGACTCCCTATGAATTGTGGAAAGGAGGAATGCCCAACATATCATATCTTCATCCCTTTGGATGTCAATGTTTCATTCTAAACACTAAAGACAATCTTGGTAAGTTTGATCGAAGTGTGATGATGGAATACTGTTAGGCTATTTCGAAACATCCAAGGCCTATAGAGTTTACAACTCTAGAACCTTAACAGTTGAAGAAGCCATCCATGTAAAATTTAATAACAATAAGCCTGATAAAGAAATATCAGAGCTATACGATTCATTTGCAGATATGAAGCTAGAAGATGTCAGTCCTTCAACGTCCAGAGATCAGATGGATGATCCAAAAGAAGAAGAAGAGGAACCAACTGGACAATCTTGGCAAATGAAGACCTATCATCCAGATAATCAAATTCTTGGAAACGTTCAAGATCATGTCAGGACAAGATTAACCTTCAAGGAGCAAGCTCAAGCTGCTTTGATTTCTCAACTGGAATTAAAGACAGTGGACGAAGCTCTCCTAGACAATGGCTAGATCAGTGCCATGAAGGACAAACTTAGTCAATTCGAAAAGAATGATGTCTGGATGCTAGCTCTTGCACCCAAGGACAAGTCTATCATTGGAACAAAGTGGGTGTTCCGCAACAAACTAGATGAAGTTGGTAAAATGGTAAGAAATAAAGCAAGACTTGTAGCTCAAGGCTACTCTCAACAAGAAGGTATAGACTTTACCGAAACCTTTGCACCAGTAGCTAAATTAGAAGCCATCCGCATCTTACTTTCATTTACTGCGCATAGTAATACGAAGCTCTATCAAATGGACGTAAAAAGTGCATTCTTAAATGGCATAATAAACGAGGAAGTCTATGTGAAACAACCTTCTAGTTTTGAGGGTGATCCTTTTCCAAAACATGTTTACAAACTGAAAAAGGCTTTGTATGGACTTAAACAAGCGCCAAGAGCTTGGTATGAAAAGCTAAGTTCATTTCTTTTAGAAAATGGTTTTACTAGAGGAAAAGTGGACACCACTCTCTTTCGCAAAGACGTTAAATCACACTTTATTATTGTGCAAATATATGTAGACGATATTATTTTCGGTGCTACTAATGACGCTTTATGCAAGGATTTTTCTAAGATCATGACTAGTAGAGTTCGAGATGAGTATGATGGAGAATTAAAATTCTTCCTAGGATTGCAAGTAAAGCAGACTGTAAATGGCATATTCATAGATCAAACAAAATATGTCAACGAACTTTTCAAGAAGTACAAGATGGACAATGCCAAGAAAATGAGTACACTTATGCATCCATCATCAGTACTCAGCCTGGACGACTCTTCTAAAAAGGTAGACCAAACTACATACCGAGCTATGATTGGGTCTCTTTTATATCTCACAGCGTCCAGACCTGACATTATGTTTAGTGTATGCTTATGTGCCCGTTTTCAGTCTGACCCTAGGGAAACTCATCTAACAGCAGTTAAAAGAATTTGTAGATACTTAAAAAGGACCACTAACCTTGGTTTGTGTTTTAAGTTAAACAAAGAATAAAGGTTAGTTGGTTACTGCAATGCTGACTATGCGGGAGATAGACTAGAACGCAAAAGCACTAATGGAGGATGTCACCTCATTGGTGGGAATCTAGTCTCCTGGACAAGCAAAAGACAAGGGACGATTGCCCTGTCTACAGCAGAAGCAGAGTATGTCTCAGCTGCGTCTTGTTGCTCACAACTTTTATGGATCAAGCATCAGTTAGAAGACTACAATATCTACGAAAGTAACATTCCTATCTTTTGTGATAACACTGCTGCTATAAATCTGTCTAAAAATCCTATTTTACATTCTCGGGCAAAGCACATTGAAATAAAACATCACTTTATAAGAGATTATGTTCAGAAGGGAATTGTCGATATTCAGTTTGTTAACATTGAAAATCAATTGGCCGATATATTTACTAAACCCTTCCTAAAGATAAACTCATCCATATTCGAGATCTTCTTGGCATGGAATTTATAAATGAATAGTTTATTCAACATGCCTTGACTGTCCAAAGATGTGAGCGTCCAATGTGTTGTAGCGTCCAATATTACATCGTCCACTTGCATAGCTTTTCGCATTCCATGACAACTTACATTTATGTGTGCATAACGATCCTTATCCATACTTAATTATGTTTTCTTTGAAAATGATTTGAAATAAATGCTTTATTCTGGTCTGAGTCACTCATGCGCCGTATAACCAACCTCGAGATATGTAAGCGCCTGACTCAGCATTTATGGCACATCACCTCTCTCTTCGAAATTGAAAGAACCGCTAAAGCAAAACTCTTCAGTTTCTTCATATACACTTAAACCTAAACCAAACACTTACCTTTTCTCAAAACCATATGAACTCTCTCAGTCTTTTGAAACCTCTCAAACCCTAACAATCTTTCAAGCTCTTAGAAATGGCATCTGAAAAAGCTGGTCTTGCTGCAAAGGCTGTGGCTCATGTGGAGAGCCTAGACAAGGCTGTTGTTCTCATTGAAAGTCATTCGATATCCAAGCTCTGGAGGACATGGGTGTGAATGTAATGGACAACTTGCTCAGATGTGGAATTTTCAACTACTTCCACCTAAACGAGATCATGTACCCAGAACTCATCAGACAGTTCTGGAACTCTGTTGTTTTCTCTAATACAGACATCACTGGGACTGCTCCAGGAGTTAAGGTCACACTGGACCTCGGCTCTGTTGCCCAAGCCGTTGGCTGTGAGCGGGCTGGGGCCTGCATCAAGAATGGCTGGGAAAGTAATTTTGGAGGACATGATACTGTTGACGCTGCACTGATGGGTCCAGAAGGCAAAAGGCCAATGGAATATAGCAAGCTAACAGAAGAAGGGAAGATATTCTAGTAGTTTTTGAACAAAGGAATCCTCCACAAGGCTGGATTGAAGGACAACGTTACCTTTCTACACAGGTTCGCGTTGTTCCATATGATCACAGGCCAACAGTTCAACCTGCCACATCTCATCCTAAGCAACATTTTCAGGACCATGAGAGGACGGGGAAAGCGCGACCAGATCACCTACGCCGCTCTCCTTAACAGACTCTTCTGGCAACAAAAGGTGTACCATGCCTTCTTTGCTCTATCTCTTGGAGAGCAAAGTCAGATTAGGATTCTGGGTGGTGGCCATCGTTTCACTCAACTGTCGTTTGGACGCAACAATGTTGCACAGATGAAGGCTGGGTTCATGCTGAAGCCTTTGGAGATCACGTCCAAATTGATGGACGATAGAAAGGAAGTTGTGGAGATGGAACCTCTGCAGACAATTGAGCCAACCGTCCATATTGCTAAGTCGATGGATGACGAGGCACTATTTGTAAATCCAGTTGCTGCCAGACCGTCCACCAAGAGGAGGTCGTCCAAGACGCAAGCGACTAAGGTTACAAGAGCCAAGATCCAAAAATCCTCAGCTTCGGTTGCTCCTCTTACAGCTGCTCCTATCATTGTCTCTGCTCCTTCACCTGCTCCAACACAAACTCCTGCTAAAAGACGGTTGATCGACGAACACGATGAACCAATTGGTAAGTTTGTCAAGAAGCAGAAAGCTGCCACAATTGATGTTCCTGTTCAACCACAACCACAATCATTCTGCCTCATCCAAATGACCAACAGAAACACTACCAAGGGAAGCACAGTCTAAGAGAAGTAAGCTTTCCTCTTCTGCTGCTGATGAACTTGTCAGCGACCTTGATGATTAATCATTCTTGAACCATCTGAACCGCTTACCCAAACACAACCTGACACACAAGCCGCACTTGAACCAAATTTGCTACTGCCTGGTGATGAAGGTTATACCTACACCATCCTTACCCTCAGAATCTCAAAATCTTATCTCTCCATTAAACCTACTAAATCACCTTTCTTCTTAACCATCATTTCCTTCCCTACCCTTTCCTCGGAAACCTTGGAGCACACCAAACAAAAATGGCCTATACTTTTTGTTAAAGGCAATTCTCAAAACCTCCTAGATGACAATGCCATCATTTTGTGTCCAGAGCTCCTCGAACTAGACTTCGGCTTTGACTACTCTCCCATCGACATGGAGAAGTACATGGACGACTATGTCCATCAACCCTCGGAAGAATATTTGGAACTACCTCCTGGAGCTATTGAACACTTACTGCTCAAGTGGTTTATCAGACGGAGGCACCCCAGCGTTGTACGAGCTTGGCGCGTTAATGCACATTCTCCTGGAGTACTTCAACACAGAGTACCTCCAGTAGAACACATCGAGCAAGCTTTGCAACAAAGGAAACCTGGGGGCGAGCAAACTGTTCACATAAGGCCTGCAGATTTGAAGTTTCGGCCTCTAAACCCGGTAGAAGATGGATTCTTTCCATCTGCCTTTGAGCATATGTTCAGCAACACTCTCAAAGGTTCTGCCACCTTGAAGTTTCAACTCTTCATTCCCCCATCACAACACATCCAACCTTCCACATCCATCTGCATCCAACCGGATTGCGTCTGCCCAAGACTGCCAATCATAAATGACAACCGCAAGAAGAAGAAAATTCTGACCAAGGCACCATCCCTGCCTTTGCCATCCATAGCTGATTTTCAACAACATTCAACTCATTCCCATGAATGGTTTCTAGCTCAGCGTCTTCATACAAACTTGGACGAGGACGATACTGAACGCTTTCGGCATCACCATATGTTCCAATGCGAACAAGAAGCGTCCAGTAGTGGAGTTTCAGTAGACAACAAAGCTGATATCCCAACTGCAACGAACTGTGAAGTCACGCAGCATCCAGCTTGTGTATTTCACTTTTCGAACTCTTTAGCTGCTTTTGTCCGTCTAGCAAACGAACGTCCACTCCTTGGTACAGAAACTTCTATCCTATACACTATGATTGTTGCTCTTACTCACCACATAAATTTTCAACCACCCTACCCTTGGACCACTCCATGTCCATACCAACTAGAAGTACAAGACTTGAAGCTTCTCGAAACACCTCCTCCCCCTTCTAAAGCTCGTCCACCCACTCTTTCCCAACCACCGTCATCTACACCTCCACCACCGCTTACTCCTGGCTCTCAAACCTTAACAAGCCTCCCTATCTCTTCTTTTGCCCCTTTCCTATTCCCCCTGTTGACCTTGTCGTTCAACAATACGTTGCAAACCAACTGCAACCCATCTTCACCCTTTTTCAACAAATTCTCCAGAACCAACAAGCTCTCCTACACCCTCCTCAACCTTCTCCACCTCCTCCTCCGCCGTCACAATAGTGACTATGATGATGACTCCCTTTTCCTTTTGTCTACTTTTTGCTAATGACAAAGGGGGAGAAAGCATTATGTTTTTGTCTTTATCGCATTTTTTTTGCATCTGTTCTTGTCAAATTTATGCTCCGTACAGTTAAATAAAATACACAGTTGATCTATTTCACTTCAAGCGTTGCTCTGCTTATATTAAATCCTATATCTGTTATATATAATATGCTTGATAATTAGTATGATATTCGATATGGACTTATGCTGATATCTTGTGTCTCAAGTATACAAAACATGGAATATCAAACTTAGAGGGAGCATAGTAAGTCTTTCAAAAACTCTTTTATGCGTCCTTTTATATTCCAGCAAAAACTTAAAAATGAATAAGGTTTGTCATCATAAAAAATGGGGAGATTGTTGGAACTAAAGACGTAGAAGCGTCTAAACCCTCAATGTTTTGAAGATAACAAGCTTATTAATGTTCAAGTTTGTGCTTAGAGATAAACCATGTCACAGCTAAGAAACCATCTAGTAGATGTGTTAAAGAAAACCGTCCAGTAGATGTGTTAAAGAAAACTGTCCAAAAGACTTGCTAAAGAGGACCGTCCTTTTGAACAAACTGAAGGCGACCATCCAATGAATAAACTCAAACAAGCCTCAAAGATCATATATTCAAATGGCTAAGTTTTTATTTTGAACGTCAATTTGATATATGCTAGTCTTCCTCGAAACTGACATATTACTACTTTTGTGATCTAACGTTCAATTTGTTTGAAACATTAAATAGCATCAACATCATTCCAATGCAAGAAAGCAGCAAAATCAGATAAAGCAAGTCAACTTATCAAGCTGCTAAGACGAATGAAGAATGTTTAGAAAAGCAGACCGCCAGCGCAGTCCTCCACCTTCCTTTTTAGTGCAAGTCTAAAAGCTGTCACACTTAACCTCTCTGAAAGGATAGTCTGCACACTTCTCATTGCATAACGAAGTCAAAGTCTTCTACAACGGATCTTTTCCCTGAAGACTATATATACATGCACCAATGAAGAAGCAAACCAGAAAAAAAGACGTTGAAAAAGAACAAGAACAAAAAGACATTAGTAACATTCTGATAAAAGTGTCTAGTAGACGATAGCAAAAATCTTGTAAAGATTTTCAAAGCATTCTTGAGCCTAATCTTTCAAATCCTCACTACTTGAGTTGACATCTATTGCATAAACACTTGTTGTGTTGTGAAAGCCTGGAGAGGCTTAGTGTGAAAGAATACTTGGGTTAAGCAATCTAGGGTGATTGCGTTGTAAAGCCTGAAGAGGCCGCGAACAATACTTGTAACCTAAGGTTGGTTAGTGGATACCTTCTAGGTGAAGGGACTGGACGTAGCTCAGGTTGAGTGAATCAGTATAAAACTTTCTGTGTTTTTCTCTCTCTATCCATACGCTTGAAAACGTTTTCATACTGATCAACTTATTTCGAAAAAGTTTTTAAACACACAATTCAACCCCCCTCCTTCTTGTGCGCTTTTTCTATTTCACTCATTTCACAAGAGATAGGAATATTACACTCTCTACTCCTACACTTTTCTCTTGTGACAAATTTGAGCATATGACACTTTAGTTTGCCTTTAAATTTTCTGTTAAAGTTCTATTAGGTTTTGTGAAAATACATTATTATAACAATATCCTCTACACTATCATTTAGTGAGCGATGCAAGTATTACATTGTCTTCCTACTTGTGTCAAAATAAAAAATAAATTAGGTGCAATTCCTTAAGTGCTTCGGTACTGTTCTCTAATAGAGACTTTGGTAATCTGCATTGATCTTTAATGCACGCAAATTACCAAGGTAAAACTCCAATTTTAATTGGAGAACAGTACCTAAAGAATTGTACCTAAGTTTTGTCTGTTAAAATATACACTTTCCTCTTTTAACGGATGCACACACACACACACACACATATATATACATGTATATACATATATGTACATGTATATGGATATATACAGATACATTTACATATACATATATATACATGTACATGTGTATATATATACATATACATGTACATATGTATGTATATATATATATATGTATGTATGTAAATGGAAAAGTGAATGCGTGTAAGACAAATTAAATTTTAAAATGGCTTTTCTTTAAAAAGTTAAAAAACAAAAAAGATGCGGTCGTGGACATTTTGCATAAAAGAGACAAAAATTTGTAATGAACAATTAAACATCACAAATAAAAAATAACAAAATATTAAATATCAGAAAGTGGAAATGGAAATAAAAAGAAGAAACTACGCATGTATTACCTAGACAATTTTAATTTATATTGGGATTAAGATTACAACTTTAAAATTAATATATTATGTGAGCAATATATGTATGGGTCAGAATCAGTTGATATTAGGTGTAGATGTTAGTCAAATTACACTTTCAATAGTTTTTTGTAAAATACAAATTTAACCAATTCAACCATTAAATTTGATGTTTTTATTGACTAGATTAAGTATATAAAATTTCATATAATTCCAAAATTATTTAATAGTTCATCACATTATTTTATTTTATTATATAATATGATACTAAAATATATATAAATATTCAATGTTAAATAACATATTTAGAAAAATCTAAATGATATGAAATTTGATATACAAGATCATGAAGATAATATCATAATTCAACGGTATATATATGTGTGTGTGTGTGTGTGTGTGTGTGTGTGTGTGTGGCTATGATCTGTTGACACCAAGTGTCAAAGTTAGTCAAATTATACCTTCAATAACTTTTTGTAGAATGCAAATTTATCCAATCCAACCATTGAATTATATGATATCATCTTTATGATCCTGTATGTCAAATTTCTCATCATTTGGACCTTTTTAGATATGTTATCTATCATTGAATATTTACATATATTTTAATATTATGTTGTACGTTAAAATAAAGTGATGTGACAAACTATTAAATAATTTTGGAATTATATGAAATTTTGTATACTTAATCCAATTAATAAGAACATTAAATTCAATAGTTGGATTGGTTAAATTTGTATTCTACAAAAAGTTATAGAGGTTTAATTTGACTAATTTTGACACCTAAAGTCAATGGATCCTGAACCATATATATATATATATATGGGGACATACCTAGTGAAAGGGCCATTTTTACATGAGAGTGAGGGGAGTAAATCTAGGCCATATAACCATACATGGATGGTCAAGATTTAATGACATGTGCTACTTAAACAAGTCATGTGACTTTTTAAAAATCTCACATGACTGTGTCTTTTAATCTTAACTATTCATGGTAAGATCTAATGGTCTAGTTTTATTCCTCTCACTCTCACATAAAAAGACACTCTCACTAGATATGTTCCCTATATATATATATATATATATATATATATATATATATATATATATATATATATATATATATATATATATATATATTAAAACAAATTAAAAGTAGAAGGGGTAGTTGCCCCCACACACTACAAGGTAGATCCATCTCTGGATGAGTTAACTCAACCTCACAAAATTAGCTTGTAAGGTAACAATTGTTGCCCACTTATGTACACTTCTTTTGCCATATTACTAGTTGATGTGAGATCTCCAACACACACCCTCAAGCCGAGGACTGAATATGTTGAGTGTGAAGTTTGCAAGACTAGACATTTGCAAGTGGTTTGATAATAGCCAAATAGTGGGTGGCCTAGATATGCCCAACAATAATTCCTAGGATAGATTTTGATACCATATTACAATTTGAGTTTGGGTCTAACGTAACTCCACAAAATCAACTTATGAAGTGAGAGTTGCCTCCACTTATATATTCTTGTTTGACCTTACACACCCCTTCACAACGAGGACTGAATATCCCGAGTATAAAGTTTGTAAGATTGGACATTCGTGGGTGGTCTAATAATAGGTAGCCCGATAGACCCAACAACAATTGCTACAATAAGCTTTAATACCATTTTAGAATTTTGGGTTGCTCCCACACACTACAAGGTAGATCCGTGAAGTGAGAGTTGTTCCTCCATTTATATACACTATATGAGATCTTCAATAAGGTTTATTTTTTTTATGAGAATCTTGCACTTGTCTTAGATTTTTTTTTAAAATTTTAAAATAATTATAAAAAATTATTGTATGGACAAAATAGTCATTAAAAAGATGTAAATAATATAGATTAATCTTTTAGCATTTGTAGAGCATGTCTGGAATACCTTATTTTTTCTCATTTAAGTTGTTTTTGAGGAAAAAAAGGCCGTTTGGAAAATAAGTTGTATCTTTGGTACAACAGCAAAAATTTATAGAAAGCTTTTTTCCAAAAAAAAAATGAAGAAGTTGTTTTTCAACATCTACGAACTTGAGCTGTTTGATTATTTTGGAAAAAGCTTCTTTTTACCTCTAAAATTGTATCTCCTAGTTACCCCTGTCCATTATTAACAAATAAATACTTTATATCCTTTTTTGTAATTTATTATTTAAAAACTAATTTTTTCTTTACATCCAAACAAAATTAATTATCTGATTTTAATTATAATCGTTTTTCAACAAACTTATCAAACAAAAACTAATTTTAATTATAATAGATTATAAAAACAATTAATTATACATATAATTAATTATTAAAATAATTTAATTTTCACATTTCTCTGAAACATATCCTTATTGTCCTCGTTCATGATTATTTGTGAGATCTGTTGCATCTAAGCGAATTCTCCCCATTAAAAATCTTTAGAAAGAGTTGCATAAAACGACGGCAACTACGGAGAAGGGAAGTGACGACACTTCACGACCCATAGCAGAGCAAGTCTGAAGGTCGCGTGAGGAGTTGATAATCATTCACCTTTCTTATTGCTAGGTAATTTTATCAAAAATATTTTTGAGCTTTCGTTTCTTGATGTAAGCAATTAAGTACGCATGTCAGAGCAGCATAGCAACAGCAGTATGTATGTATAGGAAGTCGCAACTCCCATTAGTAATGATATTTTATCATCATAAAATAGGGTGGACACCGTGTGGAAAAAACAGAGATCTAAATAAAAAAGATAAAAAAAGAGAAAAGGAAAGTGATAAACGTGATAGTGATAGAGTGGATAGATGATAATGTATTTTCCAACTCCCATTTTCCCCACTTTTTCCTGATTCAAAACCTTACATGCATGTTCTCAAATTTTCCACTCGCCAAGGAAACTCATCCTTTAAGTGACTCTGTACCTACAGTGGTGCTTCATTGCTTCCATTTATCCTTCTCTTGAGCGCAGGGAATGTCTCCAATGGTGGACAGGATTAGTTCTTTACCGGACACACTCCTTTGTCACATTCTCTCTTTTTGTCGTCAACCAAACAAGCTGTCGCCACAAGTGTTCTCTCTAAGAGGTGGAGGCCTCTGTGGCTCTCCGTCTCCACTCTTCGCTTCAACGACGAAAGTTATTTGCAAAACAAAGAGACCTATTTTCGTTTTCTTCAGTTGGTGTACACAGTTATGCTCCTGCGAGATGTGGCACAACCTATCCAAAGGTTTTACCTTAAGTGTGCGTCTTCTGTTTGTGACACTTCTATGGTTAACACATGGGTTCTGACCACAATACAACGCAAAGTTGAGCGTCTCAGGCCTTTCCCTGCCCTCTACTGTCACTTTGCCGTGTAGCGTTCTCACTAGCCCAACTCTTGTAGTTCTCAAACTGAACGGGTTAACTCTGAACGGTGTTCCTTCGGTTGGTTTGCTTTCACTCAAAACACTGCATTTGAGAAGGTTCATTCCTTGAGCGTAGATGCCTTATTCAGATTCTGTCCGCATGTCCAGTTCTTGAGGATCTGCTCATAAGATCTTTGCATGTTACTAACTTTTCTAGTGATGAACAGTTAAAAAGATTACCTAAATTGGTCAAAGCAGATATTTCTGACTCTTCGGTATATATTCCGTTGACAGGATTTTATAATGTGGAGTTTCTGCGCGCTGAAGTGGTACGTATGCACATGATGCTTCCTGGAACTACTATTGAAATCGGATTAATATGTAATTCTTTTTCTTTTTTTAGATAAACATATATTTAGGGAATTTCATATTCTAATGTTTCTTTTTTTTTTTTTTTGTGTGTGTGACTAATTAATGCAGGCATGGAGTTTCTTTTTCAATAAGATCCACACTTTTCTCAATTTAGCCTATTTGGAGCTTAAGTTTATCTGTCAGTTCCATGACTGGGATTGGCTAATTAAATTGCTGCATCAATGCCCCAATCTTCAAATCCTTGTAATTGACAAGGTTTGTCGAGTTTGTGGAGATTTCTGTCTTTTGTTGATTTGTTTAATCTTTTATGTTATGCTCATTGTTGACTTAACAGGAAAATGGATTCATCAAACCTAGTGTTGGCAAAAATTGGGTATATCCACAATTTGTTCCCAAATGCCTTGCAACACAACTAAAAAGATGCTGTATCAGAAAATATGAAGGACAGGAAGGCGAGCTTCAATTTGCAAGATATATTATGCAGAGTGCAAGATTTTTATGCACCCTGACAATTTGCAGTACCCTTTCCTCAAATCCAGAGGAAAAGCTCCAAATGGTTAAAAAATTATCTTTGTGTCCAAGGATTTCAGTTACGGGTGAACTTTCCTTTGAATGATATTGTTTTAGGCTTCCTTAATAGCAGTAATTAGTGGCTGTATGCTTTTTGATTAGTTCTACATGCACCAATGTTGGTTTTGAAGGACTTGAACATTGTCTTGTGCACAATTTAATATTGATACAATGCGTACATAAAGGAAAAGCTCTTATTGTTGTAAGTCATGTTTATGTTTTCTTCTCTCCAACAAGCACGAATGCTACGGGGATGCATGCACAAAGGTGAAGGTTTTGAATTCTTATTGTCGTGTTTGTGCCTCAACCAAATTGGTCCATAAAAGGTTATATATTTTTATTTATATTCGTATGCCATTATGCAGCACCCACATTGCTAATTTACTGTTGACATTTCAACTTATGAGTGTTATAGTAAGGCTGAATCATATACAGCTTATCCAGCCTGTACAGTTCTTGGTCACTGAACAACAAATGTGTTGTGGCCTTGTGGGAAGTTATAAAGGTTATCTCTAATTAGTAACTTTTTCAACTAAATAGAATGATGGCATACTTTTTAATGGGAAAATGAGAATGTTGTAAATCTGTCTGCCACTTTAAATGCTAAAGCCTTAGTTCTTTGTATCAGGACTCGGATGGGGTTGAAAGGATATCCCAACTTGCTGGGGCCACACATCATCATAGGGATGAAAGTACAGAAGTGGGTTTGTGTGAACGTCCATTGTGTTGAATAAGATGATTCTGAAGTGGTACGGCAAGCACTTACAGAAGATGCAGTGAGAGCTAATTATCATCTAACAGTTCCTAACTAACTGTAGCTAATGGGAATGATAATCAACTAAAAATGACAGCTCCTCACAGCTTACAATGACGAGCATGAGTGTCTTGTGTGTCTTCTGCATTCTGCATGTGCTCCATAATATATTATTTCACTCTCAAATTGTTAGCTGTTGTATCGTTATACAATTTTGAGCTTATTTGATAGGTTTATTGAGTTGAATGAAGCTGAGCCTGCAGGTTGAAGAGGCTTGAGCTGATCCGGTAGAAGAGGCTTGAGCTGATCCTAGCTAGAAAGCTTGAAAAACCTTGTCTTAGTTTGAATTTGACTACATACTTAAGATGAAATCTGGAATTTGAGCTTGGCTAAGGTTGTTTCTACCACTCATTGTAGGTGAATATAATGTACTTTTATTTAATATTTTTATGCCTATAATTAAGTGCCTCATACAATTTAATGGTTGTTTGGTGTATCCTTTGAGTTGATAGCCAGATCTTAATGCCTTGTGAGGGAGGGAGGTGGGGAGAGAGTTGTCAGGTGTGTTCATGGATGCGTAGGTGAAATTGATGTATTTTTATTGTCTTGCTAATAAAATCCTGCTGTCATGGCTTATGCTGGGACTAATATGGGCTTTTAGGTTCGTCACACAGTCTAGTAATCAGCTTAATATAATCAAAATATTTTGATCTTTCTGTAAGTTGTGGAGTGTAGATACTCAATGACAATCTTAAATTTATGGGTGTATATTTGATTGAGCTAAATACCCTATTGTTGTCCACTCTTTTTTTTTTTGTTTAATTTTTGCTTAATTTTGTTGGTAATTTTTCTCAACCTGAAGTGTTGCCTTCTATATGAGCATATTTTCTCGCTGAATCTCATGTCCGGCATATCATCACGACAACAGGTTTCAATTCCCACTTCTTTCCACTGTTCTCTGTTTATCTTTGTCCTTTAAGCTTCATACAAGGGATTCAGATTGCTACTTCGCACAGTTGATCATTCTCAAACGCGTTTTAATTTTCATTACTTTCTTATTTACTTTTTTTTTTTCCTCTTTACTTTACTGAATTTGAGTCCTCTGATAATGCTATCTGCTCACCTTTATCTCTACTGCCAAATTTTCATCTTTTCTTCACATGTTTGTATTAATTTTATTTTATGCTTCTTGTTCACAGAAAATCTTGGATTATTTGCTGATGAAGGAGCAGATTGGTAATACTCACGATCTGTTCCTATGTCCATTTCATTACACTTAAAACATGCCGTCTTAAAAATTGTAGAGGCTCAAAGAGTCAGTTTCGTTTTGCAAAATATATTATGTAGAATGCAAGACATTTACATACCATGACAATCTGCAGTAAAACTAGTTCAAATCCACCGGAGAAGCTCAAAAAGATTAAAATAAAATAAAATTATCCTTCTGTACAAGGCATTCTGCAACATGTAAACTCATTTAAATAGTTTAGATTTGAGCAGTTACAAATAGTTCCTTGGTGCCCATCTTATAAATATTAAATATAAAACCCCTTGCATGACGCGGCATCCTAGGTAATAAATTCAATCAAGGGGTTTCAATTTTGGCAAGGCATGTTTGCAAACAAAATTTTGAATTAGATTAAATTGTAAGCTAAAAGTTCACTTGCACATATTAGTTTATGAGTTTAATTACTTTGTACTGTTAGTGTAAAAAATTTTACACTGTTAACTTAATCATAAATCATTATTGGTATGACTTTTAAGTTAATTATAATAAAAGTTAACAAATTTATTATATATGGTGATTTGTGATTAAATGAAGTGTAAAACTGTTTTACACTGTCAATGCATAGCTAATTTTTTCTTAGTTTATTAAAGCCTATAGGCCCAACAAACTAGTATACAAATTCACTTTTTTTTTCCTTTTTTAAATTACTTCACAACCACATAAAAAAATAATATAATAATTAATATGTATATAATATTTATATAATGTTATTAATTTAACGTAGTATAATATTATCGTGTTTTGAGATAAACATATTATATGTTAATTTTAATATATTTATAATTTTATGAATTTATTACAAATATATTAAATTTTTAAACTATTTTATTTCTTATTATTTAACATTAAGACCTAACTTAATATAAAAAAAAAATAGTGTAAATAAATATGGAGACTCGTGTGATGGAGGAAGTATCGAGACTGGTATACTCCTGGATCCTTGAGATCTTTTGTTATTCCTCGGCCATATTTACGTGTGAACTAATACTGTATTTGAATTCTGAGTGAAATGAAGAAGAAGAAATACAAAAGAAAAAAAAGTAAGAATGAAAAAAATAGAGTGAAAAAAATGTGTTATTTAAATGGATAGAAATAAGAAAAAAAAATAATAGAGAATTTTTTTTTTATTTTGTTTGAATGATCCCTTTTTATATATATAAATTAAAATAGTTATATTGAACTGAGAGTGTCTTTAAGAGTTACTCTTCAACGAAGACAGTTTTAAGAGTTTTTTTTTTTCCTTCAATGTGAGTACTTTTAGAAAATTTTCTTAATCTCTTATCTTAATTTATCATTTTCATATTTATTTTTAAATTGAATTTCAATATTTCTCTAAAAAAATTATAAATAGTTAAAAATAATTTTGTATCATAATATAAATTATTTATCATAAATTTAAAATATAATTTATATATTCAAAAATATTTACTTATTACAAATTCTAATTATAATATAATTTATATACTTAAAAATATTTATTTATTATAAATTTTAGTTATATAAAATAAATATTTTTCTTGTGCATTTTACAAGCTAAAATACTAGTTAGAAAAGAAAATGAATAAATAAATTATATAAAAAAAATATTAATTTAGTAATTTAGGAATCTTGCTTTCCTGGTTCCTTGATCGTAGATGTTTTTTCAATGTTGGTTGATTTGGCTTTTGAAGAAGGGTTGGTTGAGGGAGTAACTTTAGTTGTATCCACTAGTTTCTTCGAAGATGATTTCATAGTTGGGGTCTCATAACAAGATTAGATTGAGTATCTAACAAAAAAGTTTCATAATGTGTTACTATATGTGTTTTTCTTTCCAAATGAATTAAATTTAGACAACTGTTTACCTTTGTTATATCAATTACTTGATCTTGTTCCCTACTCTTCATGGTTGAGCCACTCTCCTTAGCGGAAGTCTTCGTAGAAATGAATGTTGAAGTATGACATAAAACAATTTCATAAAATATAAATAATTCTTTCATTCCTATATTGAAAAGTATGACATAAAATGCCAATTATTAATCAACAAACAAAGTACAATAAATGTTAAAATTCAAATTCAAATACACAATAAAGAGAAAGAATAAATAAAAAGATACAACATATTATGTGACAGATTACAATACATATAAAAATTTATGTAAACAAATAATTGGAACAAGAATAATAATAGATCAGAATAAATGTTAAAATTAAAATTTGATGCGTTAAAAATACGCTTAAAGGCAAGCGTATTCAATTGCAATAGTAACAATAGCAGGTAAGTCCAAATATCATACGTACCCAAGGTGTATGGTTTAATTATTATTTTTTTGTTCTTAGGTTGATTTAATTATTAATTACTGTCATCATTATTTTAAGATTTCATCAGGTTTTAGGAAATTTCCATTTATATATAATTCTGATTTAAGGCTAATCCAATGATGTATGGTTTTAAGGCGTTTTGGGTTGTTAGATTTAGGGCACAAAGATCCCAAATTCCTTTTCTCTTATGCATTGCATAGGAACCATATTCTATAAGAATTTCAAAAATCCTTCCTTCTATATTTCTTTCCAATTCTCTCTTATTAGTTCTCACCACCACAACCTTTTATTTCTCTCATCGAAATTGAATCTCTCTTCCTTCCCATTCATCAAAGTTACATAGCAAAGCTTTGTCTTCTCGCCTCCTAAGAATGCCACCACATCGTGCTTCACCAAATTCATAGAGGAAGAGGTGTCATCCTTTTTGGTTATCGTTAGCCAGAGATTGAAGAAGCCTTACTGATTAAATGACTCATTAGAATATTCACCTTCAAGCCCTTTAGTTCAAATCACAAGGTATTATTGTGTCCTCTCTTAAATTTGCCATCAAAGTCTTCTTCCCTTAAGTAATATTTAATCTCTAATTTTCTTTCCTTTTATTTCTCCATGTTTGTCAAGGAAATAAGTTTGGCACGTGGAAAGGACCTATTATGAAGAAGTTCCAAGGAAGACTCAAGGTAAGGATCAAATGAAAACTAAGGTGGGGAAAGAGCTATGAATTTAAAAGGCAAAATGCTTAACTTTTTATTGTGGACAACAAGAAAAACCCCAACCTATATAGATATTTTTATGAATTTGAATGGATTCTACACTAGTTGTTTGTCTATATTATATGTTTTTTTAGTTTTCTTGATGTATTGTATTTTTAACTAGACGCTAGTCTACTTGTGCAAATGTATGGAATTTGTTGTCAAATTGACATTTAAAGTTGTAACTTTAAAATATTATCAGTAATGTGAGATTTTTTAGCTTATTAATTTTGTTATCAATTGGTATCATACTCATATATTTGTCTAAAATTGGTTTTGTCCTAAATTCATGTGAAAAACAACAAAATAAATTAGTTTTTAATATGTGGGAAATTCACCCAAAAAATATCATAATCTTGATCTATTTGAGTTCGAAATCTATGTCAAATAATTTTGAAAAATTTTTAGATATAATTTAAGACAAAATATTTTAATTTGCAATAAGACTTATATAGAATATTTGTCAAAAATTCATTCCTTCATTTGAAATCCATAGAAATATTTTCTAAAAAATATTTGAAATTCGTTGGAAAATCTCTCTGAAAATCACATTTTTTTAATAGTGAATAGAATAGGAAACAAGGAACTGGGGAATAAAATCAGGATAACATTAAAATAGTATCACAACATATCTTAACAATCTCAACATATTGTCATTAAGATCTATAGTGACAGGGTCATAGTGGTAGGTATAAAATTATTATTTGTTATTAAAACCTATACTAGCAGAAGATAAACCGTAGGTACATGTAAAAGTGCCTTTCTGATAGCCTTAAGTACCATCACTAAAATATATAGTGACAAAGATAAATTGTAGGTATAGTAAATTATAGAAGACAGAAAAAAAAATGTCTATTGGATTAAGGTTATAGGGCTATACCTATTTTTTTTATCCTGTAGCCATGATTTTTTGCTGTCACTAAATGGCTTATTCCTTGTAGAGTACCCAAGGGACTAATTGGTGAGTACTAGTTTTAGGAAATTCTATGTTGTGTAGGTAATTCAATTGTGGGTTAATTATAATCACAAAAATGAAGGAATAAATTGTAAGCCTTTAGATTACAGAAGAACTGGCAAACCGCAAAGAGAAATTCAATTATATAAAGGCCTAAGGTTATGGTTTCACTTGTACTTTCAGTTTCCCTCAATCCTAATTTTATATGAATCTTGTATTAAACCTCAAATACATATTTTTCCTCTAACTTCTATTAACAATTATTGATCATCACTGATAATAATCTTTTATCGAAATTGGATTCCTATTTGTTCATTTAGAAATTCAATCTGGAGAAAGCGTGAGGAATGGAGAAGACGATTAATAAAGTTTATTAATAAAGAGAATTTAAGAAAATGGTTTGGTCATGCAATATTCTCAAACTTGATTGTCCTATAAGTCTACCAACTAATTACTCTATGCTCGTTGCCAATCAATTAATTCACACATACCAAGGTTTATTCAAGACTCAACATGAATTAAAGTGATAAGACAATCTATTTGACTGAATAAAAAGAGATTCATAAAAATAAAAAATTGGGGTTCTATAAATACACTTTACACCATAACCCTAGCTATTAGGTTTAGTTAGCCATCACAACTAGAGAACACAATATTACACTTCCATACATAAGAGTAAACGGGGAGAAAAATCCTTTACAAGTGTAAGACTCCCATTCTTGCTCTTCATGTCTTTCGGTTACCGCCGCTTCACTCACAAAGCTTTTAGTTCTCCAAAAACCAACATAATGAACCTTTGCTTCCCTTTTCTTATTTATAGGCAATTTTTATCAATTAAGGCAGAAAGCACAACCACGACTGTGCTACGAGTACGAGGTAGAGAATCTAAGAAGCCAGCACAACCATGCTTAATTTAGCATGATCGTGCTCCATTGTAACATGGGTGTGCTCCCAATACAAAGTGGAGTCCTCAAATTTCATACACAGCCATGGTTAGCTCCCAAGGCAGCTTTTGCCATACTATGAATGCAAGCACAGCTGTGGTTGATTTAGCACAATCATGCTAGTTGATAGCAACTTCAAATTAATGCAAAAGTCCTTGGATTTTGGCTTCTTTTCATAGCTTCCTTGGTACCTTCGCATTTGTGTCAAACTAGGGGAAATGGGTGAACCCTGAACAATAATCTTACAAAAATATAATAATTTATTTCCAAGCCCCCCCTCCCCCATAAATCATTCAAAAATGATGGTTTATCAAAATTCAAATGCATAATAAATGGAAAGATATAATAGATTATGTGAAATATTAATATTAATTACAATACATATAAGAATTTAAGTAAAAAATAATAATAAAATAATTAGAATAGGAATAATAATAATAGGTTAGAATAAATGTTAAAATTCAAATTCAAATACACAATAATGAAAAGAATAAATGGAAAGATATATAGATTATGTGACAAATTATAATACATATACAAATTTAAGTAGAAAACAATGAAAAATATAATTAAAACGGGAATAATAATAAGTCAAAATCAATGTTAAAATTCAAATTCAAATACATAATAAATGGAAAGAATAAATAGAATGATATAACAGATTATGTGACAGATTATAATGCATATAAGAATTTAAGTATAAATAATGAAAAAAATAATTGGAGCGGGAATAATAATAGGTCAAATAAATGTTAAAATTCAAATTCAAATTCAAAGACACAATAAATAGAAAGAATAAATGGAAAGATATAATAAATTATATAATAGATTACGATAAATATAAGAATTTAAGTAATAAATAATAATAAAAAAATTAGAACAGGAATAATAATAGGTCAAAATAAATGTTAAAATTCAAATACATAATAAATGGAAAGAATAAATTGAAATTTATAACAAATTATGTGATAGATTATAATAATATAAAAATTTAAGTAAAAAATAATTAGAATGAGAATAATAATAGGTCAAAATAAATGTTAAAATTTAAATTCAAATACACAATAAATGAAAATAATAAATGGAAAGATATAATAGATTATATAACAGATTACAACAATATCTCAATCCTCAATTGTAAGAGATAAATTGACTATTTGTTCCAAATTTATCGTAATTAGGTAGGAGAAATTCTTGTATGAGCACAAATCTAAACCTCATCCTTACACACAACCAATAAAAAAATTACAACTAATAAAATAAAACAAAATGAATACCAACTCATCAAATAAGATAAAACTAAAAATAATCTAACATTTAAAATAAAAGGGATACTTATGATTCTTCCCTCCATCTACATTATTGTGTTGAATTTGTTACTGTCACCTGTACTAAAAGCAAAAATGTATATATGAATTATTATAATATTTTATTACATTTTTTAGACTTTGAAAAGAGAGAAATATAATAAAAATATAATTCATCTTATTTTACATAATCCAATAAGAAACTAAATAAAAATGTTGAATTATTTTATTACCTTCCAATCAATAAACAATAAAGAAAAGGTGAATAACTGAAACAAATAGTCATAAAAAAAAAATAATGCTAGCTTACAAAAAGGAAAAAAATATAAGACTGTATTTGAGTTTTAAAAATATTTTTATTTTTATTTTTATTAATAATTATAGAATCATAATATATATAATTTTTATGTTTAAAAATGTATTTAGAAGTAATAAAAAGATATCCTTAATATCTCATTTTCATTTTTATGTTAATACCAAACTAGAAAAAGAATTCACCAAAAAAAAAACCAAACTAAAAAAGGAAGAATTTTAATTTTCTTTACATTAGAGTGTCATGTTAAACAAAACTTAAAAGATATATTTAAAAAAAATGAGTAAAAAGAATCAATATAAGTTAATTACACATTTTCCCGTATTTTATTTTATTGTTTTATTTATTGGAAGGTAATAAAATAATTCAATATTTTTATTTAGTTTCTTATTAGATTATGCTAAATAAGATGAATGATTTTTTATTATATTTCTTTCTTTTCAAAGTTTGAGAAATGTAATAAAAAATCTAAGAAAATATTGTAATAGGATCATATATACATTTATGCTTTTAATATAGATTTTAGGTTAATATATATATGTAGATGGAGGAAAGAATCATAGATGGAGGGAAGAATCATGAGTTTCCTTTTTTATATGTAGTTGGAGAAAAGAATCAAGGATTTTTTATTTATTTTAAATAGTAGATTCTTTTTATTTTTATATTATTTGACAGGTTGGCATTTTTTTTTATTTTATTAGTTGTAAATTTTTTATTAGTTGTGTGTAAAGATGAAGTGTTGGGTTTGTGTTCATGTAAGAATTTCTCATTAGGCAATTGATCATACAAATATTCTTAATTGCCTACATAATTTAATTATCAAATTATTTTTATTTTGAACGAAAATATAAAAAGTAAATTGAATAAAAGAAAATTACAATAAAAAAATAGTGCTCAATTATATAAGAGTTTTCTGCTTAGATTACTTTACCTTTATTAATATAAAAATAAAAATAAAGATATAGATTTACAAAAAAAATGAAAAAGGGGGAAAAAGGGATGTATGAAGCGTAGACAACTTCGACAGAACGGACGGCACTACACGAAACCTTAGCAGTCGCGTGAGGAGTTGAATCGAATTAATTATTCTCTCACCTTTCTTCTTGCTAGTTAATTTTGTCAAAGCAATTTAAAGTATTTTCTCTTTACTTTTCAAATACCCGAGTCAGCACAGCATAGGAATCACACTCTCGTATTCCCCATTTTTTCCTGATTCAAAACCTCACATATTCTTTCCACTTTAATTAATACGGTGGCAGACAATTGCTCATTTAGCTTTTACTTTCCACGAAAGATGTGTTGGGTTACTGATATGCCTCATCAGATTTATCATTGGTTCAGAATGATGTATTAGCCTCTGTGGCTGTTTCTTAGCTATCAATAAAGAATCATTTTATAAATAAATAAATAAAAAAAAACCCTTACATATTCTAACTTTTCTACTCCCAAGTAAATGAATGCTTTCACTGAATGTCTTTAACAACAGTATATTCTCTCCAAGCTTGATTATAAACAACAACAAAAAAGTTTAATAGACTTAAATATAAATAAATTTTAATTATTTTTATCCTATTTAATGATACTATTCTAAAAATATTCTTCAATTAATTAAAATTTTATTTTCAATGATTTTTTTATTTTTCATGTCACATTAATGACACTTTAAGAAAAAAAATTATTTTTTAAATATAATTAATAAAATTAAATGATATTAATTAACTTTTTTAACTAACACAAATTAATTAATTTTATTTATATTTAAATCTGGAAGAAGTAGGATACGGCAATTCCCATATTCCCCACCTTTTCCTGATTGAACCATGCTCTCGACTTTTCCCCTCCCCCAAGTAAACACATCCTTTAAGTGACTCTCTATAACTAGACTGGTCCCCTTCACTAATTGCATTTATCCTTCTTGAGCGCAGGAAATGTCTCCATGGGCAATGCCAATGGCCGATGATAGGATTAGCTCCTTACCGGACGCACTTCTCTGTCACATTCTCTCCTTTTTGCCTACCAAAGAAGCTGTTGCCACAAGTCTTCTGTCTAAGAGGTGGAGGCCTCTATGGCTCTCAGTCTCCACTCTTCACTTCAACGACCTAAGCTATAGCTATTTGGGAAATAAAGAAACCTACTTTCGTTTTCTTCAGTCGGTGTACACGGTTATGCTCAGGCGAGATGTGGCACAACCCATCGAAAGGTTTAGCCTTGAGTGTGTGTCTTCTCTTTGTGACACTTCTACTGTCAACACATGGGTTATGGCTGCAATACAACGTAAAGTTGAGCATCTCAGCCTTTCACTGTCCTCTGCCATCAACTTGCCGGGTTGCATTCTCGGTAGCTCAACCCTTGTGGTTCTCAAGTTGAGAGGGTTAACTGTGAACCATGCTTCTTCTATTGATTTGCCTTCACTTAAAACACTGCACTTGGACGGTGTTCATTTCCTTGAACGTAGATGTCTTATTCAGATTCTATCTGCATGCCCAGTTCTTGAGGATTTGCTTATGAGATATCTGCGATTTACTAACTTTACTAGCGATGAACAGTTAAAAGGATTAGCTAAATTGATCAAAGCAGATGTTTCTGATATTTTTAGTTACATTCCGTTGACAGGGTTTTATAATGTGGAGTTTCTGCGCGCTGAAGTGGTACATAAGAACATATGCTTTCTGAATCTGCTAGTGAAATGGGATTAATTTATAATTTTCTTTTCTTTCTTAGATGTGCACATATTTAGAAAATGTCATATTCTAATGTTTTTTTTTTCTTGTGACTAATGCAGGCATGGAGTTACATTTGTCTTAAGTGTTACACTTTTTTCAATTTAACCTACATGGAGCTTAACTTTATTGTTCATGAGTTGCATCACTACTGGGATTGGTTAATTAAATTGCTGTATCAATGCCTCAATCTTCAAATTCTTGTAATTGACAAGGTTTGTCGAGTTTAAGGATGATTTCTGTCTTTTGTTGATTTTTTTACTCATTTTTTATGTTATGTTTATTGTTGACTTGACAGGAAATTAATTGTTTTGTCAGAAATAGAGTTAACGAAACTTTGGCATATCCCCAAATTGTTCCCATATGCCTTTTAACACAACTTAAGAGATGTTGTATCAAAAAATATGAAGGAGGGGAAGGTGAGCTTCGATTTGCAAGATATATTATGCAGAATGCAAGAGTTTTACGTGCCTTGACAATTTGCAGTATCAGTTCCTCAAATCCAGAGGAGAAGCTTCAAATGATTAAGAAGTTATCATCATGTCCAAGAATTTCAGTTACGTGTGAACTTTACTTTGAATGATATTGTACTAGGCTACCTAAGTAATGGTAATTATTGGGTGTACGCTTTTTGATTATTCTATATGCACCAGTACTTGAACTTTGTCTTGTGCACAATTTAATATTGATACAATGCATAGATATAAGCCAAGAACGGATCCAAAAACCTATTAAATGGGAGGTCAGAAAAATAATAATAATAATAATAAACATTAAATAAATATTAAATTATAATAATTAAATACATCCTATTATTATTTAAGTTGTAAATATTGTTTTTTTAAGTCCATTTTTTATCATCTTCATAATTAAAAATGATATATCAATTATAACAATTGAAACATGAAAAATTAATCTTAAGACATAACATATATAATTCTTAAGAAGAGAAAGGGGAGGAGAGCCAAAGCCCCTGCTTGCCCCTCCTGGATCCATCCCTACATTTAAGAAAAGCTCTTCTCATTATTGTAAGTTACGATTGTGTTTTTTTTTTCCCCTCTAACAAGTGCTTATGATATGGTGACACTCAGGAGCAGAGCTTCTTAGGGACGAGGGGGAGCCATGGCCTCCCAAACTTTTTTAAAATTATATATATAGGCATATTTAGTGAAAGAGTCAATTTTATATAAGGGAGAAAAATAAATAAGCCATACAATTATATATAGATGGTTAAAATTTAATATCATGTGACTACTTAAAAAAGTGATGTGACACATGATTTGTGTATTTTAATTTTGACCATTTATAATAAAATTTAATAATTCATATTTATTTATTTTCACTGTGATTTTCATTCTCGACTTCTTGCACAACAAGAAGTCTCTCATGCAAAGCAGTGTGGTGCAACTATTGCCATTATGAGAGCTATATATTTGTGTGTATGTCTTTTTAATTCTTTAAATTTTGACATTGTTATGCAACTACGTCATATGTATTGTCATTTTTTATTTTTTGGTACAATTTTACTACAAGTCTCCTTTTATCTCTTTTATTTTGGTCTGATTTTAGTATGATGGGCGTTTTACATAGAAGAACTTGATAGAAAATTATTGCATGATGAATTCTTTTTAAAAATTTCTCTTTTCCTCTTTTTTTTATAGAAACAAGAAAAAGTCATGAATTTAGATAGAATTATGAAATAGAAAATAATTTATGATAGGAAATTCTTTGTTCAAATCTTATTTTGGCTCCCTCTATTTTTTTTTGTTCAAGCTCTGCTGCAGGTGACACGCACAAAGGTGAAGATTTTGAATTCTTATCGTCATGTTTGTGCCTCAACCTAATTGGTCCATAAAAGGAAATATATTTTTAATTATATTCAAATGCTAGTATGCATATAGTAAGGCTGAATCATACACAGCTTATCAAGCCTGTACAGTTCTTGGACACTAAAATGAGTTGTGGCCTTATGGGAAGGTATAAAGGTTATCTGTAAATATTATTAACTTTTTCAACTAAAGAGAATGACTACGTGCTTTTTAATGTGAAAGTGAGAATGTTCTTGAAATGTTAAGGCCTTAGTTCTTCATATCAGAAATTGGAGGGTGTTGAACATAGGGATAAAAATAGAGAAGTGGGTTTGTGTGAATTTCCGTAGTGCTGAATAAGATGATTCTGAAGTGGTACAGCGAGCACTTATAGAAGATGCAGTGAGAGCTAAGCATCATCTAACAATTCCTAACTAACAGAGTTCCATCTAATTAACTAATGGAGAAGATTATCAACTAAAATACCGGTAACAGCTCGTCACAGCTAACATCAGCGTGCATGTCAATGTGTGTGTCCTGCATAAAAAGAAAACTTGATAGATTCATACTTAATGTTTTGTTATTGGATACAACCAATAATGAAATGACACATCATTAAAAATTTTGGACAAAAAGAAGAAAGCTAATTTCTTGGGGCATATGTTAATTTGTATTTGTACTCGTACCTCAACAAATACATTCTAAATATATGTGCAAAAAAAATTCAATTAATCATTGATTTGGAAATACCATTTGTTATTGTTAGGATCTATTTTTATTTTTAATTATTGATTGAACATTCAAAAGTAAAAGTTAAAAAAGAGAAATTTTAAAATCAATGTTGTAGTAGTAAGGATAAAGGACTTGGAAAATCAACATTGGAAAAGGACTATTTCATATTGAGGGTATGGTTAAGTTGCCTTAGCATCAATCTTAGTTGAGTTTTTACTTAATATATATTTATATGATGACAATGAAGTGACAGTGATTTTGGTTCTCATTTTTAGTTTCATTTTTTATGTGGGTTCTTTGTATACTTTTATCGCTTTTATTTTTTAAAATTAGTGTATATGAGTTGATTAATCCCTAATTTATATAGTGGGTTAAATATATAAGAGCACAAATTAACATTTTCTATAGATGAAAAATGATGTTGATGATTAGAATCATGACAATACTCAAATCAACAAAGAGATTAATCAATTAACTGTGAAGTGCATTGTAACCAATAACTATATTTTCTTTTTTTAACATATATAAACATTGGCCTCTAAAATTAATTTGCATTAAGATGATTTTGTGTGTTAACTTAAATATTTAAAATATTTTAAAAAAGAAGAGAAAGCAAGAGAACTTTCTGATTGATAAAACAAAAATTAATAGAATAATTTAACAATATTATAGGTATGTGAGTATTATAAAGAAGAAAAATTTGAATTAATTACGTTTATAAATTATTTATTACATATTACATGACTGATAATAATCATAATAATAATAATATAGGTATACTTTGAAATAGTTAAGGTCGTTTAACTGTTATAAATTATCATTTTTCTCACTAAATATGAATGAAATGTTAGTGTTAATGATGATAATACTCTATTTATATCATTAGATTAGACTAATGAGTGTTTATGAGGACATATTAAGAAATCAAAAATTGAAAAATATCTAATAAAAAAAGGTTTAATTACTAATTTAGTCCCTTTATTTATTTATTTTATTCAATTAGGTTCTTCTTTTATTAAAAGGTTCAATTAAGTTTGATTATTTTTAAAAATGTTGCAATGTAGTCCTTTCCGTCCAAAACAACGCCGTTTTTCACTATATTTTTCACTTCATTTAGTGTAAAATTAGACAAAAAACAACGTCATTTTGGATGAAAAGGGTAACATTAGAGCTTTTTTATAAAATAATAAGACCTAATTGAACCTTTTAATAAAAGAGGGACCTAATTGAATAAAATAAATAAATTAAGAGATCAAATTAGTAATTAAACCTAAAAAAAAAAACCATAGCATTTAGTATAATAGAAACTTTAAAAACTATTTTCATTCAATATTTCCTATTCTCTAATCCTTAACAATTTGTTTCTTCTATTTTAAAATTATTGTCTTTTAAACTATTTTTCTTTTAAAATATCACAAAAACATTTATTATTTTTTTCTAACTTTATCCTTCTTTTCTACACTTTCTTTTAAATATTATATTTTGATAGTCATAAAAGTAGTTTATTTTATTTTTTTAAGAGATAAAATGTTAAGAATTTCTAGTCCCAATTCGTAAAAGAATAATTTAGTATTTTTTTTTAATTTTAGGAGAATTATTAATTTTTTAATCCTTATACACCATCTTAAAATGATACTTATTTCATAATAGAAGAAATATTTAATTTAACAATATCATTGATGTGATCAAATTTAATGAAATATAAATAATTTTACATTGTAGACTTACACATTGTAGACTTAAAGTTTAATTAATTGAATGTTGTAAAGTGAATTGGTAGCCTCTCCCTTGAGTTAATTCAATTCATCAAGTTATAAGACGTACATTGTAAGTGTGCAAATATAGAATTATGCAAATTTTTTTTTCCATGAAACTTAAATCGTTCAATATTTTTTAATTTAAATCTAATAGAAATTTGAATTAGAACATATATTCATATTATTAATTAATTTGAATCAGAATATATATTTTTGTTATCAATTTGAATGTTCAAATCATATAAATCATATTGGTTATAATTACCTTAGTTAGTATAATTATAATTATGTATTTTTTATGAATTAAAAATGAAAAAATTAATCACTTGATAATTAATTACCGTAATTACAAAAAATTTCACAATATTTGATAATTTTATTACTGTATTATATAAAATTAAAATCTATACAAATTTAATGATTTAATTGATTGATTTAATAATCAAAATATATACAGGTTATAATCACCTTAAATTGTAAGTGTGCGAGTTTAAATTCTTACAATATGTTTTTTTGCCTTTTTTATTTACTTATTTCTTTCTTTCCATCTTTCTTATAAAGCTTACTATGAGTATCTCTTTAAATTAAAATAAAAATGAATTGGTATTTCACATTTGACTTGGTCTAATAAAGAAAATGTTAACACATTTTAATATAATTAAAGCTATCTACTTTTTGTCTTCAGACCAAGTGAGATTTGACCTTGTTAATATATAGTGTATCACCATTTATCTTCCTACGATGCATTTGATTTGATGTTGTAGTATCTTGAGTTTGAGAATGTCATATATTGGAGAAAATATATTAAAAATAATAAAAAGAGATATAAATTTATCTCATAAAAAAAGACAAATCAAATGAAAAATGATGTAAAGATAAAATATTTGAAAAAAAAAAAACAATGAAAGAAATATCTCTAGTAAAAAAAATATATACAAATAAAAATTATAAAAGAAAAATAAAATAAAGATCGATCCTTATTTTGATAATATAGTTCAACTTCTTATATCTTTTGTTGTAAAACCTTCCTTTAAGTCTTTTGTATTATTTCAATAGTTGAAAGTCAAGCAATTATAAAATTAATGTCAATAAACAAACTCTCAATACTAAATATTAGATAAAATATTAAAACAACATTAAAATAATTGAAAAGATAAAAATTTACCGTAGAGAAGGAATAAAAAGATCGGTAAATTTGTATTTCTTGCTTGTATTTATCCCTTCATTGAAATTGAATAAAAGAAACAAAAATAAAATATTGGCAATTGAATATTATTTCAGAAAGAAAAGATGAAAATGTAAAACAACAATGTGTACATAGGTATTTATTGATGAGTTGATCATCTAACTTTTTGTTTCAGAAAACTTAATCAGGAAAATATTTTTTAATTTGAATTTGCTACAAATTTGAATTAGAATATATATTCATATTATTAATTAATTTGAATTTGATCTTTCAAAAAAAATTGAATTTGAATCAAAACATATATTTTTGTTATCAATTAGAATGTTCAAATTATGAAAATCATATTAGTTATAATTACCTTAATATAATTATGTATTTTTTATGAATTAAAAATGAAAAAGATCACTTGGTTACTGATTATCGTAATTACAAAAATAATCCATAAATAATAAATTTATTACCATGTTATATACAATCAAAATCTATATACTTCTATTATTAGTTTGAATATTTAAAATATAAAAACACATACTGATAATAATTTCCTTAATTATGTATTAGAATATATAGTAATACTATCAATTAATTTGAATCATAATATATACTTGTATTATTAGTTTGAATGTTCAAATTATAAAAATTATACTTATTATAATTTCCTTAATTTCTATACTTATATATTTTTATGAATTAAAAAATAAAATAAAAAATCAGTGGCATTTTGACAGAAAAAAATAAATGCAGTGTTGCCACATGACATCTACCTACGTGGCAAAACTTTCTTTTATAATATGTAATAGATAATAGAATATAATAGATCTCATATTACAATTGTAGAGCAATCCATTTTATATTTGTAATAAAAAATCATAATTTAATAATTGTATTAGGAGTAATCAATCAATAAAATGAAAAGGATTTTATTATTTTTTATAAATGTTTTAATTATCATAATAAAAATATTACCATAATTATCGTGATTATAAATAACATTCAATAAAATTTGAAAAATTGATTTTCTTATTATATAAAATCAAAATCAATTTAAGATTTAATTATTTAATTGATGAATTTAAGTAGAATATATACTTATTATAAATGGCTTAATTATAAATTCCTTAATTATTACAATTAAATATAATAGTATATTTATATGAATGAAAAAAATCGTGAAATTTAGGCGGGAAAAAAATGAATATAGTGTTGCCACTTGGTGTCTTTCCATGTTACAAAATCTTCTTTTATAACTTATAATAGATAGATGACACTTGTAAATAACAAAATGTATTCGCATTTATAATGACGGACGTCCAAAATGTATATCCTTGTAGTACTCCCAAGTACCTTCATCTAGATACTCTATATATAAGTTAAACAATACTGGCATGGCCATCTTCACTAATTGCTATCAAATATGCATAAAAGAAAAAATAATGGAATGAGATGATTTGTTCAAAAATCACTTTTACATGCATGGTAGGAATTCTACCATAACATACAAATAAAACACAATTGATAATAGCGAGATACCTATGGTTTGTTCTAAGTTGTACCAAATTACCCTTGACTTGGTATGGATCCATACATCCCATTAGTGAGTAATAGTTCTCAACAAAACTAGAAAGTGACTGAGAGTACATATACCTCTCTCAACAACACAACATGGTACAATCCTCATCATCATTGAGGAACAAAATAACAGTTAGGACGTCCATTTATAAAGGTATAATCTCACCAATCCTGGTGACACTAAGCAAGTGTCAGGATTATCAAGTTAGTTAAGTGATTATTTTGGCTCAAGAGCATTACCTCGGCCATTAGGTCGCTCACCACTTGATACCATTCCTTCTTGACCTTAACAATGGTCCCTATCTTTATCCAGTAGTGTACCAAATTGTAGCTTCTCTAGTAGGGTGTCATGCCACTGCATGTCACTTACTATACATTACTCAATAACTTATCAATTTCTAACTTCTCAAACAAATGTTTACCTAGTCTCATTTAATTTGAACACCAATACAATCAACATTTTTGCCTTATGTTGCAGTAATTTCACAATAGTAATTTAAATAATCCAAAAATCATTTATTAGTAATCATCAAAATTTTAGCGACATAACTACTTAGTAATCATGTTTTAATCATCAAAATTTTAGCAAAATAACAATTTAGTAATTATAATTTAATTACCAAAATTTTATCAAATAACAACTTAGTAAATACATTTTAATTTTCTAAATTTGAGCAAAGTGACATCTTAGTAATTATAATTTAATTTTCTAGATATGAGCAGAGTAACAACCTAACAATTATAATTTAATTTTCTAAATTTGTGCATAATAACAACTTAGCAATTATAATTTAATAATTTAAATTAGAGCAGAGTAACAACTTAATAAAAATTAAAGTTTAGCATAAAAAATTATAACAATATAATAAAGCATACTTAACTTTATGCATTAAAAGGTTTAGGGAAAAACATTTCCTACCAACATGTAAAAGGACTATAATTTAGAACCAACTCCACTTCCTCCATTACCTCAAAGATGGTTGATGAAGAGGATGAAAGTAGGTGCAAAGTTCCTAGGAAGACAATTTTACTAGTTGATGAAAAAATAGTAAAATTTTAATATAAAAACAAAGTAAAAAAAAATTTAGAGAGAGAAGCTCTCATATAATTTTTGGTCAGCCAAGAGAGGGAAAGAATGAGTGAAAATATGAAAATTTGGGTGCCTATTTATAGAGAATGGAGGGGGGTTAGGTGCCCACTTGCTTACATAAGTCATTATGTCATAATTTTCATTTTAATTTATTTTTAATTTTATTTTTGGACACATATTCAAGATAGGTGGTGAATCATATAGGAATAGGCTGGACATGTGTCCCATGAGTTGTCCCAACTTTATTTGTATTAATTTTATCTGCAATTAAATTAATCGATACTAATAAAATTGTCTAAACTTGAATAAATTTGCTTTTAATGACAAAATAATGCATTTTATTGTAAAACTAGACATATACAATATTTTCATCAAAAATAAATTTTGAATAATTAATTTTAATTTTTATTATTTTATTTCATATATATATATATATATATATATATTGTATTTTTGAGCTAGAAAATTCATATTAAATCCATTTTAATTCAATAAATTCCCAAATTTTTATGAAAATTGTAAAATTAAATATTTTACTTAGAAATGAACTAAGATTATCATTTTCACTATTTTTGGATGTCAAACCAATACTGGCTAGGCTTATTAGATATCTAAGGACATTTTGCCCTAGAATTTCAAAAAAATTTCAAAAAAAATAAATTATATTTTAATATATATGACATGGTTCCAAGCTCAAATTGATATTTTAATGTCAATTGAATCTTTTTTTCATGTCAGCCCTTGATATTAAGAAATAAGGATAAAATCGTCATTTTCTAATTTCTTCAAGTTCCAGCTCAGAAAAATTATTAAAAATCACAATTCGATAGTTCTTGACATTTTGAATTCAACTGTAGGGAATAGAATTTTGAGATTTCTTCTCGATTTTTCAAAAATAAATCATTAAATATTAGAAAAATAATTGAAAAATTGAAATAGGGGTGTTACACTTTTCACTATTTTTGTTTGAACATAAAATTTTTTATAATTGAAATACTTAGTATACAAATTTTTTAAAATATTTTGAGTTCAAAAAGTCTGGTTGGTTCTCATAGTCAATCTGGCATACTTTTATCATTTTACAAAAATTATCTTAATAATTTCTTGAAAATTTTCTAAAATTTTTATCAATTATTCTAAGTATATTGATGACTTAAAAATAATTTTTAAACACTTCTAACTATTTTTTTCTATTAATTGATTATCTGGCTTTTTAGGGACAAAGCAGTCTTTTTACCAATTTCTAGGTTCTATTCCCCAAAATTTATTAAAAAATCTAAACTAAGTACTACTCACTAATATGAACATAATCGTAAGGATCAAATTTTTAAGATTCTCATTCGGTTCTCTAGACACAAATACAAAATAATTAGAAAAGCAGTTCAATAAACAAAAGTATGGGTGTTACAAAATAGGCCAGGCCAGGCTGGCCCAGTGGGCCAAGCATATAAAGCGGGTCAGGTTGACCTAGTCTAATTTCCTTGTGGGTCTTATTTTTATTGGCTTGGTCTGGCCCATCGAGCTCATCAGGTCAGGCCAAATTGGCCCATTTATATATTTTTTCTAAAATAATACATATTTTGAAAGAAAAAAATAATAACATCAGGCCAAATAGGCCGATACTTTTCGAGCCAACATTTCACTAGTCGATCTAGCTAAGCCAAATTGGCTCGATGTTTTTTGGGCCTCAAATATAAGAGCCAAGCCGAGCCCTACTTGGCTTGAAGGCCTGGTAAATTTTAATACCTCTAGTATCTATTAGTTTGCAACATAATTTCTCTTTAATGAAATGTAGATCTATCTCATTGAGTTACTTTAGTAGTCTTACAAGTAACTTACTGATAAATCAATTTTGAGGTGTTTATTTGTGACTTATTCTTGGCCTATTGACTTTTTATTTGTGCTTAATATTGATGTAATGGCTGAGTTTTGGATTAGTGTCTTCATTGGGCTTAATTGATAATCATGATTAATTTTCATATTTTCCTTCATTTTGACATTGATGTCTTCCGCAAGGCATATCTGGAGCTATAAAGTTCAAAATTTGATGTTCTTGGTGTCACTTGAAAGCTAAGAAAAAGAGCTACAATTTCATGTGTCACGAACTTTGGCTCATCCTAAAGGATCCAAGGAGGAAAATGGCCATTGAGTTGAAGACATTGTTCTTGCTAGCATCTTGACATAGGTGCAATATTTTGAACATATCTTGAGCTGTAGAGGTCATATTAATGCGAAACTAGTGCTCAAATGTTGAGGACAAAATTGTCTACAATTTTATGAAGACACCAAGGGCAAATTCGACTATTTGAAGGGCCTAAAAAATGCAAGATAGTAGATTTGGAGATAATAGATCTTATTATGTTGTATTTTATCTTTTCTTATCTTATCTTATCCCATCATTAGGATGAGGATTTTTATCTTTTCTTTAACATTTGCAATCATTAGGATTGATTAAGATTTAATTAAGATCTTCTTTCTATTTGTTTTTCTATATAATTAGGAATTTATGTAATTAAAAGATACCTTCGAATATACAGAGATTTTTGTGTAATTAAAGAAGACATTCTTTTTTTCTCTTCTTCTTCTTCTTCTTCTTCAATTTTCATTATTCTTCTACGTTTTTCTTCCTTTATTCTTCAATGGCAATGACTATGGAAGGCTAAAAGCTTTAATCAATTAAATGGTTTCAGGAGTTGTGGTAAGAGTTTGAGTTCCCATTCTTAATTTTGAATTTGTATGCATCTCTTTCCTCTCCCTTCTTCAATTACATTTTTCATTTTTATCGTGATTATGATTTATGTTCTTCATAATTGAAATGGAATTAGATTAGGATTCATAATGGGTAATCGATTGATAACCTAAATCAAACTGTTGTGCGTAAATTTTCATTACTTAAGAATTGCGACTGTGATTTAGTTTTGTTAATTAAATGTTATGTGATTATCTAATTGATTTTGATTTGATTCAGATGCATGTGAATTTTATATTCCTTTGAACTGTGATAACTCTGCCACTCGAACTGGACCTTTAGATTGATGTTTTTATAAATTTGACTTTCGTTTAATATTTTTTGTTTTCTAGCAATTTCAAAACCCCATTTCCTTAATTTTTGCAATAAGATCATAATCAATTGATTTGTGTCTTCTAGAAGTATGACCTAGGTTATTCCTTAAACTACAAGTTTAAGGAAGAATTTAGTGCTTTTGATAATAGTGTGACACTACTATCAAAATTGGCATCGTTGTTGGGGACACAAATCATTATGTTTATATTTTTTGAATGCCAAATTCACTTAACATTGTTCTGGTCATTTCTTATAAGGTTCTATTTTTATTTTTTTTTCACAACACCATTCTACTGAGGTGTTCTTGGACAGGAAAAATTATGAGTGAAAATTATTTGAAAGACATATTTTCAAATTCTCCTCTGTGATCACTTCTATCAGAGACTACTTTAGAACCTTTCTCATTCTAAACTTTCTTGCAGGAGGTTTTGAATGCAATAAATGACTCATCCCTATGAGAGAGGAATAGAACCCATGTAAAATTAGAGTAGTCATAAACTATCACAAAGCCATATCTTTTTCTTCCAAGACTGGCAGTCTTAGTAGGTCCAAAAAGACCTATATATAACAATTCTACGACTTTATGAAAGATTACCATATTCTTAGAGTGAAAACTAAACTTAGTTTGTTTTCCTTTGACGCACACACTTTATTCTTTTCATAGTTGATTATAGGTAATCCTCTTATCAAATCATGCTTAGACAGTTTTAACAAGGTTTTCATGTTTATGTGTCCTACTCTTTTTTGCCAAAGCCATTGATCATTATCAAATGTTGTTAAACATGATTGACTAGGCAATGAATCCAAACTAATGCAATATAGATTTTTCATTCTTTTGCCAGAAAATAAGATTCTATTAGTTGAAAATTCCTTAATCAAACAGGTTGTAGGTTCAAATTGTACTTCATAGCCATTGTCACATAATTGACTAACGATAAGAAGATTGTGTTTTAACCCTTTAACATAATAAACATTTTCTATTTGAGTAGAGGTAGATTTATTTTACCTACTCCCTTAATCATAACCTTTCTATTGTCTCCAAATGTGACAGAACCTTTATTTTCCTTCCTTTCAAGTGTTAGGAATTTGCTTTTGTCTCTAGTCATACGTCTAGAGCATCCACTGTTTAAGAACCATGGCTCTCTTTTGTTGTTCATCAATAGGCATTCCCGCATCAATGGTTAATAATAACTTAGGTACCCATATTTTGTTGGCTCCATTTCTATTAGTAACCTTTTTGAGGAAGGCTAAATTTTTCCTATAACATTCTGAAGACTTGTGTCCCCTTCTGTTACAATTGAAACATCTTCCCTTGACTTTTTGAGAGCTTATAGGTTTCGTATGAAACACTACTTTATGATCATTATAGCATAATCCAGTCTTATCAAAGAAGTTCTTTTGTGTTCCAATAAGATTGTCAAGATTTTTTGTTCCTTTTACAAATCTTGCCAAATCCTTTGTTAATATGTTAACTTGTTCATTTAAAACCTTATTTTCAATCTCAACAGTTGCTTTATCAAGTGTGACGAACAAAAGAGCCGATTCTCTCTTTTGTTTCAGATGTTCTGAAAGTTTAAAATGAGATTGCTGAAGACATTGATTTGTCTTTTGTAAGTATTCTTTACTTTTTCTCAAATTCTCATTTTCTTTTTAAGCTTCAACTAATTGTCCTTTAAGGAAGGCACAATTTTGGACTAAAGTAAGAGAATCATTTAACAAGTTATCAAAAGCATGTTTTAATTCTTTGAATGTTTTGAAAGAGTTCAGAGTTTGATACCTCTTCTTTGTCAAAATCTGCCATTAGGCATATGTGAGCAGTTTCTTCATGCTCTTCATCAGAAGATGAGTCGTCTGAGTTCTCCTAAGTAGCCATCATAGCTCTCTTCTTGTTGCTCTCCTTCTTAAGTTAAGGACATTTAGGTTTAATATGTCCTGGTTTGTTATATTCATAGTATATCATCTAGTTCTTTGATGCTTGTCCTTTCTAATCTTTCCTTGATAGATTTTTTTTTTTTACTTTTCTCCTTTTAAGCATTCTTTGAATTTTTCTAGATATAAAGGCTAGCTTATCTCCTTCGTCTGAGGATTCATCATCACTTGCATCCTTATCTTCTGATTCACTACTAAACTTAGTGCCTTTGAAGTTTGACCTTGTTTTTCTTTCTGGATAGCCTTCAAAGTGATTGCCTTTCCTTTTTTGGTAGAATCTCATCCATTATTTATTGCTTATGAGCTTTGAGAGAACCTATCAGTTAATCTATTCCCAGTGTCTTCAGATTCTTGGCTTTCTGGATTGCAGTTACTTTGGGCCTCCATATTTTAGATAGGCTTCTTAAGATTTTCTTGATCTTTTTATAAGTGGTGTATCTGTTTCCCAAAGCATTTAGCTCATTTATGATGGTGGTAAATCTATTGAACATTTTTTCAATGGATTCATGATCTTGCATTTTAAACATTTTGTATTGGTGAGTTAATATATTAATTTTTGACTCTTTTACCTGATTTGTTCCTTCAAGTGTTGTTCGTAAAGTAACCCATATCTCTTGAGTAGTTTGACATTCTGCCACCTTGTCATATTCAGCTCTACTGAGTGCATATGTGAGAAAATACTTTGCCTTTGAATTTAGACGAAATCTTGCTTATTCTTTGGAAGTCTATTCTACTTTTGGTTTTTCTTCTTCTACTCCTTCTGCATTCCTTTTGATTGGTTTGTATGGTCCAAACTTAATGATGTCCATATACTATATCTTGAGACTCTAAAAATAACTCCATTCTATCCTTCCAGTAGTAGTAATCCTTTCCATAAAAGCCTGGAGATTTGTTTGTTGAGGAACCTTCTGGTATGAAAATGCTTGGAGTTTGAGTTGCCATCACTTTTTCCTGAATCTTTCTCCTGCACTGTTAGGTGCACTCAACCTAAGAGTTGAGCTCTAATACCAACTGAAGTGACTAATAATACCACAAGAAGGGGGGTTGAAAAAATCGTTTCTCTATGAATGAAACTTTTATATTCTTTTAGTTCTCATGCAATCAAAATCCTTTAAGTATAGCTAGATTGTTTCTTCTCTTTGAAAATGATTCTTGAATAGTGTAATTACTAGTTTAAAAGAAACTGATTTAAAAAGGACCTTTTATCAATTAGGTGAAATGATTATTTAGTGCCGGTCCTTTCTAAACAAAACAAAATTACAATGTTGTGACAGAATAAGAGTAAAGAGTTATCTAATAAATGAAAAGGAGAGAAAGAAGGATAGTACACACAAGTTTATCCTGGTTCACCCTTACCAATGGGCTACATCCAATCCTCACAACCTTGTTCTTGGAACCAATCTTTCACAGCTTCTTCTCTATCATAGAACCACTCTAGTTCTTGGAGAGGTACAACTCACTTTACTCCGAAAACAATAACAACACACTGCTCTACTCTTCTTCAGCACCACACACTTGGTTTGAAGGTATACAACAACAAGATATAAAGTCCCTTCTATAGTTTTCTGCTGTACAAAAGAAAACAGTAGTTTGGACACCTCTTCACATTCCTATATGACTATATAGAACTTGATTACAAAATATAGAAGTGAACAACTTCTCACACAGAGAATTTTGAGTATGAAAGCTCTTTTTTCCAGCTCAAAATAGCTCACACAGAGGACTTGGATTATCTCTTTTGTATTTCACTTATTCTTTTTCTTAGTTGACTACCATGAAAAAAAATCAAAAAGCTATGACGTCTTCCATATATGCTCAGTAGAGAAAACTAGTCGTTGGAGTGGCAAAAAATATGTATCATGGTATGTCAAATACAACTGTTAATTTTCTATAGAACTTAAGCTCTTCTGTTATCTGATGAACCCTTCTAAAACACACTTGCTTATGATGTCCCTTTCTGAAGCACCTTTCTAATGGTCTAGCAAACTTCTTTGTTATCCTTTGTAATGGATTTTGAACTTCAAAAAGCATAGTTGATGCCTCATTTGAATACTTCAAAAAATGATCATCACTTAAGTTTTTGAAACCTTAAACACTATGACCTTTTTGAAACACTTAACAACAATGTTAGATCCTTTCATTTCTCACATACTTATGAATTAATTTAAGAGGTTTTGTCTTAATTAAAACAAAGATTTGGATTTAACATGGACTTCTGAAATTTCTTTCTAAATACCATGAATAAATAAGTCTTGTTGTCATGGAAAATACTCCTAAAAATCATCAATTAATTGCCCCAAAAATCCAAAAAGGATATTGTTAATGTTGTTGTATTGGAAATCACTAATGTTATTATTACTGGTCTTGGAGATAAACTATTTGATAATATTGTTGACGAAGCATGTGACATATCAAATAAGGAGCAAAAAGTTGTTTTGCTTTCTGTTAACAAAAATAGAAGTATTGTTGAATGCTTCTTAGTGTGGTTCATGTTAAAGATACTACAACTTTATCATTGAAAATGACAATTGATGAATTCTTTTGTAAGCATTGACTTAGTATATAAAGAATTCATGAAATATTATGATGGTGCTAGCAACATGCAAAAGAAATTTTATGATTTCAAAAGTTTGATCTTAAAAGAGAATTTATTTGCATTTTATATACATTGATTTACTCATCAATTACAACTCATTAGTTGCCATTGCCAAAAATCACACTCAAGTTATCTCTCTTTTTATTTAATGCCCATTTTATTAAATGTTGTTGGGGATATTGCAAACGACATGACATGTTTCATGAAAAAACAAATAATTAATGTTAAAGAGGCATTGGGAAAAGGAGAAATTCTTAGTGGGTGTTTGAATCAAGAAAGTAGTCTCAAATGAGTGGTAGATACTAATTAGGGTTCACATTATGCAACTTTGCTCAATTTGATATTGATTTATTATGCTATAAGTGATGTTCTTGAAATTATAAAAGAAGATTGATCATATACATATCAAAGAGTTGAAGCTAATGGTCTTATACATTTGTCAAAGGATTTTGATTTTGCATTCACATTGCATTTGATGAAAAGTGTCTCGGGTATGTCAAATGAATTGTCATAAGCATTGCAAAGAAAAGATCAAGACATCATTAATGTTATAAACTCATTAATATCATAAAGAATCGTTTACAAACTACGCAAAATAATGGATGGGAGTCTTTATTGAAGGAAATAATTTTATTTTGCAATATGCATGCCATTAACATTCTTAATATAGAAGATATATTTTTTCAATGGGCTATAGAAAGTAATTTTATTTTGCAATATGCACTCCATTAACGTTCCTAATATGGAAGATGTATTTTGTTTTCTAGGAGGAGATCACAACGTGGAGGTAAAGCTCAAGCTATCACAATAAAGCATCACTATTGTGTCGAATTATTTTATAGAGTAAATTACACTAACAACCTCTAAGGTTTCATCAAACTTTGACTAATTGTCTGATAAACATTACACTAGCACCCCTTATACATTACATTAACCCCTTGATTGTTTGAAAAACATTATATATTGTATCCTTATAAGAGAAGTTATTGTAAATGTTAAAAAAATAAAGGGGTTATGTGCAATCTTAAAAAACTTCAGGAGTGTTTGTAACACCCTAAGGAGCATTACCTTTTGCTTGCTTATATTGCTAAAACATGGAAGTTTAGAATATAAGAATATCAGAGAAAGCTATGCAGAAACTAAAACTTAAACATTGATTACGTAAACATACTTAAAACAACTATTACAACTCTCTTGACACTTACGTGTCGTACAACACATGAACAAAATAAGCATAAAACATAAACTAACTCCCACACGTTGGGAGGTCTAAAACTATAAACTTTTCCTCTGACAGCAACTCCAAGCTACTTCTGAGAGGACTTCACCTGTTCAACCTGTAAAAACATGAAAACTTAAAGGAATGAGACATAATGTCTCAGTGAGTGCTACAGGAACTCTGGGCTAACCCTCTACTCTAGATATCCTTTTCTTATACTCTCGTGGTTTCTTTTCTCATAGGGTTTTTACAGACAATTCCTACGTATGACAATTCTATGTTGTCTAACTCAAATCTCATGCTTTCATTTGTCATTCTGACAACTATTATTCAATCATGTTATCATCACTATCTCATTATGTAGGAATGTACTTTACTATCCTTCTTCTTATGTGCCCAATCAGAACTTATATACCTTCTCTAGGGGTACATCGCACACACATCTTCATTTAATGTGTAGATTAAACCTTTCCTTCTTGACTAGCAACTAAGCTTACATCCCATCATCTACCCTATTACTAAGAGCATATACACATATAATACATAGACATTCTCATCATTTATATAAATCTTTACTTAAACATTTTCATGATCATGAACATAACTTAACATTTAGCTCTTGCATGTTAAACATGAATTAATCTTTTTCTCTTTTCTGTCCTACGGTAAAGTATTGAGCTCAATCTTTCAAAGAGCGCCCCTTTTGTTCTTATGCTATGACCTCATATTTATATACCCCTCTGGTCTGAGGGGTTTAGCCATTGGCCTTTGGAGAAAATGGGAAGTGACAGAACCCCGCCCATTCATCCAAAAAGGACACCTCAGTCTTCGCATGCACTTCTTTCTTTACTTAAATATTTAGTCTTCCATTGGCATTTGGAGGGATTACTATCCTCCTTTCCCTAATGGAGACTCATCAAATAATCACACATATACTTTTCTTAAAAACATATTCTTTTCTTAAAACCTTTTCTTTCATAAAAACCTTGCATAAACTAAGAGAAATTTTCTCATTTCTTGTTAAGGAGGCATATGATAGTGTCTTAAGTCTTTTCTTATGTGAGGTTCATCGTCATACTCACACAACACAACACAAAGCATAATAAACATTAGGATAATACTACAACTATGCAATCATCAATATCAAACACAGCCATACACCACACCTATAATTATATCACAGAATCAAACTTAAAAAACAATCACACAAGCAATTATATCCTTTACTTGAGGCTAGAACATACCCCCATTGTTCTAGAGGGTTGCGCTTAGCGTCAAACCCCTGGAGCTTAGTGCTACTTCACTTTTCTTTTAAACCCAAACTCTGGTAGGTCACGCTTAGTGCCATTTATGCAGGGGAATACTGACTTTCTCACACTAAGTGCTAGAAAACTAGCGCTCAGCGCCACCACACTTAGTGCCATAAATATGGTGTTTAGTGCTAAAGCACCAGATATCAAATCTAGGCTTTGTTGTCCTACACTTAGTGCCAGAAAATTGGCGCTTAATGCTGATTGCAATTTTTGCAGTTCGCTAAGGGATACCTAACTATAACCCATGGTCATTTTTGGCCCAACAATCAACACCAAGCATACCAAAACATTCTTAGTCACCTTTATTACCTTTCTAACTGATCGCATTTCCCAAAAAACCCTCAATATTGCAAATCTCTTAAAAATCATAAATCTCCTACCTAGGGTTCAAAAAGGGGCAAAATACTAAATAAAAGGGATTGGGAAAGATAAAGGGGAAGCACTCAGTTCTGGAGACTATACAGATTTGACCTCTGAGGCGAGGTTGCAGATCTCCGCTCCACCTTTCCTTTTCCTCGTCTCCTCCTTCCTCTTCTTTCTTTTCTTTTCCTTTCCCCCTCTCCCTTCCCTCTCTTATATAGTTGTATGTGTGTGTGTGTGTGGGGGGGGGGGGGGGGGGGGGGGGGGGGTCTAGTGGGCCTCAGCCCATTTGGACCTCAAAGTTCGATATAGGGTCCTATTACTTATCCTTGTAAATCCTAACAATAGAGTAACTATCATTAATAGTTAAGGGTATTCTAAACCATTAATTATATTATTATTTCTATTAGCCAAAATTAGGGATGTTACAGTGTCAATGTATTTTACTCTATTTTATATTGTTGTGGACATGTAGCTTTTGGAACATAATGATTGTTTCACCAAGACAAATACTCAGTTGCTCCTTGGTATGGCTTGTTTGAATCCAACCATTTTTTTTTATATATTTTGATAAAGCAAGGTTAATTGAATTTGTGGGTTTTATCCAAATGAATTTTCAACTAATTTAGTGATGCTTGATAATTAACTTGAGACTTACATCATTGACATGGGTAACAATGTTGAATTTGCATATTTGAAAGGAATTAGTAATATTTCAAAGAAGTTGGTTAAAACTGGAAGATATATTGTTTATCCATTAGTTTTTTTTTTTTTGAAGCTAGTAGTGATTTTGTCCTGTTGCCACAATAATCATAGAAAAAGCCTTTTCTACTATAAAAATTGTGAAAAATATGTTATATAATTGAATGTGAGATGTATGGATGAATGATTGTCTAGTAACTTATATTGAGAGAAATGTGTTCAATAACATTGATAATGAGTTGATCATTCAACAATTTCAAAACATGAAATCACGTAGAGAACAATTATAAGGTATGTAATTTATTTGAATAGATATATTAAAACTTTATAATTTTAACATTTATGTCTTTATCTTCATATGTATGATAATAATAATTATTGATTTTTATTTTTTAGAAATAGATTGCCCACGTTAACTCAAGGTCCTAGATCTGTCACTACATATAGTCCACGTGTGTAGGGACTATTTTGAAGAGTTTTAAGGCTAGGTGTTAAAAGTCGTAAGCCTTCCAATTTAGCCCTTGAATTTGGCACTTGATATTATATTAGTCTCTAAATTTGACAAAATTAAAAAATAGTTCTTGAATTTGTATTCCATCCTTCACATTGTCTAAACATTAATGAATGTTTATTAGCTTTAATGAAGTGTACTAGTTGGCACCTTAAGTGTCTTCGTTGCACATATGTTTAATGACTGTTATGTCCTAGTCACTAAGGACTAGGGTTTTTTACACCTTTATATCTGCCACACCTTTCTTTGAGCTACTTATGACTACCATCTTCACTTCTAAGGGCTCAAAAAGCTTTGAAACTCAAGGGACTTCCCCAACTTGACAACAAATCAAATTTAAAACCCATCTTGCTAGCTATCAAGATCACGTTGCCCTTCTTATCCATTATTTTCTCCAAACTCAAACTACTGAGAGTGGAATCACAAGGTGGAGTCCATCAACACGTGTTAGATTGAGATCATTGCCATGCTCTAGGGGGATGAAGAACACAACCTCATGACATGACAATGGTTGTCCATTTTGTATTCGTATATCTCACTCTCTTAATTAAGCATTTTGTCTTTATATAATGAACAATAATTGTCCATTATGCATTTCCTTTTTCCAATAAAACTTGGTATATGCACCCTATGTTAGACTTCCAAAGCCTTTTGATCCCTTGGAGGCAAAGATAGTAGTCGTAACCAACATAAAACGGAGATGTGACAGATATGAAGATGCGAAACCCTGGTCCCTACTAACTAAGACAGGTCATTCCATGTGTGTCACAAAGGCAATTAAGGTTCCAACTAGGACATTTATTAAAGATAGCAAACAAGAGTTAATGTTTAGACTAATGTGAAGGATGGAATGCATATTCAAGGACTATTTTTTTTTATTTCGTTAGATTCAAAGACTAACATGACAGTGGGTGCCAAATTTAGGAACTAATATGATAATGGATGACAAATTTAGGAACTAATATGATAGTGGGTGCCAAATTCAAGGACTAAATTGGAGGGTTTATGACTTTTCAGATCTATCCTTAAACTCTTCAAAATAGTTCCTCAACATGTAGACTTTCAAACATGTCATGTGGATTATATTAACATGTGATGTGTGTGCGACATAAGCACTTAATGTGCCATGTAGGATGCTCTATTAAAGTTAACAAAAATGACTTAATAGAGGGACTAACGTGAATGACATATTATAGTTTTCAAGACTTCTTTTGTTTTGTTAAATTTAGAAACTAAAGTGACGATGCTTTCCAAATTCAAGGACCAAATTTGGAGTTTACTTTGAAGCAAACTATCCAAGAACCAATTTAACTACTTATAGAACTTCAAGAGGAGCAATTGCAGTATCTAAAATTGATTGAATATAATCTATAACAAATAAAGAAATTATACAAAGTCCCTTATTAAAAAAGTTAGGGTTGTGAAGAATCCATAAAAAAATTATAAACATTTTTTCCTACTACTAACTACCCAAATCCTCTTTTTTGCACTCAAACCCCCAAAACACACTTACCCATCACTTGAGAGATAGCAAAGTATGATATATTAAAGGATTAGATGCAGGAGAAACAAGAATAAAAGAGTATGAAGCTCACCTCTAGCATGATTACCGATGGGTGTAAGGTGGTGAAAATATGGAGGACGGGTGAACTATAAAAAAAGAGAAAAAGATAAATACGGGGGAATAACTAAGAAAAGGAAATGAGATAGAAGGAAATCTTGGTTGATTAAAAGTGTCTGGCCCCTTTTTTTTTTTTTTTTTTTTTTTTACTTTAGTTTCACAGAATTAAAACAAGTCTCCCCCTTCCCCCTTTTCCCTTTTTTCTCAAACGGTGTCATATGACGCAAGTTAACATGAGAATTGATTTGACCGACAAATTGCACATAAAAAGGACTTCAAGAGCGAATTTCTTTCTTTAAGTAATGTCTAATTCTGTGTTGGGGGCCAATTTGACTACTTAACCAGATAATAACTAATATATTTTAGGCCTTGTCCAAAGAACGAACGGAACAGTTGTCGTTAGAGTGATTTGTTTGTTCTTATGAATATTTTTGGTAAGAAGCACATTCAAAATTAATTTGCTGATTATTTTGGATTCCAATATTTTACAGGAACTAGCAACACTTTTTCAAACACTTTATTATTAATTAAAATTTACTATAAGTTTTAAAAAGTTTGAGAAACACAATTTTATAATTTCCAATAAATTTAATTAATAACAAATGTTACAGAAAATGTGATAAGTATTACTAACATTTCTTATTTTATTTTCGTCGTGTTCCCTTATCATAAAGAAAACATGATATTCATTATGGAAATAATGATTTTAAAGTGCAGTCTAGAACCACAATTGCACCTATAATATGGCGATTTTACAATTTTAAAGGTTTACACAATCGCATTACAACTCTAACATATCAATGGCATTTTTACTCAATTATTTACAACTTCTGGAGACAAAATGTAGCCATAATTCAAAGCCATAATAGGAATAGCAAAATTGCCAATGCCAAGGAGTGACAAGGGTTTGACTTGCCCAAGAAACAGATTAAAAATGGGGGACATGGGAGGGCGTCTAGAAAATTAAGGTTTCGGCAAGCAGGGACGTTAGCAGACCCTCAAAGATCGACATGTGTTTCTATAGAAAGGAGTTCAGTATAATCAAAGGTGACTTTTCCTTTTGCAAGGAGCTAGACTCCATCGTTTCTTTCTCAGTAATACAGCATTATATCACATTACATCTAGCTGTTTAGGACCATATAAGTGGCTTCATTTAAAGATAAGCAACCCATAACTTTTATTCTGTTTAACATAGACAGGGACAATAGTTATGTATTTAACAATTTACAATTTAAAAGGTGGCTTTCGTTTTCAATTCCTGAAGAAGCAGGGGTTAAACTTGAACAGTGCTATAATCCACAGTTACTTGCTTTTGTGACTCCTCTACAAGAGGGCTAATGACTGCAAAACAGGACCTATTTCCCATATACTACCTTATTTCTACAACTCATTTAAAGATAATTTTGGACTAAAAGAAAATTCAGTTATGTTCAATAGCATTACAATGTTAAATGTCAGAAATTAACAACCACAAAACAGCCGACTTGGTCACATACCATGATCAAATGTTGTGCAGTCTTTACACAAGATCATGCAGAGCAGTCAAATAATTTCTCGAGAGAATGCTGCTCTGAACTTTGAAGTATGCAAAAAATTACCAGTTGGTTATAGATTTTTCCCTCATAGCAGCATGTTAGGATGACTTCCTCAGGTGGGACAAGTATTCATGTTACAGCCTATAACGAGCCTTAGCCAAGTGTCCGCCTCCTAGACCAACTAAAAGTATTCACAATAACGAAAGAAAGACACTATGAAGTATTAGTAACAACAAAAGGGAACGCACTGAAACATAATGCTTTTCAGATCAAAATAGGCTCTGTCAAACTTTGATGATTACAAATTGCTGCATAGCATCTCTACAAGAGAATGATTTCTGCACTTGAAACTGCTGATACTTGGTTTACCTGCTCTAAAAAGCATTCATAAGAATAGGGCAGTTTTATATATGATTAGAATACATTAAAATGAAAAGAAAACTGATATAACCAGATCTATTGTATATTAATATTATAGATTGTATTTTTCCAATATATTCATAATTTAAAAAATCACTAAACCCCAAAACAAGGTTTATGTGTTGGAATTAAAAGGTTCGTGTAGAAGAGTAAAAGAGAAAGAACACTTTTAATAGTATTCTAGATTGTTATGGTGTAATGATGTGATACAAAATACTAACATAATGGTCCTATTTATACTACAGTACAAGCCCAAGCAAAATAATTACTAAGGTGGAGGAGGATAAGGAATCCTCCTAAACAAAAAATTAAAACAGAAAACCAAGATAAAAGAGAAAACTGGTTGAACAAACCATCCCAATCTAAGCCCACTAATAACACTACCAACCCAAGTTAAATCAGGAAACAAATTCACAAAATATAATGAATTCAAAACACAACCCCTAACATTGCCTCATCAAGTAGATAACAAATTAATTCCACAATATACCCAAAGATTTTTTAAGATAACCTACAGATATTATAAATAATACTCTAATTTAAATATAAACAATTCATGGCCTTCACATGATAATTTAAGCTGAAAAGTTAGTCCTAGACAAGGTATTAGAGCCTCAACAACCAAGTAGTCATGCGTTTGATTTTTGCTACCCTATTCTTCTGAATGAAAGTTGGATTCAAGCACAAGGGGATAAGACTTTTAGCATTTGATCCCAAAATAAGCAGAGATAAAAACAAACAGAATTGAATAAAGCTTTCAATTTAAATATCATTTTTTTCATCCTTTCTGAAATAATTCACATGCCAACTAAGCACAGATCAAAACAAAAGCTTTCAAATTAAAAGTTTCAAACTTTATCATCTGCACATAAAAAGAAAGTAAGAAAAATTTACCTTTTAAGACAAGATTCAATGGAATACAATTTGACAGGTTTCAAAGTTCCTTTGAAGTATAGATAAATGCCTACGAATTTGGAGCTTTTCCTCTGAACCTAAGGAACTTGATATGTAGATTGTCATTGTCTCTAACACTCTGGCATTTTGCATAATATACCCTACAAAATCCAACTCAGTTTCCAATCCTTGATACTCTCTAAGGCAAAACATTTTGAGATGTAACAGAAGGCATTCAGGAACAAGCAGTGGATGATTCCATCTTGGCTCTTGTCCCTTTGCATGTTTTTGTGGTTCCTGCAATAACAGATACCAAATCCTCTCAAATCCAAGTGAATAACAGATAAAATACGATTCATTATTCAACTCAGCAAACCTTATAAATCATAAGAACTTCAAGCTTGTGTGACCGTTGAAGCAAGTTTGCTAACAAATCCCATGAATAGTTTCCAAATGAAATTTCCAGCTGGATTAAATTGTCAAACACGGGAATATCACTGGCAGAAGCATGCTTCAGACACTGCATCAAGAAGGCATGAGAAAAAAAAAATCAAAAAACAAATAACGTAAAAAAAAAAATGGTACTCTTCCCTAGATATCATTACATTCAGTTAGAAAATTAAAACCAAAAATAAACTGACAAGTAACTAGAGCAAGGAAATCAATAGTTGGCACAGGTCTTCTTATATTTGACTCGTGTAGAATTTTGTTAACTGAACCAAGCTTAACTTCTGCTTCAATTTCAGTCTCAAAGTCGAAGAAAATTTAGCACCATTGTGAGAAATAAGAAATGAGGAGTTTTTCTGAATTGGCCTGAGTGAGAGTTAGGGGCAGCATAGCTGGCCCGCTTGTCCCGCCAGCAGTCCGTTAAAAGCAGGCCAGGGCTAGCTGGCCACCAAAAAATTAAAAAAAAATAAAAAAGGAAAATAGGAAATAGAAAATTTTTAAAAATAATTAAAACTAAAAAAATCAGTCTTATTTATTATCACAACTTCAAAGTCACATTTATTACCTTCACAACCTGTAGCACATAATATTTACCAAGTTTATATAATATTTCTATACAAAATGTCCATTTTTATTTTTATTTTTTTACTTCTAAGGTTTTTTTAACCAAAAAAGGCCGGTGGGCTGGCCATCCCTGACCCATTACCAACTCATTTTGGGCAGGTTATACAGCCAGCAGGATGAGTTCTCTAAGCCCAGCCCACCAAAAGCCACCCCTAGAAAGAGTTTCACCCAACAGTATGCTTCAATTTATAGGCATGAGGTTACATTAATAATTAATAAATGACAAATTTAATTTACAAGAGAGAAATTAAGATAACACCATGTCTTATTCTAATTGAACATTAAGATGATTCAATTTCTAACACTCCCCCTCAAGCAGATGAATAGGCATTCTCCATTCCTAGCTTGGATGTTATTATTTCAAAAACTGGGCTACTCAATCCTTTGACAGAAAATGTATGCATGTCCTTGTGAGGGTACAAGTACAAATCAATCCACCATTGACCTTTTCTTTGATAAAATGTCTGTCCACCTCGATGTGTTTAGTTTGATCATGTTGAACGGGAATCTAAGCAATGCTAATTTCTGACTTATTATCACAATAGAGCTTTATAAGTCCATATCATTTAATCTTCAAATCTCCTAAAATAATCTCAAGCCAAAGTAATTCACAAATACCTTGTGCCATAGCCCAAAACTCAGCTTCAACACTAGAATGAGCCACTACATTATGCTTTTTACTCCTCCAAAGTACAAGATTTCCTCCGAGAAAAGTACAGTACCATATAGTAGATCTCAAGTCAATAATTGACCCTACATAATAAGTATTAGCATAAGCCTCAAGAGTTGCATTCCCTTTCCTTTTAAATAAAATTCCTCTTCCAGGAATAATTTCCCTTGAGGTACTGCAAAATTCTATGCACTGCCTATGAATGAACACCTCTTAGGTTATGCATAAATTGACTAACCAAACTTACAACAAATGCAATGTCTAGTCTAGTGTTAGGCAAATTAATCTCCCAACCAAATGCTAATACATCTACTTATTTGCCATTGCACCTTCATCTACACTACCCAAGTTAGGGCTCAAATCTATAGGAGTAATCACAAGTTCACAAGCTGTCTTACCTGTCTCCTGAAGCAAATTTGCGATATTTTTTGTTGAGATATGAAAATACCTTCCCTACATTGAGTCACCTCAACAACAACAAAAGCCTTATCCCACTAGGCGAGGTTGGCTACATGGATCACACGATGCCATTCAGCTCATGTACTTGAGCGATAAAGCGTGTCACTTCTGCATAATGACCTAACATTAGCCCATAAAATCTGTCGTGAGTCATCTATGTACGGTACATCGACCTAGCATTTAGCCTAGTGTGAGCCACCTCTATTCCCAAAAAAGATTTCAGCCTCCCAAGAGTTTTTATTTCAAACTACCTAGCCTAGCTAAATGCTAACTTAAGACTTGTTCCTTCCAAACATTTCCAATCACAATGCTGTCATTTACCATACTGATAGCATTGTCACGTCCCCTAAAGTTAAGGGTTTAATGAACAAAGTGTGATCCCCATTACTTTTATTGTACCCTAAGGCTGCCATAACCTTAGTAAGCCTTCCAAACCATGCTCAGGGCAATTGTTTCAGGCCATATCATGCATTTTTCAACTTGCAAACAGAATTGACATCTTTTCCAGATCCTAATGGGACCGCCATATAAATTTCCTCAAGTTCCCCATGTAAGAAGGCATTCTTCACATCAAATTGTTGAAATTCCTAGTCATAATTTGTAGCAAGGGATAATATTATCTGGATTATATTCATCTTTGCAACTGGAGTGACGACCTCTGAATACAATCAATCCTATTGGTTTGTGTGAAACCTCTAGCAACCATACTTGCTTTGTACCTCTAAATTGACCCATTTGCCTTATATTTTACTGTATATACCCATTTAGAACCAACTGACCTTCTTTTCTTCTGATAATTGATAAAACAACCAACTCCCATGATTTATTCTTCTTCAATGCCTCCATTTCTATATCCATGGCCTACTTCCAATTTTTATTGGATAATGACTCAAAAACATTAGTGGGAATTGGGATAGTGTAGGTGTGCAAGAAAGGTTTTATGGGTTGGTGAAAATGTTAGAAATGAGAGGTAATTTGAAAGAGGACCTAATACTTTTGGGTGCATTTTCTGATTCCTTATGGGCTATGGCAATTGGGAGGTCATGGTTATCTTCAACTAATGGGGTTTCTTTTTCATTTTGAAGGGCTGAAAAATTATACCCTGGAAAATTAGAATTTGTCATCTGATCTAAAGGAGTTGGATTGGCCTCTTGGATATGTATCAATTCAGGAATGGCCTTTAACCTTGTATAAACCAAATTCTTTCCAAACCTTGTATCATTTCTAGATCTAGTTTCAGTCGGTGCTTCCTTTGACTCAAGTTCATGGGAATTTGACTTGAGACTAGGAAAACCAAATGTTTCAAGATGAATCCCCTAAGCTTCCCTAACATGCTCCCCTTGAAGATAAGATTGAGTGAAATAGGCTTGTTCTTAATGAAAGGTAACATCGTAAGACACAATTTTTCAGATGGAGGATGGTAACACATATATTCTTTCCAAGTAGAGGAGTACCCAACAAAGGGAATTACCATCAGCAACAGTTGAAAGGGTATTACCATCATCAATCTAAATGTTTTGTGCACCCTAGTAAGATCAAACATTTTGCAAATATTCAGAGGAACCAATCATATGATTTGGGGCCCCAGAATCAATAGACCATGTTTGGGAAATGTTATTAGGCTTGCCCTATATGCCTAAGGCAGAAAGTGCTGAGAGTACCATCAGCTGCACCATTTCTACAATCAAAGCAATAGTGGCAACTGTGGGGGTGTTGGTGTGAAGGACTGACTCACTGATCCAGCAACAGCATGAAAAGCCTCCACTTGTCGTCGCTGCTCTAGTCTTGTGGGGTATTCTATAATGATATGACCACATTTCTTGCAATAGTAGGAGAATTTGCAACTGCAAAGTTGTGCAACATGGCCAAATCACTTGCAAGAATAACACTGAAGTTGCCTCATATCTCCACCTGTTCCTTAAGCGAAATATGCAACAGTAACCGCTTCCAAAGCAAAGTTATCGCATAACATTGCTCCTTGAGTAGACGCTGCTCTTGAAGTAATTCTCCAACGCACATGTCCAAATAAGGAATTGAGTTCTATTGAACAGAGCAGCTTGTGTAACTTCAAACCCTGATCTGAGTTTCATGAAGAATTGATCCCAGTTACTGACCTCAAAGACTTTTTGAATGGCAGCCAGCAAGTCCTTAGGAACATCAGTATATAGAATGGTGAAGTGTTTAGCCCACATGTTAAGGAATCCGGAGTAATAGTTCTAAATGGACAGATTACCCTGACTGTAATTGGCAATGTCAAGTTTCGGTTGAAAGCGTTTGGCAATATTGTTTTGATTGTAGATGCGCTTCAAGCAATCCCACATCTCCTTAGCAATCAAAAGATAATGCAGATTATTGACCATCTGAGGCTCAATGGATCCTAGAATCCAAGAAATACTCTGAGCGTCCTTTGTCTCCCATGCATCTAACTCAGCTTTGGCCTCAGGTGCAAGGGAAGATCCATCAATACGACCCCACATTCATTTCCCTTTCACGAACATCTTAAACTAAAACTCTCAGGCAGCATAGTTTTTCCCACTAAAATGAACTCCCAAATTCTCAATTACCATAGAAAAAAAATGGGGAAATCCAAGAACGAACCTTTACAAAAAGAAAAAACAGAACCCCAATGGACAAAGAACGAAGAGGTCCAAGAGCTAAAAGATGACTAAAAACAAAGAAAATTGAATGGCCTAGAGCCAAGAAATTCAGAACTCATTTATGCCTGTAGGAGGCTTTGATACCATATCAGAATATTTGACTGAACGGCTGAATGCCTTTCTGATTCTATTCATCTCAATTAATAGTACAAACTTCTTTATGGGAACATTTCCCACTTACAACTAATAACGACGGAATTATTCTAATTCCCAATTTCTCTCTATTCTAGGAGTCTAGGAATCCCAATTATATACAATTAATAGGCAGATTCCTGATTTCCTATCATTCCTCATTTCTACAATATAAATTGGAAACAATTAAACACATTTTTAGGTCAGCAGATTCCTAGGATAGCAATAAGCCCAGAGGATTCCTTGACTAACAATAAGTATAACATCCTTGGAAACAAAAATTCTTCCTTCACAGTCAAGGCACTTGTACTTGTAGGCCTTATGAGCTAAGGAGTACCCTAGAAATATGCATTCCTTTTATCTGAATTCAAATTTGTGGGAGTTGAAAGGCCTGAAGAAAGGATAAAGAGCACACCCAAATACCTTTACTATAGGTTTGATGCAAGGAATTCTGAGACGGAACTGGCTCCTTTCTTCATCGTTCAAATCTCTAAGTGGAACTGAGAGGACTTTGCACGTGTGTGTGCATGAAAATGGCTATTAACTTCATCCCAAACCTGATAAGAGTGATGAAATCCACCAATGCAAGCTAAGATTGGATTAGAAAGTTGAAGTTCATGCCCTCAGATTACTGGATCAATTTGTTGAAGCCATTGCAAGAAGTTATTCTTGTGGTGTTTGACAGGGATAGAGTGAAGTGAGAGAAGGAAAGTGGTGTGGATGCAGAGATTGAATTTTGCAGAGAATCATGGACTGGTGAGGATCAAGAGAAGGGAACAAATTTTGCAGATAATCCATGATGATTGGTGAGGAAAAGCTCTATGATACCATGTTAGAATTTGGGTGTGAGAAAACTAAGCGAGAGAGTAATCTGTAATATCTTTTCTGAATGAAATGTATTCCACTTGATTGACCAAGTACTGAACAGTATTTATAAAAGCAGGCTGCTTGCAGCACAAGCTTAGCTGTATGCCTGTATGTTATAGCTGTCAACCAACTTAACAGAATCCTAACTGACATAACAGAAGCTAATAGATGTAGCAAACTTAACAATCATAATACTAGACTACTCTAACACCTTTACATCATACCAAATAACAAATTCTTGCATCATAATTGCCTCATACAAAACCAATACATTAATAAAGCTAGGTACTTTTGTACAGTGGCCCCTCTTGCAGCATAAAGGAGGGAAGCAACTCTTAGCGGCTCCTCAATTGGTAGAGAACTTTTGTTAGGATCCAGTTGTAATTTTAAGTTTTGGGGCTTGAGTCTCACATTGGAAGTATGGGATTCTAGTGTGGGGTATATAAGGTCTTCGGTTCTCTAACTACAATGGCTAGCTTTTGTGGTTTGGTTCTCCTAAGGTTCTTATCAATTGGTATTAGAGCCTTCCACCATGTCTCCCAATTGCAAACGACTAGTGCAGGCGATGACGCCAGCATTGAAGTACTCGCCTAGGACTAGTCAAAGGACTAGTCAATAACCAACCTGCATGGTGCTAGGCCGTAGAGCGTGGTGGGATGTTATGATCCAACTGCAAAATATGGGACTTAAGTCTCATATTGGAAGTATAGGATTCTAGTGTTGGGCTTATAAGGATTTCCCGTTTTAACTTCATTGAAACCCGACTTCATCCTCAACAGCAACAATTTAGGGACTCAATACCCAAGAACTAATTTAAGAAATAAGAATTAGAATTCACTTTGAAAGAGCACCACATGAAGCAGCTTGCTCTGTTGAAGCTGATTTTAGACTTGCTCTGTAACTCTGTTTTGCATCACTTCAACCCCTCTTTGTCCTTGCTCTGTCTGATTTTCAACCCTCAAATCAGTATAAGATGCAACTCTGACTCTTTTTAGCCTGTACATCCTTATCCTTCTATTGATAATGTGTAGTCTCCTGCAGGTCTGCAAAACAGTTGTCTGTGTACTTATCCTCCTCCTTTCTGTGATTTTTCTCTATCCTAGTTCATGCGTTTTGCATTTGTAATGTCATGTCATTTTTTCCACTATTAACTACTACAAAAATTCCATATCACATTCAAAACAAAATATTAAATTCAATGCAACACCATGATATTTTTGAGCAAGAAACAATAACCCTAATTGCCACCTATAACCATTTTCAAAGAGCGCCATTAACTAGTTCATAACTTCCACAACATATCCCATCAAAACAGCAAATTCAATGCAACATCATGTTCTTTCAGGCATGCAACAATTAACTTCAATATTGAATTGAATTCAGAATAAACCGTGAGTTCAAGAAACAAATTGAACTATTAACACACACACACACACACAGCAATTAACTTCAATATTGAATTGAATTCAGAATGAACAGTGAGTTAAAGAGATAAATTGAACCACACTCAAATAAATTGAATCATAAACACACACACACACACACACACATATGCAATTCCTCTGTATTTAAGGGTAGGGTTACTAGGGTAGAGAAGTGTCGTACCGCAACTGTGGAGGGTGAAAGTGAGAGGCACCTAACGTTACAGAGCGCTTGGAAAATCAGAAGCATGGACTTGAGGCACCTTTCCTTCCAAGAAAACCCAATCTTGGCACGCGACAAGTGTTTCAAATTAAGCTCGAAATTCCCCTCGGCGCAAACGACACCTCCACAGGCGTCGTTGTAGGTCGATTCCAGCACCAAATCCTCAAGCCCAGGACATCCAGCGAGAAGCTTCACCACGTAATCGTGGCACCCGAACAGAACCCTATCCCCCACATGCAAAACCTTGAGCAGAGGCAAACGCACCGAGAACGACGCTAGCGCATTCAGGAACACCCCGTTCAGCTTCATCACCGAAACGGTGTCGCAGTTGAAGAGGCGCCGCGGGAGCGCCACGTAGCGCGAGAGCGAGAGGGACAGCTCCACATGCTCCACCCTCCTCCGCGGCACGTGGCACAGCCACGTGGCGATGTCGCGCGCGGAGCAGTTCGGGTTCGCGCACCGGAGGCGGAACCGCTCGATCGTCGGCGCATCGTGGAGGAGGAGCACCGAGTAGACGAACTGGGCGAACCCGGCGCCGCCGCGGTGGGACTCCGGCGAGGACTCGTCGTCGAGGTCGAGGACCGACACGGCGGGCCACAGCGGGCGCCACCGCTTCGAGAGAATGCCGGTGACCACGGCCTGTTTGGTGGGGAGCAGAGAGAGGATTTGGAGGAGGAGCACGTCGGGGAGTTGGCTGATTCTGTCGTCGCCGGCGGGTGGTTCCCGCCGCTGCGACGGTGGTTCGGAGGATTCCGCCATGGGACGGTGGTGGGGTTAATTGTAAGAAGGGAAGGTACAAAAACAATCTACTGTCTATTTTGTTGTGTCTGATAGAGTAATTGGCTGGTTGCATTGCACAATGCATACTTATAGTGCCCATCGAAGCGGTGTGAATTGTGATGTCAGCTTCTGTGCTTCATTCGTATTTTTTCTTTGCATCTCCAAAATCTCGCTGTTCCGTGTCATCCTTATTCATTTTTTTTTCCTCCGGTATTTGTTACGGTTTTATTAATATTAAATTCATTTTTCGTATTTAAAATTGATTTGATTTTAGGTTAAAAGAAAATATTTAATTATTTAAAATTAGTCTTACGAATGGACGTTAATGTTTTTTATTTTTGAAAATCACTAACCTTTTATTTCCTTATCGTTCCTTTCTCTTGATTATAATGATTTTTTACTTTAATTAATATCTTCACACGCATAATAAAAAAGATTAACATCATCTAACATTGACTGTTTTAGTTTACCGAAGGTGTCAGATTCAAGTCTGTAAAAATGAAACCGAATTAAAAGTTTAGAAAGAAAATTTTACGGCACATACCATTTTATATGACTTGACTTGAATTAGTTGAAAACGCATGAAAAGTGAGTCTCACAAGTAATTGGAGAACTGAAAATCTAATATTAGATTCTTTTTTGATTGCTCGTGAGACTCACTTTTTACACGTTTTTCACTATGTTTGTAGTCTTTTTTAGTTCGAACATTAGTTAGATTCTATAATTTTCATATAGGTGAATCTAATGGGACAATTTTCAGGTTTTGAATCGATCAAAAAAGGGTTTAAAATCGTGTCTCAAAATCGAAAACAATCACTGTTAACGAAAGAACAACATTGATTCAAATTTGAGAGTTAAAGGACTAAAATGAATCTTTTAAAAAATAAAGGACCAAAACGAATTTTAGTAAAAAAATAAAGAACCAAAAGTGTATTCAAGCCTTAAAATTAAATTGATTTTTAATATTTAAAATTGATATGTTTTTATTTTAAAAGAAAATATTTAACTATTTAAAATTAGTCTTAAGAATGGACGTTAATATTTTTTATTTTTTAAAATCACTGACCTTTATTTCATTATCATTCCTTTCTTTTGATTATCTCTTAATGATTTTTTACGTTAATTAATATCTTCATGCACATAATAAAGAAAATAACATCATCTATCAATTTTAATTTATTAAAGGTGTTTAAGTCTATGAAAATACAATTGCATTAAAACTTTGAAGAGAAAATTTTATCACAAATAATAATTCTATTTAACTTAATTTGAATTAGTTAAATTTTTAATATGGTATTTGAATATTAGTAATCTTGTTTCCAAAGTGAGGTGGACTAGATGGATTATGGACAAATGTATTCCTTTGCCACCCTTAGTTGAGTTTGAGAGTTTCTTCAAGGAATATTTTGACAACTCCTCATATATGTCAAGATTTCAATTTCTAGAAAATTTATGTTCTGTAGAATGCTCACATCTTGCTTCTTGAGGGTTGTAGTGAATTCCAATTAATCCTTCTTCATTTCCTTTGCCTTGTTTGTATTAGTACATATCATGTACGCTAATATTTTCCTTTTGGAATAATTTTGAACACAGAATTGAGCATGCTTTTTTTGATACAACATATGTGCTACTTTTGGAACAATGTTGATGTTGCTTCTTAAGTCTTTGTTTAGATTGTAGCTTTTGATATAGCTTTTGTGTAACATCCCCGATTATGGACATTAGAAATAAAATTTATATGATGCCTTAAGTGTTATTAAGAATAGTTACCCTTATATAAGAATATTATAAGGATAAGATAATAGGACCCTAAACAAGACTCTAAGGCCCAAGATGGGCCAAAGGCCCACCAAACCACACACACACACATGATTTAAGAGAGAAAGGAAGGGGGAGTTAGAGAGAGAAGGAGAAAAGAAAAGAAAGGAAGAAAGAAAAGGAGAAAAAGAGGAAAAGTGAGGGAGAAGAGGAAGCGGAAAGGAGGAGCAGAGATTCGCGACCCAGCCCTAGAGTTTAGATCCGAACAGTCCCCGGAGGTGAGTGCTCTCCCCTTTGTCTTCCCCCAATCCCTTCGATTGTTTGTTTTTCTCCTTTTCCCCTCTTGAACCCTAGGAAGGAGATTTGTGGGTTTTTGAGATATTCGTATATTTGAGGGGTTTCTTAAGAGATGTAATTATTTAGAAGGGTAATAGAAGTGATTAAGAATGTTTTGACATGCTTGGTGATGGTTGGGAAGCCATAAATGGCCATGAGAAGTAGAATCACAAAGGTTTGTGATTCTACAAAGATACAAATTCCCTAAGTGAATCATAGTCTTGCCCAGCGAATCTTGAAAAGTTTAGGTAGATTCGCTAAGCGAATTTAGCTTCGCTAAGCAAATTGTGGGTAGAGAGATGAGTGAGAGCCAATATGAAATCACTAAGCAAGAGACAACTTTGCTGAGTGAATCTTGGACAAAAAATACATCTGGAACCCTTATGCAGAATCACTAAGCAAATGCTTCATTCACTGAGCGAATAGACCCTAGAATGGGTGGTCTAAAAATAGTATTAGAATTCACTAAGCGAGAGCTTGGGCTCACTAAGCAAAAGTACCCTGGAGAGACTATTTTCTTAGTATTACCTATGTTTGTTTTAGTTGTATATTTACCTATGTTGCTACTTTGTTGTGTTGGTATTGTTGATTTTATGCTTATGTAGTTGTAGTATTATCCTTGTGGTTGTGAGTTGTATTATGTTGTGTGAATACAACAATGAACCATACATAAGAAAAGACTTAAGACACTTAAGATACTTGAGGATGAAAGAGCAAGAATTGCACAAGAAGGGGGTTGAATTGTGCATTTTAAAAAACTTTTCAACTTAAAAGCAAGTTCGTAAATGATTTAAGCAAAGGATAGGGAAGAACAAGAACACAGAGAATTTATACTAGTTCACTCAACATTGAGCTACGTCCAGTCCTTTCACCCAAAAGGCATTCACTAACCAACCTTAGGTTACACAAGTATTCTTCGCAGCTTCTTCAGGTTTTACAACGCAATCACCCCAAATTGCTTAACAACCCAAGTATTCTTTCTCACTAAGCCTTTCCAGGCTTTCACAACAAATACATGTGTTTTCAAGGAAAATCAACTCACAAAGTAAGGATATAGAGGATTAAGCATAATACAAAATTGTTTCAGAGAATATTCAACTATCGTCCAATAGATGCAAGAAAGTAGTATGATTGTTTTTGAGAGTTTCTTTTGTTATGTCACTTGGTTTCTTTGCTTCACTGTTCATTCTTCTTTCTTGATAAATATATAGTCTTCAGCAAAAAAGAGCCATTGAAGATGACTTAGCTTTAGTCTTTAAGAAAGAGGCACACGTATCGAGCTTTTAGAGAGGTCTGAAAAGCGACTTTTGATCTTGCATCAAAATGGAAAGTGCAAGACTGAGATGACGGTCTGCTTTTCTGAACATTCTTCATTTGGCTTGGTAGTTCGATAAGTTAACTTCCTTTTTCCGTATAGCTGCGCCTTCACACTAGAATGTTTCTGCCTACCATTTAATACTTGAAATTGAACGTTAGATCTTAAAATGGTAAGGCATTAGTCTTGAGATATATATGAAAGACATATAGATAGGATGAGTATTTAAAATATACTTAGCCGTTTAAATAACTTACGTCTAGACGAGTCTAAGACTAGCATTTGAGCTTAAGACACAATCCATGAAAAGAGACTTACTCTTGGACGATCCTTACATGCGAGTTTATTGGACACTCGTTAAGATTGGTGTGTTGGACATTGTAATTTCATTATAATCAAACAGAAACTTAAACTTTAATAAGTTTGTTATCTTCAAAACTTTGAGGGACTAGACGCTTCAATGTCTTTGGTTCCAACAGAGGATGCCTCCTTAGCAAAGGTAAGTATATTCCCTAAAGTTAAAAGGAAAGTAGGGATATTTCTTGAGTTTAAAGGAAAAAGAAAGGTTTTCAAAAGAGAGGAAAATGTTTGAGAAAATGATATTCTTCTTAGTGATTATAGGGTAGATCCTCCACGGTCATGATAAAGCCTGGAATGTGTCATCTATGGCTTAAAATAAGTGTACACCCGCAGTAAGGATCCCTTATAACTGCTAAGGTATGGAGAGTTTTTATGATAAAGGTTTTAAGCAACCTAAGGAGGTTTGAAGGAAAAGTAAAAGGCTAGGAGGCCTTTTGTGCCAACAGGAGGGTGGTCGTCCCTTTAAGCTAAAGGATTGAGGGTACCACTTTGATAATGGAAGTTGGTGCAACCATTTGGACCAGTGGTCTAACTAAAGGTCGAAAGCAAGAGGGATGCCTGTTGGCATCTATGAGCTCAATCGAATATGGCGATGGTATTTCAATGGAAAGATAATAAAAAAAACTAACCAAAACTACACAATAATGGAAATGAAATTATGAGTTGTATGATATGAATGCCTATGTGAGGCATGTATGATAACCCTGTTAGGTGTATGATGATGTGTATGCCTAGTCATAGGTAAGCCAAGTTAAGTCTAAACTAGAGAACCTATGTGTTTGGTGAAGATACAATTTATGGTAGATGCTACTCGGTGGGTATGCGAGGAGTTTACCCCAAAGAAAGTTTATGTATAAGTCCCGAAAGGGCAAGAAAAGAGAAAGATAAGGAAAGAAAAGATAAGTTCTCACCGAGTGTCATAGGAAGTAAGAAGTCTAAAGGAGGTCAAAGAAAGAGTTTAATTCTTACTCAAGTGAAAGGGACACAGTTGTCCAGTGTGAGGGACTAGTATGGGTTAAAAGACTTGGGGATCAAGCCCATAAAAGATTAGTAAGCCTTAAGTTGGTCATAGTTTATGAGGTTAAGTACTAAAAAGGTAAAGAATTGGGAATTGGGTGGAGAGGTAAAACCATATAAGTTCGAGAAGAATTCTAAAATAGAAGAGTCGGCCTACCCCTGGAACTGTCGTAGCACTTACTAAGACATTATGTCTCATTCTTTTAAGTTTTCATGTTTTATAGGTTAAGTAGGTGAAGTCCTCTTAGGAGTAGCTTGGAGCATGGAGCTTAGAGCCACTGCTGGAGAAGAGTTTATAGTTTAGACCTCCTAATATGTGGGATTTAGTTTATAGTTTATGTTTCTTTTTTAGTATGTTTTGTATGACACATGAGTATCAAGAGCTTTGTAATAGTTGTTTTAAGTATATTTATGTAATCCAAGTTTAACTTTTAGTTTCCGTTTAGTTCTCTGATATTCTTATATTCTAAACTTCCTTATTTTAGAAATATAAGCAGGCAAAAGGTAATACTCTTTAGGGTGTTATATTTTGATCACGTGTAGCTTTTAATATTGCTACCTTTTGAATATCTTTTGTTCAAATTCTATCTTTTGACATTGCTTCTGATCATATGCAACTTTTGATGTTGCACTTTAATCTTCTGAAAGCATGTACAGATTGTATACTTATGGAGTTATCCTTTCTAATATTTTTCTTCTAGAAAGTGAATATTTTGAAATTTGTGCTTCTTGACACTTGCATACTTTGGAAAGGTGCTTCTTGAACTTGATTGATGCTCTTAATGATGTGTTCTTCTGGATAATTACTCATCTTATTCTTTAAATACATTCTTAAGACAAACCATTAGTACTATAAGTTTAGAAACCTTAGAATTTGATTATTCTAGTTCTTTTTCTTTCAATTTTAAAGCAAAAGCCAGCATCACAGAATCCTACAAGATCAAAACTAATTTTTTTCTTGTATCATGGGCCAAGATTAGTAGTATCAACAAGATTCCTAAAGATTAGAGGTGGCAAAATAAGCTCAGCTTGATGAGCCAACCCCAAACAACCCATAAATGAGGCTAGACTGGGCTTTTAAAATTTAGGCTTGAAAAAATAATTAAACCAATTTAGCTTGGCCCGATAGGATGGGCGTGGCCCATGAAATGTCAACTTGAACATAATTGGGTCTATTTTAGCCCAGTATTATTTTTTAATTTTTTTCCTTGTAAAATAAATATAAATTTATGCAAAAAAAAAAGGCCAATTTAGCTTGGCCCAATAGGCCTGATGAGCTAGGCTAGGCTAATAAAGCTACATCCCATCATAAATTTGGGTTGGCCTAACCCGGCTCGCTTTCACGCTTTGGCCCAATGGGCCCAAGTCAGACCAAACGACCTATTTTGCCACCTTTACTAAAGATTCTCTTCACAGCTGTGACATAAAATTCTATAAAAGCATATTTAAAAATTATTATTTAACTATCTAGATAATTTTTCTCCTCTAACGTCACTTAATGCAATTTTTGTTCCTTTAGATTTGTAGGTGTATTTTACTTTGAATCTGTAGATTAAGGCTTTCTTTTGTTACCATAGTTGCCCTTTTTAGGAGCTGTAACACCCCAAATTTCAGGTACTAAAAATAAACCATGAGGTAGCTCTTATTAGGACCCTTCCTATGTGTTATTGGATAAAAGACACCTTAAGAATTATTATTATATTATTATTATTATATCTTTTATTATTATTGTTGTTGTTCCTATTATTGTTATTATTATATTTATTGTTGTTGTTGTTATTATTATTATTTCTGTGCTATGTTGTTGTTGTTATTATTATTGTTATTGTTATTGATACTCTAGTGTTAGAAATTGGTAAGAATGTTATAATAGAACCCAAAGAGCATCCAAGGCCCAATAGGGGACTAAACCCACTAAGCCACATACTCAACCACATGTTATAAGAAGAGAATAGAGAAAAAGAGTTAGGTTTAGCCGTCACAAAATTAAAGAAGAAAGAAGTTAAAGAGAATGGGGAGAAAAGGAAAAAGAAGAGGAAGAGAAAGAGAAGGAATAGAGACCAGAGAACCTAAGGCTCATAACTCCACACTGTGTGTCCTAAAGGTGAGTGCTTTCTCCCGTGTCCTTCCTTACCCTCAGGTTGTGATTTGTATATTTATTTACCTTTTTCCCCCTCTTTGTGCCTAAATTAGGGATTTAATGGATTTTGAAGAGATTGTGAGTGAGTGAGGAGTTTATAGGATAGATTGACCAATAAAAAAGGTAATAGAAGAAATTAGGAATTAATTAATAATCTATTGGGAGTTTTGGAAGCCAAGGAAAGTCATGGGTCGTGCATTCTGCGAACCCTCGCAAATCTGTAGAAATCATAGTTGGCGCTAAGCTCTAGAATTTTGATGCTAAGCGTGAGAGAGATAGAGAATTCTCTGGAGGGTTGACGCTGAGCGTTGTTGTCCTGAGTGCCAGAATTGGCGCTGAGCGCGGGGGAGGTATAGAACAACCTTTGGTCCTCTAGAGGTTTGGCGCTGAGCACCAAAAAGTTGGTGTTGAGTGTGAATATTACAACACCCCAAATTTCAAGTACTAAAAATAAACAATGAGGTAGCTGTTAGCAATGTTTTCAGAATCGAACCGGTCATCGACTCGGTTGAGGTACTGGGTTACTGGTTGAATCGGTGAGTCACTAATTGAATTGCATGAATCGGTGTAATTAATGTAAAAGTTAAAATATTGTATATATATTATTTTTTGCATGTAATTACCAAGCAACCATTGTAGCACAGTGGTAACCAGTCATGTAGGAGGCTTCAATGACAGTGGGTTCGAACCTTGGAGGCAAAATTTTTAAATTTTCATGAAATCAGGCTTATGTGAGACAACACCTTTATGCATGTAACAACATGTTAGTAGAACAGCCAATATATTTCGACCTTGGGCTGCACACCATCATTCAACTTTCCCACTGACACCTTGGGCTACGAGCAACGCATCAGCTTTCAACCTTGGGCCATGCGCGACATCAATCACCATTGGTTCATCTGGCACCGAATTTCACCAGTTTAATCCAGTTTAAAGTCGGTCTGATGACGTCACAACCAAGTTACTTACATTTCCGATCCAAAATGTAGCTCGACTCGGTCATATGCCTGGTTTCCGATCCAACTGGTTCAACCGGCCGGGCCGAGCCGAGTTTTAAAACACTGGTTCTTAGTAGGACCCTTTCCATGTGTTATTAGACAAAAGATGTCTTAAGAGTTATTGTTATTATATTTCTTATTATTATTAATATTATATTTATTGTCATTGTTATAGCAGTTGTTGTTGTTATTATTATTATTATTATTAATACCTTAGTATTATAAATTAGTAGGAATATTATCATATAACTCAAAAGAGCATCTAGGGCCCAATAAAGGACTAAAGCCCACTAAGCTACATACTCAGCCACATGTTATAAGAAGGGAATAGAGAAAGAGGGTTAGGTTTAGCCGTCATAAAATAGAAGAAGAAAGAAGTTAGAGAGAAGGAGGAGAAAAGGGAAGAGAAAAGGAAGAGAAGAAGGAGGAATAGAAACCGGAAAATTCAAATCCTAGAACTCAGCTTTATATGTCCATAAAGGTGAGTGCCCTCCCCCGTGTCTTTCCTTGTTCTTGTTCATCTAGTTATCTTTTTCCCTCCTTATACCTAAATGTAGGGATTTTATGGGTTTTGAAGGGATTGTGAGAGAATAAGGAATTTATAGATTAGATTGAACAATTATCAATGTAGAAGAGTGATTAAGAATCTAATTATTTATTTGGGAGCATTTAGAAACCAAGGACAATAGGAAAAATAAATTAAAACTAGTACCTCGGATCTGCCCGGCGGGATTAGATAGCCGCTGGGCGATTTTTCTTCAAAAACTGGATTTTGCGTTTACGCTAGGTGCGCGGTTCAGCACATACCCGCCGGGCGGGTTTGCTGGACCGCCGGGCGGGAATATCCTGCTTATGGATACGACCTTTGCTATTCTGTTCTTGGTATTTATAAACTCTATTTTGCAATTTTTGCCTTATTGTTATTTATTTCTTTTATGCCTTGTTGAGTTTATAACATATGATTGTTATTTACCTTGAAAAAACTAAATGTGATATGAAATTGTGCTAATGTTTCATGATAAAAGTCTATGAAAAGTTGTAAGCATTACATGTGACCATGCATTATAACATTTGAGTTATGTGATGAGGAAAGTATGTAGGAATCTGGCTGGTGGAGGCCGTGATGGGTTATCTAACCCTAGCCTTGGGGGTTATCTAGTTGGAAAAACTCCAATGGTCCATGCTGATCCCATAGAGTCGGGGCATACTGGCAAAACTGGGTAACCTTGACTAGTCGCCGAGGGATATCATACTAGTTGAGGGTGCGAGAACCAAAGGCATTAGTACCGATGACGCTTCTTATGGCTGTACATTTACTCCTAGTCTACTTTCCGATAAGTTTAGGTTGGTACCACATGTACATGAGTAATGGTTTAGGAACATAGCATGCATATGTATCCTATTGCATTGTGATATTTTGAAGTGTGCTACGTTATAACTATGTGAAATCTGTGTGACCTTGTTCATGAGCAAATGATGTAATGTGTACACGTGTGAAAATATGATTGTGTATTGTGATAAATTGTCAAGATTATGTATATGTGCTCATGTTATGCATGTATGTTATGCTTGTTTGATGAACAAAACGATGCGTATGTCTAGTTACCAGGCAAAAAGATGTGAAATAAATGTATGCTTGCAATTAGAATTATGTTTGATACCTCAAGCATAAGTGAGTGGCTAGGCCCTAGGATAGTGTTGTGAGGATTCTAGTTGGATAATAATAGTTGTGAATGAGATAGAGAAAGAGTGAATCCCCACACAACGTAATAGAAAGATATAGGACAAGTAAGAGAGAACAAAATGAGGGTATTAAGGTGAGTGTTAAGGGAGTGTCAAAAATATTTTAGAATGTCTGTGACCTTAGACTTGACCTATAGAGAACAACCTTAAATATCAAAAGGATGAAGAGTAAAATCTAAACATGAAAGGTTTAAATACTAGATAAGGTTTTGGGTACGAAAAAATTCTTAGGTTGAGAATGAGATAGTAAACTAATATAACAGTTGGAAGAATTATAAGAGACCTAGTGAGTTTAAAGTCATAAGAAATAAATGATAAAGGTTGTCTAAGTAGAAGAGTCTAACCCAGCCGTAGAGTCCTTAGAGCACTCACTAAGACATTATGTCTCATTTCTTTAAGTTTCCCCTTTTTCAGGATACAGGTGAAGACATGCGTAGATGGAGCTTGGAGTCACGTGCAAGAAAACGTAGTCTAGTTTACATTATGTTTTTGTATTCTTCTTTATGTTTTGTACGATACCTTCAGGTGATAAATGAGTTATATTTGGCATGTATATTTTTTTTATTGTATTGTTCGTATATAATATTTAATTATATTTATGAGTAGCATTTGTATGTTGTTTCTACCTTTTTAAGTTTGTTTTTTTAAAATCTAAACCTAGTTACAGTAATGCCCCTTAGGGTGTTACAAATATGACAATGAATTTTCTATATGAATGGCGTTAAGCGCCAAGGGTTTGGCACTAAGCATGATCCATTGAGACACTAAAGTTGAAATTATTGACTTTCTATCCCTATTCATTGTATGATTTGCCATTACTTGGATGCCTTGTTGGATCTACTTCTTGTGATTTTTACTTGCCTTAAGAAAATGTGTATGTAGTGGACCTGTGTTAATTGCTCCGATATGCTTATGTATGATCACATGCCATAGTATGTGTAAAATAACTAATATTCCATAGCGAAGAGGAACCCAGCCTGAGAGGTGGGATCCTGAGTGTGAAATGTTTACGTAAAGCCACATGCGTTGTTTATGTAATCATGCATCATAACATTTGAGCTATGTGATGAAAGAAAGTATGTAGAATCTAGCTGGTGAAGACCGTGATGGGTTATCTAACCCTAGCCTTAGGGGCGGTATCCAGTTAGGAAACTCTAATGGCTCATGCTGATCCTATAGAGCCAGAGCGAACTGGCAAAACTTGGTGACCCTAACTAGTTAAGAGGAGATATCATACTAGTTGATGGTGTGAAATTTGAAAGCATCGGTACCGATGATGCTTCTTATGGCCGTGCACTTACTTCTAGTCTACTTTCCAACAAGTTTAAGTTGGTACCACATGTGCATGAGTAGAGATTTAGGAATATAGCATGCATATGCATCTTGTTGTAGTGTAATATGTTGAAGTGTGTTACGTTGTAACTATGTAAAGTCTATGTGACCTTGTTCATGAGCAATTGATGTAATGTGTGCACATGTGAGAATGTAATTATGTCTTGTGATGAAATGCCAAGGTTATATATACGTGATCATATTATGCATGATTGTTATTCCTATTTGATGAAACAAAATAGGGTGTATGTCTAGTTACTAGGCGAAGGATGTGAAATAAACATATGTTTGTATTTAGGATTGTCTTTGCTACGTTAAGTATATATAAGAGGCTAGACCCTATGATAGTGTTATGAGAGTTCTAGTTGGATGAAAAAGAATAGTTGTGAATAAGATAGAGAAAGGATGAATTTCCACATGGCATAATAGAAAGGTATGAGACAAGTAAGAGGGAACAAATTGAGAGTATTAAGGTAAGTGTAAGGGAGTGTAAAGAGTATTCTCGAGTATCTGTAGCCTTAGGCTTGACTCCTAGAGGACAACTTTAAATATCAAAAGGAAGAAGGGTAAAATCTAAATACGAAGGGTTTAAATACCAAATAGAGTTGTGGTAAGAAAGTATGAATAATGAGGGTGAGTTCTTAAGTTGAGAATGAGATAGTAAATTAGTATAACAGTTGTGGGAACAAAAGAAGAGTTAACAGGAAGTATTAACGATTGAAAAGTGTAGACCCGATTATAGGTATGAAGAATTATGAGAGACCTAGTGAGGTTGAAGCCATGAGAGATAAGTGATGAAAGTTGTCCAAGTAGAAGAGTCTGATCTAGCTGTAGAGTCCTTTGAGCATTCATTGAGACATTATGTCTCACTCTTTTAAGTTTCCCCTTTTTCAGGATACAAGTGAAGACGTGTGCAGATGGAGCTTGGAGTCACGTGCAAGAAGACATAGCCTAGTTTACATTGTTTCCTTATATTCCTCATTATATTTTGTACGACACCTTTGGGTGATAGATGAGTTGTATTAGGCATGTATAATACTTTATTGTATTATTCTTATATAAAATCCAATTATATTTATGAGTAGTATCTACATGTTGTTTTTATGTTTTTAAGTTTTTTTTTGTTCTTAGAAATTTAGGCCTATGTGTTATATGTCTTTTATGTTTCCTATGTGTACTCTGAGAAATTATTTGACATTGTTTAAGTTACACTGAGTGTTTTTGATTGTTTGCTATGTCATAAATCCTAACTGCCTTGTCATGGAATATTGAGACTGGCCACCTCAATACTTCGTGCAATGTAGGTGGAAAATACGGCGAGTAAAAATCGAGTCTAAGGACAGTCGCCCTTGAATTTCCTAGTAGTAACCTCACCTAGCCAACCTAACTCTAAGTAAGGAACCTTAGAAGGGCTAAAGAATAGCTGAAGAAAATCAACTATAGAGACTTGGAATTCAAGATTTATTGAAACTTGAATGAGTTAACCACCATTCCTTAGGGACTATAACCCCACTAAGGGGAGTGTTAATGGGGAAGTGTGATAGATAAGATTACCCTTTCGAGGATACATTTAAAGTGAAAGATTTAAGATAGTATTTTCAGAGAGACACCTCTTAGGTGGAGCGAAATCATAAAGGGAAGTTAGGAGTGCATAGCGAAAGCGTGACAATAGCAGGAGAAAATGTTCAAGACCTCACCAACCCTAGAAACCAAATAAAAATAAGAGGCCCGAGATGTAAAAGAGTCCTAGAACAAAAGGATGTCCCAAGTGTCGTAAAACCATGTGTGAGTGTGTTTGCTTAACCTAGGTGTCCTGCCAGTGTCAAGGGATGTCCTAGCTCTAAGAAGGAAGAAACGACCAACCCTATACCCCTAGTTGTAGTGGGCCTTTGTTCCAAGTATTAGAGAAACTAACAAGGATGATGAGTTTACTCTAAGTATATGTTCCCTAAGTGATAAACCTTTTGGTTGTTTGCATGTCCTAAGGACATTATATTCCTTTTTCTTGTTGTGCGAAGGATGAGGAGTTATTTCCAAACTCCTTGTCCTTACTTGAATGCTTGTGTGTATAAATATAGATTGTTTCAATGCATGATTTCACTGATTGATGTGATGACCCTTAAGTGGGAATGTTATTGTACTTGGTGTGGTTTGCTTTAGACTAGCCAAGTTATGTTGCTTCATATTAAGAGTTTTCTTTCATTGCTATATGTGCCTTTCCTTATTTATTAGAACATGAGATGTGTTCCTATTTATTAAATGATAGATGTAAAATGAGTGTATCCCCTTGTATGCATTCCCACTCCCCATATTTCATCTTAGTGTTGTATTCTCTTTTGGATAGCTATAGTAATACCATGATTGTCTTGATTATTTTTTTTTTCTTGACACCTTATATGGATATAATACTATAATAGGTTTGATTTATCTAGGGAGTTTAGTGATTCACATGATTTGGGGGTGAGAAATAAAGATGTTGATATTGGATGTTGGGCTTGAGTTTAACATCTCAAGTTTGATGCACAACTATTCTCCATGGAGCACATTCGTGCTGGTGGCCTTAAGAGTAAAGTATGAATACATGTTTACATATGTCGTTGCATAACTTATAGGGATAAATGATAATAATGTATATATCTGATGTTTGCAAAATGTGTGATGTTGTGATGTCCTCCCTAGTTGCTTCTTCTTATTTTTTATGTTTTCTGTATTGTAAAGGGTTTAGTAAGAGATAACTGAGTGTTTATTTGTTCCCTGGGAACGAGGGTTAGGGTGTAGTTGTCTTAGGATGAAGGAATAGTGACCTAGCTTTAGGTAGCCTATATCCTTCAAGAAAAATGTTATCAAAGGCAAACCAATAAGAAGTATGTCATAGAGAGGTTGGATATGAACCCACAAGAAATGTTTTCAGATTATAATGAATTTTTCACTACTACAAAGGTGTATTGATTAATTGACTATTCAAGGTTGAAATATTGTTTGATATTTTTTATGTTGTTGTACTGATAAAGGATTATTGGATACAGGTTTTTGCAGAACGTGATGATTTGTTGAAATGGGTTGACAAATTAGGAAAAAGCGTGGATTTGTTATTTTCATAGAACGATCAGAGACAAGACCAAGGAAGACATTTGTTTTATTGTCTTGTGAGAGGGGAGAAAAGTATAAACAACATAAATACGTGTTAACTCGCAAGTTCACCGGAATCAAAAAATGAGATTGTCCCTTTAAGCTAAAAGGGAAGGTTGTGAAAGGCATTAAATAAAGACTTTTTGGTATTTGTGGATTTCATAACCATGATGTAGATGAGACATTGTTAGGCCATGCATATGCGGGTTAGTTGAGTAATGAAGAAAAATCTATTCTAGATGAAATAACCAAAAACATGGTGAAGCCTAGTCAGATTTTGCTGATAATCAAAAGTCAAGACGAGACAAATGTCAGCACTATCAAAACCATATATAACACATGTCAAAAATATTGTCAACATCAAAGGGGTTCAAGAATTGAAATGCAACATCTAATGAAGTTGATGGAACGTGATGAATATATCTACTAGTACAAAAGGGTTGATACTGAAGATGTTGTCAAAGATATGTTGTGGTCACATCTATATTCCATCAAGCTTTTAAATGCATTTCCCATTGTGTTGATTATTGATTCCACTTATAAGACAAACAAATATTGGCTTCCATTACTGGAGATTGTTGGTATTACTTGTACTGAGATGACCTTTTCTGTGGTGTTTGCTTATTTGGAATATGAGCAGATAGATAACTTTACATGGGCATTAACTAAGGTAAAAGGATTGTTTGTGAAAGATGATGTCTTGCCTCAAGTTATTGTCACTAACATGGACCTTGCTTTGATGAATGAATTGCAAGATGTTTTTCTAAGTTCAACGAACTTGTTATATCAATTTCATATTGCTAAAAATGTCAGAGTAAAATACAAGATGTATGCAAGTCTCGCTAAGGAATGGGATAAAGTGTTAGATGCTTGGAATTGGTTAATGTTATCTCTTAATGAATATATGTAGAAATAACGCCTGACAAGCTTTAAAGAGATGTGTTTTGTAACAAATGCGTTTTCCTACGGCATGATCTAGTGATTTAATAATTGAAAGTGGGAATTAAATTTAATTCATGTAATTAAAATGTAATTAATAATATGTTGTTGTGCATTTACTTGCTTATATTGTGTTGCCTTGGAATTCTAATCAGAATTGTGGGAATCCAGAGAAATGTTGTGGGAGCCAAACACCCTTGTTGATGGTGCTTATATTTGGTTTTGGGTGAGTGAGTAGTGATGTTAGGCCAGTTTTGGACTTTAGAAGGTTGGAAAGTGATAGTGAGCCTTAATGAGCCCCAGGTCCCTCATAAGGCCCATGAGCCTTTTTAAGACTCAAACACTTCTCCCTCCTTCATTTGTCACAATACTTTCTAATCCTTTCCTCAAAGTTCTCCAAGCCCTGAGTAAGACTTCCAAGATAAATCCTGTTTCTGGGCGGTGTGAGAGTGTGTGGTGAAGTTGTTGTTGAGTTTCCTCTGCGAGGATTGACTCTAGAGTTTTCCTCCCCTCATTCTCCTCTTCCACAAATTCAAACTTTGGAAGCTCTAAGAGGTAAAGGAAGCTTACACTTGTTGATTTCTTAATGTATGAACTTGGTTGCATGTGAATATTGGCTTGGTTTGTGCTGAAAAAACAAAATTGAATGAGTTTTGTTGGAAATGGGTTTATTGATGAATGTGACAATTTGTTGTTGGAAAGTTGTAATGGTCATGAATCCTATTGAATATAATGTTGTGAAATGTTGGACGATGTTGTTTGACCTCTATATGATTGCTTAGAGTTTGGACAGGAGTAAAGTTTGGATTTTTTGATGAGAGTATCTGGTTTTATTACCTTGTAGTCACTAAGCAACGAGAGCTCTCGCTGAGCGGGAACGTCCTTAGGAGTTAAGTGAGGCTTTCGAGTTGAACTTCGTTGAGCAACCCTTGATGTCGTTGAGTGAGTGTTCTTAAGTTGTTGTTGTGATTGAAGAAAAGAAGAAATTTGCTGAGCGAATGTACATGGAAATCTGGAAATTTTTCAAAAGGTAGTTCGCTAAGTGAGTATGAGACTCGCTAAGTGAGTACGGGCATTCCATAATACCTGGGAGTGATTTGCTGGGCAAGGACTAGACTTGCTGAGCGATTCCATGTCCTGGAGAGTTGGTGCTCTTTGTGGCAAGCCTTCTTTTGAGTGAGTAATGTGTTTGCTCGGCAAGAGGCATGTTTTAAAATTTTTGGTTACCCTCTGGAGCAGTGGGTCGCTGAGCAAGAGAGGAACTCGTTGAGCGAAGTGTGATTGAGATGAATTTATGAAAGTTCCTGGAATGAATTCGCTGAATGATCTTGATTATTGCTAAGCGAAAGACTCTAGAGACAAAAGGGTTCTCTGGAGTGGGTATCCGCTTAGCAAGACTTATGGTCGCTGAGCGAGGACCTTCATGAGGGAAAGTAGGCTCTTTGTAAGAGAGACTTTCGCTGAGCAAGTTAGGTAGTCAGTTGTCTTAGTTAAAGATCTAACTGTGTTGAAAGAGATTGAGGAGGACTTTTAGTGTGAATCTATTGTAAGCTATTGAGTATGTGGTTGAGGTGGAAGGTTGCTTGGATAGGACATCTATTTGTTGTAAGTGAAATTGTTTTGAGATTTCAATATGGTATCGGCTGCTTGGACGGAGGCCTTACCTGTTGGTCATGCATGGTGCTGAATTGAGCCTGCATGGTGTTGTTAAGTTAGCATTAGCCATGTGTGGTGTTTAATTGAGCCCACGTGGTGTTTCTAATGAATATTTGCCTGATAATTGGATTTGATTGTTGATGTTGGTATGATGGTTATTACTATTGCATGATGATGAAAAGCTGATAAAAACTTAGACTTGAACTACGAGTTATGATTGACATGTATACATGCATGAGTTTGCAGCTTTGGCTACGTTGTACCTAAAAGGACACACGTAAGTATGTTGGCTAGTTTAGGTAGGGCCTCATACTTGATGTGGGAAAGGTTAGTGGAGGATGGATTTTCTTGGAGATAAACAAACGAGTGAACCCTGCATGTAAACCAGGGTTACTGCAAATCTTATGCCGAGGTAAAGCCAACACCCACGTTTATCTATCTTGACGAGTCGCTATATCATTTTCGCAAATCAGTGTTAGATATTCCCTAAATGGTTTTTGGCACGTGCCGCCTTGGCCCATGACAAGTGTTATTGTTTACCATGATTAAGGAATAATCTGCCTGGTCCCTCGATAGTTGAGTCTTCATGGAACAGTTATTGTATACATCACATATCATGTATGAATTGGTATTATTGAGATGTTGTTGGTCATGTGTGGTGCTAAATTGAGCCCACATGGTGTGGTTGAAAATTTGTTGTTAATGTTTGCATGAGACTTTGAGGTAAGCCATACTTGAGATGGTAGGTACAAAGTTGTCGTATTTCAAACCTCAAGGGTACTTGAATGCAAGCATTATCAATGTGTGGCGTCAAATTATATGGTGTTGTTGAAGTAGTTATTAATGTTGTAAATGTTGGCTATTGGGCATTGTAGTATAAATGGTGATATGCTAGGTGAAATTCTCCTTGATGAATGTAGCTTGCTGTTTTCACCATGTTATCTTTCTTTTTATATGTATGTAGACATGAATTATGTATTAATCATACTGCTGTTGTTTTTGAAATAGTTGCCTTACGTAAGCTTACCCTTGCCTTGTTGGTGGTGGTGGTGTTGCTGTGTTGTTTGATTGTGATGATCACATCGATGGCATAGGAGCATAGGCGTGAAGCTTTGTGTACTCAGCAGTTCATGGATGATGGTGGAGTTGCTTGCTTGGAGACGACGAGTTGTGACAAACTTGTTTCGGCACCTATTTCTTTGATTCGTGATTGGTGCTTTTCAGTTAGGTTGTATAGGGTGGCCAGCTATAGAGAGTACATTTTGTATTTCTCTTTCTAGGATGATGTAAAGGATGTATATGTTGAAATTAATAATTTGGTTCACACGCGTCATTATTCTTTTGTAGTGTGATGTTAAAACAGTTTGATTTGTACTAGTTGAATGGTTTGGTCAATTAGCTTCTTGAAAAAAAAAGGGGGGGGGGGGGGGGGGGGGGGCACAAACAATCTTACATTTTCGGAATAAACTTTACTTATAAGATTTTCCTAAAACGAGTAGTGCAATGGATGTAGCGGCAGTGGGTCTTACATGTTCACGCTTTCCTTTCTTCATTGACTAGGTCAAAAATATATGATTGATACCTCATAAGGAAAAGTTTGTCATAACATGGACAAATCAGGTGATGTATCTGGGTACTACAACAGCTATTTGTGTTAATTTGTTTATTGGCTTGACATAGGCATATTTTATTTATAACAATGTGTTTTTGTTTCCTGACAAGGTTGAGGATGCACATGAAAGATTGAAGAGGTTACTCCAAGATAGCATGGGAAACTTGTATAGTTCTTGGGATGCAATGAATAATATGCTTATATTGTGGTACACTGAAATATAGGTGTTATTTCAGAAGACCATCAATGTAGTGGAACACAAGTTTAATAATAGATTCTACTAGAAGCTACAAGGCTTTGTATCAATAGAGGTCCAGAACCTGATGTTTGATGAGTATAAACGTGTTGACATTATTGGTGCTAATAGTTGTACTTGTGGCTGCACACTTATAACTACTTATGGACTACTTTGTGTGTGCAAACTTGCTAGATATAGAAATATATTTAGTTTCATTCCGCTGTGGTCCATTCATGTGCATTGGAGGATGTTATCATTTTCTAAAAATGAAATGACTTATTGTTAGGGGACTTATCGCTTACACATTAGGTCGGTGCATTGTTAAAGCAGTTTTCAAAATTTGATGTGTCTAAAAAAATCACATTGAAGACTAAAGTCCGTGAATTAACATTTTTAGATACCACTTCAATGTGTCTTTTTATAAAGAAGGTAAAAACGAAGGGAGCACCAAAGTATGAGAAACCCACTAAATGTCTTCCTTCGATGTGGGAGCAAATTGATGCAATGTACACGGTTGTAGATGATTCATCACCTCCTAGCATGCCTCATAAAGTTTCCTTTTGACATTAAATGAAAAAAAGGTGTGTCATTCTTAGATGAATTTCCAAATGAGTTGCCTGAATATCTTGTCTGTATTGTTGACATGAGATTAGACAAAAATTGTGATTACCAAGCAATTGCAACTTTGCTAGGTAAGAGTGTAGAGTCTTAGCCCCTAATTTGTGATGATTTGATTCAGAAACTTCAGCGGTGGCATATTGAATATGCCAAGCTCTTTGGCATAGAATGAGTGGTTGAACTTAAGATTTCTTTGTAAGTTGACCAATACACAATAGCAAGTCATGATAAATGGATATCCATTCTCGACATGGGTTATGTTATTGCTAGTAGGTATAATGTTGTGTTGGTCCACTTATCTAGACTGCAAAGCTGGACTTTTTTTTCGCTTAAGAGTCGACCCTCACCTGTTGGACATCACCGACTTATTTCCATTGAATTTGTTCGTAGTTGTTACTTTGTGCAGGTATACATTTTCTAATTATTCTGCTATTTAGCATTGTAAGTGTGTTAATATATTTACTAACTTTATAATTATGTCTTTTTCTAGGTTTATTTAAAGGATATAGCTCTCTTACCTCCTATTGCACCACAATGACATAGATACTGCAATGACAATGCTTATTCACGGCAAAATCCATACTTGCACTGCATACAACATTTCAATTCCTTATTTGTATCTAAAAGAGATAAATATGTAGTAGATATTACTAAAGACTCATTGTAATCAGGTGAATATGTAATAAATCATTTACTTTATTAGATAAACTTATTTTATGATGATCAATATAATAGTATTGATTTATATTTTAATGGATTGATATTGGTTTTGCTCTTGTTTTTGTCTGGTTGTCTTTGATATGTAATATGTGTTTGATATGCAATTTGCAATCTATCAAAATGCATGATGTAAACGTGTTTTCATTATGTATTGTGATTCAATACACAACGAAAACACATTATCATTGTGTATTGAATCACAATACATAACAAAAACACGTTTTCATTGTGTTAGTGGAGGGAGGGGGGGGGGGGGGGTGCACCCTTAATACATAACGAAAATGCGTTTTAGTTTTATATTGTGAAAATGCATTTTCGTTATGTATTAAGGATGTACGCTCCACTAACACAATGAAAATACATTTCTATTGTATATAATACACAATGAAAATGCTATTCCATCAAAAGGTATTTTCAAGAAAAAAAAAATACCAAACACAAGTTGGGGCGAAAACAGTGAAAAGTGAGGTAAGAATAGCAAGGCCCTTATTTTTCTAGAAAAGAAAATACAATTATCCCCCAATTAGGGAATATGAGACATCCCCTCCCAAAAAAAATCGTTAATATTTACATCTTAATGTTCACTATCTTTGTTGCTACTTTCTACTCGTTCTAGCTTTCCTTGCTGAATGATCCATCAAGTTTGATATGTTTATGGATTTCCAAATTTCAAATAAGTGCCAAATTCTCAAATAATTCAAATAATTATTCACACATAAGGCTGCACCTGTTTAGAATCCTCCACCACAATTACCTATACTATCTTTACCAGGAAAGCAAAGTGGCAAGTGTTGATCCATGCAAGAAAGGGAAGAGGAAAGGATTGAAATAAGCATTTTGTCACAATCTAGATCTCAATACTTTTTCAAGTTAAAATTGCATATTACAATCACAAATAATGCTTTTTGTCTATAATCTTCCTAGTAATTAGTACAGTAGTATTTGAGGTGGCAAAAACGAAAAAATAGGGAATTGTAAATCAGAAACCACTATGTCCAGACAAATTTGTAGATCCTCTCTGCTCACTGTTAATTGTCCACATAGACCCTGCTTTTCAAGAACAGAAGAATGCACTCATGCTGGCAGATGAAGCTTTTGGTTGTTCTTCCAGCTGCATGGCACAATTTTTTAATGCTCAAAACTCAGATGAACAAGGATTGTCAACATAAATAAATGGAACTGAAAAGTAGGTCAATTTACCTTTGGAAATAGTAATAGAAGAAATCAGCATAGAGCAGTGTTTGAACAAGGCCAGAAATCCATGCTGTAAAAGAACAAATTAAAAGGACTCAGGAAGACATTTTCAGAATACTTTCTAGTAACCTTTTATGCTATTTTTGTGGGGCCAAGGTTGTGTGTGTGTTTGGCAGGAGGGAGAGGCTTGTCTATTGCTTTGTCTGAAAAATGATCAGGCGTTATAAGGACAATGTTTTCCTCAAGTCTTGTGTTGCAACAAGTCATGCCAAGTAGTTAGACCATGGTCTACAGCAACTATCACATTTACATGTTTAATTTCAAGGGAAAAGGTTCTTTGTAACGAATATTGAACAGTTGTGCCGTCTAAGAGATTTCACTACTATTTTTCAAAGGGAAAAGTAAACAGAAATACCTTAACTTTTTCATTTCTTGTTTATAGTTGGTACAAGTAAATGACCAATAACCTAAGCTTCCAATTTCTTTTCTTTTTTAAAAAAGAAATAGTAATATCAAAACCTGTGCTGATTGAATCAGAGTATATTAGCCTGTGAGTACCAGCTAAATTGTAGCAGGTACTTCACATCAGAATTAGATGGCAAATTATTATTGATACCTATTTGATGAATCAGAAATATTGATATTTAACATTATCTTAAACATTGAAGCTGCTACTTGAACATCATAAGGAATAATGGGATGCACCAAATCAATATTTCAAAGATGTGGAGACACAGAAACTTACTTCATGAAATTTTTTATTTATAGTACCACTCACAGACACACATAAAGGAAATATTATTTTTTTTATAGAAATGAACAAAGTAAAACTTCTGCAGTAATGGATTCCGTGCAGTAAATACAAGATAGATTTGGTGAATATTTTAAAAGGCTTGCACAACCAGGTTTGTTTTATGGTTGTTTGAATGATAAGGAAAGGAACATCATAGAACAACGCTACAAATGCATCTCAAGTCTTGAGAATTTCAAATAGTATGAACCTGAGAATATGCAATGAAAGGGTACCACAAGACATAGCAGTGAATAATGCAGAGAGCGTAGTTACTTAATAATTATAATAAGTGAAGAAGCAAAAAACAATAGTAACCATAAAACACAATAAAGGAGAATCATACTTATCCAATGGACAAAGTGGGGCTCAGTAAAGTAGCGATAGATCCAGTTGAGAATGTATAGTACTCTGTATGCACTGCATTTAGCCAGACAATAATATTATAAACATTAATTTTATGATTCATGGACTTCAAACAAAAGAAAATGCAAATGAGTTGAACAAACTCATAAGAATCGATTCAAATGCACATATGTCACATCATGAGCAAATCACAGGGAAATTATATACAAATGAAATGAACTACTGAAACAAATCACAAAAGATTTGTGGAATCTAATTCATTTGGCCTTCAAACAGTTGACAGTTACAAAAGCCATTTTGAATGGAGAATTAGCTTCTTAGATAGAATCAAGCAAAATGCAAACTACAAGCTTGTGAAAATTAACAATTGAATTTAATGTATAGACTTATTTTACTTGACGGTCCAGCCCTCATATGTTTCACTCTTATGCCTATCAACTGTGGAAATCTAAATAGGAGATAAGGCACAGGACCACTGTTTCATTTATTCTTGCACTGAAGTGATAAAATCCTGAAATCCGGTATCATATCACACTTAGAGTATTGAACAGTCACGTAACCTTGGAAAATTAAGTGTTTTGATTGAAATGCATCTGACCATGATTTTAATGGCTAGAATGTATAAAAAATGGGGATCTGTACTTTGAAGTCAAGTCATACAAACTGGCTGTAAAAGTTCGAACCAGTTCAGAAAAAAGAAGACGAAGAAAACTAAGAAAACCCAAGGGGCCATTTGGTTTGAGAAAATGTTTTCTGTTTTCATTTGTTTTCACTTTTCCTATATAAAGTTTTGAAAACAAGAAGCAAACTGATAATAAGGTGGCATTTTTGTTATCAAAAGTGAACATTTTCTCAAACCAAACAGTCCCCGAGGGTGTGTTTGGTTTGAGGAAATACTTGTTTTTATTTTACATTTTCACAAATAATTACAAATATGTCACCTTCTTTTCACTTTGTTTTCTATTTTAAAAAAATTTGTTTTATTTTGCACTTGTCTTTACCATTTCCTGTAACAAGAAACCAAAATGAAAACAATGTGATATTTTTGTAATAATCAGTGAAAATAGAAAATGAAAACATAAAATATTTCCATGAACCAAACACTCCCTCACTTTCACAGTGAGGGTACTCAGGTATTAAAGCATAATAGTTAAAACAGGTGTAGATGGGTTCCTCCGACATATGATTTTTGTATTTGCTTCTTTTAGATAATTGAACACATTACTTAAGCAGAGGCAGTTGCTTTACCATCATCAGTAAGAACTTAGTTCTTCCAGATATTAAAACTTTCAGTTTTAACTCATGGTCATAATAGAAGGCCAAATCCATTGAGTGAAGCCAATGGACAGGAAGGCCCAGGCACACTCATAATTTTCTCTATTCCTTTTGTTGTCTGCATCAGCTCCTCTATCTAGGTGAGTTATAAGCACCATTATCAGATGAAATGCTACAATTCTCTTAACATGAATCAATGTTTAAAAAGTGTTATTGACTTCAAAGGCCAAGAACTATATCAAAATTGCAACTCCCATCTTCATCTTGCACTAAACCACTACTAAACTCATACCATGAAGGAATAGATATCAACAAAGATAATATCTTCCAATTATTTGGTCATTGATCAAAAGGTGAAACACCTTTAGAACATAACAGCTGCTAATTCCGTTTCCAACACAAATGCAATAACATCAACCACAGGAATTTATAATAATGTTTAAAATCGAATACAGGACAATATCTTACCCAAGAAGAAAGACATATTGTCCTGTCAAATTGTCAATATTTCTTGTTCTCTGTAAAAGTACTAGTTGAGGAAGTATAGCAACAGCTTCCAAATACAGGGAGAACGTCCACATCACCTATTCCATGCATAAGTGTATTTTTGGAAAGTAAGCAAAAGTTACACAGCTCTTGAAAACAGTCAAAAGGACATGTAAATAGTTACACTACAGTTACTATTGTATATACCACACATAACAGCAGATGCATACTAACCTCCTTAAATGTGAATTTCTCATTGATTAATAGGGCCAATAGTAAGCAGGGCAATACAAGAAAGTAATGGCGAAAGGTATCTTGATCTTTGTCATATGATCTACGAACAACCTTGTGGTATCTCATGTACCACACAATAGAAAATGAGCTTCCCAAGAATATCAACTTCATAACAGTATTATAGAGAGATACATGATTTGTAAAGATATCCAAGTAGCGAGAAGAAAAAACAATTGCATAGAGTTCTTGAGTCTTCAATGAGATACCTGCACACAAATAAGATACATCCCAAGTTAGAGTCGGAAAGATATATGAAATGTATTTTAAAAACGAAACCACAGCCAATCAATGGCCAAAATATGAATAATGAAAAACCACAGTCAAATAGGTGTATACTGCCTTAATGAATATGTCTTTTGCTCACTTGTACTCCCTTTTCCTTCATCTGGGAATGGATAAAATAGTGTTTGTTCTTCCCTTACATAGAAAGAAACACAAACATAGGAGGGAAAAACATATACATATTGATGCAGCACAAAAGGAGTTTTTTATAATTACAGGTCAGGCTTCAGTTTAGCCTATTAATTGTTCTTTATCACAATTCATAACATAAACACAAAGAGTACTTGAGTTACAGTAGCATAAAAATACTCAACTACAATAGCCTAAGCAACAGCCAAACACATAATTATGATTGACTACCTTTGTCCTGCATCACTTGCTCAAGACATTCAGTTCCCTTCATTTGTCTATGACTATAACTATGTACTTATAGTTATGCCTATATAGCAGTCTCATTTCACAAATTTTACCAATATAGAACTTTGGAACTTGCCATTTCTTGCTCAAAGAGAAATAGACAAAGCAAAAGGTTAGTCTGACTAATTATAACACATCCTATTTCCAAAAGATACTCAAACTTTTAGAATCATACTTTGAGATTAATGTACAGGTTAACATCGCTGTCTGTTGATAAGTGACATTTGTTCCATGTAAACAACAAACTTCTTTCCTCAAAATTCAGAAATGATAGGTTGTATCTACTCTAGAAGAAGGTAAGAAACCTTGCAACACTTTAAGATAAGGGTGGCATTGCATCCCCAACCTTTTATGTAGTTTAAAAGAAAGGCGTCAAGATGCAAGATGATTCCTCACTCATAATAAAATATGTATAATCGTTCTAAGATATTATCCAAAAAAAAAAAAGGGCACCACAAGCTCCCCTAAACATAAAAAGCCCCAAAGAATCCAACAGGCATGGAACCAGTAAATTGAAAGCTATTGTATCAACAAGAAATGCTCCTTCTGAAAACAAAATCCTGATAGGGGGCTTTGAAAGCATGCCCAAGTCCCTATATTTTTTTTTTTTTTGGTTCCCCACAGATAGCCTCTTTTGGAAATAATCCTGTTTGAGGCATTGTCGGAAACTAAACATAGGCACATCTCCCAGCAGATATTCAAATTCTGGCTCGTCATGTTGTGAGAGACTAACCCAAGTCCCCATATGACGAAGGAACAAGTCCAAGGTCACAAACGGTATCCCTCTTTAACATTACAATGAGAAGGACAAGCACTAAGTAATTTGACCCACACAATATTTCCAATCCCACAGTTATTTACGAGGGTTAGAAATATTATCTCCACATTCTCTAAAACCTTATCTCCATACTCCTTCCCCAAACCATAGGAATTCCAAGTATTTCCATCTCACCAAAATCGACACAACAAGAACATAGCAACGCACAAAATCACACAGCGCATGTAAAAATTTAACAACTTTGAGCAATAGCTCTCACGGACACGCGTCAGCATTGTATTCCAAATCTACGACGTCCTAAACGAAACAAAGAGAGCGAGAATGTTGAGATGGGAAAGGAAAGGAAGGGAGAGAAGGTACCGACCGGCGCAGGACTTGATGGTGTGGATCTTGAGGAGGAGGACGAGGACGCTGGCCAAATGGGTCATGTCCCCAGCTAACCTGAAGATATTCATCTTTCTTTGGATCGGATCTGCGACGGGTCGACCCGGATCTCGGTCCTGCAACAATCGGTTTCACGCGGGGGTGCGCAGAGCGACTAAGGGTGTGGCTGGCCGTTGCATACAAGCAGGAAGACTTCAGAACATCTCGGAGGCGGAGTCACTCGTACTCTTTGCTTCTTTTGTTTCCATTCTCCACCTCGTATTTTTATTTGTTTACTAATATTTTAATATGTACAGAATAAATATTTATTTTATATAACTTAAATTTATAATAAATAAATATTTTTAAATATATGAATTATATTTTAAATTTATAATAAATAATTATTGTAATACAATATACAATATTAATTTTTAATTAGATTTAATTATTTTTTTGGTTATTATAGTTATGCGAATTATATCTTTTAGTCTTTATAGTTGAAAATAATTCTTTTTAGTCCCTGTATATGTACTTTCAATACCAGTTTGATTCTTGCCGTCAAGTGTGTCTTAATTCCATGAAAGAAAATCGTCACAAAATGAAAATTGGTAATGAAAAACCGTCACAAATTGATATTTTTTAGCATTTTTTATTCAATTTGTGGTGGTTTAAAACTATATGGACCAAAACGTAAAGTTTGAGCAACTATAAGAACCAAAAAAATAATTAAACCTTTTAATTATTAACAATTTCTTTTAAAAAAATGAAATTCAATTTAGAACTAAAGATATTAAAAATGATAGATTGAAAATTTTGGTCCTTATAAAAATATTTTTTTTTAAATAGTCCTTGTAAAATTCTTTTTTTTTTTTAATTTTGGTCCCTATTATTTTGTTTAGTCCTTGTAATATATTTATTTTTTTAGTTTTTGTCCTTATAATATGTAAACAATTTGCTTTTAGTTCTTACCAAATTTCTTTCAAAGGGACTAATTCAAAATAAACAAAATATTATAGGAACTAAAACAAAAGTAGTTGTTTTAAAGGGATTAGAACAAATAAAAGGACCAAAATAAAAAATAAACAAATTTTACGAGGACCATTTTAAAAAAAATAATTTTACAGGGACTAAAAATAAAAAAAATGATATTTTATAGGGACCAAAAGTATATTTAAACCTAACTTTTTTTTAAAAAAAGCTCTCATTGAAGAATGACAACTAAAAATGTTCTCGTTGAAAAATAAAAGTTAAAAACACTATCGTTCAAAATAGTTATTCTCATTTAATATATGAGGAGAATTTTTTAATATTTTTCCTTTTCTTTTTTTTTTAGTGTTACTAGTAAGTAATAAAATTATTAAGGAGGATTTTTATTTTCCTACGCTTAAAAGTCAATATCTGTTATAGGGCCAACTTAGACTCCTAATGTTTTGGAGGTTACTCAAACCCACAGTCTAAGTCGGCTCCTACGTCACCTATCCCAGCTAGCACAACCTCGGATATCCCGACTCATAATCCCCCTACTATCCCGGATCAGATCCACCTCTATCCCGGCACAGCATGGGAAACACCTAACGATAAGGAACGCATGTAGTTAAGCACCTACACGCACGCTGCCACATGGCACCCAGCTCTAATAGAATTTCCCTCCAAAACACACTATATAAAGGATTCTACACCCATCAGGTACACAGGCTCTCTCTCATGTCCACTCACACTTAGATCCATACTGACTTAAGCATCAAAGTCCTTGCAGGTGCCACCACCGGAGATGCTAGTAACCACTATGGGAGCTCATCGAAGACACATCTTTGTGTTCACCACACAACATTGGTGCCTTCTGTAGGAATTGTTTTCTGATTCTTTTCCACTTTAATTTCTTCATCCTCTAAATATTGTGATGGTTAGCACAAGAAATCACATGCTCGCTATGGCACCTTCGCCACTAAAGCTTCCACCACCGTCACCTATGGATGGCAAGGCTGCTTTCGCCACTCTTGAGGTGGCTCCTAGCACGAACGTTGTTCTAGGACCGTCAGTCACCATGGCGAACCTTGCTGCGCTAATGCAGCAACAGAGAGAGGCGTTGAATGAGCAAGAGAAGATCATTGCTGAACTCCTAGCCAACAAAGACAGCAAAAAGGTTATGGAGAACACTTACGACCACATTGAGAGGTTCGCTACATCTACTTTGAAGCTTGCGTTGGAGATACATGACGCTCATATGGCAACGAAGGTGGACGAGGAAGATGAGATGGTTCCATTCAATCTTCCTTTCTCCCTAAGGAGCTTGAATTTGCAGGTCCCGAAGCAGTTGCAGCAGCTGCCTTCTCTGGAGTTGTATAATGGATCTTCTAATCCTAATGACGACCTCTTAGTGTTCGAGTCAACGATGTCATACAAAGGAGCGTTGACTTCATTAATGTGCAGAGCATTTCCGTTCTCGTTGAAAGGAGTGGCGGTGAAATGGTTCCAATCTCTAGAACTGAGGTCCATTGACTCATAGACGATGTTGAGGGAGAAGTTCAGAACCACCTTTGCGACTAGCAAGGCCAAGCCAAAGACTAAGGCTGATTTGAGGAGAATCTGCCAGGGCGCAGATAAGCCATTGAGGGAGTATATCAGCAGATTCAACCAAGAAGCATGAGCTACGAAAAATCTACAAACCAAAGTGGTTCTCATGCTGGTTAAGGATGGGGTGAGGATAAGCTCGCCTTTCTTCATGTTGATTGCTAAAACACCTCCGGCGTTGATGGAGGAGTTTTTGAAGAAGGCAGAAAAATACATTAATTATGAAAATGTGCTAGAGGCCGGGTAGATGAAAACGACTGAGATTGCACCACAGAAAAAGAATCCACAAGCTAAGGCTGATAAACCGCTGCGTCATGAGGATCGAAGTTTATGTAAAAGAGGCCCGATATTTGAAGAGTATACACCGCTGAATACCTCTAGGACCAAAATTTATAATGAGGTATATAACATGGAGTTTGTGCAAGAAGGGATAAAACCTTCGAAGCCAATAGAAAAAAGAGAATCGGGAGATCAATCCAAGTATTGTCGATTTCAAAGGGTGACGGGGCATGACACAGATGAGTGTTTTCAGCTGAAGGATGCAATTGAAGTATTGATCAGACGTGGGAGACTGGACCGCTTTGTTAAGCAGAACGAGGGTCGCGATGACAGAAAATGACCCCCCCTTACCAAGGGGGGAGAGATCTAGAAGCCCAAGGAGGGAATGCTCTCCACCCTAAAGAGACAGATCACTACACCGACATAGTCTCATGAGAGGCCACTCATCACCTCGCCATTACAAGATGATGTCGAGATACATGTTATACACTGTCAGTCTCCTAGGTGGTCGTCATCCTAGTGGCCCACACAATCTCCCACTCGTTGTCCAGCATGGAGTCAAGACATCATATACGTCATTGCGAGCGGATTCTCAGGTGGAAGTTTGTCAAACAACGCAAGGAAAAGGCATGCTAAAGAGGTAATGGCAACTTCTTCTGAGATTCGTACTGGTGATGGCCCCGTGAAGAAGAGGGCCCCACCCTTGACTTTTGATGATTTGGACTATGTCGACATTATGTCAAACCATGATGATACTCTAGTGGTGAATGCTTTAATGGTGAACAAGGAGGTTCATAGGCTACTGGTGGACATTGGCAGCTCCGTTGATGTTATGTTTTACGAGCTTTTCCAGAAGCTGAGGATCCCAAAATGTGAGTTGATGCCATATAATGAAGACTTGATAGGATTCTCCGGGCATCACATAACGCTAGTGGGTTACATAAAGCTCCACGTGACATTTGAAAAGCCGCCATGCACGAAAACCGTAACCACACGGTTCATAGTTGTGGATGCTAAATCCTCGTATAATGTAATCTTGGGCAGACCGACATTGAATGCTTTAGGGGCCGTTATCTCGGTCTCACATCTAGTTATGAAGTTTGTCAGTGATAATATGGAGGTTGTCACCCTTCAGGGTGATTAGAGGAAAGCAAGGGAATGCTACAAGGAGTCCCTTAAAGTCGGACGCAACCCTGACATAGATTACAAGCCCAACTACGGAGAAGGTGAAGTACTCTCAACAAAACTAGACTGTCAGGATGTAATAAAGAGAGATACGTAGATACCCCGTCCGGAGCCAGAAGCAGAATGCATCCCAATTCAGATTGGAAAGGAGAAGGATCAGGTCGTGAAAATTGGAGTCGACCTAGACAAAAAAATGAAGGAGAACCTGTCGACACTTATGAAGAGTAACGCTAGCTTGTTTGCATGGAAGTCGGCAGATATGCCCGAGATAGATCCCAATCTCTTTTGCCACCAGTTAGAGGTTGATCCCTTTGTGAAGCCAGTATGTCAGAGGAGGAGAAAGATGGCCTTTGAACGCTTACAAGAGATTGATAGACAAGTGAAAGAGTTGTTAAAAGCCGGTTTCATTCGAGAAGTCAAGTATACCACCTGGCTAGCCAATGTAGTGCTTGTAAAGAAGCAAAACGTGAAGTGGAGAATGTGTGTGGATTACACCAACCTAAACAAGCATTGCTCAAAGGACTCATACCCTCTGCCCAACATTGATAAGCTGGTGGATGGTTCATCCGGGTTTCGTTATTTGTCTTTCATGGACGTGTACCCCGGATATAACCAGATCCCTTTATACCCCGGCGACTAAGAAAAGACGGCTTTCATGACTGAGAAGGCCAATTATTGCTATAAGGTAATGTCCTTCGGATTGAAGAACGTCGGGGCTACATATCAAAGAATGATGAATAAAGTGTTTGAGGCGCAGATAGGGCGGAATCTGGAGGTGTATGTTGAGGACATGATCATGAAAAGTGCCACCTCTTCGGCACACCTCCAAGACTTGCAGGAAACTTTTTCCCAGTTGGAAAAATTCAATATAAGGCTAAACCCCAACAAGTGTGCATTTGGTGTCTTGACGGGAAAGTTTTTGGGGTATATGCTGTCTGAAAGGGGAATTGAGTTAAACCCGGAGAAATGCTGGGCTATACTAGAAATGAAGAGCCCCCAAAGTGTGAAGAAGGTTTCGAAGTTGACGGGGCGCCTAGCTGCGTTGACGAGATTCATAGCCAGATCAGTATAGAACGCTTTTCCTTTTTTTCGGCTTTTAAGAAAGGGGAAACCTTTTGAATGGACAGATGATTGCAAAGCCGCGTTCATCAGGTTGAAAGAGACCTTATCCTCCCCCCCCTTAATCACTAAACCCGAGACGGGTGAAGTATTATACCTATACTTAGCCGCGGCCGACGAAGCTATGAGTGTCGAGCTAATATGAGAGACACCAGACGGACAAAAGCCGGTCTACTTTGTAAGCAGAGCTCTCCAAGGAGCTAAACCGAGATACCCCAAGATCGAAAAGGTTGTGTTCGCCCTGGTAATAATGGCTAGAAGGTTAAGGCCATATTTCTAGTCGCACTAGATTATAGTGAGGATGGATAAGCCAATCCAGCATATTCTACATAGGCCCGAGTTAGCAGGGAGAATGACAACCTAGGCCATTCAATTATTAGAATACGAGATTTAATACGAACCAAGGCAAGCACTGAAAGTCCAAAGATTCAACATAGACACTTTTTGTAGATGGGTCGTCTAATGAGAAAGGAAAAGGAACTGGCACACTGTTGGAGTTTGTGGACGGTGTTGTACTGGAACAATCATTGACTTTTACGTTTCCCACCTCCAACAACCAGGTAGAGCATGAGGCGTGTATAGCTGGACTCCTTATGGTGGCCGACATCAGCGTCATGTCATTGCGTGTATGCAGTGACTCCCAATTGATGATCACGCAGATTAATGGGGCCTATCAAGCCAAGGAGTCGATATTGCAAAAGTATTTGGCAAAAGTTAAGACTCTCATGGCGAAGTTTAATAATGTAGACTTTATATACATTTGCCAGGAGAAGAATGTTAGGGCGGATATTCTATCGAAGTTGGCTAGCACGAAGTCTTCCAGTAATAATAGGACGGTCATTTAATAAACAATCAATGAGTCTAATCTCGTGTTGGCCATTGAGGCGGAGCAGAGTTGGATGTCCTCTATTATTAGCTATCTGAATGAAGGCGTCATTTTGGAAGATAGAAAAGAAGCAAAAAGGCTAAAGCGGTCCGCAGCTCATTTTTGCATAGTAAATGACAAACTATACCAACGTGGTTTCTCACAACCGCTGCTTAGATGTTTAAGAAAGCTAGAGTCTGAATATGTGATGACCAAGATACACGAGGGATGTTGCGGCCAACACTTGGGAGGTAGAGCATTGGTTAAGAAGATAATCAGAGCCGACTATTATTGGCTGACGTTAGAAAACGATGCTATGGAGTTCACTAAAAAGTGTGACAAATGCCAAAATGCTCTGACATTCATTTGCCCCCCCCCCCAGAAGATTTGAGCACAATTACTTCCCCATGGCTCTTCATATGGTGGAGGATTGATATACTCGGCCCCTTTCCCAAAGCATTCGGCCAAGTTAAATATTTAGTGGTAGCGATTGACTACTTCACCAAGTGGATTGAGGCAGAAGCATTAGCCACCATCATGGCGAGGAATATAGAGAACTTCGTATTCTGGCAAATTATTTGCAGGCTCGAGATATCGGATGTCCTAATGTTAGATAATGACACTCAATTCACAGACAGGGGCCTCTAGGAGTTTTTCCTCGGGTTGAAGATTAAGCAGCACTTCACATCAGTTGAACACCCCCAAACAAATGGGCAGGCAGAAGCAGCAAATAGAGTCATCCTCAAAGGACTCAGACGATGTTTAGATGAAGCAAAAGAGTGTTGGGTTGAGCAACTACCACATATCTTATGGGCATATTGCACAACCCCCTACTCTTCCACTAGAGAGTCTCCTTTCCGGCTTACTTAGGGCATGGAGGCAATGATCCCGGTAAAGATTGGAGAGCCGACGTGGAGAGTGGCTAACCTAAGACTAGAAGACAACGATGGACTGCTACGTTCAGAGTTGGACATAGCAGAAGAAAGGAGGGAGGTGGCAGCTATAAGAGAAGCTGCTTTGAAAAGACAGGTCGCGGCAAGGTACAATAAGAAGGTCGTGCATCGCTCTTTTGATCCTGGTGATCTAGTCTTGAGGCATGCCGACATAGGAGGAAGAAATGCCAAACAAGGAAAGCTCGCTAAGAAATGGGAAGGCCCATACCAGGTTACCTCAAAGACTAGAACAAGTGCGTACACCTTAGAGACGCTACTTGGGATTGTCATCCCGCGAACGTGGAATGCAGGTAACCTTAGACGATACTACAACTGAGGCATGATTGGTAATGCTAGTTTTGATTTCCTAGTTATTTTAAGTCTGTAATATAGCTGGACAGAGTCGCATACTATAAATTGTGGCTTTTGTAATATTTTTTGTCCCACATGATAAATAAAATGAGAAGTTTGCCTGCTATATAAAGCTGAGTGCAGGGGTGGATGAATATACCGAAACTAAAAGGCTAATGCGAACTACTTTGTGTACGTGGATTCGCTCCAGCCGGGGTAGGAAGATCGTTAAAGAAGGTGAAGAATGCGAACTACCTTGTGTATGTGGATTTACTTCAGCCGGGGTAGGAAGGTCGCTAAAGAAGATGAAGATTGCGAATTACCCTGTGTACGTGGATTCGCTCTAGCCGGGGTAGGAAGATCGCTAAAGAAGATGAAGATTGTGAAATACCCTGTGTATGTGGATTCGCTTTAGCCGAGGTAGGAAGATTGCTAAAAGGGAAGATAAAGATAAGGATATTGAGAAGTGCGAATAAGCACGAAACATCTAACGAAAAGCATTAAGGACAAAGGCACGGAAAGCAATGTATACGTATAAAGCAAAGCCCATATATAAACTTGGTAGGGGATTCGGTCTTGTAGGTTTTTTATTATGGCAAAAAAATGGTCCCGAGCTCGAGCTTCCTTCGAGGTCAAGTCATCGTTCCGAACTAAAAACTTTTCCAGATCCAAGCAGTAATGATCATACAACCAGTATAGAGGGAGCCAAGGCTTAGTGACATTCTCCCCTGCACTGCAAATTATGAAAAAGGCATCCCAACTTTCTATGCAAAGGCATAAAAAGAAAAACTTGTCCTTATAATCTTTATAGGAATCCTGGAAAGGTTTGAATAAAGCCTGACCTTAGACGCTCTGGAATGAGACAGAAGAAAACTTACTGTCGTACATTTGTTGGATGGGGGTAAAAAAATACAAAAATAAGCTCCGGCTGCACACAACCCTCTCTCGGCCACACAGACTCTCAAATGCCACGAAAAATGTCCAGCTGTTTGGATGTAGTTGTGAGGGAGCGACGTTGAGAAAATTTAAGATGGACACTTGGAAGTCCGTAAAGGGCAACCTAACACCAAGATGCTCAAAGAATGTTAGGTACATCGGCAGGAAGTCGGGGTACAAGTATCCAACCGCCGCAGCTTCAGCTTATCCAATGGAGCCCCCATGTTATCTTTTCGGCCTTACGAGCATATGCAGCCATCATCCCCAGGGGCTACCACATCGAAAGGCATCTCGGCAGCATCTTGACTCAACTCAAGACGACCCGCCAAGGTGTCCAATGCTGCCTGGTTGAGGCATGATCGAGTCCTGGCCACCTTCTTATCTACCCAGTCAATGCTTAGACTCGCTGCGTCATGATAGGCTTCAGAGGGTTGAAGGCGGGTTAGGTTTGGTTGATTCGTTTTGACATCCTTATCTAAAAACTTCTCACCGCAAGCCTTCATTGAGTTGACCAGCACTTGAATTTTGTTAAAGTAATCCCTTATTAATTCTTAATCAATTATTAATAGTAGCTCATATTGTTTGCGAAAGGATTGAAGCTTCAGTTTCTTGATTTTATTAGCATCTCCATATAAGTTGTCACAGAATATCCCAGGCTTCCTTAGCTGAATTAGCTGAAGTTATCTTCTTAAAATTGGCAAAGCCCATACATTAATGAATCAAGAAGGGAGCTTTGCAGCCTTTCTTCTTGGACTCCTTGTAAATTGTCCTCTACACCTCTATAGCACCTTCCTCCACTTCTTAAATGTCATTCTTTACAATTTCCACCACTTCTTAGAAACCAAAGATGACACCCATCTTGATACACCATTACCCAAAGTTCTTGCAATCAAGAACAGGTAAGTTGGGAGGGAAGGACCTAAAAGAACCAATCATGATTCATCCTTTGAATCCTTCAAAAATCCATACCAAAAAGATTCACATACAGATAGAAATCCCACACAAGAAAGGGTTTCTCACACAACAAAAAGCCTTGCAAGCTAGTGGGTTCACACATAGGTCCACTATCGAGATAACTCTAGATACCAGTTATTAGAACACACACTCATAAATAGAAAGAAGAAAAGGGGGAGAGAGAATAAGATAGAGATATAGGTACTGAACAAAAAATTTTATTTTTCACTATTGTCCACATATATAGTATCACTATTTATAGTACACAGTTATAAGTAGTTAGTTAATAGCCCACTACCTAACCAACATATAATCACTAACCAACTGAATTATCTACAACACACTATGATTCCCAGAATCACTCTTTTTCATGTTTATGAGTTCATGACAATGCAATGACACCCTATTGCCTCTTCCATCCCGAATGAAAATATCTCATATCTCATCCATTTGTAAATGTTTTTCAAAAATCTAGTATTCCATCCTAGATGGTGATATCTCTCATCTTATTCTTGAAATAGAATGTATACCATTATCTTTTCCGAGAAGGTGATGATCAACTCATTCATACTGCTATATGTCATCCCAAATTACTACCAAACGAGTTCTCAAACTCCTTGCATCAATAACAATTCTCAAGATCATGTTATGACAACACTATAACATCATAAACATCAATTAATAATATGAAACAATACATATATATGTGTGTGTGTGTGTGTGTGTGTGTAATAACTAAACACATGAGACGAACCAATTAAGGAATGAATCTAAAAGTAAACTTTAACGCAAAGGTTTATACAATTGAAAGGCCTTTTGGCCAATTTCAAAAGTAACTACAACCACGCAATTTTTTTTCATCATTATACACATGTATAAACGAGGGAAAAACCTTAGCACCAATTCCCACCCCTAGCATTTTCTTTTTTGTGAGCAAAGGATAGTAAGACACCATCATAGAATTAATTTTTTTGAAATGTCTCAGGAAACAAATATTGCTACCAAATATTATGTATATAACCAAATAATTCAATCATTTAGAAATTATATGTAGTATATGTGACACCATTATTGTATTGCTTATCCTTATTATTATTCTATTTAATTTATTAATTTTGTAATTATTTTGTGAATAATTTTTTTATACAAAATAGAATGAAACTTAATATGAATCATATAAAGACCATACTTGGTCATATAAGATCATAAACGCATGGTAGATATATCAGACATCATATCTAAGTGTCATCAGAAGTACGAGATAATGTCATATACACAGCCTGTAAATAAGCTAGAGTATGTCAAAATAAAAACTAGCTAAACTAACTACATATACACAACAAAATAATTGATATCTAGCCCTCCTATACAATACTTCAAAATAAAAAAGCCTAGAATCAGAGCAATCAGTTTAAAAGCTAAGTCTTATGCTATCCCATCCCTTAAGCATTAGTATCTACAATGTTCTCAAAAGGATCTCCCTCACTATCCTCGTTCTTAGTTGCACAAGCTTCCTCCTTTAACCAACTATTAGGCCTATGAAGTTTAGGGATTGGCCCAATAGCCCAACCGAGGAAAAGAAAATCCATAATGTATATGCAGGTCATAAAACTGACAAAGAGTAGAGAGGTAGAACACTACTTGAAGAATGAGGTTCAAACTATTGAACAACTAGCATCATCTAGAGGTTAGGTAGTGTAGAGTCAAATGATGAAGATGACGGTAAGGAAATGATACATACATAGTTAAGGGTTGTTGAGTAGGTGAGAATAATAAGTATCTCCAAAGTTGTAGCTTGTGCTAGCATAGTGAGTATGGTAGGCATAAAGGTAAAAGTGGCCACTTCTTGAAGGTGTCTTCCTAAAAGAAATTGTCATGGATCTAAAGACCCTGTTTGCTACATTGGAGCAATAGTCTCATAGTGTTGAGAATCCTGCCATCTAAACTAGTTCCTCTCTGATTAGTAACAGAACATACAACACAAGAAAGAAAAGAGAAAGGAATGGGATCTTATTATCCTTATACTTGTTGTCACAAAATGAAACATTAGAGTTTCTAAGCAAGTAAACTAATCACTATTAATGATCATTTGAGGTATGTAATGCATTAAGGATCATAAGGCCTCATCTAAGTTTTGACTGACTCATGCATGTGGGCCCAATTCCTCTTGATACACATTATTGGAGGTCTTATACGTTTTCTCTTTTGAGGGATAATTAGGAGTTCATATTCCTTCCTTAGTACTTTTCTTTTTTACATAAATAGGAGACTTATACAATTCCCATCACTCTAAAAGAATACATTCAACCAATTCTGGCAATGCTCAATAGTTATTGGGGTTATTGAGTCAGATAATGTGAGTCTTCCAGCTCAAGAGTGCAAGTCCCAACTATTAGGATTTCACAACTCAATTCTTTTAACCCCCCTAGACTTCTTAGAGTCCTTGTATATATTCCTCAAATACCATACTACAATCCTCTCTCATTTTTATCACTTTAATAATGCATGTGATGCATGATTCTAATCAATGCAAACACTTATTTTTGGTTTTGTTTGGTGCTTTTTTTATTCATTATTCAACAGCTCTAAAGAAATTTCGTTAATAAGATTTCTATTTTTTTCATTCTTCTGTGACCTTTTTTTTTTTATTCGTGAAAAGAACTGTCTATGTACATATTTGTTTCACTCTTTAAATTCATTTAAACCTACATAGGGCCCTCGATTCTCTATTATCGTAATTTAAATTGAATTTTGTTTCAAATGATAAACTTTGGCTTTTAGCCAAAGTTGGCAAACATGAACACCCCCATTTTGTATTTATTTATTTTTTCTCAATTTTGTTTCTTTTCTTCTTTTGTAATTATTAAACAATTCTAATAAACTCTTATTCTAACAGTTTTCCACTGTAAACTTCATAACAACTTAGTCTTTTTATTAACTAAATAATTTATATTTAAATAATTTTTCTATATAATAATTAAATAATTAAATGATAAACATGCCTCTTGTTTGTTTTAGTTTCAAGAATGGGTTTTGAAATATTTCCTTCTTTGAAAAAAACAATTATCATGTTTTTGGATATCTTTGAAATGCGTTCTTATAATACACACACGCATTCTCCACCAAGCTAACACAGGATGTTTGATCAAATATGAGGGGTTCACTACTTATAGGGTTAACATGGTTGATTTTCATCTATCATAAGGAAGATACTTTAAGCTATTTGCATTCATTTCCCTTAAGTTTGCATGTTATGATTAGGGATAGAAATAGATTGGGCTACACAAGGTTTTGCTTAAATAGGCTTGATCTGATTAAAAAATTTAAAGCTCAACTCTAATCTATTACCCATCATAGGTTTTTTCTAAGGCTTGACTTGGCCTTTTTGAAAGTTTGATTTGGCCTGTTAGCCTACTTAAAGGCTTATTTCATAGTAAAGTTTTTAGATCTATTCCTAAATAAGCTAATCAACTAATAGGCCAATGTAGAAAATCTCTATAAAATAAACTATAAACTATTGCCATTGCTAATCAAGATTTGAGGCATGGGTTAAAACAGGTAGTCTATACTTTATAAGCGTTGAGTCTAATTTGTTTATGTGATATAAGCCTATTTTTAAGATTTAATAACTTATTTAAAAGTATCTTTTACAATAAGGTCTCTAAATAACACATAAATATATCCTTTAATAAACTTAAAGACTTCAATAAATATTTAACAAGGTAAATAAATATATAATTTGAATACATTATAAAAAATTTAATATAATAATACTAACAAAAGGTTATTATTTATATTAACTTAAATAAGTCAGCCTCACAAAGAGGTTGGTGGAAATAATAACCATGGTGGGGTTCGTTTTCTTTGCCAAAAAAAGTGTTTCAAAACTACTGTCGGATAAACCAGTGGATATAGGTGGTGAGGAGGCAAGGAGGTCGTTTTGTGATAAAGTCTTGGGTGATAAACAATGTGTTTCAGTGCGGGAGAGGGTAGATCTGATTGCTCATAATCTTGTCCATATAGAACATGAAGGTGGTAATAGGCTGCTTCCAAAGGCTTTCTTGGCTGATAGCATTTTCCATGAACTTTGTAATTTGTGGCATGATGCTTTAGTAATCAAATTACTTGGCAAACACATTGGTTATAAAGTTATGAAGGAGAGGCTGACAAGGATCTAGAAATTATAGGAAGGGTTTGATATTATGGATGTGGATCTAGTTTTTCCATGGTAAAATTTGATTTGGTGGAAGATAGAGAAAAGGTCATGTTTGGAGGTTCATGGATGATTTTTGATCATTATCTAGCAGTCACACAATGGAGTCCAGATTTCATTGCTCCAACAGCAAAGGTGGAATGTACCTTTGTTTGGATTTGTTTTCTAGGTCTTAACTTAGTTTATCATGATGAAAGCTTTTTGTTAGCAATGGCGGCCGCAGTTGGGGAGCCGATAAAAGTGGATTCTAATACATTACAAGTGGAGCGTGGGCGTTTTGCATGTGTATGTGTTGAAATTGACTTAACTCAACCAGTTGTGGGTAAAAGGTGGTTGAATGGTCATTGGTATAAAGTGGAGTATGAAGGGTTGCATATTATTTGTACATCATGTGGTTGTTATGGTCACGTTGCACGTAATTGTTCTCAGAAGGTTGCTCCGAAGGTTGTTTCTGATCAAAGGGAGGTGGATTCCAGCAATGGAGTTGTTGTTGTAAACCATGTAACGAATATCATGGGTGCAATCAATGATTTGGATTTAAGAAAATAAGGTGTGGTTATTCAGGAGGAACCCCTGCATGGTGCTTGTCTCCCAGTTACTAGAGGGAAAAATATTTTTTATGGCTAATAAAGATAGAAAGAAAAATGGAAAGTCATTTAATACTCAAAATCGTTTTAAAAGAATTGCAATTATTGGTGACAATGAAATTTTAGATTCAAATATTAACGGAAATGTTGCAAAGAATCACTTACATGATCAATCTCTTGGAGTAGGACCCACGGAGGAGAAGTGAAAATATTGCCCCTACTCCAATGGAGTTTTCGACGGCTCATCATGGCAATCCCCGTGAAGAATATTTTGCTGCCCAAAAAGTTAGGGATCAATTATGATTGGAAGTCTGATGCTTCCATGGATGTTCATGGTGCTAATGTTAGAGTAAAGCTAGTGCAAAAAGGACTTTGTGTAAAAAACCCATGAAGAATATTGGTTCTCTATCTATGGTGCAAATTAACCATATTGAATGTGTTCGATCTAGGTGCAATGATGAACTAGTTCTTCTTAACTTAAATGATGAAGGCCGTAAGGTGGGTGGGAATTTTGTTCAAGATTTGTAGGTCATGACTCCCGAAATGGTGGCAGACATGCCCAGTTTGAATGAGGTTGATATGGAAAGAGCCTCCTAGTTTGGTGATGTGATAGGGATCCTTTTCTTTATTAGTTTCATCATGATTGCTGTCAAAGTTTCTCTCCTCTCTTGAAATATTAGAGGGGCTAACAATGCTAGAGCTAGAAGGCATTTAATGGAGTTAATTTGTAAGTACAGGTCGACTTTCATTTTCTTTATGAAAACTCATATTCCATTTGGAAGGACAACATCTTTTTGGCAAAAAGCTGGCAATGATTTTGTTGCTATTATTGGGGCACAGGGGCATGTTGGTGGTTTGTGGGTTTTGATGGAGACGGGGAGGTATATCAACATATTTATTGTTGATATGAGTTCTTTCTCTATTACTTTTGATATATCTTTGGGTGATGAACATTGGACATGTGCTAGCTTGTATGCTAGTCCTATTTCGTCTATTTGTGACCAATTCTAAAGCTATATCATTGATCTTGGCTCTCATATTGTACACCCTTGACTTCTTATTGGTGACTTTAAGGAGATTCTTTGGCCTAATGATCAACGAGGTGGTAATTTTTCTCAAAATAGGGCCAATGCTCTTTGGAGAATGATGGATGAGTGTGGTTTGGTGGAACTTCCATTTGTGGGAGGTAGGTTTACTTGGCGCAGGAATTGTAGAGGGAATCATCTTATTTCTAGAAAACTTGATAGAAGAATGACACATATTCTTTGGAGGATGGCTTTTCCCAAAGGCTTTGTAGAGGTGTTCTATAGATCTCATTTTGATCATAATCCTATTTTTCTTAGATTTGGGGGTCTTCCTCATTCTAGGGAAAATAGACCATTTAGATTTCAAGCAACATGGATTACACATGATGGCTATCAGAATGTGGTGGATAAAGCTTGGCAGGAGGGAGACGGTCTTGTCTTATCCACCTTGGAAAAGGTTAAAGACAAGTCTATCATTTTCAATAAGGAATTTTTTGGCAATATCTTCTGGAGGAAAAGAGCTATTGAAAACAAACTAAAGGGTGTTCAAAGACCTCTTGAAAGAATTGATTCTACTAGGTTGGTTTATATTGAAAAGTAGTTTCAACGAGATTATGATGAAATTCTTTTTTAGGAGGAACTATTGTGGTATCAGAAATCTAGAGAAAATTAGGTTAAACTTGGTGATAGAAATACTAAGTTCTTTCATGCCCAAACTATTATTCGCAGGAAGAAGAATAAAATTCATGGGCTTTTCCTTCCTGGTGGTGAATGGTGCACAGATGATCAATTCTTGAGGGTTAAAGCCCAAAGATATTTTCAAACTCTTTTTTGTTCTCATGTGTAGGTTTGTCCCAACCCTCTTACTATTTCTCATCATCCGAGGATTGGGAAGAGTGGGATTTTGAAACTTGTTTAGCCTGTCACTGAGGAGGAGGTATCTCATGCTTTAAATTATATGAAGTCGTATAAAGCACCTGGTCCAAAATGGTTTAAGGCGATATTTTTGTAATAGTATTGGCACTTGGTGGGAGATGATATTTGGAGAATGGTTAAAGATGCTTTTGCTACAGGAACTTTTCCTCACCAAATTGCTAAAACTTTGATTACATTGATTTCGAAGATGGATACTCCAGGTACATTTAAGGAGTTTAGGCCTATCAGTCTTTGTAAAACTATGTATAGAACTATTACAAAGGTTATTGTCAATAGACTACGACCTTTCTTGGATGATATTATTAGTCCTTTCCAAAGTAGTTTCTTGCCTGACAGAGGTACATCAGATAATGCCATTGTTCTCCAAGAAATTGTGCACCACATGCATAAATCTAAAAGAAAGTGTGATGATGTTGCTATTAAGATAGACCTAGAAAAAGCTTATGATAATGTGGATTGGGCCTTTCTGAGGGCTAGTTTACTTGACTTTGGCTTTCTGCATCAGATGGTGAATCTTATTATGCATTGTGTCACGTCGTCTTCTTTATCGATTATTTGGAATGGGAGTAGATTACCCAATTTTCCTTCTACAAGGGGCTTGAGGCAAGGGGACCTTTTGTCTCTTTACTTGTTTGTGATTTGTATGGAGAAATTGTCCTTGACTATTTCCGAAGCAGTTGCTAGTTAAAGTTTCTTCGCATGGTTCTCCAGTGTCCCATTTATTTTTTGCTAATGGTGTTCTCCTTTTCGCAAAAAGCAAAGAGTTCTCAAGTAAGATTCATTTCTAATCTTTTTAAGCATTTTAGTAGAATTTTTGGCTTGAGGATCAATCTTTCTAAGTCTAAAGCCTGCTATTCTAGAGGGGTGTCTAGAACAAAGATTGACAAACTTACTTCTATATCCTCCATTAGAAGTACCACTACTCTGGATAAATATTTGGGGTTCCCTATACTTAAGGGAAGAGTGAAGCAAGCTGATTTTATTTTTATTATAGAGAAGTTGCAATTGAGACTAGCATCTTGGAAGAATAAATTATTGAATAAACCAGGGCAGTTAGCTTTAGCTAATTCAATTTTATCCTCCATTCCAAATTATTACATGCAGATTAATTGGCTTCCTCAAGGGACTTGTTTAATGATAGATAAAAGTATTAGACATTTTCTTTGGAAGGGAAACTCTAATAGAGGAGTTCATTTGGTGAATTGGAATAAAGTCATAATGCCTAGAAGTATGGGTAGTCTTGGAGTTCATTCAGCTAGGGAGACAAATGCTGCTTTATTGGGCAAACTAGTTTGGGATTGGCATTTTGAGCCCTAAAAACTTTGGGTGAAAATACTAACCCATAAATATGTTCAAAATAATAATTTTATCTATGGATCACTTCCTAAAGGATTTTATATGTGGAATTCTATTGTTAAAGCTCGAAACTGTTTGAAGGAGGGATACATCTTGAGAGTTGGTGATGGGTCCTCTTCCTTTTGGTATGACCACTGGCAACATATTGGGCATCTTTGTAGCAAGGTAGACTTTGTCCATATTTCAGATACTACCCCCTCTTTAAAGGATGTCTACAAAGATCATGCAATTGATTGGTCACTTTTTGCCACCACGATCCCTGCTACCGTAAAAGACCAATTGGCTATCACTCGGCCATGTTAATGTTCCTAATGTGTATATTTTGTTGGTGTATGTTGCACAATGCACTTCCCATAGTTTCTTCGCTTCATCACAGGCGTATGTCTTGTACTCCCACATGTCTGCGTTGCTTCACCTCTCCTGAAACCATTCTCCATTGTGTTCATGATTGTGGATTTTCTCATACACTATGGGTGTCCTTGGGGTTCACTAAAACAACCTTTTTTTGATGAAAATGATGTGTTTTTGTGGTTGAAGGGGGGAAGCAAGTTCAACTTTTCCTTTTTTCTTGCAGGCCTATGGGTGGCTTGGACTACTAGAAACAAACAGTGTCTCTCCCATGCTAGTATCAACAGTCACAGGATCACTAGAGAAGCTCAACATTTGGCCTTTGTGTTTCATGCTTGTTTTGCTTCTGCTGATAAGTCCATATCTCATTGTTGTTGGATCTCTGGGCATGAATCGCATAAGGACGTTACTGTTTGAATGTGGATGGTAGTAGTGTTGGAAATCTTGGTCCTACTAGATTTGGTGGGCTTCTTCGGAACCCACATGGTGTTTGGATTGTTGGCTTTTATGGATATATTAGGGTTGCCTCTAATGTAATAGCTGAATTGATGGCTATCTTGCACGATCTTCTGTTTTCTTGGAGAAGAGAAGAAAGGAAAGTGTTATGCTATTTGGACTCTCTTGCTGCTATTCATTTAATTACTGACAGGATTAATAGATATCAGAGCCATGATTCTCTGACTTATCAGATCAAAGAAATCTTGGCTCTTGATTGGGAGGTTCGTCTGGTTCATATGCTTAGAGAAGAAAACCAAGTGGCGGACCACCTTGCTAAAGAAGGTGCCACTCAGCCTGAAGCTTTGAAAATTTTGGACAATTCTGCCACTGGGCTGCTTTCGTTGCTTCCACTGCTTCGCACAAATGCCATAAGAGTTGTTTTCCAACGTTTGTAGTTTTGCTTTGGTGTTTTCCTTTGCATTTTTGTCTCTCATGTACAAAAAAAAAAAGAGTTTAGCCTCTTAGGCCTAAAAAGCTTCTGAAATGGCTTAAACATGGCCTTTTTAACTAAATAAACTTTTATAAAAGTCTTCACCTAGTTTGTTTGCTAAAAAATTTGGCTTGTCCTAATGCTTATATAGGCTAAATCATATGCCCTTGTCGGTTGGCATGACCTATTTCCAACCCTAATTATCATTGTTGATTTTTTTTTCTTTTTTTTGGGGGGGGGGGGGGGTTAATTTCTGTTAGGCAAGACAAAGTGTGACATTTCTATTTTTTTCTTTTATATTGTAGAATTAGAAAATATAGTTTTATGCTGAATTTTATTAACTCTAGTGTCTCTTCCCTTTTGTTTTGGCATTTGAGTTGGTTTTAGGGCAGGGATATCTGTGGATGGTACACAAAAACCCTGGGAGTGCTACATGGGATCTTATGTGGAAGAGCCATCAACTTTGGAAGATGTTGGCACAGAGCTTGGACGAAAAAGGTTTGAATCCTACAGTAGAGTTGCGTTGGAAAAAATGTGGTATAATAATAGTTGTATCTTTCTACAAATTTCTTTGTTTCCACTGAAATTTGGAAAGGAGTAGCCAATGTGTCTCATTGAATTTGAAGCTGTACAAAAAATTTGTATCATTTAATGAGACAGTGCAGATGCTGCAATAAAGGAGTTAAGTGTGCAAAATTAAGTTTTTGTTGTGTTACAATTATAAATTTCCATTCTATATACAATTGCTTAATCGCAGAATATAGAACGTACCCTACAGACAAAAACCACAAAAATGTATTCAGTTTTGTAGGAATGTTTTGATGTCTTTGCATGCATGGCACCACGCTTCCCTTTGAAATGTATATATGTCGGGAACATGCACAAGGTTTTTCCTTTTTCAATCCAGAAGATCATTTGGCTATAAGGAAGACTTGTACCTAGGTGCATCTTTAGCTTTTATCCTTTGGTGCCATGATGCTACAAATCTTAACATTTTTCTGAAAGCACTTGAAGTCAAAGAACAACAGATAGAAAAAGAAGCACTAAGTTGTTTATAAGAAGAGAGATAACTTTCTGTAGATCAAGCTGATAAGCTAAATTCTAAATTTGAAATGTAGATTTGCTTGTGTATTTCTGTGGGGTAAAAATGAAATAGAATTCATACAACTAATAATATTAGTAGTAGCACGTTGAAATTATTATATATTTTATCATTTCATTGTGAATTTGAGATGAGAATTTGTTACTATGGATCATGCTAAAGTAGTTAAGGTGTGTCTACTGAACTTTTCAGTCTTGAAAAAGTGTTATATGTAGTAATATGCAGGAGCATTGATATTTATAATCATGAAAGTTTCAGGCTTCTTTTCCCCATTGATTAGAACTATGATATGACATATATTTTGATCTATAAGGAACCTATTAATTGGTAGAACACTTGAAGAGTCGGACATGCTCAAAGAGAGGGTGAAAGAACTTTGTGAGGCTGGGTTGAAAGTAGAGTACCTATGTAGTAGTGATTTTTTAAAGAGGAACCTGATGTGCTAGTGGATAAAGACAATGTAGTTGCATTTCTACCAGATGAGTGCCAGTTAGATGCTTACGTACTATTGCATATATTGAAAAGGTTCTGTATTCTTGGTTCATTTTTTTGCATATCTTTTACTTGCAACTTGTAAATAATTATCATTGTTTACATTTTTCTTTCAACCAAAGACTTGCCACAGTGCTGCTATATGACTTCAAACTTACAATCACAAATTTATTGTTGTTGTGTAGATTAATAGGAATTTTGCATCACAAGGAAGATATAAAGAATTTTATAATGACCTAATTAAATGTTTCCTCAGGTTTAATTTTTTTTTCCCTTTCTATTGCACTAAAAGCAATGGTAAGGAAACAAATATTGTTGACTAAATGCCTTGTCTCTTTTTGTGCTTAGGTTAGATAAGAGTGGGGAGGTCAAGGTGTTCAGACTTTGAAGAACACATTATATAGCAAGAAAGCAGTTATAGTTGTAGCTGGTTGTTGGACTGGTTATTTGATGCAAGAGTTGTTTAAAAATTGGGGAATGGAATTACGTGTTCAATAAGGCCCAAAAAGGTGTGTTTATATATAGCTTGAAATCTTGAACTAGCCTAATCTTGCATATCTAGGAATTCATTCACTATTTTTCCAAATATTGTCATTTACCATGCATTTTAGTACATTTTACTTTGTAAATTGAGTTGAAGTTGTGATAGTTATGGAATTTTCTTAGATATTGTTAACGCTGATGTATGGAGAGTTTCCTCCTAGAAGGCCACTAGTATCTCTATTGTCATGAACCTACTTCAAGGGGGTCGCCCTCATTAGTTTTTATACTAGGTGTTTCTTAGAGGACAGGTGCCACATGTCGAGCTATTATGTGCACTCTTCCTATGCACAGCTTTGGCATGCTAGAGTAATTCGTGTTTTGACATGTCGGGCACACCACGTGTCCTATGCCCCCAAGCCACCCCTTCTGACTTGTCTGAGTGTGAGTTGTGTCTGGCATGGCAGGGGGCGCACATCCTCTTTGCTCTTATCGAGTGTCAGAGTTGTCAAAGGAGCGTCTAGATGTTTCTAAGCTTTCTTGGTTGTGTGAAATATTTTCAAGGGTTACTCAGTTATAATTAGACCAGTAAGCTTTGTGGGATATTTGTGCTTAGACGTGACCTTATCAATATTGGTCAAGGGGTGTTCGTGGGAGCACGGTCTTTTAGTGTACCCTTATCAGTCAGTTTCTTTTGACTGAGGCGTTACGTAACCTTAGTACCAAGGTGACTATTTCGTGGGCAGGTCTGTAACACCTTAAGGGGCATTACTGTAATTAAGCCTAGATTTCTAAAAACAAATAAAACTTAAAAACGTAGAAATGAAATGCAGATGCTACTCATAAATATAATTAGGTTTTATACATGAATAATACAATAAAATACCATACATGTCTATAACAACTCATCTATCACCTAGAGGTATCGTACAAAATGTAAGGAGGAATACAAAAATACAATGTAAACTAGGCTACGTCGTCTTGCACATGACACCAAGCTCCACTTGTGCATGTCTTCACTTGTATACAAAAAAAGGGGAAACTTAAAGGAGTGAGATATAATGTCTCAGTAAGTGCTCTAAGGGTTTTATGGCTAGGTCAAACTCTTCTACTCAGACAACCTTCATCACTTATCTCTCATGGCCTTAGCCTCACTAGGTCTCTCATAATTATCCATACCTTTGGTCGGGTCTACACCTTTCAATAGTCAATACTTTCTATTAACTCCTCTCTCATTCTCACAACTGTTATATTAGTTTACTATCTCATTCTCAATCTAAAATGTAACACCTACTAATTTTAGAGAATTATCTTTACACTTGATTAAAAGGTTAAGTAATAATGTCAATTTGACTAAAACTTTCCCATGTTCATTTCTCGCGAACATTTAATAAATTACAAAAATGCTATATAAAGAACCATGATCATAAAAGAAACATCAATGCGTCATCTATATATGTATGCATCGAATTTGGGTACATGATTGAAGTATATTCATCTAGGTAATACAAGCGAAAGAAATACATCAAGAGTCATCCTAGTTACCTACCCATGTATATACAACAAAATGACCTATGTCAGAGTAGTGTATATCTATACTATACCTCCTGAAAATATCCTAAGGTCTACAAGTCAGCTACGTCTTCAGTGGTCTTCACAGCAAGTCTTTTGAATCTTGTGGAATGGCTGCATCTACTCAAACCACGAATGTATATAACAAGAAACATAGAAAAGGGGTGAGGTTTCATAAAGCCTTATTCATTTTCTTAACTGGTTTAAAACATAAATTCAAAATTATTAAACAATCATACATAGGGAATCCTAGGGTCTGGCCTACGTTATTATAACTCAATCATAGACTTTTACTGACGTATGGATCTATACCCATCGTTGATGATTCACCTTAATCATTAGGAATCATTGGGAAGTGATTGGGAGTTCGTATAAGCCCTCACAAGATACAGACATCCATGTCTTAATCATCATCCTCGAGGAAAAGGCTTTATGCCCATCAGGGGCATACACTTCACTAATCTCAATGATGCTGAGTGTAACACCTCAAATTTCAGGCACTAGAAAGAAACCACGAGGTAGTTCTTAGTATCATGTGTTATTGTATAAAAAACACCTTAAGAGTTATTGTTATTATTATATTATTATAATATCTCTTATTATTATTATTGTTCCTATTGCTGTTATTATTATATTTATTGGTATTGTTGTAGCAATTATTATTATTATTATTATTATTTGTGTTATGTTGCTATTATTATTATTATTGTTGTTGTTATTGTTATTAAAACCTTAGTATAAGAAATTAGTACGAATGTTATCATAGAACCCAAAAGAGCATCTAGGGCTCAATAGGGGACTAAAGCCCACTAAGCTACATACCCCCCCACATGTTATAAGAAGGGAATAAGGAAGGAGAATTGTTTAGCCATGACAAAATAGAAGAAGAAAGAAGGTAAAGAGAATGAGGAGAAAAAGAAGAAAAAGAGGAAGAGAAAGCAGAGGAATAAAATCTAGAGAACCCAAGCCCTAAAACTCAGCTTTGCATGTCCCTAAAGGTGAGTGCTTTCTCCCTTGTCTTTCCTTGTCCTTATTATTATGCTTGTTTATCTATTTATCTTTTCCCCCTTCTTATGCCTAAGTTTAGGGATTTGATGGGTTTTGAGGGGATTGTGAGTGAATAAGGAGTTTATAGATTAGATTGACCAATTATTAAGGTAGAAGAAGTAATTAAAAATTTAATTATTTATTTTGGAGCAGTTAGAAACCAAAGACAATAGGAAAAATAAATCAAAATTCATACCTTGGATCCGCCCAGTGGGATTAGATAGCCATTGGGTGACTTTTTTCGAAAACTGAATTCCATGCTGGCGCCTGGCTACGGCATTGCCTGCCGGGTATGCTGACTCGCCGGGCAGGGCGAGTTTGACTGTGACCCACCGAGTGGCCCTCCTAGCCTGTTGGGTGAGCACGACCTTAGCTATTCCATTTTTGCAGTTTTTAATTTATTGTTGCTTCTTCTTTTATGTCTTGTTGAGTTTATATTATGTGCTTGTTATTTACCTTGAGAAAACTAAGTGTGATATGAAACTGTGCCAATGTTTCATGATAAAAGCCTATGAAAAGCTATAAGCATTGTATGTGAGCATGCATTATAACATCCAAGTTATGTGATGAGGAAAGTATGTAGGAATCTGGTTGGTGGAGGCTGTGATGGGTTGTCTAATCCTAGCCTTAGGGTTGTCCGATTGGGAAAACTTCAATGGTCCATGCTGATCCCATGGAGCCGGGGCATACTGGCAAAACTAGGTAACCCTGACTAGTCGCCTGGGGATATAATACTAGTTGAGGGTGCGAAAGCCAAAGGCATCGGTACCGATGACGCTTCTAATGGCCGTGCATTTACTCCTAGTCTACTTTTCGAAAAGTGTAAGTTGGTACCATATGTGTATGGGTAGTGGTTTAGGAACATAGCATGCATATGCATCTTATTATACTGTGATATGTTGAAGTGTGTTACATTGTAACTATGTGAAGTCTGTGTGACCTTCTTCATGAGCGATTGATGTAGTGTGTACACATGTGAAAATGTAATTGTTTCTTGTGATGAAATGTCAAAGTTATGAATATGCGATCATATTATGTACGTCTGTTCTTCCTGTTTCATAAAACAAAATGTGGTGTATGTCTAGTTATTAGGCAAAGGATGTGAAATAAATGTGTGCTTGTAATTAGGATTGTCTTGCTACCCTGTGGATATGTGAAAGGCTAGACCCTAGGATGGTGTTATAAGGGTTATAGTTGGATAATAATGGTTGTGACAAAGATAAAGAAAGGGTAAATTCCTATACGGCGTAATAGAAAGGTATGAGACTAGTAATAGAGAACAAAATGAGAGTATCAAGGTAAGTGTTAATAGAGTGTCAAGGGTATTTTAGAATGTCTATAGCCTTAGACTTGACTCCTTGAAACAACTTTGAATATCAAAGGGAAGAAGAATAAATTCTAAACATGAATAATTAAAATACTAGAGAGGGTTTTGGGTAAGAAAATATAAGTAATGAGGATGAGTTCTTAGGTTGAGAATGAGATAGTAAGCTTGTATATCAGTTGTGAGAATGAGAGAGGAGTTAACAGGAAGTATTGACTGTTGAAAGATGTAGACTCGACCATAGGTATAGAGAATTATGAGAGACTTAGTGAGGTTAAGGCCATGAGAGATAAGTGATGAAGGTTGTCTAAGTAGAAGAGTTTGACCTAGCCGTAAAACCCTTAAAGCACTTACTGAGAAATTATATCTCACTCCTTTAAGTTTCCCCTTTTTCAGGATACAGGTGAAAACATCTGCAGATGGAGCTTGGAATCACGTGCAAGAAGACTTAGCCTAGTTTATGTTATGTTTTTGCATTCTTCTTTATATTTTGTACGACACCTTCGGGTGATAGATGAGTTGTATTAGGCATGTATGTTTTCTTTATTGTATTGTTCGTATATAATATCTAATTATATTTATGAGTAGCATTTGCATTTTGTTTATACCTTTTTAAGTTTTTTTTTTTCGTTCTTATAAAACTAGACCTAGTTATGGTAATACCCCTCAGGGTGTTACATTAGTGGTATCAGAGCTGGTTGTCAGTGTCTCGAAAAGGGCTACCTACGGAAGGTTCTGACTGGTGAAGGGATCTGACCAACAAGGAAGTTAAGTGAAGTGTCATCGAGTGAAGTGTTGTAGAGTGTGAGCCGTCGAGATGTCGATTGTTAATGACAATGCTATGATATGAACTTTGGTATTATGTGGTGTTACATTGACCAATATCAGAGTAGGTCGATCTTTTCGACCTATGTATTATGTGTCTTTTATGTTTCCTACATGTACTCTGTGAAATTGTTTGACATTGTTTGAGTTACACTGAGTGTTTTTGGTTTTTTGTTATGCCATAAATCCTAACTACCTTGTCATGGAATATTGAGACTGGCCACCTCAATACTTCATGCAATGTAGGTAGGAAGAATGGCAGGTGAAAAAAACCAAGTCTAAGGGCAGTCACCCTTGAATTCCCTAGTAGGAGCCTTACTTAGCCAACCTAATTCTAAGTAAGGAACCTTAGAAGGGGTAGAGAATAGCTGAAGAATACCAATCGTAGAGACCTTGGAATTCAAGGTTTGTTGAAACTTGAATGAGTCAACCACCATTCCTTAGAGACTATAACAACACTAAGGGGAGTGCTAGCGGAAAGGTATGATAGATAAGATTATCTTTTCGAGGATACCTTTAAAGTGGGAGAATTTAAGATAGTATTTTTAGAGAGGCACCTCTTAGGTGGAACAAATTCATAAAAGGAAGTTAGGAGTGCACAACGAAAACGTGACAATAGGAAGAGGAAATGTTTAGGACCTCACCAACCCAAGGAACCAAAGAAAAATAAAAGACCCCATATGTAAAAGAGTCCTAGAGCAAAAGGATGTCTTAAGTGTTGTAAAACCATGAGTGAGTGTGTTTGCTTAACCTAAGTGTCCTGCCAATGTCAAGGAATGTCTTTACTCTAAGAAGGAAGAAATGATCAACCCTACACCCCTAGCTATAGTGGGCCTTCATTTCAAGTATTAAAGAAACCAACAAGGATGACAAGCTTACCCTTGGTATAGGTTCCCCAAGTGATATACTTTTTGGTTGTTTGCATGTCCTAAGGATAATATGTTTCTTTTTCTTGTTGTATGAAGGATAAGGAGTTATTTCCAAACTCTTTGTCCTTACTTAAATGCTTGTGTGTATAGATATAGATTGTTTTAGTGTATGCTTTCACTGATTGATGTGATGACCCTTAAGTGGGAATGTTGTTGCACTTGGTGTGGTTTGTGCTAGACCAGCCAAGTTATGTTGCTTCATATTAAGAATTTCCTTGATTGTTGTATGTGCCTTTTTTGTTTGTTAGAACATGAGATGTGTGTTTGTTTACTAAATGGTAGAAGTAAAATGAATGTATCCCCTTGCATACATGCATTCCCACCCTCCATATATATTTTGCCTTGGTATTGTATTATATTTTGGTTAACTATAATAATAACATAACCGTCTTGATTACTTTCTTTTTTCTTGATGTCTTGTATTGATATAATTGGTCTAATTTAACTAAAGAGTTGAGTAATTCACATGATTTAGGGGTGAGAGGTAGGGGTGGTGATATTATATGTTGGGTTTAAGTTTAACATCTTGGGTTTGATGCACGACTGTTCTTCATGTAGCACATTCATGCTGATAGCCTTGAGAGTAAAGTATGAACACATATTTACATGTGTCATGACATGACTTGTAAGGATAAATGTTAATGATGTATATGTCCAATGTATACAAAGTATGTGATATTGTGATGTTCTCCTTAGTTGCTTCCACTTGCTTTTTATTTTTTTTTTATTTTTTTTGGTATTGTTGAGGGCTTAGTAAGCGGTAGTTGAGTGTCTTTTGTGCCCCGGGAACGTGAGTTAGAGTGCAGTTGTCTTAGGATGAACGGATAGCGACCTAGGTTTCAGGTAGCCTAAATCCTATGAGAAGAATGCCATCCTAGGTAAACTAATGAAACAATAAATCCTGTGAATAAGAAACCCTTGAATACCTCTAGAGTTGGACTGATAATGACATTTATGAATCCTAGCCCATAAGTGACCTGAGTGATGACGAATTAGAGTCACCATGTAGAGGAGCCTTGTGAGCTACACCTAGCGGAGACATATAAGAATGGATTCCTAAGTATTACACCTACTAGATAGAAACTTAGAGAGAGTTACATCTAGAAGAGGCTTGGCACACTAAGAAGGAACACCCAACCATCTTTAACATCTTTAGATAGATGCCTTGACTGAAAATCACTTGATCCTAAAGTTGCATTTAAGGAGTAGGTTTAGACAAATCCTAGAGTTGCATTTAAGGAGTAGGCTTAGACAGATCCTAGAGTTGCATTTAAGGAGTAGTCTTGGACAAAGATGAATGGATGGTGGTAGGTGCCTATCTAGATAGAATCCATTTATTCACTTGATTTCCTAAACTAGTTTGAGTACAAGATAAAGTCCTACAAAAAACCTTCTTATTAAGAGAATAGAAATTTCCTTAAGAAAAAGTTAATGAAGAATCATAGACTGTTTAGAATTAAGATTGTTCAAGAGTCAATTGGAGGGATGAATGTCCAATGATCGAAAAGGATGAGTAGGTAAGCAATGATAACCATGCTCTTAGGTTTTGATTTTTTAGGACAAAAATCTTTTAAGGGAGATGGAGTTCTAACACTCTAAATTTTAAGTACTAGAAAGAAACCACGAGGTAGCTTGTAGTATCATGTGTTATTGGGTAAAAGACGTCTTAAGAGTTATTGTTATTATTATATTATTATTATATCTCTTATTATTATTATTGTTCCTATTGCTGTTATTATTATATTTATTGTTGTTGTTGTAGCAATTATTATTATTATTAGTATTAGTATTAGTATTATTATTATTATTATTATCATTATTATTATTTTTGTGTTGTGTTGTTGTTATTATAATAATAATAATAATTATTGTTGTTTTTGTTATTATTATTATTGTTATTAAAACCTTAGTATTAAAAATTAGTACGAATGTTATCATAGAACCCAAAAGAGCATCTAGGGCCCAATAGGGGACTAAAGCCCACTAAGCTACATTCCTACTCACATGTTATAAGAAGGGAATAGGGAAGGAGAATTAGATTTAGCCGTCACAAAATAGAAGAAAAAAGAAGGTAGAGAGAATGAGGAAAAAAAGAAGAAGAAGAGGAAGAGAAAGGGAGGAATAGAAACTAGAGAACCCAAGCCCTAGAACTCAGCTTTGCATGTCCCTAAAGGTGAGAGCTTTCTCTCGTGTCCTTCCTTGTCCTTTATGTTGTGCTTGTTTATCTATTTATCTTTCCCCCTTCCTTATGCCTAAGTTTAGGGATTTGATGGGTTTTGAGAGGATTATGAGTGAATGAGGAGTTTATAGATTAGATTGACCAATTATTAAGGTAGAAGAAGTGATTAAGAATTTAATTATTTATTTTAGAGTAGTTAGAAACCAAAGACAATAGGAAAAATAAATCAAAATTCATACCTCGGATCTGCCCGACGGGATTAGATAACCGCTGGGTGACTTTTTTCGAAAACTAGACTTCGTGATGGCGTAGGGTGACGACACCGCCTGCCGGGTGTGCTGACCCACCAAGTGGGATAGGAAACCCGCCGGGTGGGGTGAGTCTGACCATGACTCATCGAGCAACCCTCTTGGCTTGCTAGGTAAGCACGACCTTGGCTATTCCGTTTTTTCGATTGTGAACTCCTTTTTGTAGTTTTTAATTTATTATTGCTTCTTCTTTTATGTCTTGTTGAGTTTATATTATGTGATTGTTATTTACCTTGAGAAAACTAAGTGTGATATGAAATTGTGCCAATGTTTCATGATAAAAGCCTATGAAAAGCTATAAGCATTGTATGTGACCATCCATTATAACATCTGAGTTGTGTGATGACAAAAGTTTGTAGGAATCTGGTTGGTGGAGGCCGTGATGGGTTGTCTAAACCTAGCCTTGGGGTTGTCCGGTTGGAAAAACTCTAATGGTCCATGCAGATCCCATGGAGCCGGGACATACTGGCAAAACTAGGTAACCCTGACTAGTCGCCTAGGGATATCATACTAGTTGAGGGAGTGAAAGCCGAAGGCATTGCTACTGATGATGCTTCTAATGGCTGTGCATTTACTCCTAGTCTACTTTCTAAAAAGTTTAAGTTAGTACCACATGTGCATGAGTAGTGGTTTAGGAACATAGCATGCATATGCATCTTGTTATAGTGTGATATGTTGAAGTGTGTTACATTGTAACTATGTGAAGTCTGTGTGACCTTCTTCATGAGCCATTGATGTAGTGTGTACACATGTGAAAATGTAATTGTTCTTGTGATGAAATGTCAAAATTATGAATATGCGATCATATTATGTACGTTTGTTCTTCCTGTTTCATAAAACAAAATGTGGTGTATGTCTAGTTACTAGGCAAAGGATGTAAAATAAATGTATACTTGTAATTAGGATTGTCTTGCTACCCTGTGGATATGTGAGAGGGTAGACCCTAGGATGGTGTTATGAGGGTTATAGTTGGATAATAATGGTTGTGACAAAGATAAAGAAAGGGTGAATTCCCATATGGCATAATAGAAAGGTATGAGATTAGTAATAGAGAACAAAATGAGAGTATCAAGGTAAATGTTAACAGAGTGTCAAGGGTATTTTAGAATGTCTATAGCCTTAGACTTGACCCCTAGAAACAACTTTGAATATCAAAAGGAAGAAGAGTAAATTCTAAACATGAGTAGTTAAAATACTAGATAGGGCTTTGGGTAAGAAAATATAAGTAATGAGGATGAGCTCTTAGGTTGAGAATGAGATGGTAAGCTTGTATATCAGTTGTGAGAATAAGAGAGGAGTTAACAGGAAGTATTGACTGTTGTACGACACCTTCGAGTGATAGATGAGTTGTATTAGGCATGTATGTTTTCTTCATTGTATTGTTCGTATATAATATCTAATTATATTTATGAGTAGTATTTGCATTTTGTTTCTACCTTTTTAAGTTTGTTTTTTTCGTTCTTAGAAAACTAGACCTAGTTATGGTAATACCCCTTAGGGTGTTACATTAGTGGTATCATAGTTGGTTGTCAGTGTCTCGAAAAGGACTGCCTACGGAAGGTTCTAACTGGTGAAGGGATCTGACCAACAAGGAAGTTAAATGAAGTGTCACCGAGTGAAGTGTCGTAGAGTGTGAGCCATCGAAATGTCGACTCTCAATGATGATGCTATGATATGAACTTTTGTATTATGTGGTGTTACACTAAGCAGGTGTCAAGGTTACCAAGCTAGTTTACGTGATTTATCCCAGCTCAAGGATGCTTCCTTGACCCTTAGAACGTTCACAACTCGATACCTTTACCCTCAAGACTCAAACAATGGTCCCTACCTTTCGCCTCGTAGTGTACCAAACTGTAACTTCCCAGAACACAGGCACTCAGGCTTCATAGCATGGTCCCATCACAACAAGGGTTATCCACAATTTGTTCTCTAGATTTCATGACACACTTTCTGGACAATCCAATAGAGTATTAGAATCATGTATTCATCATTCATAATAATCACAGGACTTAATGAGCATATTGAGTTTCACCAATAGAATTCCATACACATGGTTCAAGAAATCAGACATCAGGCACAAAGCAAGTATAGTATTTAAATTATTTGATTTATTCATCTCCTTTTCTAATTTCTCAATTTAAATTAATTTTAAAAGAAAAACTTTCTAACCATAAATATAGTTGGTATTGGGTAATTATTTTACAAATTAAACCAAATATTAAGAGTAACCTTTTTCTGATGTAGAATATTAGATGACACTACAACCATATAGCATACTAAGGATTCTCTTAAAATAAGATCATTTCTTAATTTAATTGACAAAATTTAAGATTAAACTTAACAATAATTAGCATTATAAATCCATATAATAAAATTTAAAGTAACATGACATAAAGCTAAAAATAAATAACATGACATAATGAAATAACAAGAATTAACTTAAGATAAAAAGGATTGGGGGCCAATCCAAGAACAACCTAGAAAGAAATGAAAATAGAAGCTTAACCCCGCTCCCCCCATACCTCAAATAGTGACAATGTTGTGGATCTTGAGGATAAAAGAAGAGGCCAAGGTATAAAGCTGAAGTTTAACAGTGGATTTATGGTGGAAGAATTTTGCAAGAGTTTTGGCTATTGGAGGGGGAGGAAGATCTTAGATCTAAACAAGACAAATGGGAGAATTGTTGTGAAAAAAATGTTGAAAAGAATGGGAAGGGTGATGAGGTATTTATAGTGCAAAAATAATTTAATTTAGAATTAAATTTTTACACTTATTTACACAAAATTCAACTTTGGTGGGCTTTTACCATGGCCAAGTCAATTTTGGTGTGCTCCCACCATGGTTGAACGTGGAAATGTAGCCAAGGGGTTAGAAAAACTAATTTTTTTATTTAATATTATTATTATATATTAAAAATAATTAAATATTAGTTTATTGTGGGCAAATTGGAGTGGGTTTTTGGTGTGGATTTGGGCCAAATGTGCCATACCACGTGAAAGAGTATATTTTTGGAAGTCTCACAATATTTTTTTAGAAAAACTAAGTAATTAACTAATAAATTAAGTTTTGCTAAATAATTATGATTTTTGAATATTTAATTATTTTTTCCTCAAAATAATATTTCTATAATTAAAATATACTTAATATAAATTTTTTAAAATATTTTGAGGTCAAAAAGTCTCTGGTTAACCTCCACAATCAATTTAGGGAATTTTAGTCTATTACAAAAACTATCTCAGAAAATTTTTAGAAAATTCTCAAAGGTTGTCATTAGCTATTCTAAGCATACTTATGGCTTAAAAATAAATTTTAAACATTTTTAGCTATTTTATTAATTTATCTCAATATTTGTTTTTTTTGGACAAAGTGGTCATTTTACCATTTCTAGGCCTAGTTCGGAAAATTTTTAAAAAATCTAAACTAAGTAGTATTTATCAATACAAAAACAACCATGGAGTCAAATTTTTGAAATTCTAATCAGGTTCTCTAGAATTAATTACAGAATAAATAGAAAATAGTTTAATGAATAAAAATAGGGGTGTTACATCACTCCCCTCTTTTAAGAATTTCGTCCCTGAAATTTACTAACTTGTAAAAGGATGAGGATACAACTCTTGCATGTTGCTTTCCAGTTCCCATGTGGCATCTCCGTGTCCTTGTGACTCCATAGGACCTTTACTGATGGTATTTCCTTTCCCCGAAGTCATTTAATCCTATGATCTCCAATCATTATGAGAAATACATTATAAGTAAAGTTCTCCCTTATTTGTACTACATCAGGTTCTATCACATGAGAGGGGTCAGGAATGTATTTTCGGAGCTGGGAAATAAGAAACACGTTATGAAGATTAGAAATGTGAGGAGGTAAAGCAATTTGATAAAAGGTGAATCTAATTCACTTAAGAATTTGATAGGGACCAATGAATTTTGGAGAAAGCTTTCGAGATTTGAGGACTTTACCAATCCCATTTATCAGTTGAACTTTCAAGAAAACATGGTCCCTTCTTAAAATTCAAGAGGTTTCCTCCTTTTGTCATAGAACTTTTCTGTCTGTCCTGTGGTGCCTTCATCTTTTTCCTAATCATTTTAATCTTATCTAATGCTTGCTGGATTATCTCAAGACCTAAGATCAAAGGTTCTCTAGGCTCATACCAACATAATAGGGTTCTACACTTTCTTCCATACAAAGCCTTATATGGAGCCATCCCTATACTGGAATAAAAACTGTTATTATAGGTGAATTCTACCAAGGGTAAGAATTGATCCTAGTTTCCCATTTGCTCTAGGATGTAGGCTCTCAACAGGTCTTCTAGAGATTGGATAGTCCTTTCAGACTGTCCATCTGTCTGAGGATGATAAGCTGGGCTAAGTCTAAGCCTAGTTCTTAATGCATTTTGCAAACTTTCCTAGAACCTAGAGGTGAAACGGGGGTCCCTATTAAGAAGTATATTAAAAGGCACACCATGCAACCTAATAATCTCTTTTATATAAAGTTGAGCTAACCTTTCTATAGAAAACTTGATGTTAATAAGTAGAAAAGGAGCAGATTTTGTCAATCTATCCACAATTACCCCTATAACATTATTACCAAAGGAAGTCCTAGGCAAACCCATCACAAAATCCATTGATATGCTTTCCTACTTCCATTTTGGAATGTCTAAGGATTGTAGTTTATCAGAAGGTTTCTGGTGTTCCACTTTTGCTTTTTGACATACCAAACAACATGCCACAAACTTTGCCACAGCCTTCTTCATCCCAAACCACCAAAACATCTTCTTCAAGTCTTGATACATCTTAATGGCTCCTGGATGAATACTCAGCTTACTCTTATGAGCTTATTCTAGAATTAGTTTTTTCAGATTTTCCTTTGTAGGCACATAAATCCTTTCTCCAAACTTGATGGTTCAATTAGAATCCTTATGGAACTCAGGATCCATTTCTTCCTCTCTTGCCTTCAACTTTTCTTACAACAACTGGTCTTTTTCTTGTGCTTCTCTAATCTGTTCCATAAATTCACTTATGATCTTCAACATCCCCAAGTAAAGACTTCTAGGTCTCATTTCCATTGCCAAGTTCAGATCTTTGAATGACTCTATCAATTCCAACTCTTTCACCATCATAATTGATGCATGCAAAGATTTCCGACTTAAAGCGTCTGCTACTATGTTCGCTTTACTTGGGTGATACTATAACTCAAAGTCGTAATCTTTAAGGAATTCCATCCATCTACACTACCTCGTCTTCAATTCTTTTTGATAATTTAAACTCTTATGATCACTGAACATTTCAAATCTTGCACCATACAAGTAGTGTCTCCAAATTTTCAAAGCAAACATTACTACAGCCAGTTCTTAATCATGTGTAGGTTAGTTAACTTCATGTTGCCTAAGCTGCCTTAAGGCATAAGCTGCCACTTTTCGTTCTTGCATTAGTACACATCCTAACCCTTGACTTGAGGCATCACAATACACTTCAAATTTCTTAGCAGGGTTAGGCAAAATTAACACTAGCGCTAAGGTCAACTTTCTCTTCAATCCTTGGAAACTGGCTTCACATGCTTCATCCCACACAAATGGTTAGCCTTTATATGTCAACTTAGTTAGAGACAATGCTAATTTAGAAAATCCTTCAATGAATTTTCTATAATAATCGGCTAATCCTAAGAAACTACATATTTATGTAATTATTATTGGTTGTTCCCAACTCAATACAACTTCAACCTTTGTGGGGTCAACAGTAATCCCTCCTCGTGATATCACATGTCCCAAGAATAGGACTTTTTCCAACCAGAATTCACATTTTGAAAGTTTCCCATACAATTGTCTCTCTCTCAGGATTTGCAGCATAATCCTTAAATGCTCTTCGTGTTCCTTATGACTTCTAGAGTATATCAAAATATCATCAATGAAAACTATCACAAACTTGTCCAAGAACTAATGAAAAATACGGTTCATGTAGTCCATAAATATGGCAGGAGCATTGGTCACACCAAAAGGCATTACCAAGTACCCGTAATGATTGTACCTTGTCCTAAAGGCAGTCTTCGGAATGTCTTCTGCCTTAACTCGAATATGATGATAATGAGATTTCAAGTCAATTTTGGAAAACATTGTAACACCTCTTAACTGGTCCATAAGATCATTAATCCTAGGGAGAGGATATTTATTCTGAATGGTGATCTTATTAAGTTGACGGTAATCCACACACAATCTTATACTTCCGTCCTTCTTTTTAACTAACAATATAAAAGCATCCCAGGGAGAAACATTAGGTCTGATGAACTGTTTGTCCAATAGTTCCTCTATTTGCCTTTTCAATTCTGCCAACTCTAAGGGTGACATTCTATAAGGAGCTACAAATATGGGTCCTGATCCTGGTACCAAGTCTATGGCAAATTCTATCTCTCTTTTTAGAGGTAATTCAAGAATATCCTTAGGGAAAACATCAAGGTATTCATAGACTATAGGGAGTTTACTAACATCTAGATTTTCCTTTCCATTTATAAAAGTAAGGATCTTGTAAACTTGGGCTCCTTTTGAAGCCTCATTGTGATTAGCAGTAACTTCTCTCAAATCCTTTAGCTTAGAGTCAATGATTGGTTTAAAGATCAAGGTCTTATCGTGACAGTTTAGGAGAACATGGTTGGAAGATAACCAGTCCATTCCTAACACAATGTCTAAGTGGGATAAAGGTAGACAAATCAAATTTGTAGAAAAATTCCTACCTTCTATAGAGATTCAACAGTTTAAGCATGCATGTGAAGTAGTAATAGGGATGTTTGTGGGATTGGAAACAATTAAATCATAAGCTAACAAGGAAATAGGCAATTTTAGATATTTCATGCGATCATGGGATATGAATGAATGAGTAGCACCTAAATCATATAGTACATTTAAGAAACAACCATTTATAATGCATTTACCTTGGATTAGATCATTAGATTGAACGACTTCAGTACCGCTCATGGTGAAAACAGTGCCTATTGCCTTAGGTCTTCCAACTTGAGTCTTTATACTGCTACTTCCATTTTCGTTGCCACGTTTTTTCTTTAGCACCTTATAGTTGTAGCTATAGTGACCAAGTTTGTCGAAGTTGTAACAAGTTACTATCTTGATAGTACAGTTTCTTGCTAGGTGAGGTCCTCCACATTGAAAACATTGAATGGGGTTATTCGTGTCAAGAGTAGTGGGGGTAGAAATGAAATTCTTCTGCCTAGAAGATTGGAATGGATGTTGGTAGGGCTTTTTAGTGAAGAACTCCTTTCTCTTCTTCCTCTGTGGTCCTTCATGCTTCCACTGTGTTTGTTTTACCTTAGTATCATCCTCATAAATCCTACAATGATTTATAAGAGTAGGAAAAGAAGTAAACTCCATATAGCTAATAGCCTGCTTGATGTCAGGCCTCAAACCGCTTTTAAACTTGGAGCATCTGGAATGCTCATCAACACCTTCATGGAAGTAAGGACAAAACTTTGACAATTCATCAAATTTCGCTGCATACTCCCCAATTGTCATATTTCCTTGTTGTAGGTTCAAGAATTCAATTTCCTTTCTCCTTTTGAGTTCTTTAGGGAAATACTTTTTCAGAAATTCCTGCCTGAAGACTTCCCAGGTGATTTGTCTTCCTCCTACTTCCAGCTGTTGTTTGGTGAACCTCCACCAATTCTTAAATTCTCCAGACAACATGAACACTGCAAAAGTAACTTTGTTCGCGTTAGTGCATGCCATTGTAGTGAAAATCTTTTCGATCTCCACAATCCATGATTAGGCACTTTTAGGATCAAAGGCTCCTTTGAATTTTGGTGGATTGTTTTTGCGAAAGGTTTCTAGACCTCTATACTCAACAAGTTCAGTGTTATGCATTTGATTCATGTTTTTGAAAATAGTCATCATTCTTTCTAATAGTCGTTGGGTAGCATCATTCCTAGGTCTGCTAGCCATCCTTTCTTGAGAAGAAAACGCCTGATCATTCTTTTATGAGTAATACCATCTACTGGATGAGTAACATGTAGATTTGTGAATTAGCAGATTAGGTAGGCTCCCAGGAAAGAGAGGTGGGTCACAATGGACACTCTTAAATACCAAGTCTTTCCTTAGCCAGAATTTTCCCTAACCTTGCATCTCACACTACTATACTCTATAACCAGTAATAGGAATATTCATTTATTTTCCTTCTAAATTTGTAGGTTGTTCTTGACAATTCCAAGTAGATTGCTTTAGATGTCTGTTACCTTTCCTCATTGATACTCATACTACATCTAATATTAACACGAGTTATGTTGCATTGTTGTTATTCAATAGCAAATGTAAGAACAAACAATTTAGCTCACACTACTATTTCACAACGGTAAATGTAAGAACATAAAATAGAAGAGTAGTCGAGACCATACCCCAAGTCTTGACTAGGACGAACTGCTTTGATACCACGAAATGTAACACCTACTAATTTTAGAGAATTATCTTTACAGTTGATTAAAAGGTTAAGTAATACGTCACTTTGACTAAAACTTTCCCATATTCATTTCTTGCGAACATTTAATAAATTACAAAAATGCTATATAAAGAACTATAATTATAAAAGAAACATCAATGCATCATCTATATATGTATGCATCGAATTTGGGTATATGATTAAAGTACATTCATCTAGGCAATACAGGCAAAAGAAATACATCAGAAGTCATCCTAGTTACTTGCCCATGTATATACAACAAAACGACCTATGTCAAAATAATGTATATCTATACTAGACCTCCCTAAAATATCCTAAGGTCTACAAGTCAGCTACGTCTTCAGTGGTCCTCACAGCAAGTCTTCTGAATCTCGTGGAATGGCCGCATCTACTCAAACCACGAATGTATATAAAAAGAAACATAGAAAAGGAGTAAGGTTCATAAAGCCTCATTCATTTTCTTAAAAAGTTTAAAACATAAATACAAAATTATTAAACAATCATACATAGGGAATCCTAGGGTAAGACCTATATTATTATAACTTAATAACAGACTTTTGCTGACGTATGGATCCATACCCATTGTGGATGATTCACCTTAATCATCAGGAATCATTAGGAAGTGAATAGGAGTTCGTATAACCCCTCACAAGGTACAGACATCCATGTCGTACTCATCATCCTTGAGGAAAGAGCTTCATGCCCATTAGGGGTATACACTCCACCAATCTCGGTGATGCTGAGCAGGCATTAAGGTTACCAAGCCGGTTTACGTGATTTATCCCAGCTCAAGGATGCTATTTTGGCCATTAGGACATTCATAACTCAGTACCTTTACCCTTAAGACCCGAAAAATGGTCCCTTCCTTTCACCTCGCAGTGTACCAAATTGTAACTTCCCAGAACAGAGGCACTCAGGCTTCATAGCATGGTCCAATCACAATATAGGGTTCCCTACAATTTGTTCTCTAGATTTCATGACACACTCTCTGGACAATCCAGTAGAGTATCAAAATCATGTATTCATCATTCATAATAATCACAGGACTTTATGAGCATATTGAGTTTCATCAATAAAATTCCATACGCATGATTAAAGAATCAGACATACAGGCACAATGCAAGTATAGTATTTAAATTATTTGATTTATTCTTCTCCTTTTCTAATTTCTCAATTTAAATTAATTTTAAAAGAAAAAATTTATAACCATAAATATAGTTGGTATTGGGTAATTATTTTACAAATGAAACCAAATATTAAGAGTAACCATTTTCTGATGTAGAATATTAGGTTACATTACAACCACAGAGCATACTAAGGATTCCCTTAAAATATGATCATTTCTTAATTTAATTGAAAAAATTTAAGGTTAAACTTAACAATAATTAGCATCATAAATCCATATAATAAAATTTAAAGTAACATGACATAAAGCTAAAAATAAATAACATGACATAATGAAATAACAAGAATTAACTTAAAATAAAAAGGATTGGAGGCCAATCCAACAACAACCCAATAAGAAATGAAAATAGAAGCGTAACCCCACTCCCCCCATACCTCAAATAGTGACAATGTTGGTGGATCTTGAGGATAAAAGAAGAGGCCAATGTATAAAAAAGTTTAACGATGGATTTATGGTGGAAGAATTTTGCAAGAGTTTTGGCTATTGGAAGGGGAGATCTTGGATCTAAACCAAGACAAACAGGCTGAATTGTCATGAAGAAAGTGTTGAAGAGAAAGGGAAGGGTGATGAGGTATTTACAGTGAAAAATAATTTAATTTAGAATTAAATTTTTACACTTATTTACACAAAATTCAACTTTGGTGGGCTTTTACCATGGCCAAGTCAATTTTGGTGTGCTCCTACCATGGTTGAACGTGGAAATGCAACTAAGGGGTCAGAAAAACTAATTTTTTTATTTAATATAATTATTATATATTAAAAATAATTAAATATTTTGGTGTGGATTTGGGCCAAACTAGCCATACCATGTGAAAAGGTATATTTTTGGGAGTCTCACAAAACTTTTTCAGATATTTTTCATTTATATATTAATTATAGTAATTCTTTTACTAGAAAAAAAAATAATTAATTAACTAATAAATCAAGTTTTTGCTAAATAATTATGATTTACATATTTTTAATGATTTCCCCATCAAAATAATATTTCTATAATTAAAATATACTTAGTGTAAATTTTTCAAAATATTTTGAGGTTAAAAAGTCTTCGGTTAACCTCTGCAGTTTATCAAGGAAATTTTGGTCTTTTTACAAACATTGTCTTAAAAAAATTTTAGAAAATTCTCAAAATTGTCATTAGCTATTCTAAGCATTTTTATGGCTTAAAAATAAATTGCAAACATTTTTAGCTATTTTATTAATTTATTTCAATATTTGACTTTTTCTAGACAAAATGGTCATTTTACCATTTCTGAGCCAGGTTCAGAAAATTTTTTAAAAATCTAAATTGGGTAGTATTTATCAATACAAACACAACCACAAAGTTAGATTTTTGAAATTCTAATCCGGTTCTTCAGAATTAATTACAGAATAAATAGAAAACAGTTCATTGAATAAAAGTAGGGCTATTACAACTTTTGAACGCTTGGCCGCTTTCAAGATCGACGGCTATCCTCACTCATTCACTTCCTAGGAAACTTCCGAAGAGGTCACCCATCCCAGAATCGCTCCAAATCAAGCACTCTTAACTGTGAAGTTCTTAAGTGATAGGCTACCAAAAAGTAGATGCATCTTGTTAGTATAGGTAGCACTTATTAATTCCTTTAAGCTATCCTTAACTATACAGTCCTATGCCGCACAGTGTAATGCTTGGCCGCTTTCAGGATTGGTGACTGTCCCCACAAACCAACACAAGACTTTTCAACGTGCTTTGTCCTCACTCACACGCTTCCTAAGCAATTTTCCAAGAGGTCACCCATCCCAGAATTGCTCCAAGTCAAGCATGCTTAACTGTGGAGTTCTTAAGGGATAGGCTACCTAAAATTAGATGCATCTTGTTGGTATAGGTATTACTTATTAATTCCTTTAAGCTATCCTCAACTGTACAATCCCATACCTGCACAGCCTCTGGATCCCTCTTATTCTGGTTTGTATTTGATTCATTCATGTGCTTCTCCCGCTAGAAGCCTGTCAAGAGCCGCTCCTTGTCCATGCCTTATCTCTTTTGCACCGGCAATCACTCCTCGCCCTCATCAGCACTCGGGATGTTACACACAGCCTTTGGATCCCTCTCATTCTGGTGTGTATTCGATTCATTCATGTGCCCCTCCCACTGGAAACCTGCTAGGAGCCACTCCTTATCTGTGCCTCATCTCTTTTGCATCAGTGATCACTCCCCGCCCTCGTCAACACCTGGGATGTTACATAAAAACTCATCCTCATTACTCATACTTTTTTTATCCAAAACCCTCTCTAGTATTTAAACACTTCGTGTTTAGATTTTACTCTTCTTCCTTTTGATATTTAAAGTTGTCCTTTAGGAGTTAAGTCTAGGGCTACAGATATTCTAAAATAGTCTTGACACTTCCTTAACACTTACCTTAATACTTTCATTTTGTTCTCTCTTAGTTATCTTATACCTTTTTATTACGTCGTGTGGGAATTCACCTTTTCTCTATCTCATTCACAACTATTTTATCCAACTAGAACCATCATAACATTATCCTAGGGTCTAGCCTCTCATATATACTGAAGGTAGCAAGGACAATCCTAATTACAAACATACGTTTATTTCACATCCTTCGCTTAATAACTGAACATACACCTCATTTTGTTTCATCAAACAGGAATAACACACATGCATAATATGATCACATATTCATAACCTTGACATTTCATCACAAGATAAAATTATATTTTCATATGCGTACACATTATATTAATCGCTTATGAACAAGGTTACACAAACTTCACATAGTTACAATGTAGCACACTTCAACATATCACACTACAACAGGATGTATATGTATGCTATGTTCCTAAATCACCACTCATGCTCATGTGATACCAACTTGAACTTGTCAAAAAGTAGATTAGGAGTAAATGCATGACCATAAGAAGCATCATCGGTACCGATATCTACTAAACGGTTGGCCTTATCTACTAAACGATCCAGATATACTCTTTGGTTTGTGGGTAGAGATAGAGGATGGCGATAAGATAGGGAAATTTTTTGTCTTGGTCTCATAGTCTCTTACTCTGTTCTTAAAACAAGTTTTAACAAAATAAGAAGAGTGAATTTTAGAAATTACTTGGGTGTGTGCTTAACAATATTCTAGTATTTTTCCCAAACCTCTCTATAACAATCCATTCTATTTCTTGTTTGAAACTATGAAGGAATGTGACATATTGTTTTTGCATTATTGTCTTATGTTTCCTTTCATTTCAAATCTAGTACCTATTCTTCACTTTAGCTTTCAATTTAGTCCTTGATTTTTTGGGTGTGCTTCTTCCATTTAGTCGTATGAATTTTAAAATGAATTTGGTTCAGTCCCTTTAAGCTTAACATTTGCAATCAATTAGCAGTAGCTTGTATAATTTAAGCATGTTTTGTTGCTCACAATACCAATTTTTATGGCTTCTTGTTTCTGTGATTCTTTATATGTGCAAAGCTATATCTAGGCAAGAAATGAGTTGGCTAGTCTAATGGGAAGAGGTGAGGAAGGAGAAAGGGAGAGCCACGTGGAAAATGTTGTTCGAAGTGCATGTCTAGAAAATTAACTATATGACCAAGGGGATTTACTTCGCATGCCATAGGAAAGTGTATATAAGAGAATGGAGATAAAGTAGGTCACTGTAATTTGATATGTTGCTACATAAAGGCAAGGCCTATGTATGCAAAAATAGCCTCCTTTTGTGATGCTTTATGCAAAAGTGTAAAAACAAGTGTGGTTGATATTTCTTGTTTTTGTATGGATATCAAACCAGCCAAACTTTGGATATAAAAATGATATAACTTGTCTATAATGTTCATATGCTACCACTATAAACATAATGTAGTTAATACCTTAAAGTTGGTTTTCCTTGTGGACCATCAAATCATCAACCATCCTTTGGCATATTGGGGAAACAATGCTAATAAACCACCTTTTGCTTCATATGATGATGATGATGGCATGACAGTTAAAATTTTCCATAGGAACATTGCTCCCCCTACATACATTTTCAAAGATTATTTATTTGTCATGAATGCATAGTAATTCAATGTAATGCCAGGACCACAGGTGAGGCACTTCAGCAATGTGATTAGTTGGCAAGCAGTAAGGACAAACATGTGTGCAACTGCTTGATGATCATGCAAATGAAGAATGTTAGAACAAGTACTACCAATGCAAGAACACTTGTAGAAAACTAGTAGGATGCATTGACCAAGTATTTTCAAGTAGATTTAAGGTCACCACTTTGCTTTGGGTGTGATTTGGATTTATTGTGAAGCTTTTGTCAAGCATACATATAAGCTTGCATAAATTATAAGAAAATGATATAATCTCTCAATGTATAATCAATTATTAACTTAAATAATGCCTATAATGGCAAAGCTTGGCTATTATAGATAGGCAATTTATATCATTGCATGCCCTAAGTTTGGTGAGTTATATACCCTCAAGAAATGAAGAATTACCTAGGGCAAAACATAGTTGGACATTGCACTTAACCATTAATCATACAAAGCAGGTTTTTTTGCAGGAAATGCCTTGAGAACCCAAGTGACCAAGGGGTCCACAAGGCTAACTTTATGTTCCATCTGTCATAACTAGTTACATCAGAGGTATGACCATATTGTGGCTTCGTATTAGGAAAACCTCTCTCACACATATGCAGCACCTCATTCCCACTTCTTCATTCTCATGCATGCAGACAAACACATCCAAGTGCTTTAGAATCACATTTTGACTAATACATAGCAAGGGCATGTCTAGCGATTTCTAAAACTAGTTTAAAATGGCATAAGATGGCATCAGATACACATGTCCATCCAAAAACAAACTAATTTATATTGAGCAATAGTTTGATTCAAAACTAATTATAATATTGAATTTCATTTTATAAATGTGAATCATCAAAGATTGTGATTATCTAAATTTGAAAATGATAGATACTAAATTTATAATAAAACTCAAAGAGAAACTCTCCTTTATTGAGATTTGGTTTTACTCAAGAAATGAATTAGGTGCTTAGTGTGTCTTTTCTCTGTTCTATTTAGACTATGGGATGGTCCAACATTCTTTGAAATGAACTGTTGTATCTTTCATTTTGTTGACAACTCTATTTGGCTTGTCTTATATCTCTTCCACCTTTGGATAATTTGCTTGGTATTGGACTAAGATGTTATTAGGCACGATTTTTGTATGATTATATTGTTTTCTTCAAAGCTGAGTGTCTTAGTATGAATTGGTTATGTTTGGATGCAATATGTTTCTGTTGACTGTTTTTTTGCACATGGTGAATTTCCTTTGTTGCTTGGCTTCTTGATATGTTTGGGGATGAACAACAAAGCTAGATATCTATTGTTCACCACATGCCCATGCAAACATGACAGTTATATCTTGAGTAAATTCCTTTAAAATGCATAGAATGATTTAAGCTGCTCAAGTTATTTTGTTGTCTAATTGATTCCTATATTCCTTTTATACGTTCTTCTGTTTGTTGTGAAAGATCACATACTTGTGCTTGAGAATTTCAATTTCCTTCAATTGAATCATGGCTTGATGGATGTAGGTTATCTCAACCATCCAACAATTTCTGGTTTAGAATCGTCCAATCACGAACAAAACTTATTTGTTTCAATGGTAGCAAATATAGATGCAGCAAGGAATCTTCTTCTTGGCAAGCTTTTTTTCCATGGTCCATGGAAATAATATTTGCAATGGGGAAGCTTATATTTAGATGATTGCATGTGTTGCTTTTAAGTTTTGACTATTATTTATATTGAATAACCTTTTATCTTTGAAAGGATTTCCTATCAAACTAATAAGAGTGGTAGTTGTTATTCAACGACTTGTTTTCCTCTTTATTAGATTCTTATGGTTTCATTTGCATATACAAGATGGTATTTATTGTTATATTTGCATTTTTTGTTTTAGGGAGAACAATGTGTTGGCGTTATTAAATTGTTCAAACATGCCTATGGATTGAAGTCTTATCTTTTGGCTGGGTACAACTTTATTTTCATTTCCTTCATAGATATCCTTTTAGTTTTCATGAAACAGATCAATCTTTTGCTATTGATGCAAATGCTTCTATATTATTTTAGAATTTGAACATTCTTTTACTCCTTGTTGTGGTGAAAAATAAAATCTTATCCACTATCAAGGAAGTAGCAGTGAATTTGTTGGTTTCAACACTGATTTGGATGACTCTGTTGTCGATTACATATGGAACTGAGTTAAAGAATTCTTTCCCAAATTGAAAATGCTTTCCTTTTCAGATCTAAGTGCAAGTAGAAAAATCATAATAGGCTTACGGCTATACAGTGAGTCACAATATCTCTTTGCTATCTTATGCAGCTAGACTATTTATATTTTTTTTGGTATACAATGGTTGCATTGAGGTTAGAACATATGATGCATATTACCCCAACCCCCCACCAGTAGCTATTTTAGGTTTAATTACTCATTTGGTCCTTATACTTGCATAATATCTATGTTTTGGTCCCTATTATTCCTTATACATACACTTTTGATATCATTTTGGTCCCTACTGTCAAGTGTGTCTTGTCTCTATGAAGTAAAATAGTCACAAAATGGAAATTGGCAATGTAAAACTACCATAAATTTTCTGGAGGTTATAAAACCACCACAAATTTTATGCATTTGTTATATTATGAGACCAATTTGTGGTGGTTTAATAACTGCCAAAAACTTTGTAATAGTTTTACACTGCCACTTTCCATTTCGTAACGGTTTTATTTCATGGGGTTAAGGCACATTGACAGGAGGGACCAAAACGATATCAAAAGTGAAGTGTAGGGACTAAAATGGTTAGTTTCTAAGTATAGGGACTAAAACATAAAGATAATGTAAGTATAAGGACCAAATGAATAATTTAACCTATATTTTATTTACATTTCCAAAATCTACGCACATAACATATTATATTTGATTTGCATATTGTTTACTCTATCAATGCCTGATGGGAAGCTAGTGATTGGGCCTTTGCTTGACTTGTCAAATGTGTACCTTGCAGCTAGACATGAAGGGAGTGGGCTTTCAATGGTGAGTTCTCACTTCTCAAATACTCTTAATTTTTCATTATAAAAAAATAGCATTATAGCATTGCCTATTTACACTAAGATGGTAGTTAGAATGCACTCTGTATAAACATTTAGATAATCCTCTAATTATGGAGAAATTTCCATGCTTTGGGGACAACTAAAATGATCATTGAGATGGTGTTGGGATATCTAGGAAAAGTTGATAGCACACCTTTTGTTGTGCATCGTGTTCTCGATTAAAATTTGCTCAACTCATGACAATTATAAGTAATGGCCAAATATGTGAAGGCATAAAAGGCCACTTGGAATTTTTATGCATAATTTTGAGTAATTGTAACACCCCAAATTTTAGGTACTAAAAATAAACCACGAGGTAACTCTTAGTAAGACCCTTCCCTTGTGTTATTAGATAAAAGATGCCTTAAAAGTTATTCTTATTTTATTTCTTATTATTACTGTTTCTATTCTTATTAATATTATATTTATTATTGTTGTTGTATAAGTTGTTGTTGTTATTATAATTATTACTATTATTGTGTTGTGTTGATGTTATTATATTTATTATTATTATTATTATTGTCATTAATACCTTAGTATTATAAATTAGTAGGAATATTATCATAGACCTCAAAAGAGCATCTAGGGCCCAATAGGGGACTAAAACCCACTAAACTACATGCTTACCCACATGTTATAAGAAGGGAATAGAGAAGGAGGGTTAGGTTTAGCCGTCACAAAATAGAAGAAGAAAAAAGTTAGAGAGAATGAGGAAAAGAAGGGAAGAAGAAGAGGAAGAGAAGGAGGAAGAATAGAAACCGAAGAATCCAAACCCTAGAACTCAACTTTGCATGTCCACAAAGGTGAGTGCTCTCCCCCATATTCTTCCTTGTCTTTTATGTTGTTATTTTTCATCTATTTACCTTTTCCCCCTCCTTATGCCTAAGATTAAGGATTTGATAGGTTTTGAAGGAATTGTGAGGAAGTAAAGAGTTCATAGATTAGATAGTCTTTTGGTAACTTTTCTTCAAAAACTAGGTTTCGCGTTGGCACTGGGCGCGCATACCCGCTGGGCAGGTTGGGTTCTGACACAGACCCGCTGGGCGGATACGACTTTTGCTATTACGTTCCTTGTGTTTGTGAACTCCTTTTGACAGTGTATAACTCATTGTTATTTGTTTTTTTATGTCTTGTTGAGTTTATATTGTATGGTTGTTATTTACTTTGAAAAAAATAAGTGTGATATGAAATTGTGCCTATGATTCATGATAAAAGTCTATGAAAGCTGTAAGCATTATATGTGACCATGCATTATAACATTTGAGTTATGTGATGAGGAAAATATATAGGAATCTGGCTGGTGAAGGCCATGATGGGTTGTTTAACCTTAGCCTTGGGGGTTATCCGGTTGTGAAAACTCCAATGGTCCATGTTGATCCCATGGAGCCGGGGCGTATTGGCAAAACTAGGTAACCCTGACTAGTCACTGGGGGATATCATGCTAGTTGAGGGTACGAAAGCCGAAGGCATCGGTACCGATGACGCTTCTTATGGCCTGCATTTACTCCTAGTCTACTTTTCGAAAAGTTTAGGTTGGTACCACATGTGCATGAGTAGTGGTTTAGGAACATAGCACGCATATTTATCTTGTTGTAGTGTGATATGTTAAAGTGTGCTACGTTGTAATTATGTGAATTCTATGTGACCTTGTTCATAAGCGAATGATGTAATGTGTACACATGTGAAAATGTGATTCTGTATTGTGATAAATTGTCAAGATTATGTATATGTGCTCATGTTATGCATGTATGTCATGCTTGCTTGATGAAACAAAACGATGTGTATGTCTAGTTACTAGGCAAAAGATGTGAAATAAATGTATGTTTGTAATTAAAATTGTGTTTGCTACCTCAAGGATAAGTGAGAGGCTAGGCCCTAGGATAGTGTTGTGAAGGTCCTAGTTGGATAATAATAGTTGTGAATGAGGTAGAGAAAGAGTGAATCCCCACACAGCGTAATAGAAAGGTATAAGACAAATAAGAGAAAACAAAATGACAGTATTAAGGTGAGTGTTAAAGGAGGGTCAAAAGTATTTTAGAATGTCTGTGAGCTTAGACTTGACCTATAAAGAACAACCTTAAATGTTAAAAGAAAGAAAAGTAAAATCTAAACATGAAGGGTTTAAATACTATAAAGCATTTTGGGTAAGAAAGAGTTCTTAGGTTGAGAATGAGATAGTAAACTAATATAACAATCAGGAGAATGAGAAAGTAGTTAACACAGAAAGTATTAAAGATTAAAAGGTGTAGATTAGACCGTAGGTATGGCGAATTATGAGAGACCTAGTGAGTTTAAAGCCATAAAAGATAAATGTTGAAGGTTGTCCGAATAGAAGAGTCTAACCCAGCCGTAGAGTCCTTAAAGCACTCATTGAGACATTATGTCTCATTCCTTTAAGTTTCCCCTTTTTTCAGGATATAGGTGAAGACATGCGTAGATGGAGCTTGGAGTCACGTGCAAGAAAATGTAGTCTAGTTTATATTATGTTTTTGTATTCTTCTTTATATTTTGTACGATACCTTCGGGTGATAGATGAGTTATATTTGGCATGTATGTTTTTTTTATTGTATTGTTCGTATATAATATTTAATTATATTTATGAGTAGCATTTGTATGTTGTTTCTACCTTTTTAAGTTTTTTTTTTTGAAATCTAGACCTAGTTACGGTAATGCCCCTTAGGGTGTTATAGTAATTTGCTCAACTCAAATTTTTGAGTAATTCTTATGCATAATTCTTATACATAGTATTTGTCAAAGACAAAATTGTGACTTGGATAAGCCAAATGCAGTATTCAACAACTTATATCTTTTGCTTGATTTGTTATTTCATAACTATGATTAGCAAGAACTGCATATGTTGGTTTTTTATACATTGGAGATGTCAAGATTAGAACGTGAATACGTGATAATGTGTGACTTACATGATAGTTGTAACGCTTGGCCACTTTTAGGATCAGTGACTGTTCCCACAAACCAACACAAGACTTTTCAACATGCTTTGTCCTCATTCACACGCTTCCTAGGAAACTTCCCAAGAGGTCACCCATCCCATAATTGCTCCAAATCAAGCACGCTTAAGTGTGGAGTTCTTAAGTGATAGGCTACCAAAAAGTAGATGTATCTTGTTGGTATAGGTAGTAGCACTTATTGATTCTTTTAAATTATCCTTAACTGTACAGTCCTATACCTGCACAAACTTTGGATCCCTCTCATTCCGGTGTGTGTTCGATTCATTCATGTGTCCCTCCCACTAGAAGCTTATCAGGAGCTGCTCCTTGTCCATGCCTTACCTCTTTTACACTGGCGATCACTCCTCACCCTCATCAGCATCCAAGATGTTACAATAGTATGTTGTTTAAATTTTAAATTGTTTGTAGCATCTTTCGAGGAATAATATATATATATATAAAGAGAGAAAGTGTGGGATCAAATTACTCTTACCAACTATTACATCATCAATAACTTTATATAAATAATGGTGAATTTTATCAATTCAATCATTAAATTATAACTTTATATTACTATGATTGTTTGTGTCAAATTTTGTCAAAATTGAAGAATAATAAGAGGGTGATCAAATAATTCATATTTTAGTACATTTTGAAAAGTATATATTACGTTGATTTTGATCTATATGAATGAGGAATCAAGTAATTTTAGATTAATATAAAATTTTGTATGTATTATCTATGTGAAAAGAACTTTCAATCTAATAGTGGGTTTTGAGAAATTATTATCTAATTAAAAGTAATTGAATGGTGTAATAGTTGGTAAAAGTTACACCGGTGTAATATATATATTTGAGGAAGGATGTACATGTTTTTTAAGTAGTCATATCACCACTAAATAACTTTTAATTTTGATCATCCATGGTTGTATGACCCAAATTTAAAGTCCTTACATTCTTAAAACAAGAATTGTTCTCACTTGATATTCAACCTCACTTAATGACATATGGCTATATGTGGATTGTTTTGTGCATGGCTTAGTTTCAATGCTCTTGTATTACTTTATATGTAAAAGACTTGATATTTACTTTTGTTTATATAATTTGATTTTCATGAGAAAGGTTAGTGTGTCTTCTAGCTTACCTACTTGTCGTATCAATCTTGAGTCTAACAATAGAGGTGAATGGGAGTATAACTAATTTGACGAGTTTATATATCGAGGGATAATGAGTTTTATTATTACCTAAATGTGTAGCACCCACTATAATAAGACACATTCATTTTATTTTGTTATTTCTTAATTCGTTTGTTAGAACGTCGGCTTGATTTAAAAGTAATACGTACTTATTTTTCGCAAATGTTTAGTAATTCCAAGAGACATTATATAAAGAACCATGATCATGAAATAGACATCAAGTCTTTATACAAAATTACAGTACATATATAAGGAATACATCAACAAATACAACAAAAATACATCTTAAAAACCCGCCCGTAACTGTACAACAAAGTGACCTATGTTAGAGCAGTATAGGTCTATACTAGGCTAGCCCATCCTATAAAATCTGCAAAAGTCATACGTAGAGTAGTTGTCACTGCCAGTCCTCAGAGTCCATCTGCTTGATCCACAATTGTATATGAAAAGGAACAAACAAGAAAGGAATGAGGTTTTTATAAAAGCCTCATTTGTTTCTTAATAGGCTACAAACAACAAATTAAACAAGCAATCGGGGGAAATCTTAAGGTCTGACCTACGTTATTACGACTCAATCTCAACCTTTACCAGACGTATGGATCCATACCTATCTCTAATGATTACTTTAACCATCAAGAATCACTGGGAAGTGATTGGGAGTTCGTATAATCCCTCACAAGGTACAAACATCCATGTCATAGTCATCATCCTCGAGGAAAGGGCCACACGCCCATCAGGGATATACATTACACCAATCATGGTGATGCTGAGTAGGCGTCAGGATTACTAAGTTGGTTTAGGTGATTTACCCCGACTCAGGGTGCTAACCTGACCATTGGGATGTTCACAACTCAACACCTTTACCCTCAAGACCCGAACAATGGTTCCTGCCTTTCATTCCACAATGTACCAACTGTTACTTCCCAGACACCAGAACTCATGTTTCTCAACATAGTCCTATCTCAACTGGGGGTTTCCTATGACTTTGTTTCTAAGTTTCCAGGCATACTCTCTAGGTAATCCAGTAGAGTTTCAGAATCACTCTTCACAGAGATATTCATCTGTCATTCATAATAACTTAGAAACAATTCAACTAAGAAATATAGCAGAAAATGTCATCACTTAAAGTTGCATACAAAAAATAATTTTCACACATACATTTAAAATAAGTTTTCAATTTAATTTCTTTGGTTTGTCCTTATCCTTTTGTAATTTTTTAAATTAGACTATTTTAAAGGAAACATTTTCAATCTACCATTATAACTAGGACGTGGTAAATAAATTTGAGAGAAGTTCTTTTCTGATGTAGAGGGTTAGACTGTGCTACAACCACAGAGCATACTTAGAGTTTCTCTCTAGTTGTTTCTTTTTACTAAAATTTAGGGTGTTCATCTTACAAAACCAAGACTTCTAATTTCTTGAAGAAAATCATGTAATTGCATGCATTTTACCAAAACATTTGTTAACTTTATTTGAACAAGATTATTTATTTATTTCCATACTAGCCATAATTTGTTCAAAATAATAGTTGAATGGTAATAAATTAAAATTTGTCCAATAAGGTCTTTATTTCTAAAACTTTTCTTAATTTGGGCCTAAGGTCCATTTAATTAATTTTGACAAAACTTTATTTCTTAAATTAATCCACAAAGATTTAGTAGAACTTGCTTTTTCAAGAAAACATTTTCTTCAACTTTTCCTAAGATTTATTATTATTATTATTATTTTCTTTTACCAATTTGAACCAATTCAAGTAATTATCAAAACTGCTTAATTTTAATAAAAGAAATTCATTTTCTTCTTTACTTTTTTTTTTAAAAAAACAAAAGAGAATTTTTACCTTGTCACTTAGATTTTTAGTACATTATAAAAATCTAAACTTTGTATAGATAATTTTAAAATAATTTCCTTCTTACTTCATTTTTAATGGGCCGAATGCCCTTTTTAGAAAAAGCCCAAATTATTTGTTTTTCTTTCTAGAAATTGAATCCATTCTCTATGTGGTCCAAAATTTATTTTATAATTTATTATTATTTTCCAACCATCTTACTCATTGTAATATGTTAATTGACATAAAAAAAAAATCTTATTCTTTTCTTTCATGAAGTGGGCCGAGAGCCCCTAAAAAAAATGGGTTCCAAAATTTGTTATTCCAAGTGATCTTAAGGCTTTAAATTGGTTTTTAAGAAAATAGCTAGCTTGCATAAAAATAGGCTCATTGATGGTTATTCATAATAGGATACTAAGTTATAATATGATACCAACAATAAGAATAAAATTAACATCAAAATAAATGACAATGATCAAGATAACAATAAAATAAAACTTAAGTAAATAACAATAGAATAGAAATAACAATTTTAAGACCACTATAAAATAAATGGCAATAATTTAAATGGGCAAAATATAAATGGCAATAAGTAAAGCAAGAAATTAAAGGGCAAACATTTAAATAGCAAAAATTAAACAATAAAGTAAATGGCATAAGGTAAATGGGCAAAAATATAAATAAAGCACAAATAAAAATACATGACAACATAATGGAAATAATAACAAGGCAAGAAAATAAATAGACATTAAAGTAAATGACTTAGTAAAGCAAGAATTTAAATGAACGAGAATATAAATTATTACATAGTAGTAGTAGTAGTAGGATTAGTAAGCTAATTGGGTTTAAGGGATAACCCCCACACACACACCCATTAAGAAACAAATTTAGAGCCTAAACCTCACTCTCCCTTACCTCCAAATATGGTTTGTTGGTGGAAAAATAGAAGAGGAGAGGTGGCTTAGAGGTTTAATGGCCTAAACTTAATGGAAAGCTTTTAAAGATGGAAAAAAAAAAAATTCAAGAGCTTGGGGAGGGAAGAGCTGCACGTTTCCAGCAGCTAGGAGGCAGAGAGAGAGAGCTCTGATTTCTAAAGGAAGAGAGTAATAGTGTAGTGGTTGAAGGGGTTCTATTTATAGGACAAAATTAGGTACTTTTAGATTTAATTTTTGAACTAAAAATAATAGAATATCATTTTTGTGTGTACTTTCCCCATGTGGGCTGAGGGGTGACGCCCCAAACCAGTCAAAGGTTTGAAAAATTAAAAAAAAAATATTTTACATAATTATTAGATATTAAAAATAATTAAATATTAGTTTATTGCAACAAAATTAGATAGGAATTTTGGATAGGTTTTTGGAAAATATGGCCACACCAAATTTTCAAGTATATTTTTGTGAGCCTTAGAAAATTTTTTCAGATTTTTCTCATGTATATATTATTTATAATAATTTTTTTTACTAAAAAGACATTTATTCAGCCAGTAAATCTAATTTTTGCCAAATAAATATATTTTTCAGACTTCTCACTATTTTTCCCTTAAAATAATATTGGTATAATTAAAATATACTCAATATAAATTTTTCAAAATTTTTTGAGGTTAAAAAGTCTGTTGTTGGCTTTGACAGTCGGTTAAGGGTATATCGGTTATTTCACAAAAATTGTCTCAAAAAATTCCCAAAAAAATTATTGAATTATTATTAATTATTTTGAATATAAATATGGTTTAAAAATAATTTTTAAACCTCTCTAGCTAATTTTTACTATTTAATTCTATTAAGCAAGTTTTTAGGGACAAACCAGTTGTTTTATCGCTTCCGGACCTTAACCCAATAAAATAAAAAAATCTAGACTAGATAGAACTTGCTAATATGAATATAACCATGAGAATCATACCCTTGAGATTCCCATTTGATTTTTCACAGTTAATCATAGAATAATTAGAAAAACAAACAAGCAGGTTAAAATGAGGGTGTTACAGAATGCATGCCAATGGTAGAGCTAACTCCCTTGATAGTGTCTTTCTTAAAACTTCTACATCCACAAAATCTTGCCTTTTGTTGTTCCACCTCTATTACCACCCCTTATAGGAGCATGGATGACATAAAAGGAGAACTTTTGTAATGATTCTATTTGCCACTTTTGTATATTTGACCCTTTTTGTCTTTGAATATATAGTCGAGTCAAATAGACTTAACTGTTAGGAAAGACACTCAAATCTATGGTTTCTCTCTCTCGACTTTTGGAACTTATATCTCTATCTTCTAATTGTACAAAGCCTTTAGGCTTAGCTACTTGGATGTTTCTGTTTATTAAATTCCTAAACGGTTTTGTGTTTCATTGATGTATAAATGCTTATTAAATATTTTAATTCCGTGAAAATTTTCCTCTAAAATTTCTGAGTCTTATTCCCATAAGTTCCTAGTTATGAGAGAGTACACACATTTTATTGTGAATGTTGCATTTGGTATGCGATGTCATAAAAGACATTTTTAATTTGTTTATTTTTAAAATTAAAATGCACAATTAAATTAATAAATAAATTAGCAATATTAAAATGATTAAATAAAATTCTCTAGCAATTCATTTTTAATTTTTTAATGTATATATCAAAATAGCTAATTATAATATAAAAGAAGTATACATGGACATTAAAACCCATTTTGGTAATTACACATTCAAAATAAAATTTGATTCAAAGTATCCAAACAACATTTTCTAATATCTGTTATCCAAACAAAAAATATGTTACTACAAAATCAATTTTAACCATAATCAATTGTATAAAATTATGTTGATCTAAAATCAATTCTATCTATGCACATCTAAACACACTTTGTAGTTTGAATTTTGAAGTCATAATGACTTGCTTGAGATTGGGATCCTAGTGTGTTTTGGTCACAAAATGGCAAGAGCTTTGGCCTTGTTTTTGGCATAATTGATAGCTTTAGAATAGGATCCTCATCACTTAGGAGGTTTTTTTTTTTTTATTCCAAAAGTGAAATTTAAAAGAGTTTGTATAGGAAATTTACAGTAAAAGGGCTATTTAAGATATTTGTGTTCTTAATAACAATGGTTTGGCAAAAAAAAAAAAAAAGAGAAACTACTATTTTTAAGGTGGCATAAGCCAATTTTAGCATAGTGAAATATCTTGTTCTTGCATTGTCCTTAAATTGTATGTATTGCTCCAGCAATAACATAATACATAAGCTTAAAAAGAAATTCATAATTAAGGATAGTTATGATTAGAGTTGACACCAACTTCTTTTTCAATCTAGGAAAGGCTTTTTGACAAGATTCATCGAAAAAAAAATGATACATTCTTCTATAGTTAACTGTGTTAAGGCTTGACATGTTTTTTGAAGTCCTTAGTGAACCTATAGTTAAAACTATGAACCCTTTCACCGAGTTTTCCATGAAATAGCAATAGTATTCTAGCATTGATCAAGGTTAATGTAATTTTGTAAAAGCTTACTTTGTTAAACATTAAAAAACATTTATCCACAAAACTTCAAAGGTAAGACTCACTTTAAACATTTCTACATTGATAGTTATAAGGAACTCAGAACATGCTTAGGATGTTACGTGGTAAAATTAATCCAATTAACATGTGTATTTTATTTTTGGTTAACCCAGGGTATCCTTTAGCCACAAAAGATAAGGTCTAATCCCTCGAGGTATTGAGATCCATTTAAGGGGCTAACCTTTCCCAACAAATTTTTTCCATACACACAGACCTAAGATCGAACCTTTGACCACATGCTTAAAGGATAAGGTTATCTGTTAGCCATGCCACACAGTGTTGGTATTAACATGTTTAATTATGAACATCTGTATTTTATGTTTTTTCATAAATATTAAGGTAAGAATAAGATGTAAAAGTAAAGGTTAATTTGGTGGAGTTATGGACCCAATTGGAGTGTTGAATTATAGGTCATTGATTTAACCGATGGATCATTGATTGACCCATATAAAATAAAACAATATATAAATATATTTTATTATTTTTTATATAGGTTTAATGAAAGCTATAAAAAGCAATAAAGGAAAACAAGGCAACCTAAATTAAGCCCAAGTAGGAATACGTTGAGGTAGATCAGAAAATAGATTTAAGTACCAAAACACTACATGCTTGCTTTGATAAAGAATGCAAATTGTTTGAATTTGAGGCCATTTAAGGCCCAATCTAAATAATAAGTTTTTTTTTTAAAGCTTTTTGTATTATACCATAGAAATTAGTCTAATTGATTGAGCTAAAGTTGCTTAGTACTAGCCAAATTAAACTCTAATACCATCTAAAATATTCGTTAGTTTTTATATCCTTTCTTCAACCATGTCATGTGTTCTTCTTTCTTCTTGTTGCATGCCTCCCACTACTACTTGTTCTCTTTTATTTCTAGCTTTCTGTGTATGCATGTTTCCTCTTTCTCTTCTATTTTTATCTTGTCACATGCCTCATTCCTTTGTTCTTGTTGTTATTGTGTTTTGTTCCTCTAAAATTTCTGCACTTATTTGTGTGTTTTATACCTCTTATATTTTCCTCTTTTCTACTTGGATGAGTCGTCATCCAAGTGAGTCAAGTCACTAGGTTTCCAAAAAGCTAGTCAAATTAATTAATTTGTGGTTTGGATGTTGAATTGATCTAAAAGCCAAATTAGACTAGCCAACTAGTTGGTTCACAAGTTGAATCAACTAATTCCACCTAAATTTATCAACATTAGATATAACATTTAAATTTGTTTATTTTTTTGCCCAACAAACTTATGATCAAATTGTTTTAATCGAAACTTTTAGCATAGAAGTTAACCAAACCAAACATAACTCAAACAAAAAAACCAATAGAGTTTATGGCAATAATCATAAAAAGAAACTAAATTTCTTTCTTAATGTGAAAAAGATTGCTTTCTTTGAAACATTGTATGACAAAACAATTCATTTAACCCAACCCTAGGTTATATAAATCAACTTGAGCATAAAGTAAACGTAGATACCTCTTTATGTTGAACTTTAGTGTATTTGAATTGAATGTAATGAGAGAAAAAGATATTATCGAGAAGTAAATGTTTAGCCAAGATTTCTATTGTTTTGGATTTATAAAAAGAACAATGATAGTGGAAGCTACAAATTAATAAAGTATTATAAAATCAATGACTTCAAATGGAATCCCTTGCCTCTTTCTCTTTTACTTTTCCCTACTTCCCCTTTCTCAACCAAATCTAAGAATTCTTTAGTGTCAAAAGACATGTTTCAAGAATCTCTTGTACCATTTACCAATAACTGTTGGTTGATGCTTGAGGTGAAGTTTAAAATCAACATGAATAAGTCTCCAATTTTTAGAAAAGCCCGCTTGAAATTTAAAGATATCAAATGCAGCCCACACAAAGTAACAACAAACTCTTAAGCCATTGCTATCAATAAACAGATTTTGAAATATGAAAATTAGTAATCTACTTGTGAGAACAAGTTATAGCACATTCTTTTCTTTTAGGAATACTTTGGTACTCAATTTCTTTTTAAAGTAAAATAACCTAAATTGGAACATTAAGTTGTTGGTGGTTATAATATTTGACAGGCTTTAGATTTTTTTTTCAATGTCCACAACTAATAAATATTTAATGGGCTTCTTATAGGTAAATGATACACTTTTAAATAAAAAGGTACAAAATTATAATTGTTAATTAAAAATTCAATATTATATAATCATGAAATTTGTTAAAATTCATTCAAATTTTATAATTATAATTCTATATTCTTTAAAATGTACCATAAGTCAAACACATATTTAACAACTTGTCAAATATACCTAAGAAGAATACTAAGTTTCCTACTAAATGTCCCTTTGTCGAATAGAAATGAAATAACTAACAGAGACACCATAACATAAAGAAAAAAATAAAACAATTAGACCTCACTTAAAAAGGACTAAGTCTTATAATAATAAAATGTATATATGGTTTTCTAACATAATAAAATATACCTTGATACCAGCAAGAAAAAGAAGGTTCTATTCCAAAAATGATAATCAATACCGTTTCATATTTCTATACAATATTGAGTAGTTATGTGACACTCGTTTATATTGACCATAACCCGTGTTTATTTAGTTGTCTTTATTTTTTATTAAGAAAAATACAAGGAAATTTTTTGTGTTTTATATCACATAAGGTCATCTCACGAAACATTTTAAAGTAAAGAAATCATAAACAGAATGGAATTTGGAAATAGGAGCAAGAGAATAAGGAAACAAGACATGTCATATAATCAGAACCATATACATCTGAGTTTTTGAAGTACAATAAATCTGAATACATCATAACTGAATACAACTAAAATAAAAAAAAATACAGGAAAATCTCAAAAGTACATGAATAGACACTAGCTACCCACTATCCTAACTAGAGCAGTGTCTAGAGATCTACTCTTAACCCTTGTATCAAAAGAAGAACCACTGGATAGGGTCTACCAATCCTCATCTGACTGCGTCTCCTTGGAATCTGTGTTTGCTCTGTGGTGTGCACAGCCATTAAGCACCTCGCAGGGTACCTCGAGTCCAAAGGAGGAGGAGGAGAGGGTGGACCAATTGTTGACAATAAAAGAGTCCATAGGGGACTTGGCCAATACCACCTCCATGGGTGATCCCTCATCAAGGAACTGTGCATCATCCATAGGATGCCCAGTTGGTAATGGTGGATATGCTTGTATGTAAGATGTTGCAATGGGGATCTCTGGGTTTGCTAGCGGGGGTGGTGGAGGCACATACTAGAAATGTGGTGGAGGTGAGAATGATACTAAGATCAGGAATGTCCAAGTCATTGGAGGCATAAACATTCCTGGAATAGGGGACATGAAAGTAATAGTGATGAAGTTGCGACGAGTCAGATAATTCGCCTCTTCATTGTAGCTTCATGTCTCCGCAGCGTCAAAATCAATGTGCATGTTCAGTAGGATGGGGAATGCCGCCATCTTCAAGTATCAGCCACGACAACCATGCATAATGTAACACCCTAAGGGATATTACCTTAGTTGATACCTTTTCGCCATCAGAGTGTAGATAATACAACATACATATATATATATAAATAACACTATATGTGATGTCATTACTTAAGAATTCACTATTCATGGTTCTACATAATTCTCAAGTAACTTAATCATATACGTCATAGAGGAAAAAAAAAGAAAGAAAAGCAAAGGAATATAATAAAGCATCATAGTCTCTCAAAAACTAGCCTAGAAAGATAACATTATACAAAGTATAATTATCTCCTAAGTTGCTTTGTCCCTTTCGTAACCTGTTCAATCTGGAACATGATACTAAACTAATGTGACAAGGTCTCAATGAGTGCTATAACCATGCAACAATATAGATATGCCTCATGAATGCATCATTTATCTAAAACTTTTCATAAACCTTTACATTTTCATGAACATAATTTAAATATTTACTTTTCTCATGCTTAACATTAATCTCTTTCTCTTTTCCGTCTTATGACAAAGTATTGAGCTAAATCTTTCAAGGAGCGTCCCCCTTATCATTATGCCATGACCTCGTATTTATATACCCCTTCTAGCCCGAGGGGTTTAGCCACTAGCCTTTGGAAAAATGTGAACTGACGAAACCCCGCCATTCACCCAAAGAGGGCACCCCAGTCTTAGCATGCATCTTTTTCTTAACAAAAGCCCTTGGCCTTTCATCGGTGTCCAGAGGGGTTACTAACCTCCTTATCCAATGGAGACTCAAAAGAAACTCACATATGTTTCTATCATGTCCTTAAATATCATTTCAAATTGGATCAATGTTAATACAACATTATAAAGTGACATAAATAAATTACAGTTCCAGGGGTCTCTCGCTTAGCGAAGGCATATCCTCGCTCAACGAGTAAGACCTTATCGCTTAGCGAGCCAAGGAGTTGCTCAGCAAACAAAAATAGAGGTTCCAGACTTGTTCTCTAGAGCCTTTCTCGCTTAACGAGTGAAAAACGCCCTTTTAGGAATCAAAATTTCACTCAGTGAGGTCTACTTTTGCTCAACAAAATACATGAGGTTTCCAGCCATGTCTTTGGAGGTATTTTCGCTAAGCCAGACATTTTCTCGCTTAGGGAAAATTAGATTTTTGCTTAGCTAGAGGGTGGCTCGCTCAGCTAAAGCGCGACTTCACAGAATCATGTTTTTTGCGATTTCTGCGCATTACAGGCCCACTGTGACCACCCTAAAGGTCCAAATTCATCATAAATGATTCAATATTGATTCTAAATGCCTCCAAACCTCAAACCAACATCAAACAACTCATCAATCATGCAAAACTACAACAAATCCCAAAATCCCCTTTGTTAGGGTTCAAGACTCAAAACTCAAAATCCAATCACAAAACCACACAATCAAGGGGGAAAAGGGAAAGAAGATGAAGATGAAGCACTCACAATGAGTTCTAAGAGTGATTAAGTTAGTGGGTGGTCCTTGCTTCTTGCTCCTTCTCCTTCTCTTTTCTTTTCTTTTCTCTTTTCCTTTTTAAGACTAAGGGTGTGTGAGAGAGAGAATAAGGGTGGGGAGAGGGGTTTTATGACAAAAAGGCTTTAGGCTCTTATTAGGCCAATAGTACCTTTTCTCAATTAATTGACTTTGGCCCATTAATAATATAAGGCAAAGTAATGTCCTATCCTATGTAGAATGTAACACCCCGAATTTCAAGTACTAGAAATAAACCACGAGTAGCTTTTAGTAGGACCCTTCCCATGTGTTATTAGACAAAAGATGTCTTAAAAGTTATTGTTATTATATTTCTTATTATTATTAATATTATTTTTATTGTTATTGTTATAGTAGTTATTATTATTATTATTACTATTATTGTGTTGTGTTGATATTATTATATTTATTATTATTGTTGTTGTTGTTATTAATACCTTAGTATTATAAATTAGTAGGTGTAACACCCCAAATTTCAAGTACTAGAAATAAACCACGAGGTAACTCTTAATAGGACCCTTCCCTTGTGTTATTAGACAAAAGATGCCTTAAAAGTTATTCTTATTATATTTCTTATTATTACTGTTTCTATTCTTATTAATATTATATTTATTATTGTTGTTGTATAAGTTGTTGTTGTTGTTGTTGTTGTTGTTGTTGTTATTATTATTATTATTATTATTATTACTATTATTGTGTTGTGTTGATGTTATTATATTTATTATTATTATTATTTTTATTAATACCTTAGTATTATAAATTAGTAGGAATATTATCATAGAACTCAAAAGAGCATCTAGGGCCCAATAGGGCGATTAAAGCCCACTAAACTACATACTCACCCATATGTTATAAGAAGGGAATAGAGAAGGAGGGTTAGGTTTAGCCGTCACAAAATAGAAGAAGAAAAAAATTAGAGAGAATGAGGAAAAGAAGGGAAGAAGAAAAGGAAGAGAAGGAGGAAGAATAGAAACCAGAGAATTCAAACCCTAGAACTCAACTTTGCATGTCCACAAAGGTGAATGCTCTCCCCCGTATTCTTCCTTGTCTTTTATGTTATTATTTTTCATCTATTTACCTTTTCCCCCTCCTTATGCCTAAGATTAGGGATTTGATGGGTTTTGAAGGAATTGTGAGGAAGTAAGGAGTTCATAGATTAGATAGTCTTTTGGCAACTTTCCTTTAAAAACTAGATTGTGCTTTGGCGCTGGACACGCAGACCTGTTAGGTGGGGTGAAACACCCGTTGGGCGGGTTGGGTCTTGACGCGGATCTGCTGGGCGGGTTGGGTTCCGGCGCAGACCGGCTGGGCGGGTTCGCTGGACTGCTGGGCGGATACGACTTTTGCTATTACGTTCCTTGTGTTTATGAACTCCTTTTGGCAGTGTTTAACTCATTGTTATTTGTTTTTTTATGTCTTGTTGAGTTTATATTGTATGGTTGTTATTTACCTTGAAAAAAATGAGTGTGATATGGAATTGTGCCTATGATTCATGATAAAAGCCTATGAAACTTGTAAGCATTATATGTGACCATGCATCATAACATTTGAGTTATGTGATGAGGAAAGTATGTAGGAATCTGGCTGGTGGAGGCCGTGATGGGTTGTTTAACCTTAGCCTTGGGGGTTATCCGGTTGGGAAAACTCCAATGGTCCATGCTGATCCCATGGAGCCGGGGCATATTAGCAAAATTGGGTAACCCTGACTAGTCACCATGGGATATCATGCTAGTTGAGGGTGCAAAAATCGAAGGCATCGGTACCAATGATGCTTCTTATGGCCTGCATTTACTCCTAGTTTACTTTCGAAAAGTTTAGGGTGGTACCACATGTGCATGAGTAGTGGTTTAGGAACATAGCACATATATGTATCTTGTTATAGTGTGATATGTTAGAGTGTGCTATGTTGTAATTATATGAATTCTATGTGACCCTATTTATGTGAATTATATGTAAGAATGCAATTGTGCCTTGTGATGAAATGTTAAAGTTGTAAACATGTGATCATATCTTGCACGAGTATCGTTCTTGTTTGATAAAACAAAACAAGGTATATGTCTAGTTACTAGATAAAGAATGTGAAACAACTATATGCTTGTAATTGGAATTGTGTTTGCTACCTTAAGGATAAGTGAGAGGCTAGACCTTAGGATAGTGTTATGAGGGTTCTAGTTGGATAATAATAGTTGTGAATAAGATAGAGAAAGGGTGAATTCCCTCATGGCGTAATAGAAAGGTATAAAACAAGTAAGAGAGAATGAAATAAGAGTATTTTAGGATGTCTGTAACCTTAGACTTGACCCTAGGGGACAGCTTTGAATATTAAAAGGAAGAAGAGTAAATTCTAAAGAGGGTTTTGGGTAAGAAAGTATAAATAATGAGGATGAGTTCTTAGGTTAAGAATGAGATAGTAAACCAATATAATAGTTGCGAGAATGAGAGAGTAATTAACAAGGAGTATTGACTGTTGAAAGGGGTAGACTCAACCATAGGTATGGATAATTATGAGAGACCCAATGAGGCTAAAGCCATGAGAGATAAGTAATGAAGGTTGTTCGAGTAGAAGAGTTTGACCTAGCCGTAGAATCCCTAGAGCACTCACTGAGACATTATGTCTCACTCCTTTAAGTTTTCTCTTCTTCAGGATACTGGTGAAGACATGTGTAGATGAAGCTTGGACTCACGTGCATGAAGTTGTAGCCTAGTTTATGTTATTTATTTTTTGTATTCTTTATATTTTATATGACACCTTTGGGTGATATATGAGTTGTATTAGGCATGTATTTTAATTACTGTATGGTTCGTATATAATATCTAATTACATTTATGAGTAGTATTTGCATGTTGTGTCTACCTTTCAAGTTTTCTTTTCTTTTCATTCTTAGAAATATAGACCTAGTTACAGTAATGCCCCTTAAGGTGTTACAGTAGGAATATTATCATAGAACTCAAAAGAGCATCTAGGGCCCAATAAGGGACTAAAGCCCACTAAGCTACATACTCACCCACATGTTATAAGAAGGGAATAAAGAAGGAGGGTTAGGTTTAGCCGTCACAAAATAGAAGAAGAAAGAAGTTAGAAAGAATGAGGAGAAAAGGGAAGAAAAAGAGGAAGAGAAAGATGAGGAATAGAAATCGGAGGACCCGACCCTAGGACTCAGCTTTGCATGTCCATAAAGGTGAGTGCTCTCCCCCGTGTCCTTCTTCATCCTTTATGTTGTTCTTGTTCATCTATTTATCTTTTTGCCTCCTTATACCTAAATTTAGGGATTTGATGGGTTTTAAGGGGATTGTGAAGGAGTAAGGAAATTATAGATTATATTGACCAATTATTAATGTAGAAGAGTGATTAAGAATCTAATTATTTATTTTAAAGCATTTAGAACCAAAAGACAATAGGAAAAATAAATTAAAATTAGTACCTCGGATCCACTCGGCGGGATTAGATATCTACTGGGCGACTTTCCTTCAAAGACTGGATTCTACGTTAACGCTAGGCGCGTGGACCCACTGGGCGTGTTGGGTTCTGACGCAAACTCGCTGGGTGGGTTCGCTGGACCACCAAGCGGGACTTCTGTCCTGCTGGGCGGATACGACTTTTGCTATTCCGTTCTTTGTGTTTATGAACTCCTTTTTGTAGTTTTTAACTCATTGTTGTTTGTTTTCTTATGCCTTGTTGAGTTTATATTGTATGATTATTGTTTATCTTGAAAAAACTGAGTGTGATATGAAATTGTGCCAATGTTTCATGATAAAAGTCTATAAAAAATTGTAATCATTATTTGTGACCATGCATCATAACATTTGAATTATGTGATGAGAAAAGTATGTAGGAATCTGGCTGGTGGAGGCCGTGATGGGTTGTCTAACCTTAGCCTTGGGGGTTATCCGGTTAGGAAAACTCCAATGGTCCATGCTGATCCCATGGAGCCGAGGCGTATTGGCAAAACTGGGTAACCCTGACTAGTCACTGGGGGATATCGTGCTAGTTGAGGATGCGAAAGCCGAAGGCATCGATATCGATGACGCTTCTTATAGCTTGCATTTACTCCTAGTTTACTTTTCGAAAAGTTTAGGTTGGTGCCACATGTGCATAAGTAGTGGTTTAGGAACATAGCATGCATATGTATCTTGTTATCATGTGATATATTGAAGTGTGCTACAATTGTAATTATGTGAAGTCTGTGTGACCTTCATGAGCAATTGATGTAATGTGAACACGTGTGAAAACGTAATTGTGTTTTATGATGAAGTGTTGAGATTATGCATATGTGCTTATGTTATGAACGTAGTTATGCTTGTTTGGTGAAACAAAACGATGCGTATGTCTAGTTACTAGACAAAAGATGTGAAATAAATGTATGCTTGTAATTAAAATTGTGTTTGCTACCTTAAGGATAAGTGAGAGTCTGGGCCCTAGGATAGTGTTATGAGGGTTCTAGTTAGATAATAATAGTTGTGAATAAGATAGAGAAAAAGTGAATCCTCACACAACGTAATAGAAAGGTATAAGATAAGTAAGAGAGAACAAAATGAGGGTATTAAGGTGAGTGTTAAGAGTGTGTCAAAAGTATTTTAGAACATCTATGACCTTAGACTTGACCCCTAGAGAATAACCTTAAATATAAAAAAGAAGGAGAGTAAAATCTAAACATGAAGGGTTTAAATATTAGAGAAGGTTTTAGGTAAGAAAGAGTTCTTATGTTAAGAATGAGATAGTAAGATTGTATAACAATTGTGAGAATGAGAGAGGAGTTAACAGGAAACATTGATTATTGAAATGTGGAGACCTGACCATAGGTATGGATTATTATGAGAGGCCTAGTGAGGCTAACGCCATGAGAGATAAATAATGAAGGTTGTCAAAGTATAAGAGTCTGACCTAGCCGTAGAACCCTTAGAGTACTCACTGAGACATTATGTCTCACTCCTTTAAGTTTCCCCTCTTTTCAAGATACAAGTGAAGACATATACAAGTGGAGCTTGGAGTCACGTGCAAGAAGATGTAGTCTAGTTTATATTGTTTTCTTATATTCCTCTTTATGTTTTATTCGAAACCTTTGGGTGATGGATAAGTTGTATTAGGCGTGTAATTTTTTCTCATTGTATTGTTCGTATATAATATTTAATTATTTTATGAGTCACTTTATCATGTTTCTATGTTTTTAAGTCTTTCTTTTTTGTTCTTAGAAAGTTAGGCTCAGTTACGGTAATACCCCTTAGGGTGTTACATGGAATACTAATGAAAACAATATCGAAGATAATTATTTATCTATTATTAATATGATTAGTATTAGCCTATTTTGGGGATGTTACACATAAAAGGAAAATACGGAGGGGTAAGGCCATTTTGTTCTCAAAATCACTTTCACATAGATGGTAGGGTATCCTACCGTCATATACAGATAAAACAAAACTAACAACAAAGAAAAGGGGGGAACCTAGGGTTTCTCTAAGTTATAACAACTACCCTTGACATTGTATGGATCCATACTCCCAACATGGTTCTCAATAGAACTAAGAAGTGACTAAGAGTACATATACCTCTCTTAACATGGTACAATCCTCATTATCATCGAGGAACCGAGCAACAGCTCAGGACCTTCACCGTCCACACAAAGGTATACTCTCGCACCAATCCTGGAATGCTAAGCAATTGTCGGGGTTGTCAAGCTTGATCAGGCAAATATCCCAACTCGAGAGTGCAACCTCAATCATTAGGACCTTCACCACTCGACTCCTTACCCCCAAGACTTCCATAAGTGGGTCCTTGCCTTTCATTTCTCAATGTATTGACTGTAACTTCCCATGCAAGGTCCCATGCCCTTGCATATCCCTCGCATTACACTATTTTACAATTCCACTATTGTCCTTTCTTGATCTTCTTAATTTGGACAGAGATTTCTCTAGTCTCAGCACACTTGAGTACCAGCACAATCTCTTCGCAACATCTCAACCTCTTAATGCAGAGATTCTTATTGTAGTATAATATAAGGGGATTCTACGTATATAATTGAGAAAGCAAAACAACAAATAGGACACTAGAAGATTAGTATTGATTTGTCTTAATTATCTTAAGTGCCTAATTTAAAGATGAAGCTTACTTAGGAGGCCCTAAGTTAGCTAATAATGATTTGATTTAATCATTTAAATCCTTAATTAGGAACTTATATGTTTAATGAAAAGTTCAACTTAATACTTAGTGTATGGCTACTCATATGTCTTATGTACCAAATTACCTAATAATATTAGATGCCACCATTAATTTATTTTAACAAAATTAATTAGTAGTAGTTAATCATGATTCTAAAAGATTTAGTAAAACAAATTACTTATTTTATGATATCAAAATAAGACTTTATATCTTAATTAAGGAGGAGTCCTTTTAAATTATATACAAATAGAGAGAATTTATTTCTTGAAAGAAAATTTTGTTTAACTTTAAATAAAAAGGTTCATTTTAGGTCCTAAGTATTTAGAAAATTGAGAATTTAGTAACTAGAAGTATGTTCTTGAACTTTAGTTCCAAAACCTGACCTCCAGAAAGCACAATTTTTTGTTTGGTTTTGAAATTCAATTTGAATGGTTAAACGATTTTTGTATGCCATGATTTATAGCTTGTTGGAAATATGTTTCTTTCTATTTTCTAAATCATCAAAGATTATCCGAAGCAAAAATCTATAAAAATAGATATGAAAATAACAAGGTAGAAAGGTTAGGAGGCCCATACTGGAGAACCAATAGCACTTCCTTGCTATTTTCGTACCTAACTTCAAACTTTTTGCAACCAAGAAAATTATTTTCAGAAAGTACATTAAAAACAATTTTTAAAAAGTCCAAGAACTCCAAAAACTAAGATCTAGTCGATTTTTAGTGATTTTTCAAATTATACTATTGAAAAAGAAGTTTTGGGTCAGGAACAACGCGTCTCATTTGAATTGTAAAATTTCATAAAAATAGTAAACGATGACTAATATAGACAAACTATATATCCCCATAAAGCTTAGTGAATCTACTTTTTAATTGTCCAAGACTCATTCAGTAACTCATATTAGAAAGTTCAAAAATCGTTTTTGAGTGTACACTGCCCATTACCATCCTGTCTACTTTTCAACAAAAAAACTAGATCCTAAAAATATTGAGTGTAGCTCTAGGTATTACGAAAACAATGACAGATGTTCAAACAAAAACCAAAGACAGCTCACTAGATCTTAAATACTACTTCACAAACATCACTCTTTTCACTAAGTTGTGGGCTTTTAATGACTAAAATAAAATTTTGGAGTTATTAGGTAGGTCAAAAACTAAAATAATCATCCCTTCTCTCCACTAAATACTGTCACTTGAAGGGAGTTAAACATGCCAACATTTAGTGGTAAACTGACTTTTGGTTCCAGTTTCAGAAGTCCTTGATATTCTAGGGTCTTTGATAGTGAGTAAAGTTCCAATCTTGTCTTAAGAAAGTGACCATTTTCATGAGTCCCCTTTGGAAGGACTAGATCAAGGGTTCAAAAGTGTTTAAATGTCATAAAAGTCTTCACTTTTTCTGTTTATTGTCAAGTTAAGAAAAGTTTGCAACATTAGGCCTTGATTTAGAGGTGTTGGAGTTTTTAACCATTTTTAGAGCAATGCAACCACACAAATCATCATCAATACTTAATAACAACTTAAGAACAAATAACTCCAGCCATAAAAGGGAGAAAGGACAACAGAGAATAAAACAACAAAAACGCAATGAAGCTTAGCAATAATAAGAATAAGAATAGAAATTGAGAAAATACTAAGGGTTTGGGGGCCAAACCCACCCATAACTCATCTATATAAAAGTAAATCAAAAGAGAGCACCCCACTCCCCCCATATACCCTAGGTATTGGTTGGAGAAGAGGAGGAGACAAAGTGCCTTGAAGCTCCTAACAAGGTGGTAGTGGATGGTGGCTTTAATGGAGGGTGGGAGGAGGAAAGAATGGAAGTTTTTTGTGTAAGAAAACTTTTAAAAATGGAATTAGGGGGAGAAAGAGAGTGTTGGATGTGAAATTTGTGGGTAGAAGAGGGGTGGAGAAAGCTATCCCAAAATGCTAGCCTTTATAGAGAAATAGGTTGCTAGAAAAAGAGGCAAAAAAGTAACTTCCTTTTTTTCTCTTTTTCCCTTTTTTTAAATTTCATTTTTATGACATGTGGTAAAAAGAGAGGGATGGGTCTGTAGAGTATTTATCAATGTGCCATAGGTCTCTACTTTTCCAAGTCTTTGCGTTTCATTTTCTTTGTAGAGGAATCAACAGGTTCTGACAAAAACGTCTTAAACTTTGTAAATTTGATTTTTATAGCAAATGAATGAAATTTTATTTGTAAATTTGTGAGTACCTTAATTATTGATTAAAAATAATTTCCAAAATTTAAAATTAATTTTTAGTAATTAAATTCAAATTTTTACGCATTTATTTGGTATTTTTGAGTTAAAAATTCATAGAAATTTCATTTTAACTCAGAAAATTCCAAAAATTTTATGAAAATTATAAAATTAAATATCTAATCCAAAAATGAACTGAGAATATTCATTTTTTCTGTTTCACTTATTATACCTACAACGGCTATAGTTTTAGTAGACAATGAAGGGCAATTTGGTTATTTCTACCGGGATCTCAGAAAATTTCCAACAAATTTTCAAAATTATATTTTAATACATATGATATATTTCTAAGTTCAAAATCACAAGTCATAGTCATTTAGACATTTTCCACGTGTCATCCCGTAGTGTAGAGGAATTAAGATTAACTCTCAGTTTCTTAATTCCTCGATAATTTCACAAATATTATGAATTAAATAGAAGTCTAAAGTGAGGGTGTTACAAGTTATGTATCCTTTGAATGCTAAGAATAGACAACTTACTCAATTGGTGCTTTGGTGTAGTTTAAATGTGTGGCTAAATATTTGATCCGGTGTGTGTCTTTCAATGGATCCATGATGTTGAATGAAGCAATGCCTGTAGGAAGAAAGATTCCAACAAAGGTAGATTGATACATATGTTTTTGAGTGGAAATTATAGATTTAACTATATTAGTTATAATTGTGAAAAAAAATAGCATGGTTTCACCAACCATTCTCAATGATGTACATGTTGGGATTTTGGTACTTTCCCTTAATGTGTCGTAAGACATTATACAATCCTTTGGGACCATCATAATTGCCACTGTGTTTATCCTACAAAACATGAACATTGAAAAAAAGTGTGAAAAAAGAATTTTACGATTAACATCTGACATTCTTCCAAAAATGATAGTCTCACCATCTAACCAAGCGTGTTTCCTTTTAAATTAAAATCTACAATAATGAAAACAATGAGCAAGAATTCGTGAAGTGGTCGCTCATTGTATCTTTTTATCCAATTAGTAGAATGTAGTTTAAAATAAAACAAAAACATACCTTCTACTCTTGCTAAGGCATCATAATTGACTATAAAGTTCATATTTGTTTTGTTTGTTTCATATTTAGCAAAATGAGAAGTATAATAATTGATCCTAATAAAATTTGTGCTTCCTGCAACAGTTTTTTTCTTCTCTTCTGTAAAATTGGGTAGCCTATTCACCACTAGCTCTCTCATGATTTTTGGATAATCGTTGTAGACCAATAGATGTAAAACCTTGCTTGTTGAAATGTACCAAAAGGTCCAAACACACTTTTGCTTTATACACTGATAGTTAAAGAAATAGAACTAATATATCAAACTAAACAAACATAGAAAGGGTGTGATATGGATGCTTAATTAATTAAACTAACCATCCAATAAAGAAATCCATAAGTCTTTTAGCAGCAGCCACATCTTCTAATTTTGAATTGTAGGGTACAAAACTTTTAGATCCAAGAACAAGTCCAATTTCTCCCCCCTGTGTTGACTTCATCAAAGTAGCAAATGCTTAATAGAAAATAACATTGTTTTAAGGGTGGAAAAGCGGGTTCGACCCGCCTGACCCGCCATTTTTGACGGGGCGAGTAAGCCATTAAAACTCGCTAACCCGCCTCAACTTGCCCCGCCCAACTCACAGGTTAGGTGGGTCAAACTATGGCCCGCCACTTTTTTTTTTTTTTAAATTTCCCTTCCTTAGTTATTGTACCAAAGACATTAATAAAAAAAAGAAGAAGTAAAAGATGCTCTATACACACTACTCAACATTCGCAATGTTATCCTAAAAAATATAATGACAACAATGACACATGTGTTTGGGGTTAGTTCTACTTGTAATTAAATACAATTCAATGTTATACTAAAAAATATAATCCCTCATACTTTTGAATGAAATGTGTTATTTATTTTCAAGTAAATTATTTTTATAACTTTTGAATAAAAAAATATAATTCCTCTTTCATATATTTAATGTATATTAAAATAATAATAAAATTATATGTCAAACAATCAAAGACTCAAAGTGATATAATGTGTATTAAAATAAAAATTATTTAATCCAACTCAATTAGATGATAACCAATTTTTTTTTAATTTAATTGAGTTTTTTTTTTAAAAAAAAGTGAGGTGGGTCAACTCACCAATCCACATTTTTAAACCTACCAACCCATTTTTAGTAGGTTGACCTGCCTTTCGTACAACCCACTGACCCACTCATTATTCTTTGGCAAGCCAACCCATTACTAAGCGGGGAGGGTTCAACGCTTCAACCTACTTCCCACCAGCGGGTCGATGGTGGGGCGAGGCAGGTTGGCCCGCTTTGCCACCCCTACATTGTTTGTGCATCAAAATTTGTACATATAACCTAGTCTACTTTTGACTATTGTTAATGTCATTTTAGTTTACTACACATATATGATGATTAATTATTATTATTATTATTATTATTAGAAGAAGAAGAAGAAGTAGAAGAATAATTTGATTTTCAAATTACCTATGAGATTGGTTAAAGTATTTATAATGCATCGACATATGATTGGATTTAATTGAAGAAAATGTAACATCCCAGGCGCTAACGAGGGCGGGGAGTGATCGCCGATGCAAAAGAGATAAAATACGGACAAGCAGTGGCTCCTATCAGGCTTCTAGTGGGAGGGACACATGAATGAATCAAATACACACCGAAATAAGGGAAATCTAGAGGTTGTGTAGGTATGAGACTGTACAGTTGAGGATAGCTTAAAAGAATTAATAAGTACTATCTATACTAGCAAGATGCATCTACTTTTCGGTAGCCTATTATAATATTATCAAAATATTACTTAAATAATTATCTAATAATTTTCATTTGTTTAATTGTCTTGTGATATTAATCAAAAGTCTAGATAGAGATTATAAATTTTGAAAATTTTGATTTAGCTTCAAATAATTTTTGGTAATTTTATAAATAAAATTAGAGTTATTGCAATTAATAAACTAGAATAAAGAAAGAAATCAAGAGATAAATCATAGAATGGTAAAAAAAATAAGAAAAATAATTTTTAAGCTTAGAAAAATGATTAGAAAATTATCATGATTTTTTAAAAAATTTCAAGAATTTTTGTAATTTAGCATATATAAATAAAATGTATTCACAAGCACTTATAGAGTACAATTATAAACACTAAATGAGCTTTAAAATTTACAAAAAAATTACAGGAGGTTCGTTAATGTGTCTAAACCTTACTTGAACAAGAAAAACTCAAACTAAGATCTCTATAACAATTTTCTAAAAATAAGTTCATAAATAGCTCATAAAATGACTTATAAAATAAACCAGTTATTTTTAGCTTTGTTTGCAGAGAAACCTTAGATATATGATTAGAGAGGGACTAGATTAAATCTAATGTCTTTAACTCCAACTCCCTGTAAGCCGTTGAATTGAAATTAAAACAAACACTAGATATTTTAGTGACACATGTCAACACTTAGTGGTTAAAATTTTGGTATTTTCTCTCCTACCTTCTATAAACTAACGACCACCTCCTTCTCCCTAAACCCTCATCTTCATTTCTTTCATTCTCCTTCCAAAGCTCTCAAAAATCCAAGGTTTTCTCAAGGTCCAAGTCTTCCAATTCCATTGGTGACCAAGCTAAGGTGAGTGGAATCTCTTCTTCTTCCTCTTTCTCCTCCATAAATTCGTCACCCCTCACCATCCACCATTCTCCATTAATCCCTCTTTGTCTCCTCTTGAAATTTCTTCAAATTCTCAAGGGGCTTTTGTTATAGAACACTAATTGAAGCTTATTTTATCTTGATTGTATAATTAGGATCTTAATTAGAGCATGGATGAGCAAAGCCCTTTCCTCCCCTCTTGTGGACAATCGCAGGTCACTATAGGTAAGGGGGTAGAACTAGATTAATTTGATTTCAAGAATGATAATGGCCTAGATGGTGGTTTTGATGAATTATGTGTTATTAATTTCATTTGTATGACTCTTGAGGATTCTAATTGTGATGTGCTTGCATGATTGGCCACATAGAGCTTAGTTGGGCCTTCTATGATGTTCTTGATGATGGAATTGCTTGAAATATATGTCAATTGTTTGATTACAATGCTTAAAGATTAAATTACAAGTTGCTGAATTTTTACTATAGTAGAACAGCCTTTGTTTTTTGTGTATAACTTCCTGTATGGTGTGAATTTTTGCATGATTTTTGGTAGAGAGATGCCTCTATATGTCTAGGATATCCCTGTAAGTTTTTGTAATCTAATTCCATATGATGAATATTTGGAAAATTTTTGATTAACTGTTGTTTTGTCAAATTCTGACAACAACCAGCTACGAAAAAAGTGATCAATTGGACTCTTAAATGATTTTATAAAAATTAGAAAAAATTATATTTAGAAACTAGACATATTGCAGGTTAAGACTGCAAAAGATGGTTGAAAAATTCATTTGCAATGCCGAAACAATCAACAAAAATAGGGTATCATAATATGGTAGAGAACAGAAAATTGCTTATGATGTAATTGGTTTGTTAATTGGCGGTAAGCTTAGGATAAATTACATGATTTGTAACCAATTAAATGGAATGCGTGATTAGGACTCTTAAGTCGGTGGACATAATGTAGTTGCTTGAACCTTAAAGTGTTAGACATGAAATTGTGGTTTGCTATTGAGTTAGCTAAAGTTATAATTAATGTTTTATAATGATAGCATATGTGAGAGCTTATTTGGATTGAATAACGAATGATAATGACTTTGGTTATGAAAAGCGAAGGAAAGATGAATAATGTGATATATTCTGGTGAACTGAGTTAATTGGATGATTGAATTGTCGAAAGTAGCATCGAAAGTGAAAGTGCAATTGAATCGACGAAATGTACAATAGGAATGCTATCTATGAATGTTTGTAATTGAATATATTGTTCTTGTGGATGTTCATACATCATATGCATATATGTATTGATGTTGTAAACCATGCACTAATGGCATGTGTTTTGGATGGGGAAGCCACAATTTGGTACACTAAGGAATGAAAGGCAAGGACCCACTTGCGGAGGTCTTGGGGGTAAGATATCGAGCGGTGAAGGTCCCAATGGCGAGGGTAGCGCCCTTGAGCTGGGATATTCGCCTGACCAAGCTTGATGACCCCGACAACTGCTCAACATTCAAGGATTGGTGTGAGAGTATACCTTTATTTAGACTATGAATGTCCTAAGCTGAAAGATTGCTCGTTCCCTCGATGATGAGTAGGATTGTACCTTGGTGTGAGAGAGGTATATGTACTCTCAATCACTTCTTATGGATATTGATGAATACCAAATGGATTATGGGCCTATATACATTGCACTAACGAGTGTCTGAATAAAACCTTAGAATTGGTGAGGTATAGGATGTATCAATTTTGGATGGTAGTTGAACAGACAGATTTGTAGTGCTACCATTTGGATTTATTGAGTAACTCGATATAAAAGGTTGATAGATTGAAAAGAAAAATGATAGGTCAAGCATCAAATCTCTATTTGTGTGCAACATGGGAATGTGATGCATTATGTGTATGAAATGATTGTAATGATTACATATGTTGTGATAATGTGTTATGAGTTGTGAATGTGCTCTCTATTGAATGTTATGGTGTTTGATACATGATTTTATAGTTTATTGAATGATAAGACTATGTTAATGTTTGTCATATTAGTTGTGTGATATGAATTGTGGTTTAGGTGGGTCTTTAGGTTTATTTGATTCCTTGGTTTCAAATTGTCTGGTTCTTGGCCCTAATTAATCTGTCCCTTCCTTCATTAGTGGATGTTTGGAACAAAAATAAACGGTGAATTGCCTTTTGATTTGTACATGAACAGGTACATGGCTTAGAAGTACGTGGTATTGGCAAAGGAAGCACCTTGATTAAGAGCTCTACTGGAATTAGAAGTCTTACAACCCCTAACCACTATGGTATTAGAGTGGCGTCGTGGAAGTGTGTATGAAGATGTAGAAGACTTGTTCCTTGGGAAAGAGGATTTTAGAATTTAGTCCTATCACACGAGATGCCAAAAAAGTCTAGTGTGGTGTCAGGGCTAGTATTCCTCTAAGATTAGAATGGTAGTACTTTAATCTAGAGGAGTATCCAGTTGTGTAGTAGACCGTGCTATAGTATCGTTAGAATGTAATGTAAGCTCTTTTCATGTCAAGAATATGTACCTGCATTTTTGTAAAGTTTTAAATTATATTTCATTTTTATTGGTATTTGTTATCATAGTATTTTATTAATGGTTTGGTAGTAAAACTCTTATTTTGTTTTACATGGAAAAAGATTTCACATTTTATATTATGCTACAATTTTGGTTTTAAAGGCTTTAAAAAAAAACTACCTTGATTTCTACTACTGAGCTATTAGAGCTCGAATTTGAGTTATAGTAAAGTTGACAGTTAAGGGTGTTACACTTATCACTTAAGAACTCTATAGTTAAACGTGCTTAACTTGGAGTAATTCTAGGATGGAGGATCTCTTGGAAAGTTTCTTAGGAAGCATGTGACTGAGGACAAAACATGCTGAAAAGTCTTGTGTTAGTTTGTGGGGACGGTTTTCAATCCTAGAAGCAGCCAAGTGTTACAGAAAAGACTTTCAAAAATTAAACTATGCATATATTTGAAGCCAATATAACATATAGAACTAATTACAAGAGATATCCTACTTGGAATTTTTCTTTGTATAGCTCCACTGCTATAGCATGGCAAAGGATGAAGTTATGAACTACAGTATATCCTTGTTTGCAGAGTTTGGTAGTCTGGCTTGGTTTAGGATCATCATTATCATAGCCGTGCACATAAGTAAATAAACCTGTAACTTGTGGCTCATTGATTGTAGTCCAATGCTTGATTTGATCTCCATAAGTTTTGAAAAGGAGTTCGCAATAATCCTTGTAATAATTCCTGAAATTTGATTTTTGAATAATCATAATGAGCATGATGAAATTCTATATTGTTTGGTGTGGACTAAATCCAAGTTAAATCAATTTCATAAAAACAAAATATCTACAGGAGATAATGTGGAAAGTTCTTTACACAATGGAGTTGTTCAAAAAGCCACCAATATTTTTATGAATGGTAAGAGGATAGTCAAAGTGTAGGATGGTCACGAAAGCTGTAATGCCTACATTTAAATAGATCATGTTAAGCAAATTAAAAACATAGAAATTATTGTGTAATTTTGACAAAGCTCTCTCCAAGTCTACTTATGTGAAAAAAAAACCATTGCGTCATACCATTTGCAAGTAATTCATCAAACAAATGGTTGTAGAAGTCAACATCTTCTTGATTTACACCACCTTTTATGGTTCCATCTATATTTTGTAGTTGAAAATGAAGGAAAAGGTATGTAAGTATTATTACTACTTTCACACTATCTCTAGGTACTCTTTAATTATCTATTAGATTGCTTTATTTTTGAAATTTTACTTGGCGAAACCCTACTCCATGAGATGGACATTCTGTAAGAATTTACTCCACGATTCTTCAAATGTCGCACGTCTTCCTATAAGATCATTAAAAAACAAATAAATAAAATATAAAAATAAAACACAATATTAAGCACTTGGTTGTATACAAACATATCACCGTGTAATTTGTCCCTACTCTTCTTGTATCACTCATAATGTTGGATCTTTGTAGGAAATTTATCATTGTCAATAAACACTCCTAGTTGTTAAGGAAGAAAAAAAAGTAATAAGAAGGGGTTAGAAAAAATTGATGATAAAATAACATATCTTGAGAGCTTAATATATTTCCATTAATTATAACATAAAAACATATAATGTTATAAGCATATATTTGAAACCTTTGTTATAGTTAACTATATCATCCCTAATTCTTAGTCCCCTTCCACCTTCATGAGCTGCTCCTTCAACCTATATTTAGTAATAACTTGTTAATAATAAATTACCTTAATATTAAAATACTATCTATGCTTACAAGTTTCGCTGCTAAAAATTCATGATTTTCCTACATAGTTTTTTCCTAAAAAGTTTTCACAAAAATCAACAAATTTTAAGTACCTGTAGGGCAGAAGTTCTGGCTCCAAACAAAAAGTCAAGTGGAAATGATCCCAGCTTTGGAAAATGAGGAAATTTTTGTAAATCTACCAAAGAAGAATCATGTGGAGTTGTAGCTGCTTTTCTCATCTATATTCAATAATAATATATTAATAATAACTTAATTTTATTTTAACAGTTCCAAAAATGTTATGAGTATTTATATTTTCATACTCCATTTTTTATATTATATATACATATTAATAATGACTTAATTTTATTTTAACAGTTCCTACAATGTTATGAGTATTTATATTTTCATACTCCATTTTTTTATATTATATATACACTTTTCACTATTTATGATAAAATGAAAGAGAGAAAAAAAATTAATTTTAAATTTTGTTTTCCTTTATGTTTTAAAGGTAATGAACATAAAAAGTAACATAAAAAGTTTATATGAAACAAACATTTTATTACAACTCAAGAATACCTGTGTAGTAGAAAATCTAAAATCAGACAAAATGTCAGATAATGAAGGTAGTTTGGGAAAGTGTGAAGAATTTTGTAAATTTGCAACATATCATTATACAAGTTTTATACAATGACAGCAGGTAATGTCAATTACATATTGAAAAATAAAATTTACACTTTACTAACAGTTCTAGAATGTTCTTGTATTTAAAATAGTTAGTAAAAATATGGTTAAATAAAAACAAGTAATAGATATTGAATTTTAATAATTCATGAATACATAAAGTAAATAGAATATGGCAATATATATATATATATATATATATATATACACACACACACACACATATATATTACACTAATTTAGCCCACTCTTATAATCCAAGAAAAGAAAAGGGTGTTTGTACATCTATAATACAATTCATAATTTTTTTTTGTGATGTAGAGAACTAAAATAATGATGCAATGCTCAAACCTTGGGCCATAGTTGATAAGTTGGAAAGCAAACAACAAACAAGATTGTTAGAATAGTTTTGCAAATTCTCAAAGATGACAAAATCTCCATTTTTGACATCTAAAGAGAACTTTTAAATTCCAAAGGAAAGACACAATTAGTCAATAGGAAAAATGCATTTTCTATAGTATATAGGGGGAGGTGAAACCACCCTTGCTATGCTTATGACAACCTATAATGAGGTGTTTTCTATTTTTTAATGCAATTGATTCCGATGAAAATCTACAATTTTATTGTTTGAGATTTATTTAAATTTAGATGAACATAATTCAATCTAGAAGCTTTAGTCTGAATTTTCCCATCTAAAAAAGTGGTGTCATTGTCTTCATCACGTTGAAAACATAACTATTTAAAAACACTAATTAGTTAAAAAAGGGTTTTAGCAAAAGGTAAGTGTGTGGCAAAAAATTTAGAGCCACAAATAGGTTTTTATTTCGCTCTATAAAAAGACAAAATAAAAAAAGGACAAAATTGTAATACTGATATATGATATTATATAATATAAATATCATATCAAAATCTTAATTTCCTATATAAGTAAAATTTTTATTGTATATGTTACATTGCATCGATTACATTGAGACCTTCTCTCATGTAAAAGAGGTTAGCAGTATAGAACCCTTTATGGGTGTCATTAATTATTTGGTCACTTTAGTTATTACATAATGGAGTTAATTTCTGTAATGGGTCAGTTAATTTATTAGGTTGTTGGATTTAATAATAATTAAATCATAATGTAAATACCATAATGGAACCTTTTTTTTATAGTAATAAAAGTTTTATTGTGTGTGTTAGATATATGCTTGTTACATGGAAGCCTTATGTTTAGGTATAACAACAATACAAGGTGGGTGTAAATTTGACTCTCCTATGCTCTGTCCTTACAAAAGATGAGGCTAATTTGAGATCAAATTTAGTACAGGCAAGAATAAAAAATTTAAACTCAACTTTATCTTTGTTAGGATCAGGGAAACAAAGAACTTGACTCACCTTTTAAAAATTTATTTTACTTACATATTCTTAAATAAATCATATATTAAGTTATCAATTATATTTTAATTCAAATAATATATAAAAAATAATAAATAACAAGAACCTTAAAAATAAAAAGCTTAAGAAGTAAATTATAACTTTAGTAAAATGTATAATTTTAAGTTTATTATTTAATTATTGTGTTATATGTAATTTTAGGAGAAAACTTAACAATTAATTTATATATTCAATAATTATAAAAATGAGAGTATGAGAACATTCTCTCTCTCACACACACACAAACAAGATCAATTGACACTTTCATCTAATATTATATTTTTGATCACATATATCAAATTTTACATAATTTGTACATTCATTGATATGTTATCTAACAATGGACATTTACTTGTATTTTAAATAATATATTGTCCGTTAAAATAAAGTAATGCAATGAAATATCAATTAATTATTGATTTGCATGAAATTTCACAAATTTAATCTATTTAATAAAAACTTTCAATTCAATGGTTGGATTAATTAATTTTATATTCTATAAAATATTGTAGATTTTCATATTGAAGGAAACATGATTTGATTTATTTTGTTTTAAAAATAAGGTCTCCATTATTATTTGTTTCCTTTTATTATTCTTTGAATCAGGGAATAGACTTTTTATATAAGCAGTAATATTACTGTTGAGTAAAATAAGAAAGTCGTCCCTTTTACTTTCTACATGGTATTAAAAGCCCTAGGTCTACCAATCTAGGGGTTCTTTCCCTCTTCCCTTATAGCAGCAAGCCCAAACCCATGGAAAACTACTCTGATCAGCATGGTCAGTAGTAACACTATAGCGACCGACGATAGTACCAACGACTCAACCACTATAGAGACTAGAGGCGGCAGCATAGGAGTTATTTCCCTTATTTTGTTGAATAGCCAAGAGAGTTTCTCCAACTCGCTTCAAGTCAATGTTCAACATCCCAATGGGAAGAACTACAGAGAATGGTCCTAAACTGTTAGACTAGTTTTGGAAGGTAAAAGAAAATTTGGGTTCCTTATGAGGGATGTACTTAAACCTACCAAAAGGGATCCAAATTTTAGGTTGTAGAAATCTTAAAACTCCTTGATCATTGCTTAGTTAATCAATTCTAGGGAATCAGCAATTGGAAAGCCTTTTATGTTCTTGCCCACAACAATAGAAGTTTCAGAAGCTGTGAAAGACATGTCCTCTAATATTCATAATTCTTCTTAGATTTTTGGCCTGAAATCAAGATTACGGCATGCTAAATAGGGTGACAGGGATGTGACTACATACTATAATGAATTAATTGCTCTATGGCAAGAATTAGACCTTTATTATGAGGACAATTAAAGGTGTGTTGTGTACCATGTAACACCCTCACTTTTAGTTAATTAATTGTTTTAATTATTTATTTATTCTATATATTTAATTCTGAAAAATCGGGAAGGAATCTAAAAATTCTGATCCCCACGGTTAAACTCAGAATATTGAAAACTATCTAATCGTGATTTTCAATAATTTTTCCGAGTTGAAGCCCAGAGAAATTAGAAAATGACTATTTTGTCCTTATTTGTCAATATTAAGGGCTGACATGAGAAAAAGATTCAATTGATATTAAAATGTCAAATTGAGTTTAAAATCATGTCATATGTATTAAAATATAATTTTGGAAATTTTCTGGGAATTTTCTGAAATTCCTGTATAAAATGACCAAAATATCCCTAGTTGTCAAATAACCAACTCAGTATTGGTTTAACATCCAAAAATGATGAAAATGATATTTTTAGTACATTTCTAGGTAAAATATGTAATTTTAGAATTTTCATAAAAATTTGAGCATTTATTGAATTAAAATGAATTTAATATGAATTTTCTAAGCTTAAAATATAATATATATATATATATATATATATATATATATATTTATAATTCGAAAAAAGTTAAAATTTATTTTTAGAAATTATTTTTGATGAAAAATATTACATTTGTTCAGATTTATATTTAAATTAATTATTTTGGTATTAAAAGTTAATTTTTTCAAGTTTAGGCGATTTTATCGATATCGGATAATTAATTAACAGTCAAAATTTATACTGAGATTCTTTGGGACAGCTGCTATCCCAGGTTTCTGATCTACCAAGAGGTGATTCACCACCTACTTATATATGTGTCCCTAATTTTCAATTAAACATAAATCAAAAATTGTATTTTTGACATCATGGATGATCTCATCAATGGACACCTAGGTTCATTTTTTTTCCTATAAATAGCCATCACTTAGAACTGAATTCTTCATCCCATTCCTCCTTTCACCACCGTAAGCCTCCATAGAGAAATTCTCTCTCTTTAGAAAATTTTCTTTTACTTTGTTTTTATGCTAAAATTTTACTAGTTTTCCAATAACTAGTAAAAATCCTCTTCCTAGGAGCTCTGTACCAACAACTTCACCAACTCTTTGAGGTAATGGGGGGAGTGGGGTTGGTTCTAATTTTCAATTACTTTGTATGTTGGTAGGAAGGGTTTTCCCCTAAACCCGTTTAGGCTTTAGTTTTACTATTAATATTATTGTTATATTATTTGATGTTAAACTTTAAATTTTGCTAAGTTATTATTTTGCTCAAATTTAAATTATTAAATTATACCAAGCTGTTACTCTGCTCAATTTTAGAAAATTAAAATGCACTTGCTAAGCTGTTACTCTGCTCATTTTTAGAAAATTAAAATGCATTTACTAAGATGTTACTCTGCTCAATTTTAGATAATTAAAATACTCTTATTAAGTAGTTATGCTGCTCAAATTTAGACAACCATAGTATAATTATTAAGTTGTTATGCCGCTCGAATTTAAACAATTACAGTAGAATTACTAAGCTGTTATACTGCCTAAATTTAGAAAAAAAATATTTTTAGCTATTATGATAAATAATTAAATTATTAAATTATCAAATTTTAGTAATACTCAATTAGTTTAGCAAAAATAGTAGAAGAAATAAACCATAAATCTCATAATATTAAACTAAAGATAAAATTATTTTATGAGTTATTTATGAATTTATTTTTAGAAAACTACTATAGAAATTTCAGTTTAAGTTCTTATCGTTCAGGTAAGGTCTAGACACACTAATAGACCATCTGTAAAAATTTCATAAATTTTAAAGCTTATTTAGTACTTCTAATTGTGCTTTATAAGTGCCTGTGGACACATTTTTCTTAGAAATACTAAATTTCAAAAATTTTCGAAAAAATTCTAAAAATTCATGATAAAATTCTAATTATTTTTCTAAGTTTAAAAATTATTTTTATGGAATTTTTTGACCATTCTATGATTTATTTCTTAATTATCAGTCTTTATTTTAATTTGTATATCTTTATTTTTATTGAATTATTGCTTATGTGCTTTAATTTGAATTATGACTTATGTGAATGATATGTATGGATCAAATCTCTGTAATATAAGGCAGAGATATTAGTAGAAATTATACTGGTGCTCAAATACTTGAGACCAGAATGAACCTTTAGAAATTAATATATTAGTAAGTAATGTAAAGCAAGGGACATGCAGTGGCATGACACCCTGTTAGGGAAGCTACAGTTTGGTACGCTGAGGAATGAAAGGCAACGACCCATTTGGGAGGTTTCAGGGGTAGGCATCGAGTGGTGAAAGTCCTAATAGCCAGGGTAGTGCCCGTGAGCTGGGATATTCACCTGACCAAGCTCGATAACCCTGACAACTGCTCAGCATTCCGGGATTGGTTCGAGAGTATACCTCTATAAATGGACGTCCTGATTGATATTTGTTCCTCATTGATGATGAGGACTGTACCATGTGATGATGTTAATGAGGTATATGTACTCCCAGTCACTTCCCAGGTTCTATTAAGAACTATTACTCACTGATGGAAAGTATGGATCCATACCAAGTCAAGGGTAGTGTAGTATAACTTAGAATAAACCCTAGGTTCCCTTCATTAATTGTATTTAAATTCCTACCATACATGTGAAAGTGATTTAGAACAAATCACCTCACTCTATTATTTTTGTTATGCATGTTGAATCGTGATTATTGAAGATGATAACAATGCCTGATGATGCTGAGGAAGAACCATGGGATACTTCTCCAGATTTGAAGACCTAGTTTATAATATTTTCTTAAGGGATAGGGTAGATAAACACTGCTCTGTATAGGATCCTTTTTTTATGTATATATTGGGTTAGGTAGTATATGTCTTTTGATGTACTTTGTTTTCTCTTTGACTATTATGTATTACTCAAACCATGATGTACAGTTGGATATATATATATACATAAGCAGTTTTTATCATTTCACTTCTATTTCTAAATTCTATTTTGCTAGTATCGAAAAAAAAAATTTACTCACATTTTCATCAACTTAAAGTAATAATTAAATTAATATGAATTATACTTAAAATTAAAGGAGTGTTACATAACACCCCTACCTTTGTATATTAAATTGTTCTATATTTATTTTTGGAGAATTGGATGGGAACTTCAAAAATTTGATCCCTACAATTATGTTCATACTGAGTTTAGATTTTTTTAATAACTTTTGGAAACTGAGTTTGGAAATTTGTAAAATGACTGTTTTGTCTCTAAAAAGCTAGAGAACAAAATTAATAAACAAAAATAGTTAGAAGTGTTTAAATTTTTTTTAAGTCATCAATGTACACAGAATAATTAATAATAATTTTATAAATTTTTGGAGAATTTATTGAGATAATTTTTATAAAATGACAAAAATACCCCTGATTGATTGCAGGAACCAACTAGAGACTTTTTTTGAAAATTTTATACTAAGTTTCATTCATTATAAAATTTTTATTTTGACAATGTAATTATGAAAAATCGGGATGGCATTTCAAAATTTTGATCCCCACCATTAAGCTCGGAATTTCAAGAGCTATTTAATCATGTTTTTTAATAATTTTTCCAAGCTGAAGCTTGGAGAAATTAGAAAATGACGAATTTGTTCTTATTTCTCAACATTAAAGGCTGACATGAGAAAAAGATTCAATTGATATTCAAATGTCAATTTGAGCTTGGAATCATGTCATATATATTAAAATATAATTTGAAAATTTTTTTGGGATTTTTTGGAATTGTAGTGTAAGATGACCAAAATGCCCTTAAATGTCTGTTAAGCCTAACCAATATTGGTTTGACATCTAGAAAGGGTTAAAATTGTAATTTTAGTTTATGTATAGGTAAAATATTTAATTTTATAATTTTCATAAAAATTTTGGTATTTATTGAATTAAAGTGTATTTTTTATGAATTTTCTAGCTTAAAAATACAAAATAAATACATATAATTCGAAATAAATTAATAAAAATTAAAATTTATTATTAGAAATTTATTTTTGATGAAAAATAATGTTTTGTCCAGTTTTGCATTAAAATGCATTATTTTGTTATTAAAAGCTAATTTTTCAAGTTTATACAATTTTATAAGTACCGGTTAATTCAGTTACACATAAAATTTACACTGAGGAGCTTGAGGGTAGCTCATATAGCACGTCCCCAAGCCTAGGAAGGGTGATTCACCACCCTAAATGGTGTATGTGTCCCTAAATTGGATTGAAAATGTAACGACCCAACTATCGCTATTAAACAACTCTACTAAACATACACCTTATCCACATATCAAGTGAATAAAAATCATAACATATCTGTATATAAGTCATACACACCAATTGAGAGATCCACCTATCTCTCCTGGTGCCATGCATGTATATATGTTCAATTGTCATGATCATATATACACAATTATGGGATAACACCAGCCCAGATCAACAATATCAAAATATATATCACCGGGGAAAAGGGGTACAAAAACTCACTCCCTATAGCTGGTCACCCTATATAATCCCATCAAAAGAAAGAAAATTGAAAATACAACAAAAACAGCCAAGAACTTGGCTTTACAAGCCAAACATGTCTAGCTCTCGATTCCATCCTCAGCTTTGAGACGTCAGTTCAATGGAAGCATTGCCATCTGCTCCCACACCACAAGACGTGATCATCACAAGCACACCAGCACAATAATAGCATCAAGACAATCGAACAACGACAAAACAAGGCAAGGGTAAGCTTACTAAAACAATGGCATAGCATATGATTATGGAAATCAACAACAATTCACAATATTCAATCACGAGTATATGGCACACCATCATATATCCAGAGTTCTCAACATCTACATACATATATACATATATATAGCATTCATTCACATGGCAAAGAGTTCTCAGTCCAGAACTCCATATCATAACCATTCTGCCACAACTATGTCAATGCATGATGACACGACTCTTGAGAGATTTACTACATTCCGGAGGCACTAGGTTTGGAGGCCCAACTGAGTATTAACTCTAGTCACCATTCGATTTGGAGGCCCAACTAAGTATTAACTCTGGTCACCATCCGATTTGGATGCCTACTCGCACATGGCATAAAGCCCACACAACCTCATCCAACAACATATGCATGAGATGTATGTACTACAACCACTCAACCACCACAAAACAACATATGTTTGTGTAGCAACACAAAATAGTATCACAACACCACGTGGGCCTGACCAGCACCACACGTGGTCCACAACCACTAGCAACACCATGCCGGCCCATTCTAGCCTTAAGCATAGTCAACAAGTAAAGCCCTATCCAAGCAGCTCATACCTCGTGAGAAATCCCACACATCAACAACTCATTCACAACTAATGGAAGTCTTATCCAAGCAACTTCCACTTCGCAAACAGTCCAACAATCAACTACAACTTTAAAACCAAGACCCCCTTTGAAAACCATTTGGTAGATCGGTAAATCATGAGATTCACAAAAACCTTTGGAATAATTCACTTTCTTTAATTTAAAGAAATCATATTTAAGCTAGACAACTTTCCATCATTCTCAAATAAAACTTTTGAAAATGTATAATACCCTTTTTATATGTGTATATACATAATACTTTACATTTTGAAATGAAAACTTTAGAATCTGAAATAGTACATTCCGTTCTGAAATAATAGATTAAGTATTGTAGTAACAGATTATATCAGTTTAGTAGAAATGCACTAGATTTCATTTTCTAGCAGGGATAATCGATTATGGGTTTCCATAATTGATTATTGCATAACCAAAATCACAAGAATTTTTTTCGAAACCCAAATAATCGATTATCAGAGTCCATAATCAATTATCATAGAGCCAAAATCACAAAAATAGCACCTGGAGCTCTAGATAATCGTTTATCTGCGACAAGACTGCGAAAACCCCCAATTTTCTTCAGCAAAACTCAAATTTCACCACCCAAACTCAAATTTTCGAATCAATGGGGTTCCAATATCATCAATCCACCCCAATCAAGCTCATACACAACAGATTATACAATCAATTCAACATTTCATTACACAATTTGTAGATTTCTCATCAAATCTCATATTTTTCTCTAAAATCCCATTTTCATCCAAAATCTCACCACAACCAACATACAATCCAAATTTGGACCAATCCAAGGTGATATACACACAATCATGTTCATACATCACAAATCTAGCAAGTGTAAGCTTCCCTTACCTCTTGGAGCTTCTGAATTCGAGCTTGGGGAAGGTAAAACTTGAGAAAAACCAACTCTTGAGCCAAACTCCGTGAAATCAAGTCAATGACAATTCTCCAACGCCTAGAAACGGAATTCCTCACTAGGTTTGGGTCTCACACTTCAAGAATCTTAGTAAAGGTTAGGGAGAAATTGAGAGATGAGAGAATTCGAGAGAGTCTAAGAAAGTGAGAAATGAGAGAATAAGAGAAATGAAATGGGGAAGGGGTTTTAAACTTTCCCTGAGCCCCACGAAGGCTTCGTGCCCACTAAAGCTCATGGTCCGTTTATTCACTCTCCAAAACTCACGACTGGCTCCACTCTACTATTTCTCCCTAAAACTCAAACAACACCAACAACACTCTCAATGTGGCTTAAGCACATTTTTCTCAGTTCCCTAAACTCATGCAAGAATTCCAAGACAACAACATAAAACTAAACCCACAGAACAACAATCAACAACAATAAATCATTTATTTGTTTTAAACACCATGATCACATATTAATTCCCACTTTTTAGTTATTAAACCATTAAATCATTTATTAAGAAAAACACGATGTTATAGAAAATAAATAAAAATTGAATTTATAAAATAATGCATGCATAATGGATGATGTAATTTTGTGGACACCTAAGCTTGTTCTTCCTCTATAAATAGCATGCTTCTTGGACATTTTTCACACATCCTCCACTCTTTAAAGTTGGCCAAAATCCACAATGAATGTTTCTCTCTCTAGAAAATTTTTCTTACTTAGTTTTTATGTTAAAATTTTGCTAATTTTCAACTTGTAGAATTTCTCCTCCTAGAAGTTTTTCACTAACAATTCCATCCTCTTCATCAACCACCTTAGAAGTAATGGGGAGAGTGGGGTTGGTTCTAAATTATTATCACTTTGCATGTTGGTAGGAAGTATTTTCCCTTAAACCCATTTTGGCTTAAGTTTTATTATTATTGTTGTTGATATATTGTTTGATGTTAAACTTTAATTTTTCCAAAGTTGTTACTTTGCTCAAATTTAAATTATTAAATTATACTTGCTAAGTTCTTACTCTGCTCAAATTTAAATTATTAAATAATACTTGCTAAACTATTATTCTGCTCAAATTTAAAAAATTAAAATGTATTTATTTAGTTGTTATTTTGCCAAAATTTTAGTAATTACTAAGTTATTATTTTGCTAAAATTTTATCTGATTACTAAATTGTTATTTTGTTAAAATTTTGGTATTGTGTAATTTTTGCAATATAAGGCAAAAATATTGATTATAGTGGTGCTTAAATTAAATGAGACCAATGATAAATTAATGAGTAATGTAAAGCAAGTGATGTAACGACCTAACTGTTGCTACTTGACAACGACACTATCCTTTTAATTCTCATACCAGCATAAATATAATCAACACATGCATATAAAGGAAAATGCATACAACCGAGAAGTCTGTCTGTTAAGACAAAGGACGAATTTATAACCCTTAAATATTTTAATAATAACAAACAGTTAAAATTATATATGTCCTCACATAATCGTCTGATCATTTGTTCGCATGCAATCGTTTGATGCTTTTTAGATTGAATATTGTCTTATCTTTTGATTGAATAAACTTTGTAACTAACAAGTCTTACAGACGATGACAATGTTCTAAAATGATCTGCAAATCAATCAGAGCATAAGCTACCTCGAAACGTATAAAGCGTATATACCTACTCTCGAGGAAGTCAGCTAAAAAGAAAGAATATGTGTGCGAATGTCAGAATGGGAAAGCCGACATGACAACTACTACAGCTTGAGTACAAGAACAGAAAAGATAAGCAGACTGCTTTGTCTTATCATATGACAAGTTGGTAAAAAGCATTAAATGCTGCATTTAATGATCCAACGACTGTCTTCATCAGACGAAGGCTGTCTTCTGTAAAACACTCAATGGATACTTTCAGAGAAGCCTATAAATAGAAGAAGAAACCTCCTTCGAGCAGCTGGTGTGATCATAATTGTTGTTGTTATAATTGTTGCTGATTCTGAAAATTTCATAACTGCTTTAAGAAAAGAAAAAGCTCTTCCAAACTTTGTTTGTAAATTTTTTTTTGTACTTCATTGTATATTCGTCTGATAAGATGTTAAACCCAGTGAGGTAAACTCACACGTAAACCTTTTTCTTAACGAGATTGGTGAAAGCCTGAAGAGGCTTTGATTCAAAGAATAGTTGGGTGTTTGCTTGGAGAAGCAAGTGAAAGACTACTTGGGTTGAACCTGAAGAGGCTTGTGGAAAGAATACTTGTAACTTGTGAAAGTTAGTGGAACTTGGTTGTTGCCAAGAACTGGACGTAGGCTTTGGGATGAGACAAACCAGTATAGTTTCTTTGTGCTTTTCGGTTTTATCGTTCAGCTTTCATCTGTCTTTTAAAATGTTTTTGAAAATCCTTTTGATCTTTTTTTAGACAATACGTCGTTAACAAAAGAATTGCGAAAATTTGATATAACATAATTCAACCCTCCTTCTTGTGTTATCCTTGTGTTCTACAATTTGGTATCAGAGCTCAGCCTCTAAGGGTTGAGCACCTTAACAAGTGTTAGAGGAAAAGATCCGCATGGCAAACCTTGAATGATAGTTCATTCTTGAAGGAGCCTCTCTGTCAAGGCCTCCAGCCTTCAATGGAGAAGATTATGCATATTGGAAGGACAGAATGGGAATGTATATCAAGTCCACTCACTATAGTATGTGGAGAATCATCACACATGGAGATCATGTTGTAATCAAGCCAGAAAATGAATACAATCAAGATGACTACAACATGTTACAGCAAAACGCAACAGCTAAGTACAGTATAACTTGTGCCTTATCAAAAACTAAATATAATAAATTTTGCAGCTGTAGAACTGCTGAGGAAATGTGGGATGCTATATGCATAACACATGAAGGCACAAAAGATGTTCGTCTCAAGAGAGCAACAACTCTTCAAAGACACTATGAGATGTTCACCATGAAAGAGACAGAGACTATTGATAAAATGTTTGGAAGATTTTAAACAATTCTAAATGGACTTCAAAGTCTTGGTGTTGAGTTCTCTAAGGCTCAAAACAATCTCAAGATCCTGGACAGTCCTAGACAGTCTTCCCAAAGTATGGGAACCCAAAGCTACAGCCATAGCTGAAGCAAGGGATATGAAGACCTTAACTCTAGATGAATTACTAAGAGCTTTAAGAGTACATGAAGTGCATCTCTTCCAAAGAGACAAAGTCAAAAACAATGACTCAGTTGCTCTAAAGATTGGAGAATCAAGTAGAAGAGCAGACGAAAAAATTGAGACAAAAGGAAGAAACAAAGGGCTGAAAGTTCAATCTGAGGAATCCGAGAGCTTATATGAAAGCTCAAGCTGCTCAACAGATGATGAGATCTCCCTCATCACCAGAAAATTCAAGAAGATGCTTAAGAAGAAAGATAGATTTAAGCATTCTTCCAAAAAGAAGGACACTAAATACAAAAAGCATCCTCAAGAAGAGAACAATGAGATCATCTGCTTTGAATGCAAAAAGCCTGGACATATTAAGGCTGAATGCCCCAAACTAAAGAAAGGATGGACCTCAGAGAAAAGATACAAAAGGAAAAATCTTCTAGCCACTTGGGAAGATCTAGACAGTAGCAGTAGCAGCTCAGACAATGAAAAGGCTAAAATATGTCTCATGGCAGACACAGAGGAAGCAACGTCTGAGGTAAACTCTGAATATAATAACTTTCTACATGAGTCTGATGACGAAGATCTGTCATATGACAGTCTTCTTGCTAACTCACACAAGATTGCTATTGAGTATAAAAAATATCAAGAAAAATATCAAGAAGCTTTTTTAGAAAATGAGATACTCAAGAGAGATCTGACGAGAATGCAAAAGAGCCTAGCCTCAGATCCTGAAAAAGCAATGCTTCTTTCTGAAGTTGATAGACTAAAGAAAGAGGTCATTAGTCTGAAACATGATCTAACCAAATTTGTAGACAAATCTTCAAAACTTCAAATGATTTTAAAACATAGAAGATCTTCGTCTAACAAATCTGGGATTAGATTCGTAGAAGGCAAAAGTGCTAAATCATCGTCTTCTAAATCTTATTCAACCTTCTATAACTTTTGTGGCAAATCTGGACATTCATTTCAAAGATGTCAACACAAAAGGAAATAGAGGTCAAACAAGACCTTTGGGACTAACAAGAAAGGACCCAAGAGTATTTGGGTACCAAAATCTCAAATAATTCCTATTGCAGATATCCTTAATAGGAAAAAAAAGGGATTCATTTTGGTACTTGGACAGTGGATGCTCACGTCACATGACGGGAGAAAGGTCTATGTTCCTAGACCTCCAATCACATGAAGAAACAGTCTCATTTGGTGGAAATGGAAAAGGAAAAATCATTGTTATAGGTAAAGTTGGTAAGTCTCCTCTTCCATCTATAGATAATGTCCTATGTGTTGAAGGATTAAAATACAATCTACTTAGCATTAGTTAATTTTGTGACAGTGGATTTATTGTATCCTTCAATAAAGAATCATGCATAGTCAAAAGAAATGATGAATCTATTCTTTTTACTGCCAAAAGACATAATAATCTATATAAGATTGAGTTTGAAGATCTAAACAAACAAAATGTTACCTGCTTAATGACCAAAGAAGATGAAAAATGGATTTGGCATAAAAAGCTTGGGCATATCAATTTGAAATATATTTCAAAACTATATAAAAAGAGTTTAGTACAAGGATTGCCCGAGCTTTCTTCGAAAACTCATTCTCTTTGTGAAGCATGTCAGAAAGGGAAACAAATCAAAACCACTTTTAAATCAAAAGATGTTGTTTCCACTTCCAGACCATTAGAATTACTGCATATGGATTTGTTTGGACCTACAAAAACTCTTAGTCTTGGTGGGAAAAAGTATGGTTTTGTCATTATCGATGACTATTCGAGATATACATGGGTTTATTTCCTAGCTCACAAACATGAGTCTTTTAATGTGTTTGAAATATTCTGTAAGTGAGTTCAAAATGAAAAAGGTTTTTGTATTACTGCAATTAGAAGTGACCATGGAATTGAATTTGAAAATGCTGAGTTCAAATCCTTTTGTGAAAAGAATGGAATTTTCCACAACTTCTCCTCACCAAGAACACCTCAACAAAATGGGGTAGTTGAAAGGAAAAATAGAACTCTACAAGAGATGACAAGAACCATGCTCTGTGAAAATTCAGTCCCTAAGTACTTCTAGGCAGAAGCTGTAAATACAGCTTGTTATGTTCAAAATAGAATATTGATCAGACCAATAATTAAAAAGACTCCTTATGAACTGTGGAAAGGTAGAAAGCCCAACATCTCATACTTTCACTCCTTTGGATGTGAATGTTATATTCTTAACACTAGAGATCAACTAGGAAAATTTGACTCTAAGGTTGATATAGGTGTTTTTCTTGGATATTCTGACACATCAAACACATTTAGAGTATTCAACTCTAGAACTTCTGTTGTAAAAGAATCTATCCATGTTAAATTTAATGATACACTAACCCTTGATAGGAGACTATCAAACTTGGAAGAAGATTTTGTAGATTTACAAATAGGACCACCTGATCAAACAAGAACAGATGAATAGAAAGAATAAGAAAATATTCCTCAACAACAACACATCGATAATCAGATGAAAGGATCTTACAAGGACTGAAAGTTCGTTACCTACCATCCTCAAGATCAGATTATTGGAGAATGAACTAAAGGAGTTAAAACAAGGTCATCGTTAAAGAATCAAGTGACTTGTGCCTTAGTCTCAGAAATTGAACCTAAGATGATAAAAGAAGCACTAACAGACGATGATTGGGTGATAGCAATGCAAGAAGAATTACATCAATTCACAGGAAATGATGTTTGGATTCTTGTTCCCAAACCAATACATAAGAACATCATTGGAACAAGATGGGTATTTCACAACAAGCTTGATGAAAATGGTAAAGTAATCAGAAATAAAGCAAGGTTAGTAGCTCAAGGTTACAATCAACAAGAAGGTATTGATTTCACTGAAACCTTTGCTCCTACTGCTAGATTAGCAGCAATTAGAATTATGCTTGCCTTTGCCGCTCATAAAAACATTAAGTTTTTTCAAATGGATGTGAAAAATGCCTTTTTAAACGGATTCATTGAGGAAGAAGTCTATGTTAGACAACCTCCCGATTTTGAGGATCCAAACTTCACAGATCATGTCTTTAAACTTAGAAAGGCTCTGTATGGTCTTAAACAAGCACCTCGTGCTTGGTATGACAGATTGAGCAGTTTTCTTATTGAAAATGGGTTTATAAGAGGCAAAGTAGACACAACTTTCTTTAGAAAGGAATCCAACAGAGATTTCATTATAGTTCAAATTTATGTATACGATATAATCTTTGGAGCTACTAATGAAACTCTATGTAAGGATTTCTCAGATTTGATGCAGAGTGAATTTGAGATGAGCATGATGGGAGAATTAAAATTCTTCCTTGGCCTATAAGTTAAACAAGAAGAGAAGGGTATATACATTCATCAGCAAAAATACACAAAGGAATTGATTGGAAAATATAAGATGAATGAGTCAAAACCTATGAGCACACCAATGCATCCGTCTGTCAGTATGACAAAGGACGAATCAGGTAAACTTGTAAACCATACTATCTATAAAGGTATGATTGGCTCACTTCTCTATTTAACTGCCAGTAGACCACACATCATGCATTGCGTCTGTTTATGCGCTAGATTTCAATCTGACCCTAGAATGTCTCATTTAAAAGCTGTTAAAAGGATTTTTAGATATCTTGTTGGTACATCTAGCCCCAGTTTATTCTGTGAGAAAAACAAAGATTTTAGGTTAGTAGGATACTGTGATGCAGACTATGCTGGTGATAGACTTGAATGAAAAAGCACAAGTGGTGGATGCCACTTCATCGGACCATGTCTTATATCCTAGACCAGCAAGAAACAGAACTCAATTGCATTATCAATTGCTAAAGCAGAATATGTATCTATTGCAAGTTGCTGCTCACAACTTGTATGGGTAAAGTATCAACTTTAAGATTACTCTAGCTTTGAGCATAACATTCCTGTGTTATGTGATAATACTAGTGCAATCAATCTATCTAAAAACCCCATTTAGCATTCTAAAGCTAAGCATATAGAAATAAGACATTATTTTATTCGGGACTATGTTCAAAAAGGTGTTTTTGAAATTAAGTTCATCAATACAGACCATTAATGGGCTAATATCTTTACAAAAGCTCTACCTGCAGAACGTTTTAACTTTATCTTAGAAAATTTGCACATGAAAATTTTGCAAGAATAAAAAGTCTTACATGCATTGTCTCATTTGATCTTTTAAGATTCGTCTTACTCTATATCATCTTACATCTTATCTTATTTCGTCTTACTAACACAATCGTTTTTGAATATGAAAAGTTTTTTTTATTTCATTAGTCTGATATTTCCCCTAATGATTACTCTCGATAACCACCCAAGAAACGCGCATCGTATCCCCTGCCACATCAAGTCGTCATAAATGCACGTCTCTTCAGCTCTTTCAAAAACTTTTTTTTTATTCAAACTAACTGCTCTTTCTTTCTCTTTACTCACTCTGAAAACCTCTGAAAACTCTCTGAACTCAAACCCTATCCCTCACCTCTTTTCTCAAACCTTTATCTCTCAAACCAGAACTCATGGCCACCCAGAAACAACTTGTGCCCATGGAGAGATTTCTAGAAAGTGACTTCGTCGCTGGAAAATGGGTCGACTTACAAAATCTTGAGAAAGAAGGATTCCCTCTACAAATGTATATCAAAAATGTCATATGGGAAGCTTTTGTGCAAAAGAAAACCTCCTGGTACCATGCGTCGTATGCCTACTTCTGGGCCTCTACATCTGAGGTCAACAAAACTATCATTGGAACCGTCGATAATCAAGCCATCATCATTTCTACCGACATCATTGCAACAGCGTATGGCTGTAAAGAGGAGGGTGACCTCTTTACTAAAGATTGGGAAAAGGTCATAACCCCAGAGACTGTCGACAGGGCATTGTATGGAAAGCCCAGGCCTGAACCGAGAACAAGGATGTTCTTAAGAAGTTTCTATACGCTTCAAACATGAAGCCTATATGCAGATTGATTCACAACATCCTGCTGCACATTATTCTACCAAGAAAAGGTTCAAAGGATAATGTCACAACCAAGGACAGATTTTGCATATACAAGATGCTGACTGGTCAAAAGGTCAACCTGCTCGCATTAATCCTGGACAACTGGAGATCCTACCTCTCCAAGTCAAAGGAAGGTGCCTAGAGCAAGCAGAAGCTTCCTATTCCCTACGCTATGCTCTTCACTGAAATCATCCATCTGGCGAGAATAAAAGAATTTGGGTTGGAGAAAATGAAACAAGGTTCTGAGATCGATGTATCCATCATCAAGAAGATAAGAATTGCACATCTCTTCTTTGGATACATTGCCAGACATCCAGAGTTGGCACTGATCAAGGAAGAACCACTAGAAAAAGTTGTTGGAATTGCGTTCAGAGTGGGATCGTCTGCTGACCCCTCTGTTGGTACTGTGTCTACTCAACCTCCACCACAGACGAAACCTAAACAAACCAAACCCCAAAAACCAAAGTTACTAATCAAGAGACCTTCACAACTAGACCCCCAACCTAAACAAACCAAACCTCAAACCCCATCGTCTCCACCTCACAAGAAACAAAAACCCTTAACCATTGGTCAAAGATCTAAACCAACTCCCCAACCTGACTTAGACGATGACATCCCCATTAAAACCCTTCTTCCTACTCCAAGCGCAACCATTTCTGCCCTTCCTTCAGAACAACCACCTCCACCACCTACCTCTTCTAAATCCACTCCAACTGTCCAACCTTCTAAAAAGCCTTCAAAATCCAAAAAGATTCCAATACCAAAGACAAAAGATCAAGAAGAAAAACAACTGAGGAGAGCTCGAGCCGAATCAAAACGGGCTGAAAAGAAGAAGAAAGAAGAAGAAGAAAAATTGGCTAAGGCAGAGGAATAATAGATTGAGGAAGCAGTGCTTCAATCTATGATTGAGCACTCGCTACAAACAGCCCCAACAGAGCCTGAAGCACAAGAGTTGTTGACTCACGAGGACATGGCTGCTACCTCAATAGGTAGCTTACCTATATCTCTTTTCTGGGAAGTTCCATAATCTATTTCTGTCTCTCAAGTCTTCAACCATTTTTTTGTAGACTTAACAGCTGCACCTAGTATTGATCAGCCTGCAAGGGCTATTTCATTCTTTGTTTCCTTCGCGGAACCTAAAGCCGAAGGAACTTCGTCTAGAGGAGCTGCACCTATGATAGACAAAACATCACTAGAAGCCTATCGCTTTGAAACGCCTCCGTCTGAATGTCTTCAAAGGCACACAATGATCTACTTTGAGCAGCCTATGTCGCATCAGACTGGAACAACAAAAGAATATCGTTTACCAGAGCCCTTCGACTTAGAAGTTCTTCAAGCTCTCACTAATTCTGAACTGGGCGAAGTAAACAACTTGAGGATGTGGACGACTCTCATCAATGAAGAATGGCCACTTTTGGTACGCCATGGGTATGCTAAGAAATTTATTGATATTCCAGAAGAAGCTGCCCCCGCACTGTCTTATGAGTCGCACATCACCCCCTATGTCTGGGAGGAAGGATATAGCACTCGATCAGAAGCTCCAATCTTCCTCTATCCACCATCAACCAAAACAAGATTTCCAATTGGATATGAAGTTTGGAGATAGCATGGGACTTTCTGTCCCACCTCTCCTTTCATGCTGAAATGCAACTACTCAGAGTATTTGATCATGTGTAGAACGTACCATTATAAGCCAAAAATCATTTATCCGTTCTGTCATAGGATGATCAAGACTTACCCCTTCGCCATCCGTCTAGAAGATAGTCTAGACTTTGAAGAATGACGGATTGGTGATGATGAATGGGAGTTAGGGAGAGTGATGAACAATTTCCTACAGGAGAAGATGCAGATTTCCTTGCAGCACGTAATCTGTGAGCGAAGGTGTCCAGACCTTGAATTAGGCTCGCCTAGATTCATGGCTACTCGAATGTGACTCCTCATGAAGCCATGGACCACCTTGTGCATCTGTTATCAAAAGAACTATCCGTGCCAAAATTTATCTATGGGGAAAGGAAAAGAACCGAAGTTTAGACGTAACCCCCGAAGGCAAGTGATGATCAAACAGAAAGCATTATCGTCTACACAGCTGGCCAAACTAAAAGGCAAAGCAACTTTTAGAAGCACTGACCGCAAAAAGTTGCAAGACCATGTTGAAGCACTAAAATGCTTTTCTGGTTTGTCTGCTGATGAGAAGAGTCTGCTAAGTCATGAAGCTACACTTCATCCGACAGGTCACTGGATGCAAATCTCTCCATCTCCCTCAAACAGTACATCCAACCCCTAAAATCAACTATCCATACACCTACCCCAAACCTATATCTTCTTCTCCTCTGAAACCTTTGAAATATCTCCACCCTGCGGCCACTTTTGGTTTTGTGGTCCTCCTGTGCCATATGTTTTCAATTTATGTTTTGTAGAGGAACCCAGTGATGAAGCAGCTACTAGCTCTGCACCTGCACCTTCAGACGACAAACAAGCTTTCAATGAATTGAAGTTGACTGTGCAGCGTCTTGAAGCTGATCTTAGGGAAGAACGTAGGAAATGCAAACAAGCAGAAGTTCTGTTAGGCAAGCTAGCAAAGCGCTTCAAGAGTGACCTCTACTCATCATCTACGCCCTCAGACTCTGAATCTTTTGATTGATGATGCCAAAAGGGGGAGAAAAATAAGTATAAATAGAAGACAAAGGGAAGTATAAAGATATCAATCTTAGGGGGAGTACAATTTTTTTTCTTTATACAATGATGAATTATGAGTTGAATGATACCGTTTGGTTTCTTTCAGTTACGTCCTTATATACATTTCATCTACTTAACTAAAGTTTTTTTTTAGAAAAATGTTTTACATGAACTAAATTGTTTGTCATCATCAAAAAGGGGGAGATTGTTAAGACAAAGGACGAATTTATAACCCTCAAATATTTTGATAATAACAAACAGTTAAAATTATATATGTCTTCACATAATCGTATGATCATTTGTTCGTATGCAATCGTCAGACGCTTTTTAGATTGAATATCGTCTTATCTTTTGATTGAATAAACTTCGTAACTAACAAGTCTTACAGACAATGATAATGTTCTAAAATCATCTACAAATCAATCAAAGCGTAAGCTACCTCAAAACGTATAAAGCCTATATACCTACTCTTGAGGAAAGTCAACGAAAAAGAAGGAATATGTGTGCGAATGTCAAAACGGAAAAGCAGATATGACAACTGCTACATATTGAGTACAAAAATAGAAAATATAAGCAGACTGCTTTATCTTATCATATAACAAGTTGGTAAAAAGCATTAAATGTTGCATTTAATGATCCAATGACTGTCTTCAACAGACGAAGGCTGTCTTCTGCAAAACACTCAACGGATACTTTTGGAGAAGCATATAAATAGAGGAAGAGACCTCCTTCGAGCAGCTGGTGTGATCATAATTGTTGTTGTTATAATTGCTACTGATTCTGAAAATTTCATAATTGCTTTAAGAAAAGAAAAAGCTCTTCCAAACTTTGTTTGTAAATTTTTTTTTTGTACGTCATTGTATATTCGTCTAATAAGACATTAAACCCAGTGAGGTAAACTCACACGTAAACCTTTTTCTTAACGAGATTGGTGGAAGCCTGAAGAGGCTTTGATTCAAAGAATACTTGGGTGTTTGCTTGGAGAGGCAAGTGAAAGACTACTTGGGTTGAGCCTGAAGAAGCTTGTGGAAAGAATACTTGTAACTTGTGAAAGTTAGTAGAACTTGGTTGTTGCCAAGAACTTTTTGGGGTGAGACGAACCAATATAATTTCTGTGTGCTTTCCAGTTTTGTCATTCAGCTTTCGTCTGTCTTTTAAAACGTTGTTGAAAATCCTTTTGATCTTTTTTTTAGACAATACATCGTTAACAAAAGAATTGTGAAAATTTGATACAATACAATTCAACCCCCCTTCTTGTGTTATCCTTGTGTTCTACACTGTCTATCACTTCTATATTACAACTTTCAACGAACAAAAGAACAAGGGGATAACACCCAAGCCCTATAACAAAGATCAAATATACAAATACATCAACTAGGGAGAGGGGTATAAAACACACTCCTTATGGCTGGTCATACTATACACCCCCTTTAAAAGAATGTAATACAAAACAACACATCCAAAAAAAGCTCTCTTGCAAGTAGCTCTACCATTATCTCTGAGCAGCCGAATCCACTGAGGGCTCGCCGTCTGCTCCCACGCCATAAGACGTGATCATCACAGTCACACCAACAATAGCATCAAAACAACCACAACAACAAACAAGGCAAGGGTAAGCTTACTAAAACAACAGCATAGCATATGGTTATGGAAATCATCAACAACTCACAACATTCAATCACAAGTATATGGCACAGGATCATATATCCAGAGTTCTCAACATCTACGTATATAGATATATATATAACCTACATTCATAGAGATAAGAGTTCTCAACTCAAAACTCCACGTTACATCACAACCGCCACAACTATGTCAATACATGATGACACGCCTCTCGAGAGATTTATAACATATCGAGCGATCAACCAAGTCTCACCCCCTACCATGGCCTATCCAAGCACCATTCAAGGATTTCCAAACTTTGATCTATGGACAAGCTTAGTGGTTTGTCGGGATCATGAGAATATATGGGTGGTGGCTTACTACGACATAAGGCCTGCACCGCCTTCACCCTCTGTAGAATATCACCCATCCACTCATCCCTGAAGGCCTATCGTCAACTGCCCCATGTCTCATCCAGCACAAGGTTGGAGGCTCGTCCCCATGTCTCACCCAGTATTAGGTTGGAGGCCCGTCTGAGCCGCAACTCTAGTCAACCATCCAACTTATGTGCCTACCTGCACCACGACATGAAGTCCATCGTCAACTACTTCAGCCGCCAACATATGCATGATCATAACACAATCCAATTTCACCATTCACTATCAATCCAACATCAACAATTTAATAAATTCAACAACAACAATTCAATAAAATTTAACAACAACACCATGTGGGCTAAATTTGGCGCCTCACATGCTCCATAACCACTAATAACCCCATATAGGTTCAATTCAACATCTAACATGGCAATTAGGTTAGGCCCTATCTGAGCAGCCTATACCTCTTTAGAATTTCACCAACAAATCTTCCAAACAACAAGTAGAGGTCCTATCTAAGCAACTTCCACTTCACAACATATCCAACAACTAGCCATGATTTGAAAACGAAGACCCTATTTGAAAACCATTTGAAACACCCAATTTATCTTGAATCATACATTTAACATCTTTAAGGACCAAATTTCATGCATTTATAACATTTTAGAAGATTGGTAAATCTTGAGATTCACAAAACCCCTTCGAAACAATTCAATTTCTTTAATATAAAGAAATCGTATTTAAACTAAACCACTTTCCATCATTCCCAAATAGAACTTTTTGAAACGAAAACTTTAAAATCTGAAATAGTGCATTATATTCTGAAATAACATATTATGTACTATACTAACAGATTATCTGTAACACCCTAAGGGGTATTATCGTAACTAGGTCTAGATTTCTAAGAACGAAAAAAAAACAAACTTAAAAATGTAGAAACAACATGCAAATGCTACTCATAAATAAAATTAGATATTATATATGAATAATACAATAAAAAAACACATACGTGCCTAATACAACTCATCTATCACCCGAAGGTGTCGTACAAAATATAAAGAATATAAAAACACATACGTGCCTAATACAACTCATCTATCACCCGAAGGTGTTGTACAAAATATAAAGAATATAAAAACACAACGTAAACTAGGCTATGTCTTCTTGCATGTGACTCCAAACTCCATCTGCACATGCCTTCACCTGTATCCTGAAAAAAAGGGAAACTTAAAGGATTGAGACATAATGTCTCAATGAGTGCTCTAAGGGTTCTACGGCTAGGTCAGACTCTTCTACTTTGACAACCTCAATCACTTATCCCTCATGGCTTTAGCCTCACTAGGTCTTTCATAATTCTCCATACCTATGGTCGAGTCTACACCTTTCAACAGTCAATACTCCCTATTAACTACTCTCTCATTCTTACAACTATTATATTGGTTTACTATCTTATTCTTAACCTAAGAACTCGTCCTCATTACTTATATTTTCTTACCCAAAACCCTATTTAGAATTTAAACCCATTATGTTTAGAATTTACCCTTCTTTCTTTTAAATATTCAAAGTTGTCTTCTAGGGGTCAAGTCTAAGGTCACAGACATTCTAAAATATTCTTGACACTCCCTTAACACTCACCTTAATACTCTTATTTTATTCTCATTTACTTGTCTTATACCTTTCTATTACACCATGAGGGAATTCACCTATTCTCTATCTTATTCACAAGTACTATTATCCAACTAGAACCCTCATAACACTATCCTAAGGCCTAGCCTCTCACTTATCCTTAAGGTAGCAAACACAATTCTAATTGCAAGCATACATTTATTTCACATCTTTTGCCTAATAACTAGACATACACATCGTTTTGTTTCATCAAACAAGTATAACGTACATTTATAACATGAGCACATATGCATAATCTCGACACTTCATCACGAGACACAATTACGTTTTCACACGTGTTCACATTACATCAATTGCTTATGAAGGTCACACAGACTTCATATAATTACAATTGTAGCACATTTCAACATATCACACGATAACAAGATGCATATGCATGCTATGTTCCTAAACCATTACTCATGCACATGAGGTACCAACCTAAAGTTTTTGAAAACTAAACTAGGAGTAAGTGCACGGCCATAAGAAGCGTCATCGGTACTGATGCCTTTGGCTCTCGCACCCTCAACTAGTATGATATCCCTCGGTGACTAGTCAGGGTTACCCAGTTTTGCCAGTACGCCCCGGCTCCATAGGATCAGCATGGACCATTGGAGTTTTCCCAATTGGATAACCCCCAAGGCTAAGGTTAGACAACCCATCACGGCCTCCACCAGTCAGATTCCTACATACTTTCCTAATCACGTAACTTAAATGTTATGATGCATGGTCACATATAATGCTTACAACCTTTTATAAGCTTTTATCATGAAACACTGATATAAGTTCATATCACACTCAGTTTTTTCAGGGTAAATAACAATCACAAGTATAAACATAACGAGGCATAAGAAAAGAAGCAATAATGAATTAACAACTGTAAAAAGGAGTTCATAGGCACAAAAAACGGAATAACGAGGATCGTATTCGCCCGGCAGGACAAGAGGTCCGTCCGGCGGTCACGCCAACAATACAACGGGTGTAGCACCCCGCCCAGTGGATCCGTACGTCCAGCACCAATACGAAATCAGTTTTTGAAGAAAAGTTGCCCAAAGACTATCTAATTTATAAACTCCTTACTCCCTCACAATCCCCTCTAAACCCATCAAATCCCTAATCTTAGGCATAAGGAGGGGGAAAAGGTAAATAGATGAACCAGAACAACAAAAAGGACAAGGAAGAACACGGGGTAGAGCACTCACCTTTAAGAGCACGCAAAGCTGAGTTCTAAGGCTTGGGTTCTCCGATTTCTATTCCTTCTCTTTCTCTTCCTCTTTTTCTTCCCCTTTCTCCTTATTCTCTCTAACTTCTTTCTTCTTCTATTTTGTGACAGCTAAACTTAACCATCCTTCTTTATTCTCTTCTTATAACATGTGGGTTGATATGTGGCTTAGTGGGCTTTAGTCCCCTATTGGGCCCTAAATGCTCTTTTAGGTTTTATGATAACATTTCTACTAATTTTTAATACTAAGGTGTCGATAATAATAACAATAACAATAATAATAATAATAGCAACAACCACAATAAATATAATATTAATAATAATAGGAATAGTAATAATAAGAAATATAACAACAATAACTCTTAAGACATCTTTTGTCTAATAACACATGGGAAGGGTCCTACTAAAAACTATCTCGTGGTTCATTTCTAGTACTTAAAATTTGGGGTGTTACATTATCTATTGTATAACAGATTATATCAATTTAGGAAAAATGCACCAAAATTCATTTTCTGGCATAGAGAATCGATTATGGATTTCCATAATCAATTATTTCAGAACTAGTATCAGGAAAACAATTCCTGAAACCTAGATAACCGATCATGGGTTTCCATAATCGATTATTCTAGAGCTAAAATCACTAAAACAACTTTTGGAACTCTAGATAATCGATTATAAGATCCCCACAATCGATTATTTGTGACAGAGTCGCGAAGAACATGATTTTTTTTGTACAAAAACTCAAATTTCTCAACCAAACAAACCCACATTTCGACTCATTGAAAGCTTCAACATCATCAATCCACCTCAACCAAGCTCATACACATCATATTACACAACTAATTCAACATTTCATCACCTATTCATAGATATCTCATCCAAATCTCAGATTTTTTTTTCCCAAAACCCATTTTTATCCAAAATTTCACCACAACTCACACACAATCCACATTTGGACCAACCCAAAGTAATATTCACACACAATCACGTTCAAACATCACAAATCTAACAAGTGTAAGTTTCCCTTAACCCTTACAGCTTTTGAAAATCCAAATTTAGGGAAGAGAAAACGTGAGAGATGTGAACCCTTGAGCCAAATCTTCAAAGAAAGCAATGTTTCTCACCAAAAGGAAGGAGAAGGGCTACGAATCTTGCCTCTCACTTGGTGGTTTTGAGAGAATTTAGGAGAGACGCGAGAATAAGAGGAGAGAAACAAGAGAGTCTGAGAGTGAGAGATGAGAATTATGGAATGAGAAGGGAAAAGGGGTTTTAGTGGTCTTAAACCCTCCCTGGGCCTCACAAAGGCTTCAGGCCCACTAAAGCCCATGGTCTGTCTACTCACTGCCCAATACTCACCATTGGCCCAACACTTACTGTTTCTGTCAACAACCCAAATAAACACCAATAACACTCTCATTTAGCTCAAGCACACTTTTCTCAAGTTCCCTAAATTCAAATTAGAAATTCCAAGACAGCAACAACAAAACCATAACCACACCACAACAACAATCAACAACAATAATTTATTTATTTGTTTTAAACACCACAAGAACATATAAATTTCCACTTTTTAGTTATTAAATCACAAAATCATACATTGAAAAAACAATGGTGTTACAAGAGACATGCTATGGCATGGCACCCTGCTAAGAAAACTACAGTCTGGTACGTTGAGGAATGAAAGGTAGGGATTGTAACACCCTCACTTTTACTTACTAATCTACTTTTTCTAATTATTCTATAATTATCTATGGAGAACCGAATGAGAATCTCATGAGTATGATCCCATAGTTACGTTGATATTAGTAAATATTAGTTAGTTTAGATTTTTAATAATTTTTTCGAACTGAAGCCAGAGAAGGGATAAAATGACTGTTTTGCCCCTATAAGGACTAGATAATTGGGAAAATAGATAAAAATAGTTAAAAATGTATAAAATTTATTTCTAAGTCATATATGTGATTAGAATAAGTAATAATAATTTTAGAAATTTTTCAAAAATTTATTGAGACAGTTTTTGTAAAATGACCAAAATATCCTTAGTTGACTATGGAAGTAAACTAGAGACTTTTTGACCACAAAATATTTTGAAAATTTTATATTGAGTATATTTTAATTATAAAATTTTTATCTTAACTTAAAAATAGTGAAAAACGGAAAAAATATATTTATTTGACAAAAACTTGATTTTTTAGCTTAATAAATGCCTCTTTTAGTAAAAAATTTATTATAAATAATATATATGTGATAAAATTCCGAAATTTTTTTTTAGACTCACAAATATATGTGTAAAAGCATGGTATGGTCAGATTTGGTTAAAACTGACCCAAAAAAATTCAAACCAATTATTTACCTCAAACCATTATTTTACTAACTTTTACCATTACATACACATGTTAAATTAAAAGTCAACAATTTCAGCTCTTATTTTCTCCCTTATGGTTCCATTTTCAAGTCTGTTATGAATTGGTGGTTGGGAGAGTAAAGTTTTAATTATTTTTAATTGATTTTATGTATAAATTTAAATAAAAACTATACTAATTTTTTTCCTATAAATATCCCTCTTACTACACTTTAATTCTCACACTTTCTTCTTTGATTTTCAGACCCCCTTCTTTGTTGGAAATCTAGATGTCCTCCTTCTCTCCACTCTCCAAGTCTTAAATTATTTTTTTCTTCCACCATTAAAGCGTTCCAAGCTTAGGTTTAGTTCATATACTTAAAATACCTCCTTTCCTCTTCCATATTTCACCAACAAGCTACTTATTTGAGGTAAAGGGGGAGTGAGCTTTAAGCCTCTAACTTTTGTTTTCTTAATGGGTGTGTGTGTTGGGTTATCCCTTAAACCCATAGTATTATACTAATTCTACTACTATCTATATATATAAGCAATTATTTACTTTCTTGTTAATTTTAATTTCTCGCTTTACTTTAATGACATTTAATTTGATGTTATTTATTTTCTTGCTATTGTTATTATTTTTATTTATGTAGATGGTTTTGGAATGGATTTTTCCCTCAAAGCCCTTTGCTTTTTACTTTCCATTTAATTGCTTTCATGTAGATAGTTTTGGAGTGAATTACCCCCCCCCCCCCCCCCCGGCAAAAACTCTTAGCTTTTTACTCTCTATTTAATTGTTTTTATGTAGATGGTTTTGGAGTGGTTCCCCCCCTCCCCCCCCCTCCCAAAAAAAACCATTAGCTTTTTACTTTCCATTTAATTGCTTTTTTATGTAGATGGTTTTGGAGTGGTTTTCCCCCCCAAACCCTTAACTTTTTACATTCCATTGTCATTTATATTTATGCTATTTACCTTATTGTTCATTTTAATTTCTTGCCATTTATATTTTTTCCATTTAAGTTATTGCTATTTCCTTTTTGTTTATTTAACTCTTGTTATTTATTTTATTGTTCCATTGTTATTTATTTTTATGTTGCCTTTATTTTGTTGGTGCTTCATTAGAATTTGTTATCCTATTATTTTAAATTATCGTTGAATTTATTTTTATACAAGTTAATTTATTTAAATCAAGTTTATGGTCTTGAATAAGTTGAAATAAAATTTTTTAGAACCTATCTCTAATTATGGGCTCTCGATTTTTTTTTAAAATAAAATAAAATGAAGATAATTTATTTATTTTGAAAACTAAACAACTAGTATAAACAAAGTGGTTAAGAATAAAATAATTTATAAAATGGAATTTTTCTAGATAACAAAAAATAAATGGTGTTGATTAAGAAATATTGGTAAGTTATCAAATAAACTTTTAAGACAACTTAGCAAGTATTTTAAACTCTTTATTTGTGTGTTTCATTCCTCTTATATTTTCCTCTTTTCTACTTGGATGAGTCGTCATCCAAGTGAGTCAAGTCACTAGGTTTCCAAAAAAGTAGTCAAATTAATTAATTTTTGTGGTCTAGATGTTGAATTGATCTAAAAGCCAGTTTAGATTAGCCAACTAGTTGGTTCACAAGTTGAATAAACTAATTCCACCTAAATTTATCAACATTAGATATGACATTTAAATTTGTTTATTTTGTTGCCCAACAAACTTATGATCGAATTGTTTTAATCCAAACTTTTAGCGTAGAAGTTAACCAAACCAAACATGAACTCAAACAGAACAACCAATAGTATTTATGGAAAAAATCATAAAAGGAAACTAAATTTCTTTCTTAATGTGGAAAATATTGCTTTCTTTGAAACATCGCATGACGAAACAATTCACTTAACCCAACCTTAGGTTATACAAATCAACTTGAGCATAAGGAATCCAAAGTAAATGTGGATACCTCTTTATGTTGAACTTTAGTGTATTTGAATTGAATGTAACGAGAGAAAAAGATATTACCAAGAAGCAAATGTTTACCCAAGATTTCTCTTGTTTTGGATTTATAGAAAGAATAACGATAGTGGAAGCTACAAATTAATAAAGTATTATAAAAATCAATGACTTCAAATGGAATCCCTTGCCTCTTTCTCTTTTACTTTTCCCTACTTCCCTTTTCTCAATCAAATATAAGAATGCTTTAGTGTCGAAAGACATGTTTTAAGAATCTCTTGTACCATTTAGCAGCAGCTGTTGGTTGACGCTTGAGATGATGTTTAAAATCAACATGAATAAGTCCCCAATTTTTAGAAAAGCCCGCTCGAAATTCAAAGATATCAAATGCAGCCCACACGAAGTAACCGCAAACTCTTACGCCATTGCTATCAATAAACACATTTTGAAACATGAAAATTAGTATCTACTTATGAGAACAGGTTATAGCACATTCTTTCATTTTAGGAATACTCTGGTACTCAATTTCTTTTTAAAGTAAAATCACCTTAACTAGAACATTAAGTTGTTGGTGGTTATAATATTTGATGGGCTTTAGACATTTTTTTTTCAAAGTCCACAACTAATAAATATTTAATGGGCTTCTTAAAGGTAAATAATGCACTTTTAAAGAAAAGGTATAAAATTATAATTATTAATTAAAAATCAACATTATACAATCATGAAAATTGTTAAAATTCACTTAAATTTTATAATTATAATTCTATATTCTTTAAAATGTACCATAAGTCAAAGATAAATTTAACAACTTGTCAAATATACCTAAGAAGAATACTAAGTTTCCTACTAAATGTCCCCTTGTCGAATAGAAATGAAAAAAGTAACAAAGACACCACAACATAAAGAAAAAAATAAAACAAATAGACCTCACTTAAAAGGACAGAAGATTTGGTTTATGTGCATTCTAACCTTTGACCTTTGTCTAGGAAAGATGAAAGATATAAAAAAGGAGAGACAAGATTGTGGGACATTAGTGGAGATGTACATGATCCACTTGATGATGGTGCTGGACTTCTCGAATTGGCAAATTTGCCTCTTGATGAACCGGACTTTGAAGCTATGCTTTTTTTGGATGATGGTAATGGAGGAGAAGAGAATGAAACAGTTAGGATTAGACAGTAATTTAGTAAAGATGCTTTGAAATGTAGATTTGTAGGCTATTTTATAGAGCCAATACATGTTTTGAGTTCTACTAAAGATACTTTTTTGTGATACAGTTAATAGGCCAGAAATTGTATTTTTTTGTCATGATCACAAGTATCTTTTTGTAAATTGTGATCATCATAGTTATGAATCAATGAAAATGATCAATGTCTTTTTCTTTACCAATATTCTGCACCTATATAAAATTTTCTATAAATTTTTGTTAACGTATCCAAAAAGTATCGTATCCTTAATTTCAAAAATTTGTCGTATCCCCGTATCTGTGTTGTATCATACCCGTGTCTTACTAAGTATCCGGGCTTCATAGGTTTAATCCTTATTAAGGTGATAAAGGTAATCCTCAAAAAATGCAGCTGGAAAAAGAAAGTTTGGAAATGATTCAACGTGAAGGTGAATATAGTATCTGCTTAGGACATTGTATAAATTTTTATTTCGTAGAAATGTATCTGTATACTTGTTTTGAATTTTGAATGCTCATCAGTAATGCCATTTGTCTTTGTTCTGTTTTTCCAATGTATTTAATATTTCTAAATTTCTAAATAGGTAGGTGCTTCATGTAATTTTTGTCTGCCATTTGTGTGTTAAACGGTGCTAATGTATGGTGCAAATAGAATAGGCTCTCTAGGAATACCTGATTAAACTAATGCTTTAATGGAGTCTTCCTCTGAGGTTCATTTTTCTGGATTTCACACAGATGGTTTTGAGCAGAGAAAGGCTTGTGATTTTTATTGCAATTATATTGAAATTTTTGGTTCATGACAGGACACAATGTTTTCATTTAATTCATATAGTTGATTCCACCTTGTAGATAAAAGCTTTGGTTGTTGTTGCGTTGCCGTATTCCTGCTCTTGATGTGATTTTTAACTAGTGGTTAATTTTGTGATATCCTAAGTTATGACTCATTGCCATTTGTTTGCGAATCTAACTTAATGTCTTAGTTGAATGTATCATGCAATGTATGTCTGACTGTATTGTATCATGTTCATGAGGTCAAATTTTTAGAGTAGGAAGTAATGTTTTTGTTCTCTCTATTCTCCCTCCCCCCCCCCCCCCTCTCTTTCTCCTTGTGTTTTAATGTTATTTAGAAGTTATTTATGCACTAAAATCCTCTAGCTGACTTAAGCACCTGTTTTCCATTGAACCATTGTTGACTGGTGTGGTTCATTCTAGAATGAACCAAATCAATGTTTTATTTAAAAAAAAAAACTATTAGAGAGCACTTGTTTGAAGAAGCGCTTTATATTGAGTATCACATAGATAGACCTTTCTCAAACAAGCGCTATATATTTGTGTGTCAATATACAACACTTTTTCAAAAAAGTGCTATCTATCTACGCGTCAATATATGACGCTTTTTTAAAAAGCGCTTTCTTTAAATATATAATGTCTAAATAGAGAGCAGTTTTTAAGCGCTATCTAATGGCAAAATAAGCACTGTATGTTAATGTTTTTGGCATAATGAATCTTCATTAATAATTGATGACATTAACATGAGTTCCCCACATATGAGTTTTCATGTCTTTTTATTTGTGAAAATCTTTTTGAATGATCTGTTTGGGCAAGTAACTCATAAGTATTCTTTGAGTAACGAGATGGTATTCTCTGTATATCACATCCAATAATAGATTACTTTGAGGTTAGGCTTTGTGGTCTAAGTAATGGATTACTTGATGTAGTAATCGAAGACTCCAGATAGTTGGAATTCGATTTTCTATGAGTAGTAGTCAATTACATTGGGTAATAATCAATTACTAGATAGAGTTGTCATTTAAAAAAATTGTGATAGGTAATCGATTATAGGCCAGAAAGTAATCAATTACACCAGAGAGTAATTCATTACTTTGTAATAAAGCCTTCATTTTGAAGTCCATCCATTACTTATAACTGTGGTCAATTTTTGTTTGAAAATTATTATGAAAAACTAGTCTTATAATGGGGAAACTCTACCAAAATCAATATTTAGTTGCTCTCTTTGATTTCTTTAAGATTGCTTCAAGGTTGCACCTAAGTTTGTATGATTTTCAGTTGTTGCTGTGGTTTGAGCAAGATTATAAGTCTTGAAGAGGATTTAAGCACTTTTAGAACAAGGGATCCCTCAACAAGAGTTACGTTATTGGGTGTGGTATACCAAGAATGTCATCTTGATTTTAAAATTGAAGTTTTAGTGAAAAATCTTAATTGGTTTGATTAGGGACTAGATTTTGCTCTTAGTGGTGGAGAGTGAACAAGATAAAAATCAATTGTGCAATCTTTTTAACCTTAATATATTTAAATTTCATTTATATAAATTGTTATTGATCAAATTTCACTATTTCTTGAATATATTGAATTGATTGAGATTCACTAGAAATTGATATTGAGTATAATTACTAATCAAATTGACATTGTGTACTGACTTGTTTATTGTTATATACTTGCAAATTGTTTCAATTGACCATACATTACATTCATATCATCATTAGAAGGAAATTTGCATTAGATTAAGGTTCCATACATTAGAATTGCATGTGGATGTTATGATAGAGGTTAAGTGCATATCAAAGATATCCCATAAGGCTTAAATACATTTTTGGTTCCTCAAATTTAGGATAAATTTCGTTTTTAGTCCCCCAAATTTAAAAGTAATTTTTTTAGTCCCTCTAATATGAAAAAAAAGTTTATTTTAGTCTTTTAGGACCATCTACAATATCATTGATAGGGCAGATTAAGTCAACTGTACAGCATCAATTGAGTTCGATGTAATGTTTTTACTGACAGAGACATTACTGGATGGGTTTTGTGACAAATTCACTAATTACGTTTGGGTAAAAGAACTAAAACATTTTTTTTCAAATTACAGGAACTTAAAAAATAACTTTAAAATTTGGGGGACCAAAAATAGATTTATCCTAAATTTGAGGGATTAAAAACATATTTAAGCTTATCCTATAATAATCTTAAAAGGAATTTTCGATTAAGGATTCATAGGGAGAAAGAGACTAAATTATTTTGCAAATTGTTTTTTGAAAAAGTTTTCAAAGGGAACTTAATTTTTTTTTTTTAAATGATTTTTGAAGTACTTAAGTCACCCCTTCTTAAGTATATTTTAACTTGTTCTTTAACCACAAGGTCAACATAAACCTCAATGTAGGCATCATGTGGCGAGAAACGATAAACCTCCTAAGCTTAGGGCTAACCTGATTGAAGAAGATGATGTTATTAAGGCGGTTATTTCTTAAGTTAATATTATAACCAATGTGAATAATCAAGTGGTAAACTCTAGGGCTACCTTACACATCTATGTAAAGAAAAATATGTTTACCTTCTACACCTTTTGTAGGGGATGGATAAGAACATGTTTATCTTAGTAATTCTAGGACTACTCCAAATTGGGGAAAAGACAATTTTTTTTGAAGCTCATATATGAAAAGCCTTTAGTTTTAAGTGATGTGTTACATGTGCCCTTTATTAGAATCAATTTGATTTATGTAGCGCTACTGGAAGGTTGGGGTTATAGTTTCATTTAAATATGATAAGATTATGATGACAAAAAGCAATGTATTTATGGGAAAAGGGTATTGTGATCAAGGACTCTTTGTACTTAATGTTTGATTGATTTGTATGATATATTGCACACTAAAGTAGGATGTAACGCCCTATTTTTCTTAATGTTTGATTCGGTGTTTTAATAATAAAAAAGTGAAAATTAATATGTGATGTTGGTGATTAAAAAGAATAAATAAGTTGTGCTGTATGAGTTGTTGTTGTTGGTTGTTGTTATGTGGTTTTGGTGTATGTTGTTGTCTTGGAATTTAGGGAATTGAGGAAAATGTTGTTTTTGAGCCAAAGTGAGATTGTTAGTATTTTATGGGTTGCTGAGAGATATACAGTTGAATTGGGCCAGTTGTGAGTAATGGGAGATGGTTAGGTGGACCATCGGCTTTAGTGGGCCGAAAGCCATTGCGAGGCCTAGAGGGGTATTAAATGCCGAAAACCCCCTTTTTCTCCCATTTTTTTTAGCAAAAAAAAAATTCTATTTCTCTCTCCCTCTCTCTAACACTCTCATCCTCTCAATCTCTCAAGCTTACTAAGAGTCTAGTAGATTAGAACCTTGATCTCATTCTGTGTGTTAGAGAGGGCAAATTTCTCAAAGGTTTGGCTCAAGAGCTCATCTTCACACGTTCTCCTCTTCCCCAAATCCAGATTTCCAGAGCTCCAAGAAGTAAGGGATGCTTACAGTTGTTGAATATCTGTTGTGTGAACATAGTTGTATGAAAATATTACTATAGAAAGAATTGAAATGTGCGAATTGGCTGAGTTTTTGGTTGAAATGGGTTGGAAATGGGTTTCCTTAAATTCTTGGTGATTTGGTGTTGAAATGATGTATGGATTGTTGCATGTGCTTAGTATGTTATTGTGTGCTATCGCACAGTCGTATTCTGTAACACCCCAAATTTCAAGTACTAGCTAGAAATAAACCACGAGGTAGCTCTTAGTAGGACCCTTCCCATATATTATTAGACAAAAGATGCCTTAAGAGTTATTGTTATTATATTTCTTATTATTATTAATATTATTTTTATTGTTATTGTTATAACAATTATTATTATTATTATTACTAGTATTGTGTTGTGTTGATGTTATTATATTTATTATTATTATTATTATTGTTATTAATACCTTAGTATTATAAATTAGTAGGAATATTATCATAGAACCCAAAAGAGCATCTAGGGCCCAATAGGGGACTAAAGCCCACTAAGCTACATACTCACCCATATGTTATAAGAGGGGAATAGAGAAGGAGGGTTAGGTTTAGCCATCAGAAAATAGAAGAAGAAAGAAGTTAGAGAGAATGAGGAAAAAAGGGAAGAAGAAGAGGAAGAGAAGGAGGAGGAATAGAAATTGGAGAACCCAAACCCTAGAACTCAGCTTTGCATGTCCATAAACGTGAATGCTCTCTCCCATGTCCTTCCTTATCCTTTATGTTGTGTTATTTATCTATTTACCTTTTTCCCTTTCTTATGCCTAAGTTTAGGGATTTGATCTATTTTGAAGGGATTGTGAGTGAATGAGGAATTTATAGATTAGAGTGACCGATTATCAAGGTAGAAAAAGTGATGAAGAATTTAATTATTTATTTTGAAGTATTTAGGAACCAAAGACAATAAGATAAATAAATTAAAGTTCGTACTTCGTGTCCGCCCGGCGGAGTAGATAGCCGTTGGGTGACTTTTTGGGAAAAACTAGACTCTACACGACCTGCTGAGCAGGTTGGGTCCTGACGCAGATCCGCTGGGCGGGGTGCAACACTCGTTGGGTGGGTTGGGTTCCGACGTAAACCCGCTAGGCGAGTTTGCTGGACTGTCAAGTAGGACTTCCGTCTTGTTGGACGAATACAACTTTTGCTATTCCGTTCTTTATGTTTATGAACTCCTTTTTGCAGTTTTTAATTCATTGTTATTTGTTTTCTTATGCCTTGTTGAGTTTATATTGTATGATTATTATTTACCTTGAAAAAATTGAGTGTGATATGAAATTGTGCCAATGTTTCATGATAAAAGTCTAAAAAAAGTTGTAAGCATTATTTGTGACCATGCATCATAACATTTGAGGTATGTGATGAGGAAAGTACATAGGAATCTAGCTGGTGGAGGCTGTGATGGGTTGTCTAACCTTAGCCTTGGGGGTTATCCAGTTGAGAAAACTCCAATGGTCCATGTTGATCCCATGGAGCCGAGGCGTACTGGCAAAATTGGGTAACCTTGACTAGTCATCAAGGGATATCATGCTAATTGAGGGTGCAAAAGTCGAAGGCATCGGTACCGATGACGCTTCTTATAGCCTGCATTTACTCCTAGTCTACTTTTCGAAAAGTTTAGGTTGGTGCCACATGTGCATGAGTAGTGGTTTAGGAACATAGCATGCATATGTATCTTGTTATCGTGTGATATGTTGAAGTGTGCTCCAATTGTAATTATGTGAAGTCTGTGTGACCTTCATGAGTGATTGATGTAATGTGAACACGTGTGAAAACGTAATTGTGCCTTGTGATGAAGTGTCGAGATTATGCATATGTGCTTATGTTATGAATGTATGTTATGCTTGTTTGATGAAACAAAAAGATGCGTATGTCTAGTTACTATGCAAAAGATTTGAAATAAATGTATGCTTGTAATTAAAATTGTGTTTGCTACCTTAAGGATAAGTGAGAGTCTAGGCCCTCGGATAGTGTTATGAGGGTTCTAGTTGGATAATAATAGTTGTGAATAAGATAGAGAAGAGTGAATCCCCACACAACGTAATAGAAAGGTATAAGACAAGTAAGAGAGAACAAAATGAGGGTATTAAGGTGAGTGTTAAGGGAGTGTCAAAAGTATTTTAGAACGTCTGTAACCTTAGACTTGACCCCTAGAGAATAACCTTAAATATAAAAAGGAAGGAGAGTAAAATCTAAACATGAAGGGTTTAAATACTAGAGAAGGTTTTGGGTAAGAAAGAGTTCTTAGGTTAAGAATGAGATAGTAAGATTGTATAACAATTGTGAGAATGAGAGAGGAGTTAACAGGAAACATTGATTATTGAAAGGTGTAGACCCGACCATAGGTATGGATTATTATGAATGGCCTAATGAGGCCATGAGAGATAAATAATAAAGGTTGTTCGAGTAGAAGAGTCTGACCTAGCTGTAAAACCCTTAGAGCACTCACTAAGACATTATGTCTCACTCCTTTAAGTTTTCCCTTTTTTTCAGGATACAAGTGAAGACATATACAGGTGGAGCTTGGAGTCACGTGCAAGAAGATGTAGTCTAGTTTATATTGTTTTCTTGTATTCGTCTTTATGTTTTATTCGACACCTTCGGGTGATAGATGTGTTGTATTAGGAGTGTATTTTTCTCATTGTATTGTTCGTATAAAATATTTAATTATATTTATGAGTCGCTTTTACATGTTTCTATGTTTTTAAGTCTTTCTTTTTGGTTCTTAGAAAGCTAGGCTTAGTTATGGTAATACCCCTTAGGGTGTTACATATTCGACCTTTGTGGAGTCGATTTGAGGCAGGAATGAGTGAAAAGTCTTGATTTTTGGGGTTTTTTGAAGAGAATTCTAGTGTCGTTGTCTGATAGTTGCTGAGCGACTATGGCTCTTGCTGAGCAAGAATGCCACTGAGACTAAAGGGAGATGGTCGAGTTGAGCATTCACTGAGCGAACTACTATTTCGCTGAGCGAGTGTTCTTGAGTGGTAGACATTGCCTATAGTGTAAGAGAGATTCTCTAAGTGAAATATAGTTCGCTGAGTGAGTGTTCATAGAAATTTGGAAATTTTCCAAAAGAGAGGTCACTAAACGAGTATGTGGCTCGTTGAGCGAGTGCGGGTATTCTAGAATGCCTAGAAGCAATTCGCTACGTGAACACTGAGCTTACTGAGCGATTAGGACCTTGAAGGGTGATTACTCTCTGTAAAGGATTTGTTGAGCGAACACTGAGCTCGTTGAGCGAATTGGGACCCTAAAGGGTGATTACTCTCTATTAAGGGATTCATGGAGTGAACACTGAGCTCGCTAAGTGAATTGGAACCATGGAGGGTGATTACTCTCTGTTAAGGGATTCGCTGAGCGAACATTGAGCTCGTTAAGTGAATTGGGACCATGGAAGGTGATTATTCTCTATTAGCGACTCGCTGAGCGAAATGTGGTCGAGAGGATTTTGGAGAAAGTCCCTAGAACGGATCCGCTTAGCAACTGTATTTGTCGCTGAGTGACCCTGAATTTGCTGAGCGAGACTCATGGTCGCTAAGTTAAAAGCCTTCACAAGGAAAATTGGTCCTTTGTAATTAAGGGCTTTGCTGAGCGAGCATGTGGGTTGCTAGTGTTCTATTGTTGCCTAATTTTTTTGAAAGTGTAGTTGTGTGAGACATGATTGAGGAGGACTCCTAGCATGAGTCTAAGGTTGAGAATGTGGGAAGAGCGGTAGGTTGCTTAGATAAGACCTCCACTTGTTGTTTGAGTTTTACACATCGATTGTGGGCGGCTTGGATAGGGCCCTAAGTGGTAGGTTGCTTGGATAGAACCTCCACTTATTGCGTATGATATTGTTGTATAAGGTTTCTCATGAGGTGGGCTGCTTAGATAGGGCCTTACCTATTAACTATGTTTGAGGCCGGTTTAGGGCCTGTATGGTGTTGATGGATGTTCTGTGGCTGTGTGAGGTAGCTACCGATGGACATCTTGCCACTAGTTGTGTTGATTGTTAGGATATGCACTTGATATTTAATATTGAGGCCCATTATTAAGAAAACCTATAAGGTCGCACACTTAAGACAAGCCCACTAGGAATAAAACCGGTTGGACCAAAACAATTTTAATGGCTTAATTCATTAGAATTGAGCCCATTATGAGTGATGCTTTTTAACTCTAATTACCTTTTATTAATACTCATTGTAGGAGGTATGGCTATATATGATACTGAGACACAAATTAGGGTTAGCCGTCACCCCCTTCTGATTACCACTAGCATAGCAAACCAAGAGGAACCCTAATGCGGGTGTGGAGACGCATGCTTGTCTGTGTGCACACCTATAGAGACATTGCTTGTGTGCATCGTTCAGTGGATCAAGAGGTAATTCTTTATTTCTTCTATATTATAGTAGCCTTGATTCGTGCCATTCATTTGAACAATAAGGGAATAAACAATTTAGTTCTGCTGCGTTGTCCTCTGTTGCGATCCAACAATATACATATATATATGTTGTATGTTGATTAGTTATGGTTGAGTGGAAGTGATGTAGTACATGCATTCATGCATAGTTGGCGGCTGAGGTAGCTAATGATGGACCTTATGCCACGGTGCGGGCAGGCACTTAAGTTTGATGGTGACCGAAGTTGTAACTCAAACGGCTTCTAACCTAATGTTGGATAAGATGTGGGGCAGATGACGATGGGCCTTCGGATATGAATGGATGGGTAGATTTCGCAGGGCGCCAAGACGGTGTAGGCCTTATGTTATAGTAAGCCACTACCCACATACACTCATCCTGACAAATCACTAAGCTTATTCGTAGATCAAAGTTTGACAATTCTTGAATGTTGCTCAGATAGGCCACAGTAGGGGGTAAGACCTGGTTGATCACCTGAGATATTATAAATCTCTCGAGAGTCGTGTTATCATACATTGACTTGGTTGTGGTGATGAATGGTTATGATGTGAGGTGTATAGTTAAAGATGTTGGCTTTGTGGATGCCTGATATATATGTATGTGTACATGTGAATGTGAATGTTGAGCATCTATTGTTGATTGTGGTGAACATATACTATATCTTTGTTTTAGTAAGCTTACCTTTGCCTTGTGATTCTGTTGTGATTTCTCTGTTGCTGTTGTGTTGGTGTGACTGTGATGATCACGTCTTGTGGCGTGGGAGCAAGCAGCAGTGCTTCGGTAGATTCAGCTTCCCACAGCTGAGTGATGTTAAAGACACTTGGCTTGAGGAGCTAACCCTTTTCCTTATTTTGTTATATGTATTGTTATCCTTTTGGATGGGGTTGTATAGAGTGACCAGCTGTATCCCACTCCCCCAGTGATGTATATTTGATACAGTTGATATGAGCTGGTGTTATCCTATTATGTATGATGTTGATAGTTGGACAGATATGTATGTATGGCAGTATGAGAGATAGATGAGTCTCTCTATGATATGTAGGACTCTATATATATATATATATATATATTATGATTTTTATTCACCTGTTTAGAAGATGGATGTTTGTTTGGAGGGTTATCTAGTAGCAACAGTTGGGTCGTTACATAAGACATATAAATTCTTTGTATGTTGTCAAATTGCAACATCTAGGTTTAATAGCTTTGCATGACAAACAACTTAGAAAATGTAATATATGTGTTGAATCAAAATTAACTAAAAAATCATGCCCTCTATGCAATGTGAATTAGCAATTTTTTTTTTTAAAAAAAAAACTATGTCAAGAAGAGTTAAAATTTATTTCATAACTTTTATAGATTTTTTTTAATATACTAGTGTTTATTTGATTAGACAAAAGGATGAAGTCTTTAACATGTTTCTCTCATATAAAGAGGGAGTAGAAAATCAATTAAATAGAAAAGTTAAAAGGTTCAAATTCAATAGGGGTAGGGAGTACACTTTGTTTAATGACTTTGGTGAAAAGAAAGATATAATACATGAAATTACTCCACCTTATCCACATGAATCCAATGAAGTGGCTGAGAGGAAAACTAGAACCCTTAAGAAAATAATGAATGCAATGTTAGTTAGTTCCTTTGCACTTGGAAACCTTTGGGAAGAAGACATTTTGGTTGCGTGTTTCTTGCAAAATATGATCTCACATAATTAAAAAGATTGGTAAAACACTATAAGTTGTGGAAAGGTTATCAACCTAGTTTAAAATATTTGAGGGTGAGGAGGTGTCTAGCTAAAGTGATAGTTAAGTAATCCTAAGAAGATGAAAATAGGTCCTACGACATATGATTGCATGTTTATCGGTTATGTTGAACATAATGTTGCCTATAAGTTTTTTGTCCTAAAGAGTGATGTGATTGATTGCAATACCATAATAAAGACTAAGAATGTTGAATTCTTTTAGGACATATTCCCTCTAAATTCTGTAATAGTTCTAAGAAACCTATAAAAGCCACTAGTTGAGGAGGAGTAAAAGACTAAGAAAAGAGATCTTTTGGCGATGACTTATACACCTACGTATTTGGAAAATTTTTGGGATCAAGCTATTAAGATTGAAATTTATTCAATTATAAAAAACAATACATGGACCTTAGTAGATTTACCTCACGCAGTAAAACTAATTGGCTATAAGTGGATCTTTGAGAGATAATACAACTCTGATGGATTGATCGAAAAGTATAAGGCTTCAACCTAAAGGGTGCATACTCCCTGGTCAAGAAAACTAAGTGTGAAAACTTTTGAAATCCCTTTATGGTCTAAAACAAGCACCAAAACAATGACATGGAAAATTTGATCAAATATTACTTGGTGATGGTTTATTTTCGAGTGAAGCTGATAAATGTGTGTACAACAATCGGTGAAGGGTGATTGTACGATTATCTATTTGTATGTGGATGACATGTTGATATTTAGTACTTGTAATGATGTAGATTTTAGAACAAGTCATTTCTTGCATCTAAATTTGATATGAAAGATATGGTTAAAACAAGTGTCATTTTAGGAGTTAGCATTGTAAGGAAGGGTGATAATATATTACTATCCCAAAAGCATTATTTTGAGAAGCTTCTAAAAGAGTTTGGTTATTATGACTATAAGTTAGTGAGTACCATTGATCAAGTGTTATTGTAAGCACAATCAAAATTAGAATGTAGTACAAGGTGCCTAGACACCAGGATTGTTCTCAAAAGATCTATGTTAGGGAATAATCCTATGGAGAAAGTATGTTGGTTCAAAGAAACAAAATAAAAATCGAGTAAAACAAAGTATTAAAAACAAAGAAAAATTATTAATATTGTTAATAGTTATCTAAATCAAATTGAAATTTAAATAAAACTAAACCATACCAACAATATTGCTAAATCATTCTATTAATTATTATTATTATTATTATTATTATTATCATGAACAAAACATAGATGTAATTTCTTAAATATTTTTAGTATTATTCTACAATATGAATCATGTTACATATCAATATGAAATTTGTTTATTTTAAACCTAAATTTGTTTTTAATTATCTTTCTCACAATTAAAATTTTAATAGTTTATAAATATGAATTACATAAACGAATAATATTTTAATTTAAATCAAATCAAATTCCAATTAAAATGATTATACCTAAGCTATCACAGTTAAATTATAAAATTTATACCAACAAAATAATAAATTAAAAATAACAAATAATTTGTATATAAATCATCCAAATTTTTAAATTAATATTTATAAATTTTTAATCTAATTCAAATTTAAATCTAAATTGGCTGGAATAATATAAAATTTTGAAAAATAATATTAACATTAAATCAAGTTATGACTAAATCGATAAAAATTTATAATATGATAGAATAATATATATATATATATGTATATATATATATATTGTGAAAAATACTTTTTAAATCGATTCAAGAACTGATTTAAATATAGACGATATAAAAAATTAATGTTTTTAAAATGGATTTTAAACCGAGTTAATTTTTTTTAACTCGGTTGTTCAGGAACCGAGTTAAAACACTTGGTAAGGAAATAGCATACAACTCTGCATATCATTGCAACAAGCACAGATTTCAGAAAGACAATTGAGCCTACATTGGGTTTGAATCATTGCTACTAAGACATTGTTCACTGCGCTGAAGCAGAGAGACATCCACTGCCTCTAAATCTAACTACCCTAAAGGGATGCAAGCAAGTGGCAGATAACCGTGTTGGTTCTTCATATTGCTTCTACAAGAAACAATTAATCAAATTTCTTCCTCTAATTCCTCTTAGAACAATTTATCAAACATAAATTGGACAAGACAACATGAAATTGATAAAACTGAAATTAGATTAAAACTAAAATTTAACGTTAACCAGCTGAAATTCAAATTTTAATTATCTTTGCTAAAAGATAAACAAAATGCGTCCTAATGTTTATCATGGTATACTCATAGCACCACAGCAATGAACAAACATTCCAAGTTAAGTTTTCATTGTGATTTCAAAGAAAGTGAGAAATCGAAAGAATAAAACTGTGCGAAGTTAAATCTGACCTAAATCTTTGTTCTTACAGAATACATACATTGGTAATTAGAGAAAGGATGAAGAAAGACGAAGAAAAAAAATTAGGTTGACCTTGGAAGGTTTAGGAACAGAACCAAACAAGCAGAGCCAAAAAAGTCCTTGTTCCTTTGATCCCAATCATGTTAAGTAACTAGAAGAAGGAGCTTCAAAGTAGAGAGAGCTTTGAGTTAGGAGAAACTACTTCAAAGTGGGGGTGTGAAAGACGTCAATGTTCGAAGAAGAGAAATAGCTAGTGGTATTTAGAATCACTTTTTAACTCGATTCAATAAAAAACCGATTTGAAAACAGTTTTTTAAATCGATTATAGAAATAATTGATTTAAAAAACTGCTTTTAAATCAATTCAACAACATCCGATTTAAAAAATCAATTAAGTTTTTAACTCATTTAATAATTTTAAAAATAGTTTTTTAAATCGGTTATAAAAATAGCCGATTTAAAAAATTGTTTTTAAATCGGTTTAGCAACACCCGATTTAAAAAATAAATTAAGTTTTTAACTCGTTTAATAATATAACCGGTTTAAAAATAGTTTTTTAAATCTGTTATAAAAATAACCAATTTAAAAAACTATTTTTAAATTGGTTCTGCACCAACCGATTTTAAAAAGTTCAAAAATATTTCAATTTTGCCACCACATTCACTTTAAATCAGGTCTCTATAAACTGATTTAAAAGCATGTTTTTGAAAGCCTTTTTTGTAGTAGTGTATATGTGTGTGTGTGTGTGTGTGTGTGTGTGATCATGTGATTTTGCACTCAATGCATTTAAATTGATATTAAAATCAAATTAATTTATACTTAAAATCACACTCAAAATATAAAGCTTATACAATTAAATTAATAAATAAATTATCCAAAATTTTATAATAAATATTTATTACTTTCAATCAAATATAAATCTATCAATGTGAATCATGTCACATTTCAACATAAAATTAGAAAGTTTTTCACATAAAATTATCGTAATTTTTTTCTTTAATTTAAATTTCAACATTCTATAATGATCGCATCAAATTTTGACATTTATTAAGTTACATTATTATTGTTATTATTATGAGTTATGTAATTAATAATAAATATTTTACTAATATAATTATTTTAAATTTAAATAAACTTAAAAATCATACAAAAAATATCACCTAACCTGTAAATACTAACAGCTTAGCTCATTTTTCGTAATCTCTTCGTCAATTAGAAAGGTCACTTGTTTTTTATTTCTCTTGGAAAGACTTGGATATTTAAGTTAACACATAAAATCATCCTCATACAAATTAAATTTAGATGTCAATGCTAAAAAAAATTAGTTACAAAAGTTACAACCTACTTTTCATAACTAATATATGTGTGTGTGTGTCATGTGATAACACTTTAAGATTGTTTTTCTACTAAAATAATTTTTTTAATTCATAAAAATGCATAATTAAAATAGTTATAACCATTATTCACAAATTCAATTGATTATCCTTTTTGATGATTCAAGTATTATTATGATTTCAATCACTGATTTTAATGTTTTTAGTTATGAAATAAGGTTTTGTCAGATAGACAAATGACGAGTAGCAGCACCACATTCATTCTTTTACTTTTTAAAATGTTGCCAAAATTTTTATTTTATTTTTTAATTCATAAAAATACATAATTATAGTAATTAAGGTAATTAAAATGAATATATATTTTGATTAAATCAATCAATTAAATCATTAAGTCTTATATTAATTTTGATTTTATATACTACCGTAACCAATTTATTAAATTTTATGGAATGATTTGTATAATAACAATAATCAATAACTAAGTAATCAAAATAATGAATAAAATGATTTATTTAATTAATTGTGATGTATCTAATATGTTGAAATTATAAAATAAATTACAAGATTAAAATATTAAAAATATGTGCATGTTAAATTGAAAATTAGAATAAAATTAATCAAGTTTATGTTTATTTTTTTTATATTCTTGATACCTCCTATTCATTGTTTTTTTTATAATACATAAGTATTAAAGTTGTATCATTTTCAGATTAAATTTAATTATTTTATAAAACTAAATATATTTATTGTTAATTATATATATATATATATATATATATATCAATTATGACCATTATATTTGTATACATTTTTAATGAAGATAATTAAGATATTTTTATTTCATAAAAATACATAAGAATTAAAAATATTTTAAACAAAGTTTAAATACCCACAAATCTCTTTTTTTATATAATTAGTGTTAACCATTTTTTTCTTTTATGATGAAAACATATTTTTTAAAAAATAAAAATTAATAATTACAAAATGTAAAGTAAAATATTTTTTATTATCAATATTTCTAATTAAAATTATGTATATATATTTAAGTTATACATAAATACAAATATATTTACAAAGATAATAAATTTTTAAAAAAAAACATCTATATACATTAAAATGAAATAATATATATATAAATATTAAATATTTAAATATATATCAATATTTATAATTATTTATATATACTTTTTCTATATATTTATATATATTTATATACATATCTACTTAAATATACTTATATAAAATTTTAAAATAATTAAGAAATACATTAAAAATCATAATAATATAAAATAAATAAATTTTAAATTTAACATCTGTATTTACTGGCACTAGTTATTATGCTAGTAAGTCATTAAATTAATTTAAAAAATCAAACATCATAATTAAATTCATTAAAAAATTCATTTGATTATTTAACTCACTATTTTGATATAAACCACAATATCATCCACACGGAAAAACTTTGTTAGAATTGGGTAAGAATATTATGGGCAGCAAAACTTTTCTTTTGAGTATTTAATATACTTACATATTAAGATTTAAACTTAAGACCATTGGTTAAGTTAGAATAATCTTGAATTATTTGATCCTTGCACTCAGTGATGTTAACTAACTTATTTAATAGAGGTAAAATGATTAATTTTTATAATTAAATTCTCACTAAATCTTCCCGAATTTCTAAAACAAAAACAAATATTTTGAGATTTCAACAACTTGATTACTTTCTAATATTCCTAGCACAAACTTTAATTTACAAATCCAATTAAATCTTAATTTTTAACGCTCCAAGTGAATATCAGTTTTTTTTCTCTGTTACCAAAAATAAATATCAACTTTTTTCTCTTTTCAAATCGAATTACATAAAAAAAAAAAATCCAAATCGAATCAAAATTAGTTTAAATAGAGTAATGACTGGAGTGGGTCCTAGAGAGTAAAAGCACGCTTGCCGTATCTCGTGTCCTGTGGTTGTGTTCGCGTGGACCTTCATTGTCCCCCCCTCGCCTTCCCTTCTTGGATTACATGGGTAGATATTCTTTAAGTTTAAGCAAATAAATAAATCATAAAAACCATACACTATGAAAACAATAATATAATATTGAAACCAAGAAAATGGAAAATAAGACAGGAAGACAAAAGAGCACTAAACAGAGAACATATATATACACACATATGTATTGAGATACAGCATCTTGAAATTCTCTGTAGCAGTTATTTTTGTGAAGGGGAGGAAAGAAAGGATACTGATCAGTGAATAGTGACTTCTGTTTGGTTGCAACTACTGAAATGGATTGTAGCAATGACAAGTATATCTTTGCCCTTTTCTTTATCTCTGTCTTTTTTCTTTTTCTGGGTCTGTCCCTTGGGAAAGACACACTCTTTGGGAACTGCATTTGGTTTCAAACATGTGCTTTCTGATTTTGATGCTCTTCAGTTTTTGTTCTGTGTTTTTATTTGGGAGATGAAATAGGTTCCCATCAATTTGTTGGGATTTTGCTTGTAATAAAAGTGTTTTTTTAGTTATTTGGTTCATTCATGTACAGGGGGTTGTTGACCTTCATTTTACTATTGTTTTTTTGCTTTTTTTCTGTTCACTTTGGTTCGTTTAGTAATTTTCTGTTCTTGGTTTTTATTTGCTCTTGAGATGCTCGATTCATGCTAGATTTTGTGGATAGAGGAAGGGTGATGGTGATAATGATGTTGAGGGGTCATCAAACCACACCCACCCCCCCCCCCCCCCCCCCCCCCCTTTTTCTCTTGTTTTTTAATTTTTGTTTTTGCGGCCCCTTTTCTTTTCATGGTTTTTTCTGCAGTAATTGATGATTCTGTTCCTTTTTATTTGTATGGTGGTTTGGTTAGTAATTAGTGCTGCAATTTATTTGTGTGGTTGGTTTGGTCAATTTTCTATGTATGTACTTTTGTTTGTCTTGTCTATTATTCAAATCATGATATCTACAATCCATCCCTTGTGATTCTTCCAAATTGGTTTAGGACTGGCTCCTTTTGTGTTTTCTTGCACCTTTTTCGATGTTACATGACAAGCATTTGACTTTTGCTCCATGTTAAATGGTGCCAGGGAGCCATGGGATTGGCATAGGGAGGATTATTGTCTCCAAAAGAGTTTCAATTATGGTAAGTATGATTTGTAGTTTTAAAATAAATTAGTCCAAATAATTGATTCCTGAGAAAGTTTTCTTGTTTAAGCTGAAATTTCACAAGGGCTGTGGAATAATGTTCCTCAAAATGAAGATCTTTCCTATGTGTTCAATGATGAAACAACCCCGGTGAAGGCTTGTGGGGAATTTGCATACGATGTCAATAATAGTGGTAAGAGACTTCTATCTGGCAGGCAGTTTGAAATTGTCTAACAATCAATATGTGCAACTTGAATACATAGTTCTTTTTCATTTCTATTAATGGTAAGGTTATTGCATTGTGATCTGGAGGTCACAATATCAAATCCTCCAAACAATCTCTCTGCTTGTAGGGATATAACTGTGTACATCTACCCTCGCCAGGTTCCACTAGGTGGGAACCTCATGCATTGGGTCACCTTTAATTTCTATTATTGTTGTTATCCCTGCTATCCTTGTTTTATACACAATGTTATCCTTTTTAAATCAAACAAGGTGGATTTCAGAGTCAAATAATATACAAAAGGAACAAGACAAATGTTTGAAGAGTTCTTACCAAATTAAGAGACGGCGAATGCTACAATTCAATACTCAAGATGGGGGTCATTCCCTTTCCAAGGAACAAATGTCTTCAGCATATTTGAAAGTAAAGGTCGGTGCTTGTAGCTTTTACCTTACTGATTTTCCACACCCATAGTAGCATAACAGATCTAGCCACATGAAAAATATCAAAGTGCAAATCTGCTTTAATTTGAGCAAATATGTTGTATTTTTCTTAAATATATTCCACATGATATTACCATGATATTGTTGTCTGGAGAAGGAATACATAATGTCATGAGGTAACTAAACTTTTCCTTGTTCTTTCCGTAAGATTTCTTTTTTCTGATATTAGATTTCATAATTATGCTTTGTGAAACAATTAGTTCAGCCATATTGGTCTGTGTTACCACCTTGTATGGGTTCATCTGTGAAGTAGAACTTATTCAAGTAACTCCTCTGCAAGTTTACTGTAGCCATTTGATGGCTTGCGATGCTCAGAAGATCCTTACTGAGTGCCAGTATTGAACTCGGAACTTCAAAGTTGACATTAATATTCCATGCCAACTAGTCACTTGGGAAACCAGCTAGCCATTTGATGGCTTAATATAATAGAACCCTGTTTTAACTTAAACATTACATTTGCAATGACTATTAAAGTTTGATAATGAGATGTTTGGTTCAAATCTTTTAGTATCTTCTATCCTTTATAGTAATTATCTAGTGATATATATATATATATATATATATATATATTACATGGGTCCTCTCTGTTGTTGTGGGTCTCAACCCTACATATAATTTAGTGTTCTAGTGTTTCGGGTTGATCAACAATATTTTTCCTTTTGTTATGCCTTTGAGATTTCATGATTTGCAATGCAGATAGTCAGCACTTGGCACTAGCAGTCAAGGATTTTTATTTTTTTTTCCAAAATTTTGATTGTCAAATGTATTCAGTATACTTGATTGATTTCAATGAGATGTTGTTTAAGTTAATAATTGTACTGGAGTTGTTAATTTGCCAGATTGTATGACTGTTACATTATGTATATAGGGGAAGGAGGATTCAAATGTGGATGTTTACCCAGAATTATCTCATTGGGTGTCCGGAGCATCAGGTTTACATTTTGCAAGACTCTGCTTTGAATTCTTTTTCTTTTTAGATGGCTTTGATATCTTTAACCAGTCATAATGATATATGCATTAGGAAGTGCATCTGCTTCCAATTATGAGGACCTTGAGTCAGCTGAAGGGTGGCTAGCAGATTGCTTTAAGGATGATGAAATGCAATTATGTCCTGATGATTTGTATGCTTCTAAAGACCACCACTAATATATGGCTTATATCTATTTATGCAAAACACTCTTATGATTATGTTATTTGACTCAGGAATTTTTCTGGGGCAGATGATGTTCATATTGATGTTGCAGGTATATGACATTGTCTGCCATTCACTTTTGCCTTCCTTTTTCTTCCTTCTATTTTCTTTCCTGTACACATTGACTCTTATCTGAAAAAAATTATATGCTACTGTAGATCTGTGCAACTTCCCACCAGCATGTGAACAACATGTGGTTCAGCATCGCATCACTCAAACCTCCAAAAATATTGTCTTCAAGGGTTTGTTTTGTTTTTCCTTGTTATAGTCTTTCTTGCTTGTTTTATTTGTACCGGATATCTGCTTAATTTCTCTTATGTAGGAATATCCTCCAGTTGCTAGACATAATATTTGATTCTCTTGTGTGCTATAGGCTGTATAGTGATGCACTCATAAAACAGAAGTTAGCATGCTTTTACAAGATTTGTTTTTTTATTCCTAAAACTGGGGCCTTTAGTTGTTGTCAAATGCAAGACACTTAACAAGGAACTATAGTACATAATAGTTAATGGCATGAAAATTTTGGACATGAAAACAAATTCTGACTCTCTTTTACATGTATAGGTGGGAAATCATTTATAGAAACACCCAAAAAGCTAGCTTCTTCTGTGGCCTATCCATTTTCCTTCATTAAACCCAGTGGTGCCCATGGAGATGTCACTTTGAAGGAAATAAATCAGTGCATTCTGTCTCCACCTCCTTTGAAATCCAAACAAAGTATGGAAGATCCATCAGCTTACCCAAAATCAGTCTTTTCTGGGAAGCCCGTAGTTGGAAAAACAAAAATTCAAATTGAAGGGGGAAAAGGTAGCATCACAATTGTGAGAACCAAAGGCTAAGACTTAAGTTGTTCAGTAATAATTTTATCTTGGGTTTGACTTCATTTTCTGTATGTAAAATACCTGGTAATTTATAGTTGGTACTGCAATTTTTGTTCTTATTGGCATCCATAGATAACTGCACCTTAGTGTTTGTATCTTAGTTGGGGATTTAGATATCTTTCTATGGCTTTTCTCTTGGTATATGTTTTTGTTTGAGCTAACTCTGCAATGAGAACTTTGATATCAGTCCCGATGACCTTGGCTTATCATGAAATGACAAAACATATATAGTTGGTTTATTATGTTTTTTAGTCTCTACAAATTTTGGTATTAGTTCTCATAAATTTTTTTCTGTTGATTTTTGTTCTTATAAATTTTAAAAGCATGTCATTTCAGAGTGGTCATTAACGTGGCATGCATGTCTACATGCATGTTACGCCATTACTAAATGATGATAGAAATCATTTAAAAAGAAAAAATTAAATTGATGTGAATCAAAACCAACAAAATATTTTTGAAGGACTAAAACCAAAATTCGTCATATTTGTAAGGGCTAAAAGTATATTTAAATATTCTTCAATACCTACAAATTAAAAACAAAATGAATGAAAATTCAATTGTGATAGCATAAATTCAACTGTGCATTTTTTCAATTGAAATGCATACAAGTAAACAATATGGATTATGTAATTATATCGTGCACAAATCAAACTTAGATCCCTTGGATATAAAGTGATTGATGTGTCACTAAAGCAAAGTCTATTGGTTATTTTGCTCCAGAGTATATTATATATAGAAATTTGCTTTAGGTCAAACGAAACTAATGTAACTTGCTTTAGAACTTGAATCTAAGATATATTTGAGAATTAACATTTGAGTTCAAACATTAATCATATTGATTTAAAAAAGATAGTAATGATCGTAGTCTGAATGCAAATCAAATTTAAGCCTTTGACATGGATAACTAGGATGGATGATTGATAAAAATTAAAATTTTAAGGACTAAAAAGAAAACTTAGTAAAATTATGAATATATTCATAAAAAAGGTGTGTTCAATTGGTTGATGCAAGGGAGGAATAAAGAAAGAAATGGTAATATATGGTCATTTTTTTTAGCTTGCAATCCAAGTTTGATAAGTGGTCCTCAAAATTGTATTAAAATGGTAAAAACAAGCTTTTAAGAAATGATCCATTGATCTTCACAAATTTTCCTGTAAAAAGAGTATTCACAGGGACTCTCTTACTTGTAAGCACTGAGACTAAAAACATATGATTTTTTTTTGAAGAATAAAAACATATGATGTGAATGGCATTAGTTTTACAAATAATTATAAATATCCTGTAACCAGGGATATATAAACCGAAAACCTTATTTCAGATTGCACACAAATTAATAGTTCAGTCTTGAGTAATTAGACATTACAAAACTGAATCTTAATTTAGATTCGTAGAAGGTATAGCAAACAAGAACACTTGTGAAGCTAACATGAGTAATGGATATACATGTGTGCAAATGACGTAGATTAAATGTCTATTAGGTACAGTGAAAAGGAAGGGCAAATGACATTAACTAAAAGGAGAAATTACAAGCAATCTTGAATTCAAATAAGAAACTTAATTTCAACTAAAAGAACAATATATCCATATATATGATATGATACACCCCTGCTATTGGCAAAACCTTTGCTGTACCTACAATTCTGACCTTAGTCTTGGAATGAAGTTCACAGACCTTATGGCATTGGCACCTATCGATAAACTTAAACAATTGTTTAAACCTAAAGGGATCAACAAGAGATAGAGTTAAACAACCCACAAAGCTTAAATTCTTCACCCTTTTCTCATATTTGAATAAGGTGTTCATCAGATTGGATTTATTCGATGAATCCGACAATCCAAATCAAACCAATTAGATTGGTTCAGATTGGTTCACTTATTGTTTTTTTTATTTCAAATTTAAACCAAACCAATTATAATTGGTTTGGTTATCGGATTTATCTTTTTTCAAACCAAACTTATTTAGTCAAATATTTTTTAACTTTTAGATTAATATATTTGAAGCTTAGAACTTAAATTTTGCTTTAACTTTTGTATTTTCTTTTAGTGTTATTAAAACTAGACCCATCATCGATTCGGTTAAGTTATTTGGTTAATGGATTACTAGTCGAACCAATAGGTCATTGATTGAACCGCATGAACCGATATATATTAAATATATAAATATAAATTTTATATAAAAGATATATAAATAAAATTTGTGATATAAATATTAATTAAATCTTTTAGTACAGTGGTTATATTTGTTTTAAAAACTTGGGAGATTGAGTTCGGTTCCTCCTCTTGAGCAAGATGTGGTCTTGCTCTCAAATTTCTACCACCAAGATATTTTAGTTAAAAATTGCTTAATAGAGAGACAATTTATTTACTCATCAAATGAAGATAAAGGCCTCTTAGCAGGCCACTAAAATTGAATGATGGGCCCTACTATTCTCATCTTTTTTTTTCACCCCTTTCTTTTTCAAAAATCAGTGAAATGTCAAATTTGCTCCCACCCTTTTAAAATCCCTCACCCCCTTCCCTCTTCACTTTCCCTATCAGTTCTTACCCCCTTCCTCTCCTATTTCTCTTCTCACCCAGTGCCTCCTCCTTTCTATCATTGCTCCACCCATTTGCGTTCTCGCCAGAATCACCCCGCTGCATTCTTGTTGCTACACTTCGGCGTATTCTTGCTGTGGCATTCTATTGTCATGGGTGAGTTCATATTTTTTTACTTTTAGATACAACAGAATCGCAATTCTATCGTGTATTGATATACAACGAAATTGATGAGGGCTGGATACACAATGAAATCATGATTTTGTTATGCATTTGACCAATATACATAACGGAATCACGATTTCGTTATGTATTTTTTATTTTAATTTTTTTTATTCCATTAGTTATTTGTTTGATTTAAATTATTTATTTTTAATTATTTTTGTCTTTTAATTTATTTTTTTGTCCTTAATTATTTATTTTTGGCCGTTTAACTAATATTTTTTAGAATATTTTCTGTAATTAAGTATAATGCCAACTTAATAATATTGATTATATTTGATTATTAATTATTTGCTAATTGCTAAATTATTATTACTATTTTAGATTCATTATGCCACGCATGAGGTTTGGTGCCTTTTATCTTAGACAAGGCCTTTTGCTAGATGATGAGTCAGGCATATCTAGGCACTCATCACCGATTACATCTACACGACGAGCTAGACAGGCAGCACGCGTAATAGCTAGGGAGCAGTAGCAATAGCAGGAGGTACATGCTGATGTACCTGAGCCAAAGCCTGAGGTATCAGATGCAACAATAGAGGTGCCTCAAGATGATCTAACTGATCACATTATTGGACCTCCAGTTGGAGGAGGTCTTGCAAACTTGTCTCTGCTTAGGTCTTATAAGGACCATGTTGTTGAACATATATGGCTTGGACAACCCCGCCCTGAGCTTAGGCTGATCATCCACAGAGGTAAGGTCTTGTCAATGCCAACGCACTATAGGTAGTAGAACTGGTGCAGAGTTCAAGGCTTATCCCTCTTATAAAGGCACAGTATGTTACTACCAACAAGGCAATGTTAAGTGCTTTAGAGCACACATCTCTTTTATACTAGTGCAAATACTATTCATGCATCAAAAATCATTCAAAACTATGTCCTATTCGTCAAAAAAAGAAACAGTTTAAATTGCATCGACTAAATCAAGGTTCCAAATTGTATCGATTGAAATTCGCATCCTGTTCACGTGTAAGAGAATCTTTCAAAGCAATGTCTTGTGCGTAAGAAAAAGAAATGGTCGAAATTGCACCAATTGAATTAAGGGTTCAAATTGCACCGATTCAAATTCATGCCTTATTCACTCGTTAGAGAACCATTAAAAACTGTCACTCAAAAAAAATAAATGACTTTAATAAATATAAACAATTAATTTCTAAATACATAACGGAAACGCGTTTCTATTATGTACAGAGGGTGCATTCCCTCTAACATAAAGGAAACGTGCTTCCGTTGTACACAATGCACAAGGGAAATGTGTTTTTGTGAGGGGATATTTTAAAAAAAATTATAAACAAAAGTTGGGGTGAAAACAGTGAAAACTGGGATAGGAATAATAGCATCCTTGAATGATCCAATCCATTGTAAGTGACGCATAAAATAAAGTCCAATTCAATGTTCATCATTAGTTTGATTCAATAATAATAACTATTGACCATAATCATAATTAAATAATAATTCCTAATTATTGATTAATATTAATCCACATAATTGATTAATTGAATAATTAGTCTAACATTCTTTCACTTCGATAACATTAGTCAAAGTACATTATAAAGGTATAGGAAATTTAAGATTAGAATACCAATTATGGTCAAAGTACACATAAACAAAAGTCAAAGAAATATAAACACTTAACACTACAGAAATATTTTAACATAATTGCACTTTTGCTCTCAAAGTTTCACAATTTCGCAAATTTTGTCTCCTAATTTATAAAATATCGTAAATTTTGCCCTATGTAAAAAATTGTGGCGGTTTAAAAGAAAAATGCCACAAAATTGTCTTAATTTTAGAAGTTTAAAGGAAAAATTACTACAAAATTGCCTTAATTGTGATAGGGACAAAAAATTACTACAAAATTACCACAAAATTGCCTTAATTTTAGAAGTTTTAGAAGTTTATTTGGGGACAAAATTTGCAAGATTATGAAACTTTGGAGGCAAAAAATGTGTAATTAAGCTAAATATTTTTGATGGGGACATGTATGCTAAGAAGTGGGATGACAATTAAATCCAAACTAGTGAGTACTTGTCCGATCATAACTTGGCTTTGACGGGGCATAATCCACTTTGATCGAATTTGAATTCGGGATTTCCTCAACTTTTGGAAGTAGAATTGGGGATTGAGTTTGGAGATTTAACCCTCCACCCCACCCCACCCCACCCTCGCCCTTGAACTCGCCTCTGTGTGTGTGTGTGTATGTTCAATTATCTTTTTGGTCCTCTATAGTTATGCAGATTTTCTCTTTTGGTCCCTATGGTTAGAAATAATCTGTTTTAGTCCCTATACATGCATTTTTGATACTTGTTTGGTCCTTGTCGTCAAGTGTGTCTTAATTCTGTAAAATAAAACTGTCACAAAATGAAAATTGATAGTGAAAAACTACCACAAATTGACATTTTCTGGACTTTTTATTCAATATGTGGTGGTTTAAAATGGTAGGGACCAAACATGTATTGAAAGTACATGTATAGGGACTAAAACATATTATTTCTAAATATAGGGACCAAAAGGAAAAATCTGCATAATTATAAGGACTAAAAAGGTAATTAAACCATATATATATATATATATATATATATATATATATATATTATTAATTATTATTATAATTTAAATTTTTTAAGTATTAAAATAGGTAATTTATATTTTAATAATTATAGTTAGGACTTAATTTTCATACTTTCATTTTTTATAATTATTAAATATAAATTAATTATTTTAATAGTTAAATAATTTAAATTATAATAATAATTAATAATCAAGTTAAAATTATACGTTTAATTAAAAATATAATTTAATTCTTATTTTTTTTATTTTTAAGATCTTTGTGTATTTATTAAGATTTATATTATATATTGTTTGATTCTAAACATAATTAATAACTTAATATATAGTTTAATTAAAAATATGTAGGTAAATTAAAATTTTAAAAAAGTGAGGCAGATTCCCTGAATCCGATAAAACTCGATGGAGATGAGTTTGAGTTTAAATTTTTTATCCTTGCATCTTTTAAACCTAACCCTGACCCCACCCTGCCTTTTGCAGGAATGGGGGTGGAGAGAACTAAACTCGTCCCAACCTGCTCAATTGTCATGTCTACTAAGGAGCTTATATTTCTTCACATGAATAATATAATGTATAAGAAAAAAACATAACAAAATGAAAAAGAGGCTTAAATATGTTTAGTCCCTACAAAATGAGAGAATTTTGATTTTGGTCTTTCAAAATTTTTCTTTGATTTTCATCCCTCCAAAATATAAAATCAATTATTCTTGGTCCCTGTAAAATAACTAGATTTTTTATTTTGGTCCTCGTAAAGAATTTTCTTTAGTTTTCATTGTTCTAAAAACAATGATTTTATATTTTTGAGAGTTAAAAACTAAAGAAAATTTTTTATGGAACACCCAATTTTTATTTATAAATATTTTATTATTACAATTTCTTAATAAAACTTATTTCATTTTATTAGATTATAATTTACTATTCGTATATTTATATTTATAATTATAATTATAATTATATATATATATATATATATATATATATATATATATATATATATATATATATATATATCCATAAAACTAATTAAAATCCTCAACCTTTCATTCTAATAAGTTAGCAACGGCTTAGGTTCATGGTATTTCTCATTATTATTTAATCAAATAAAGTTAATATGTCAATAATTTCCTTTTTGCTTGACATATATTTAAACTGAATAATTATGTGTAAAAGATATTGAACTCAAATTTAATAAAAGCACATGTAATGCACTCTCTCCGTTTCATTTTATATGATGTTTTAAGGTTTTGGTACAAGCATTAAGAAATGCAATTAATATTTTGAATTTCATAAAAAATGTTATGTAACTTCTTAATATATCCTTTATCTCTCTAATTAATTATATTTTTTCTTATTTACTGTACAATAACAACTACTCTCACTCAATGTAATAACGATTAAAGGTATAATAGGAAAAAAAAATATTTAATGCTTCATTGAATTTGTAAAATGACAATTAATTTAGGACAAAAATATAAGAAATTCAGTCTTAGAATTGATTTAACTTCGAATCATTTTATATATGTCGTTAGGATCTCGTAATTTTTGCTTACAGCCAATTATATTAACTAGATAAATTTTGATCAAATCGAAACAAATTTAATTAGATAGTTGAGATTATTATTCCTTACAATATTTTAATTTGTGCCTAAAATCTAATTTTGTTTTGTGTATTTTTTTAACAAAATAAAAGGATCTTAAGAAAAAAAAACAACTTAAATAGTCTTAACTAAAGAAAATCATAACATAGATTATGCCAAGATTACGACTATACTTAAGCTTACAAAGCTTTTCTTGACTTCTTCCTAGGTGAACAAACACTTCCTACTAGATAAAGGAAAATGGCATTATTTATTTACAAACTTTTTCTGTTGCATTTTATCTTTCCATTTCTCACATGGGTGGTGGAAAGAAGATGGTGAAGAGGTTGGAGTGTTGGGTAGGTGGGAGTTTAAAAGTAACATTATAGGTCCTTCAATGATAATTGGGTCTTGATCATTTGGAAGTGAGATAGCTGAAGCTGCTCGACTCCTAAAAGTAACGGTATTATTGGTGGAGTCGATGGTCCATTGGGTTCCCAAAAATGTAGCTTGTATAAGAGCAATAAAAGGTCTAATCCCGTTCCCCGTCCATCTATATATATATTTTTATTATTTCACAAATTATATTCCAAAAGCAAGAAACACAAAGGAGTGAGGACAAGTATTATATAGGATAATTAAAACAAAAATAAACCATACAAACACATGCAACTAAATGATGCATCATCTTAATATAATCCAAAAATATGAATGATAATGCATGAGACCCAAATAATTTCATCTCCATGGAGGAGTAATTATTTTAATTTAGAGAAGCAATTAGGGAGTAACACTTGGTATAATTAGTTATAAAAATTTAATAATGTGCATAATTAATTGTACCCAAGTGCCTTAACAGCCAATCATGAGTTATGTAGAGACTAGTCAGGATAAATAAGTATTGGTATAGGTAGTACAACACAAAGGAATTGTAAACCACAAGAACAACACAAGAAAAGGGTGTTGAATTATGTTGTTAAGAAAAACTAAAATTTTTACAAAACCTTTTTCAAAAACCCTTTTTGAGTATAGGTATCGCCCATTAGACAGACGATGAGTAAAAAAGAAAAAAAAAAAAAAGAAAACAAATAAAGATATAGAACAAAAAGACTCAAAATTTATATTCGTTCATCTCACTCTAGAGACTACATCCAGTTCTTAGTATACCACTAAGTTCCACTATAACTTAAACAAAGTTACAAATATTCTTTTATCCAAGCCTCTTCAAGCTTAACCTAAGTAGTATTTCACTTGCTTCTCCAAGCAAACACTTAAGTATTCTTTGATACACTGAAATGGTTAAAGGGTAAAATATCACACTAAGATTGCGTCTTATCAAACGAATATGCACTAAAGCTCAGGAATTTTACAATGATTATCTAAGGCTTTCTTTTCAAATGGAATTCTTTTTAAGAACTAGAAAGAGAGCTTAGGCACTTAAGAGAATGAGAGTAGAAAATTTGACAAGCATTCCATTGCTTTAACATTGGTCTTCTCTTCTATTTATAGTGCTCTCCAAAAGTGTCTGTTGTGAGTGCTTTTAGAAACATCCTTCATTTGTTGTTGTATAAAGAAGAAAGCGTATGTTGGAGCATTAAATTTTGTTTACCATCCGGTCACATTGATAAGATAAAACAGCCTGCTTATCTTGCCTTTCTCAGACTAAATCTTGTTGCAGTAAACATATTTATTTTTAAGTACTGATAAGTGTACTAAAGTTCCTTCTTTTCCGTAAAAAGCTATATCTTTTTAGAGAATGGTACATTGATATCTTCTTTTTCGAGAAGGTAGGTATGTGAACTTCAAGATGAGGATCATTTTTGTGTAAAAGCTTTGAAAACAACATTTAGTCCAACAACTCTTGCTATAATTCGTCTATGAGGGTTAATCAACATAAATAAAAACAAGCAATTAGATGATTAAAAAAACATTAGTCTTTTTTCAAAACAAAATGAGAATCTTATAATCGTCCTTTGTCTTAACAATCTCTCCCTTTTTGATGATGACAAACAATTATGGTTTAATGGTGGTCCTTTATATGAACTATACTTTTCACATATGATATTTACAAATTAAAGTTTTTTAGTTTTAGGTGATATAACAACATATGTTTTTCAAAAAAGACTCGTAGAGATGAAAAGCATCAGATGAAATACATCATGGATATACTAAATATTCATTATGAGCATAAACAAGAGTAAAACAAAAACATAAACAAGTAAATAATTGTTTGAGAATGAATTGAAATGAATGAGCAATATAATACTTCCCTCCCCCTGTGTATGTGTTTCCATTTTTATATGTTCGCCTATCTCTTCTCCTATATTTTCTTTTCTCCCCTTTTTGGCATCATCAATTAGAAGAGTTTGAGTCAGAATTAGGGGTGAAGGATGAGCCTAGTTCTCCTTTGAAGCATTTGGCTTCATGCTTTCACAGATAAGTGCAACCTCTAGATGTTGAATAGTCTGTTTTAGTTTAGTGACTTCTTGGCAAATGTTTGGATGGTTATTAGAAAAGGAGGGGTCGACTTCTACTTCTTCAGCTAGTTCTTCTACAAAACAGAGATTAAACATATATGGAACAGGCGGTCCATAGTACTAGAAATGACCACTAACGGGAAGACTTCAAAAGTGGTTCCATTGGTGGAGAATATGACATAGGCTTTAGGGGAATGATAAATAGCTGATTGGTGAAAATAGGGTTAGACAAGGATGGTGCAGGAGTAACTTGCATCTAGGGACCTATTGGACAGATAGTCACTTGATGACCTAAAATGTTCTTTTCTTCAGCAGTGTGACAAGAAAAATGCTTCACAGCTTCTTGGCATGAGTTGTTTCGCTTGATTCCATTTTCTTGGCATAGCTATGTCTTACCAATAAAGGCCATTCTTCTTCTACAAAAGTTCTCCACATTTTTGGGTTATTAACTTCGCCCAATTCATAATCAATCAAAGCCTGAAGGATTTTGGGATCGATGGGTTCTAGAGGTTAACAGTCTTTAGATCTCTCAATGCTCCTTGATTCTTGTTTTGCATAAGACGTAGTATCTCATCCGAGTCTTTCTGAGGGAGGCATCTCTGATCTGAACATGTCTAAAGCAGTTTCTTTGATTCTTGGTCTTGCCATACCACCAGACAACGAGGCTTTATTGTGATCTTTAGTCTGTGTAGCATCAAACTATGGCATAAGAAATGTAATAGTCCTTTCAGACTGTACATTGCTTGGTCTTGCCATAAGATCAGTTGTTATATGTTGAAAAGCTTGAGAAATAGTTACAGTAGGAGGAACTTCCCCTAAAAGGGATCTCAGTAGTCTACCTCTTAAAGCAGCAATAGTTTTTTCCTGATTATAACTTTCATCCTTGTGAACCACATCCTGCAAGGAATGTTCAATAGTGGATTGAAGTACTACTTCTTCTTTTTGGTTTTCTTCTTCCTCTGTAAATTTCTCTTCTTCTTCCTTTTTCTTTTTCTCAGTTCACTTAGACTGGGCTTTGGCTCTCTTAAGTTGCTTTGCCTCTGTAGCTTTGGTTTTTGGTTGGCTAATTGTCTTTAGTCTTTATGACCTCCTAGTATCTATCTTAAGAGCCACTTCTTTAGCAACATTAGTAGGCAGCACTTGTTTTTCAGCTACGAACTCAGATATGGTTTGGTCTTTTGGTGCTATTAGGTCTTTGATGAGGGTGGCATTGTCTTCATCAAGTTCAGGGATAGGTTTGGGTTTAAGACGAATGGTGAGGGGTTAGTCTGGCGTTTGAGGTTTAAGCTTAGGTTCTTGTTGGGATAGTCTTTTGATAGGTAGTTTGGGTTTAAGAGGTTTGGTCTGTTTGGGCTATGGTTGGAGATGAGTTTGTTAGGCTTTCATCTGTTGGATGGACTCAGGTTAGACAAACAGATCAGTAGACGATTTCTTATTGTGTCATCAGTAGGTTCTTCTTTTATCACTGCTAACTTGGGATGTTTGGCGACAAATTTGAGAAACAAATGTGCTATCCTCATCTTCTTGATGATAGGCACATCAATCTCAGAACCAGATTTCTTTCTCTCCCAACCAACTTCATTTACTCCATCTAATCTTAAGATCTCAATAAAAAGCATAGCATAAGGAATGTGATACCTTTATTTTTTTTTTAAGCTTTCCTTGGACTTGATGAGGCAGGATTTCTAGTGGTCCAGAATGAGTGCGGGAAGGTTTACTTTTTGTCCAGTGAGCATTTTGTATAAGTAGAAGTGATCACGCAAGGACACATTGTCCTTAGACTCTTAACATAATGATGTGGAGCAGCAGATTGTGCAGAAGTTGGCAATCCCTCTTCATGTTTGAGGCGGATTGAAGCTTCTTCAAAGCATCTTTGTTATCTGTTTGAGGCCTAAGTCTTCCATAAAGTGCTAAGTCCACAATCTCAGGTGTTATAGCCCTTTCCTAGTTTTTAAGAATAGTTCTCCTTCTTCCTTGTAGCCAAACGCTACTGCAATCGTGTCTGTGGAGATGATGTAAGATTGGTTGTCAATGGTTCCGGTGATAGTTCTGTTTACTTCAGACGCTGATGCCCAGAAGTACATATAAGGGGCATAGTACCAATGGGTCTTGTTTTACACATATGCTTCCCACCCTACGTTCTTGATGTAGAGGGTTATGGGAAAGCCTTCGTCTTTTAGCTTTTTCAGGTTTATCCACTTTCCAAATACAAAATCACTTTCAGGAAACCTTTCCATAGGAGCAAGTTGTTTTTGGGTAGCCATGGATAAAAGTTCACTGGAGCTTTGAGTGTCTGAGAGAAAGAGTAAGATAGAGAAGGCAAGGGGGTAGGTTTTTCAAAAAAAAGTAAAGTGAATCCAAGAGAAAGGGTTTTAAAGGTTGTTATTTTGAATATTTGAAAAACTGACAACACTAAAAGGACGTGCATTTAATGTGACTTGATGGAGTAGAGATAAACGACACATGTTGGGCGTTATTCGATGAGTGGTTTTTCATTGAACAAATGAAATGATCAGATAAGAATTAGCCTTTTCATATTCTTTCACATAAAACGCACCAATTAGTAAGAAGAAGTGATCAGATGAATAAATAAGATGATAGCGCATTATAGAGCATAAAACGAAGTAATTAAATATGCATAAGATGAAGTAATCATATATAAGACGATACATATAAGACGTTTCAAGTAGCTTTTGTAAAGATATCAGCCCATTGATGATCTATATCAATAAATTTGATGTCAAAACACCTTTTTGTACATAATCACAAATGAAATGATGTCTTATTTCTATGTGTTTTGCTTTAGAATGCTAAATGGGATTTTTAGATAGATGGATTGCACTAGTGTTATCACATAACATTGGAATGTTATGCTCAAAAGTAGAGTAATCTTCAAGTTGATATTTTACCTATACTAGTTGTGAACAACAATTGGCAGCTAACACATATTCTGCTTTAGTAGTTGATAGAGCAATTGAATTTTGCTTTTTGCTGGTCCAGGATATAAGACATGATCCAATGAAGTGACATCCACCACTTGTACTTTTTCTTTTAGTTCTGTCAGCGGCATAGTTTGCATCACAGTAGTCTACTAACCTGAAATCTTTGTTTTTTTCATAGAATAAGCTTAGGTTAGAGATACCAACTAAATATCTAAAGATCCTTTTCACAACTTTCAAATGTGATTCTCTAGGATCAAATAGAAATCTAGCACATAAGCAGATACTATGCATTATATCTAGTCTACTTGTAGTTAAATAAAGGACTGAACCAATCATACCTCTGTAGACAATCTGGTCTACAAGTTTATCTGCTTTGTCCTTTGTCATAGCAACAGACGGATGCATAGGTGTACTTATAGGCTTAGATCCATCCATCTTATACTTTTTGAGTAGTTCTTTGGTATATTTTTGTTGATGAATGTATATAGCTTCCTTTTCTTGTTTCACTTCCAGTCGAGAAAAACTTTAGCTCTCCCATCATGTTCATTTCAAACTCGCTTTGCATCAAATCAAAAAAGTCCTTGCACAAAGATTCATTAGTAGTTCCAAAAATTATATCATCTACATATATTTGGACTATAATGAAATCTTTGTTAGATTCTTTTTTAAATAAGGTTGTGTCAACTTTACCTCTTATAAAATCATTTGTAATTAAGAAACTACTTAGTCTATCATACTAAACATAGGGTGCTTGTTTAAGACCATATAGAGTCTTTTTACATTTAAAACATGGTTTGTAAGAGTTGGATCTTCAAAATCAAGAGGTTGTTTGACACAGACTTCTTCCTTAATGAATCCATTTAAAAAAGCACTTTTAACATCCATTTGAAAAAGCTTAATGTTTTTATGAGTAGCAAATAGAAGCATAATTCTAATAGTTTCTAATCTAGCTATATGAGCAAATGTTTTAGTAAAGTAAATACCTTCTTGTTGATAGTAACCTTGTGCTATTAACCTTGCTTTGTTTCTTATTATCTTTCCATTTTTGTCAAGCTTGTTGTGAAATACCCATCTTGTTTCAATAATGCTTTTATGCTCAGGTTTGGGAACAAGAGTCCACACATCATTTCTAATGAATTGATGTAGTTCTTCTTCCATGAGTATAATTCAGTCATTGTTTGTGAATACTTCTTCTATATTTTTTGGCTTTATTTCTTAGACAATAACATATGATGCTTGATTCCTAAAAGATGATCTTGTATTAACTCCTTCTGTTTGTTCTGTAGTAATTTGATCTTGTGGATGATGTTATAAACTTCCAATCTTTGTGAACCTACTTGGTGCAACGACCTAACTATCGTTACTAGACAACCCTACTAACAGATACATAACATTTTCTAAGCAGGTGAATAAAATTGTAACCTAAAACAATGTCTATATATATCAAAGTCCTACACATCACAGATAGACTCATTTGTCTCTCCTACTGTCACACATGTGTATTTATACAATTGTCGGCATCATACATAAATAACTATGGGATAACGCCAACCTATAGCAACAATATCAAATATATATCACTAGAGGAGAGGGATACAAAAACTCACTCCCTATAGCTAGTCACCTTATACAACCTTATTAAAGGAATAACTATATATATAACAAAAAGAGGAAAAAGGCTTGGCATCATAAGCCATGCGTCTCCATCATCATAGCTCCATCCTCAGCTTTGGGAAGTCGGATCTACCGAAACACTACTGCCCGCTCCTACGCCAAAAGATGTGATCATCACAGTCACACCAACACACTAGCAACAGAGAAACCACAACAAAAAACATAAGGCAAGGGTAAGCTTACGAAAATAAAGATATAATACATGTTCACCAAAATCAGCAACAAATGCTCAACATTCTTATTTACATTTATACATACATGTATATGAGGCACCCACAAAGCCAACATCTCCAACTATACTAATCATAATCATAACATCTCATCACCACAACCATGTCAATGCATGATGACATGACTCTCGAGAGATTTACAACATATCGGACGATCAACCAAGTCTCACCCCCTACTATGGCCTATCCAAGTACCATTCAGGGATTACCAAACTTTGATCTATTGATAAGCTTAGTGGTTTGCCAGGATGAGTGTATATGGGTGATGGCTTACTGCGACACAAGGCCTGCATCGCCTTGGTCTCTTGTAGAGTCACCCATCCACTCATCCTCGAAGGCCCATCGTCAGCTGCCCCACGTCTTATCCGGCACTAGGTTGGAGGCCCATCTGAGTTCCAACTCTAGTCACCATCCAACTTATATGCCTACCTGCACCAGGCATAAGGTCCATCATCAGCTACCCTAGCTGCCAACTATGCATGAATGCGTGTACTACACACCTTAACCACTCAACCACAACCAATTAACATACAATATATATATATACAACTAGTGGCAAGAGGTCCATCATCAGCTACCTCACACAGCTACTCGACATCCATCAACACCATATAGGCCCCAAACCGGCCTCAATTCAAAATCAATAGGTAAGGCCCTATTTAAGCAGTCTACCTCATGAGAAATCTCATACAACAATATCATACACAACAAGTAGAGGTTTTATCTGAGCGACCTACCACTCTAAGGCCCTATCCAAGTAACCCACAACCGATGGGTAAAACCCAAACAACAACACTTACAACAAGTGGAGGTCCTATTTGAGAAACCTGCCACTCTTCCCACATTCTCACCCTTAGGCTCCTTCTCAAACATGTCTCATACAACAACACCTTCAAAATTAGTCAACAACTGAACACTGTATTCGCTCAACGACTCATATGCTCGCTTAGCAAAGCCAATTACAGAGGACCAACTTCCCTTGCGAAGGATTTTCGCTTAGTGACCATGAGTCTTGCTTAGCGAAACAGGGTTGCTAACCCAGCAACAACTAGAGTCGCTCAGCGAATCTGTTCCAAAGACTTTCTCGAAAATCCCCTCGACCATATTTCAGTTAGTGGGTATCTTACTCACTTAAAGGACAGCTATTCTAAAGAACAGCCAAAATCTACACACCCGCCACTTGCTCAGTGAACCAAGTATTCGCTCATAACAGAGAGCACCCCCTTCTAGGGCTCCCCAATTTGCTCAGCGAACCCAGTGTCCGCCCAGCGAATCACTCGCAACAGAGAACACCACTCTTTAGGGTTCTAACTCGCTAAGTGAGACTGATGTTTGCTTAGCGAATTACTTCTAGATATTCTAGAATACCTATACTTACTCAATGACTTGCTTTTGGAAAATTTCTAGCTTTCCATGAACACTCGCTCAATGAACTACATTATGCTCAACGAATCCCTCTTACATTACAACCAATATTTACCACTCAGGAACACTTGCTCAGCGACACAATGGTTTGCCCAGCGAATCCTCAACTTGACAGTCTCCCTTCAATCTCAGTGGCATCCTCGCTCAATGAGAGCCATAGTCGCTCAGCGACACCAGAACTCTTTTCAAAAAACCCCAAAAATCTATACTTTTTACTCATTTGTACCCCAAATCAACCGCACAAAGGTCTAATTCGACCACACAACAGCCTACAACCACATATTTAGCACCAATAACAATCCATGCAACATTTCAACAACAAATCATCCAAAATCGAAGGAAACCCATTTTAACCAAAAACTCAACCAAATCACACATTTTAGTTCAATCCACAACAACATATGCATACTATAACATTCATACAACAAGTATTCAACTAGAGTAAGCTTCCCTTACCTCTTAGGAATTCCAAATCTGAATTTGGGAAAGAGAGAAAATGAGGGGAGGGACAAATCCTTGAGCCAAATCTCTAGAGAACTAATACTCCTCACCAAAAGGGAATAAAAGGCTTCGAATCTTGTCTCTAGCTTGGTGAGTTTGAGAGGATTTGAGAGAATAAGAGAGTTAGAGAGAGAGGGATGAGAGAAAGAGCTTTTTGCTAAAATGAAAGAGGAAGGGGTCTTGAGTAATATAATACTCCCTTAGGCCTCACAACGACTTTAGGTCCACGAAATTCCATGGCCCACCTAACCATTTCTCAATAACTCAGGCAACCACCACCAACATACCCCTTTGGCTCGAGTTCATTTTCTCAAGTTCCTTAAATTCCAACAGAATTTTCAAAACACCACTCAACAACAACAACTTATATAGTACAACTTATTTATTCTTTTTAAGCATCAAGATCATATTATTATATTTCCACTTTTTAATTATTAAAACACTGAATCAAACATTAAGAAAATACGGTGTTACACTTGGGTTGATTGCTAGTCTGTTGTTGTTGCGTAGCATCTTCCGATGACTTTGCTTCATCTACCCTCACGAGATTAGGCGAACCTATCTATAAATTTGCAAGATCATCTTCAAGATCTGATAGTCTCTTATCAGGGGTTATTGTATCATTGAATTTAACATGAATAGATTCTTCAACAATAAAAGTTCTAGAGTTAAAAACTTTATATGCTTTTGATGTATCAGAATATCCAAAGAATATTCTTTTATCAACCTTAGAGTCGAACTTTGCAAGTGGATCTTTGTTATTGAGAATATAAAACTCATATTTGAATGTATGAAAATATGAAATGTTGGATCTTCTTCCTCTCCATAGTTCATATGGAGTCTTGTTTATTAATGGTCTAATTAATTTCCATTTTGAGCATAACATGTTGTGTTTTCAGCTTCTACCCAAAAATACTTAGGAATTGAATTTTCACAGAGTATGGGTCTAGCCATCTCTTGAAGAGTTCTATTTTTTAGTTCAACTATTTTGTTTTGTTGAGATGTTCTCGGTGAAGAGAAGTTATGGAAAATACCATTCTTTTCATAAAAGATTTTGAATTTAGCATTATTAAATTCAGTTCCATGGTCATTTCTGATGGCAATAATACAAAAACCTTTTTCATTCAGAATATGTTTATAGAATATTTTGAACACATTGTAAGACTCGTGTTTATGGGTTAAGAAGTAAACCTATGTATATCTAGAATAGTTGTCTATAATACAAAGCCTTACTTTTTCCACCAAGGCTAAGAGTTTTTGTGGGATCAAACAAATCCATATGTAATAATTCTAAAGGTCTAGAAATGGAAACATTATTTTTAGATTTAAAATAGGTTTTAACTTGTTTCCTTTTCTGACATGCTTCACAAAGAAGATGAGTTTTTCAAGAAATCTCAGGCAATTCTTTTGTAAGAACAAGAAAATCGCATAAGAAGGGGGGGTTGACTTGTGCGTTTTAATAACTTTTTTCTAAATAAACAAGTTCAAAAACTTTTGAGCAAAAGGATAGGAAAGAACAAGAACACAGAGATTTTATATTGGTTCACTCAACCTTGAGCTACGTTTAGTCCCTTCACCCTGAAGGTATACACTAACCAACCTTAGGTTACACAAGTATTCTTTACGGCCTTTTCAAGCTTTACAACACAATCACCCAGATTGCTTAACAACCGAATTATTCTTTTTCACTAAGCCTCTCCAGGCTTTCAAAACAGATATAGTTGTTTATAAAGAAATATAACTCACAGGTGAAAATGTAAAAGATTAAGCATACTACAAAATGGTTTCTGAGAATTTTCAGTATCGTCTAGTGGACGTAAGAAAGCAATGTATTCTTTGCAAAATGTCTCACAGTCACCGTCACTTCATTCCATTCTTTCTTCTTCTTTCTTGGTATATGTATAGTCTTCAGCAAAAAAAAGCCGTTGAAGATGACTTAGCTTCAATCTTCAAGAAAAAGGCGCACATACTGAGCTTTCAGACAAGTCAGAAAAGGTAATTTTTGAGCTTGCACCAAAACAGAAGGTGTAGGACTGTGTTAACGGTTTGCTTTTATGAACATTCTTCTTTTGGCTTGGCAGCTTGATAAGTTGACTTCTTTTTTCTGTATTGCTGCGCTTTTGCACTAGAATGTTTCTGTCTACCATTTAATGCTTGAAATATATGAACGTTAGATCTTTAAAAAAAGGTAAGGTTTTTGTCTTGAGTTTTATGTATATACAAAAGAAACGTATAGACTAGACAAGTATTTAAGAGCTTGGTTGTTTAAAGGCTTACGTCTGGTCAAGTCTAATACTAGCGTCTAAGCTTAAGACATAGTCCATGAAAGAAGACTTACTCTTAGACGATCCTCATACACGAGTATTGGACGCTTCTTTAAGATTGGCACATTAGACACTAGGGTATTGGACGCTGTAATTCGTTAATTTAAAAGAGAGACTTAAACTTTAATAAGTTTGTTATCTTCAAAACTTTGAGAGAGTAGATGCTTCATACGTCTTTGGTTTCAACAATCTCCCCCTTTTTGATGATGACAAATCTTATTAATTTTTAAGTTTTGCTAATATATATCAAAGAGAGAACGCATGTATAGCTAGGTTTTGATGAACTTACTATGCTCCCCCTGAGTCTAAGATGTCAAGTTTTTGAGTCATACAAGATATTAGTCTAGATAAACATCCAATTATTAGAGTATAGAATGTTTATGCATGAATGCCATGTAATGCAAAAGTATCAAAGCGAACAGATATTAAAGCAGTTAGAGATTAACATAACATAATTAAAGCATCAAAGTAATCAAAACAAAAACTTGGAGACAGCTCATACAGAAAAACTTGTACTTTATTTAATAAAGCTTAAAACCATATACTAAAGATCACATATAGATAGCTTTATATTATTTCTCCCCCTTTTGTCATTAAAAAAAATAGGAAGAGGAGAGTGTCATCATGGTCACTTGGGCTTTGAAGGAGGTGGAGGTGGGGAAGGTTGCGATGTGCGGAGGAGTTCTCGTTGGTTCTGGAGGATTTGTTGGAGAAGTGTGAAGATGGGTTGTAGTTGGATGGTGACGTATTGTTGGACGGCGAGGTTAACAATGGAGATAGGTGGAGGGGCAGTAGTGGAGATGGAAAAGCTCGCGGAGGCTTGAGAACCGAGAGTAGGCGACGGTGGAGGTATTGGTGAGGGTGGTTGAGAAAGGGTTGGTGGGTGAACTTCAGTGGGTGGAAGAGGTGTTTCTAAGAGTTTCAGGTTGGGAATTTGTAGTTGGTATGGATGCGGTGTTTCCCAAGGGTAAGGCAATTTGAAGGTGTTAGGATAAGTTAAGGTAGCAATGATAGTGTAGAGGATGGAGGTTTCTATACCAAGGAGTGGACGCGCATCAGATGGACGAACGAAGGTGGTAGAAGTGTTTGAAAAGTGAAAGACACGAGCTTAATGCTGCGTGTACTCACAATTCTTTGCTATTGGAATTTTAGTCTTGTCATCTTGTGAAATTTCGCTATTGGACACTTCTTGTTCACAAGTGAACATATGCTAGTGCCAAAAGCGTTCAGCATCATCCTCGTCCGTGTCTTTCGAAAGATGCTAAGCTATGTACTATTCAAGAGTGATGTTTGGATGATGTTGAATTTCAACTTTGGACGGTAGTGGCAAAGAAGGCGGCTTGGTCAGTATCTTCACTTTTTTGCTGTTGATATCCAAGGTTGGAAGCCTTGGGCAGATGCGGTCAAGTTGGATGTGGACAGTTGTGGATGATTTGATGTGTTGAGTGGGAGGAATGAAAAGCTGATTCTTCAAATAAGCAAAGCTCTTGATAGAGTTGCAGCATATGTGGTCAAAAGGAGAATGGAAGAATCCAACTTCTTCCGTGTCCAATGGCCTAAACTTTAAATTTGCTTGCCTTAAGTGGACTGTCCACTCGGATGCTCGACTTTGCTATTGTTGCTAGGCCTATTCAATTTCTTCCAGTGGAGGTACTCGATGTCGAAGTACTCCAAGAGGATGTGCAGTTAGGCATCAGGCTCGCACAAGTCTTATATACCTCATTCTGATAAACTGCTTGAGCAGTAGATGTTCAATGGATCCAAGAGGTAAAGCCAGGTGAGCATCTAAAGGTTAATGGACATATTCGTCCATGTATTTGTCAAAAGAAGTTGGTGAGTAGTCAAAGGCAAAATCTAGTTCAGGAAGAGGCTCTAGACACAAGATGATAGCGTTGTTGTCCACCAGATTTTGCTGGTTTCCTTCAACAAACCAAATAGCCATTGTTGTTTGGTTTTCTCCAAGTCTCCTTGTTGTGTGGATAATGTGGCTATGGTGGACAAAGAAGGTTGTTTTGGGGGTTTTATGGAAAGGTATAGTTTGGTGAGTCTAGTAGTACGAAAGGTGCATATATAACCATCATCACTAGGTCATAACATTTTTGGTTTAGATGTGGCTTTTGTTTAGGTTTGTGTTTGGTCAAAAGGTTGCTCAGCAAGTTCAACAATCAAGGATTCCACAAAATCAACTTCAGATACAGCAACAGTAGGAGCAGATAACTTACTTTTCTTTGGTTGTGCTGCTGTTGGTTGTGATTCTGTTGGTCATTTGGATGGTTGAGTAGGTTGGACGACTAATAGTTGTGGTTGGGGTGGAATTGCTACTACAGCAATCTTTTGTCTTTTTAAAAGCACTCTAATTGGCTCATCATCCTCATCGTCTGATTCCATTTTCAGTTGGAGTCTTCTCCTGGCAGGTATCGATGTAGGTGCAGTAGCAGGGGCAGGAGGTGGAAGTGGAACATTTGCAAGAGGAGCAAGTAGAGCTTGAGGCTATTGGACTTAGACCTCGTTACTCTGGTCGTCTTAGCCTTAGCTGGTCTCCTTCTAGTAAACGGTCTAGCAACAGCTATTGGATGGACGAACAAGGCTTCATTGTCTATTGGTTCTGCTGGTTGGATGGCTTCTTCTTTGGCTTGTTGAGGTATCTCCTTAACAGGTTCCTCTTTAACTTCCACTAGTTTGGTCGTTGCTTCTAGAAGCTTCAGCACAAAACCAGCCTTCATCTGGGCAACATTGTTGTGTCTAAATGGTAATTGGGTGAACTTGTGGCCACCACCTTGCGCTCGGATTTGAGTTTGCTCACCAACAAACAGAGCGAAGAAGGCATGATATACCTTTTGTATCCAGAAAATCCTGTTCAAAAGAGCAGCGTAGGTGATTTGGTCATGTTCTCTTCGTCCCTTCATGGTTCTCATGATGTTGCTTAAGATGAGGTGAGGCAGGTTAAACTATTGTCTAGTAATCATGTGGAATAATGCGAACCTATGCAAAAAGGTCGTGCTGCCCTTGGACCCAGCCTTGTGCAGTATCCCCTTATTTAGAAATTGCTGGTATATTTTTCCTTCTTTGATCAACTTGCTGTACTCGTCGGGGCCTTCACCTTCTGGTCCCATCAAGGTGGCGTCTATTGTTTCATGGCTTTTTGAAGCTCTTTTCCCAACCATTTTTAATGCAAGAGCCAGCCCTTTCATAGTCAGTGGCTTACACAACGCTCCCAAGGTCCAGAGTGACCTTTACCCCAAGAATAGAGCCAACAATGTTAGTTGCAGAAAACTCTGCAGACTTCTAGAAGCATCTGATGAGCTCTAGGTAGATGATCTCGTTCAAGTGGAAATAGTTGAGGATTCCACATCTCATCAGATTGTCTTTGACATTCACACCCATGTCGTTGAGAGCTTGTATGTCAAAGTAGCTCCCTACAAGACAATAGCCTCGTCCAAACTTTCCACACGAGCCATAACCTTCATGCCGATGTCAATTTTCTCCATCACCATTGTTGAAAGGTTTAGGGTTTAGGGTTCGATAAATTTTGGGAAAAAGAGAGAGAGTTTCTGAGATAGTGAAAGCCAGGTAAGTGTTTAGTTGCGAGTGTTTGAGTGTATACGAAGGAAACTAATGGGTTTTTGTTTTGGCAGTTTTTTGAGTTTTGAAGAAAGATAAAGGCGCATTTAATGCGAGTCAGCTGCATACGTTTCACGAGGGCAATTTTTCAGCATATATGTGACTCAGATAAGAATAAAGCATTTATTTCAAATCATTATCAGTGAAAACATGATTATGTATGGATGACGATTTTTATGCACATAAATATGAGCCGTTATGGAATGCAAATAGTTATGCTTATGGACACATGTATGATGGACGGTGTAATGATAATGGACACTATATGACATTGGATGTTATTACCAATGGACAGTCAGAGCACATGAAAGAAAATTATTCCTTTATAAATTTCATACCAAGATGGTCTCAGATATGGATGAGTTTATCTTTAGGAAATGGTTTTGTAAATATGCCTGCTAATTGATTTTCAGTGTCAATGAACTGAATATCCATAACCCCTTTCTGAACATAATCTCTTATAAAGTGATGTTTTATTTCAATATGCTTTGCTTTAGAATGCAAAAAGGAAAAACTTAAAGGAGTGAGACCTGATGTCTTAGTGAATGCTCTAAGGGTTCTATGGCTAGGTCAGACTCTTCTACTCGAACAACCTTCATCACTTATCTCTCATGGCTTAAGCCTAAATAGGTCTCTCGTAATTTTCCATACCTATAGTTGGGTTTATACCTTTTCACCTTCAATACTTCCTGTTAACTGCTCTTCATTCTCACAACTATTATATTGGTTTACTATCTCATTCTTAACTTAAGAACTTTTTCTTGCCCAAAACCCTCTCTAGTATTTAAATCCTTCATGTTTAAAATTTACTTTTTTTCTTTTTAATATTTAAAGTTATCCTCTAGGGATCAAGTTTAAACTCACAGACATTCTAAAATACTCTTGACACTTTCTTAACACTCACCTTAATACTCTCGTTTTGTTCTCTCTTACTTGTCTTATACCTTTCTATTATGCCATGAGCAAATTCACTTTTTCTCTATCTCTTTCACAACTGTTATTATCCAACTAGAACCCTCATAACATTATCATAGGGTCTAGCCTGTTACTTATTCTTAAGGTAGCAAATACAATTCTAATTACAAGCATACATTTATTTCACATGCTTTGCCTAGTAACTAAACATACACATCATTTTGTTTTATCAAACAGGAACAACACACATGCATGATATGATCACATATCCACAACTTCAACACTTCATCACAAGGCACAATTACATTTTCACATATTTACACATTACATCAATTACTCACGCACAAGGTTACACAAACTTTACATAGTTACAACGTAACACAATTCAACATATCACACTGCAACAGGATGCATATGCATGCTATGCTCCCAAATTACTACTCATGCACATGTGGTACCAACTTAAACTTGTCGGAAAGTTGACTAGGAGTAAATGCACGGCCATAAGAAGCGTCATTGGTACTAATGCCTTCGACTTTTGTACCTTCAACTAGTATGATATCCTCTAGTGACAAGTCAGGGTTACCCACTTTTACCAGTACGCCCCGGCTCCATGGGACTAGCATGGACCATTAGAGTTTTCCCAACCGAATAACCCCAAAGGCTAGGGTTAGATAACCCATCACAGCCTCCACCAACTAGATTCTTAAATACTTTCCTCATCACATAACTCAAATGTTATGATGCATTGTCATATACAATACTTACAACTTTTTATAGGCTTTTATCATGAAACATTGGCACAATTTCATATCACACTCAGTTTCTCAAGGTAATTGACAATCACACAACATAAACTCAACAAGGCATAAAAAAAGAAACAACAAAGAGTTAAAAACTACAAAAAGGAATTTATAGGCACAAAGGATGGAATAGTAGAGGTCATATCCGCCAAGCGAGGCAGGAGTCCCGCTCGGCATCCAGCAAACCCACCCAGCAGGTCTGTGCCGGGGCCCAACGAGCCCAACCCGCCCAACGGAGATTGCACCTCGCCCGGCGAGTCTGCATCAGGACCCAATCCGCCCGGCGAGTTATGCATCCCGCCCAGCTGGTTTGTGCGCCTAGCGCAAGCGTGGAGTCCGGTCTTCTCAGAAAGTTGCCCAGCGGCAATCTAACCCTGCTGGGCGAACACATAGTATGAATTTTAATTTATTTTTCCTATTGTCTTTGGTTTCTAAATGCTCCAAAATAAATAATTAAATTCTTAATCACTTCTTCTATCTTGATAATTGGTCAATCTAATCTATAAATTCCTCAATCACTCACAATCCCCTCAAAATACATCAAATCCCTAAACTTAGGCATATGGAGGAGGAAAAGGTAAATAGATAAACAACACAATATAAAGGACAAGGAAGAACACATGGGAGAGCACTCACCTTTAGGGACATACAAAGTTGAGTGATAGGGCTTAGGTTCTCCGGTTTCTATTCCTCCTTTTTCTCTTTCTCTTCTTGTTCCTTTTCTTCTCGTTCTCTCTACCTTCTTTCTTCTTCTATTTTGTGACGGCTAAACCTAATTTTCCTTCTCTATTTCCTTCTTATAACATGTGGGTGGGGTATGTAGCTTAGTGAGCTTTAGTCCCTTATTGGGCCTAGATGATCTTTTGGGTTTTATGATAACATTCCTACTAATTTTTAATACTAAGGTATTAATAACAATAACAACAACAACAACAACAACAACAATAATAATAATAATAACTGCTACAACAACAACAATAAATATAATATTATTAATAATAGGAATAATAATAATAAGATATATAATAACAATAACTCCTAAGGCATCTTTTGTCTAATAACACAAGGGAAGGATCCTACCAAGAGCTACCTTGTGGTTTATTTCTAGTATTTGAAATTTAGGGTGTTATATATTCCGTTTTGCGCTTCAAGTCTCATTTTTGGCTCGTTCTCATGCATATAGGCTTTTTTTGTAGCCCTCACTTTGGTTCTTGCTTCTTTTAAGTCCACTTTGATAAGTATAATACTCTTTTGTACCTGTGGATAGTATTTTGCTTCTTTTTTCATCTAACTTCCTTTATAAAATCCAACAAAATTAAGGTAATTCATGTAATTTTAAGTAAAAAGCTTAGAAATACACATCACATGAAATTTTCATTAATGATTTTATTTTCTCACAAATTTTCTATGAGCTAATACAAAAATCATGTAAACTTGCTCTATAAATCTACATAAAGTGTAGATTTATCAGTGGTAGTTGTAGTTTTAAGTGAATCTTTTAATCTCAGCTTTCTATTTTAATCTAAGGTTTAGATTGATCATCCTTATTCACACCTAAACAAGACATTTTCATATGGTACGTCCCTTTAGGCTGTGTTTGTATATGCCTTGAATCTCCGTTGAACATGAATCCTTCAAATTTCTTCAATCATGTTTCATTTTTAGGAAAGTGTGAATCCAGTGCTGAAACGGTAAAACAAACATACACTTAATCGCATAAAATTTGCAAAAGTAACAATTATCAAAGAACAATCAATATTTGATGACATAGATTTGTGTATTTATGACACACAAAAAATATTATAGATGTAACAACCTTTAAGTTATAAATTAAAATTTTCGTTTTTAATAGTCACATCTCTCAATGTACAGTCATACTCCTTGTCATAAATGGTTTCATTATTAGCACTCATTTTTTTTTCACTATTACTTATTTTTAGATTTTCATTTTATGTTGAATAGTCATTTTGTGCATTTATATATTCTTTTCTTGGTGCCCAGTTATTGAGATATCTTGTATTGATTTTGATTACACATTATTAACAATATTTATTTTGCCTATAAAAAAATTATGTTGATTTTTTTTTTCATTTGAAAGCTCAACTTTAATTGCTTTAAAATTTTTATATTTCAAATTTCTTTTAATTTCATCTTAAACCTCAACTATTCATACTTGAGATTAATTCCTTTCAAAATTTTATTTTATTTTATTTTATCTTTGAATACTAGCTATTTATAATTTTTTCTTAATTTCTTTCAATTAATTAAGTATTTTTATAATTTTAATATTTTTAATTTATGTTTTTAAATTTTATGTAAATCAAAAGCTATGTATACAATGTACAAGGTAGTAGTTGGTTACATTGAATTATGTAATGCTATTTTATTTTTAGATTTTGACATTTTACGTTGTTGTAATTATAAAAAAGTGCAGCCTTAAGGATTAAATCATTATTCCAAAAAGATCTCAAATTTTGTTATGAAAAGAGTATTGATATAATTCCACATAATTTTAAAACTATTTGGGGTAACGAAAATCACATAAAAATTGCAAAAAGAAAATATCAAAGAACAATTTCTTAGTCATAAAAGTCTATATGTTTGTGGTAAAAATATATATTTATTCTTCATTTTATTAACAATTTTTTACATTTTACAAATTATTGGTATGATAAGAAGGTTTTTGTACATATAAAAACATTTTACACCTTTTGAAACTAAAAAGTAAAAAATTAAGTAATATTTTGAGATAACTAATTATATACTTTAAAGAAACTTTATTGGTATATGATAAATATATAGAATATGAGGTAAAATTTATTTTTTATTTTCATACGATTCTTGTGTCTTTGTATAAAATCATTACAAAAATTACAATAATAAAAAATTCTAATAAATTTAGGCATGAAAAAATTTTAAAAAAAATATAGTTGACATCAATTTGTTATACCTATAAATAGCTCTAGACAATTAAATCCTTGATGGCTTGCATAGATTAATACCATGTTTTCTTACCAAATTTTGCCCAAACACCAGCAACGCCTAACAAAACACAATAATTTTCATCTGCATTGAATTTGTATTTAGTTATGTCACTTATGTTGTTGCAAAACCTTCTACTATAAAACTAACAAACAAGACCTCCATATACACACAAATTTACCTCCAAACAATTTTAAATTCTCAACAATTAGACCTTCGGCAAAGAACAAATCTCTAGCATGGGAAATCCTTCATCTTTTTCTCATATGCTATACAATATTTATCATCCAAGTTTAACACTTCATCCTTTTGAAACTTATAAACTATTTTTCAACATTATTGGTTTATGTACAGGTTCACATGGAGTTTATATCTAAAGCAATGATACTTTCATTATCAATATTGCTATTATTGCCAAGAACATACTCGCTTAATCAAAAGCCTAAAAATTATATCAAAATAGCTACCTTTGTGTCTGAAAAATTTGATGTAGGACCTGGGATAGTTGCAGTCAAAACATTAATGAATATTGAGTTTCCAAAAGGTCATATTGGGGTCAAGAGTTTCAATGCTACACTAGTTTATGAAGAAGCAAATTTTGTACCTTTGTACGAAACATACCTTCACCATTGGTTTGCAATAAGATACTTTGAAAATATTACTATGTCACGCAATCCTTACCTTCGTCGTCCTAATGATCTTTCTTTCAAGAGAAACGAAGACGTATGCAATCAAAATATTCTTCCACATTATTGGGGCCTTAGAGTTGAATCAAGAGGAACAACCTCAAACATTCCTGATCCTTTTGCAATAGAACTAGGTAATCCTGTAGAAATTCCAAATGGATATGAAGAGAAATGGTTGCTTAACATCATGGCTATAGATACACGTGGCACGCAAGATAGGAAAGGTTGCACTGAATATAGATATGACCTTATGAATCTTCCAAAGGACTTTTATAATGTCACTAGGGACATTCATAATCAACCATTGACTACAGATTATAAAGGAGGACTCTTTTGTTGTCATGTCAATGTACAATGCAAACTAAGAGAAGGTTTTCAAGGCCCAAAGAGAAAGCTTTCCTTAAAATACAAAATAAGTTGGGTTGATTGGGACAAATTCCAAGTACCAGTTAAGATTTATATACTTGATTCAACTGATTGAGTTACATCAAATGGTTCCAAAACAATTCATGATTGTCAGGTAGATAAATTGTTCAAGGCGATACTTTATTAAAAAAAAAATAGGCTTTCCAATTTCAATTAAGTTGAAAAATATAATATATGTCTATTTATGAGTTTAATTTATATGTATTATCAATGTAAAACTTTTTTACCCAAGCACCTAATAGGAATTCATCTTGTTGCCACATCATATTAATGAATAGGATGATGTTGCGATAAGGTGAATTCTTATAAGATGCATGTGTAAAAATATTTTACACTAAATTAAATTCTTAGTTTATTGGGAGTTAGTGAGCTATAAAGATTTCTCAATTCTTGTAGGCAAAGTATACTATTCCAGCAAATGGTGGTGGTAACTCTATTCATGTCCAAAAAGCAAACATCCCAATGGACAAAGGTGGTCATCTTATTTATAGCACTACTCACATGCATACAGGTGCTGCCAATGCAACTTTATATGGCTAGGTGATGTACAATATCTATCATCATTCTCATACATTTTCACAATTTGTTATAGATTTTTATTTTGAACTTTGTGTGCTTGATTCCAATCATTTTAAAAAGTCAAATGCTATATTCAACTTCAGTTCTAACATTATTTTTTTTTTACTAATTTAGGATGGAAAGGCTCTATGTACTTCAACACCAAAATATGGAACAGGAAAGGAACCAGGAAATGAGGAAGGTTATCCTATTGGAATGTCTGTTTGTTATCCGCGACCAGGTTCTATCAAGATTAATGATGGTGAAACATTGACTCTTGAATATAGATATAAAAATGGCTTTCGCACTGGAGTTATGGGACATTTTTACATCTATTTGGCAGAACAACTACCAAATGAGGAAATTTAAGACTCAATGTAAACTATTCATGTATCCTTACATGAATGCTTAATTATCTTTTGGGTTAATTGATTCATGAAGATATAAACATCATAATTCCTCTCATCTTCATCTTGCATGACGTAGAGTATAATTTTCATATGCCATCAGGTGACATGTGAGAGAGCAAAGAATACAAGACAATATTGATGGCATAATTCTTGTCCTTTTTTTTAAAATTCATGTGTCTAATCCTTCGAAGATGTATTCGTTTTGCTCCAATTAAGGTTCCTTTATTTTTCTAAATAGATGGAGTACAAGCCAAAGGACTAGCTCCTTTTAGTCTTTATATATAAACCACGCATAGATTTTAATTAGCTTTTATTTATGATAAGAAATTATAACTTTTTCACTGGTACATTTTTGGTCAACAACTTTTGACAACAATTTTCAAAGTGTGGTTGTCTAGGGTGTTGCCTATTCTTTTAGCAACGATTTTGTTAAGTGACGATAACAACAATCTCAAAATATTGTAGTCAATTGTATGATATAGACAACAATTTTAAAAATATGCTAAGGCAATAGTTTTACATTGTTGTTAACCGTGGCAATAAAGAAAATTGTTTCCCACGGATGTCAAAAAGAACACTTTTATAATTGTTGCAATTGAGTTTAGATAATAGTTTTTTAACTTTGTACAACTTTTTTTCCTATAAAACTATACAACAGTCTTATTTTTTGTGTATAATGATTGCACCGAGGTTAGAACTTATGGCCTCATGCATACTATCGCAACCTTCACCACTAAGTTAACCCTAGTGGACTTCTATATACAACAGTCTTTTGTTATAAAACAACAATTATTTTGTAAGTATAGAAAATGAGAAAACATTCCCATTCTTTAAATTCTCTCTAGATTGTTCTCTCTCTCTCTCTCACTATATATATATCTTCCTTACACTCTAATTCAATTAGACACATAACTAGTCCTAAACCACAATGGAATGCATGTAATTTAGTAATGAAAACTATGCTAAATATGTTATAAAATGCACACATCAATTTTAGTTATAAGGAAGCTTTTGATAAAAATTTTGTGTTTGATTGATGTCACAGTGAGGGTAAGGGTAACATGATAAGGACAACGTTTCAAAAATGAGAAATGCTAGCAATACTCTTTCAAATATTCTCTTTCTAACACTTTTTTTGCTATTGGTCTATTGGAAATCACAAATTTTGTGACTCCTATTTCTAAATCAGAAAAGAGACTCATTAAATGAGAAGTGAGACCTACCAAAATTTGTGATTTTCAATAAATTTCAATCAACAGTAGAGAGAATGATAGAAGGAGAATGTTTGAAAGTGTGTTGCTAGCATTTCTCTTTAAAAATTTGAAAAAATTTTAGAGAGGGAAAAATAAATTTTGGTTTACTTAATTTGATTAGGATTAGGAAACAAAGTATAAAAGTACGGATAAGAGTAAATTTTTGTTAATTAATAATATTATAAATATGAAAAATAGATATAGAATATAATATACTCAAGTATCTTTGGAAAAAAAAATTAATGATAATTTAAACTTATTCAAATTATATTTATTTTTATTTAAAATAAACATAAAGTAAAATATAAATTATTATTTTGACCATATTTTTTAATTTATATACATATATATGATTAATTAAAGAAATTATAATTAACTTACAAATTAGATAACACACAATAAATATTATTTAAATAAAATATTTATTAAAACTAATTATAATAAATTAATTTTTTTAAAAATTGTTGGTCTAATTTAACAAATTATTTATATATTTAAATTGGTGTTGTTATTGTTATGTACAATGTAAGATAATAATATAATATAATGTTATAATTATATTTTATTAAATCACTTTTTTCAATTAAAGCTATTTCATATACTTAATTTCTTAAACAAGGTAGGTAGGTGTGTGTGTGTGTTTAAAAATTTATTAATTGTTTTATTTTATTATTAATATTTTATCAATGTAAGATAATAAAATATATTATTATCTTACATTGATAAAATATTAATAATAAAAATAAAACACTTAAATATATATATATATATATATATATATATATATATATATAACAATTTTTTTTAGTTTGAAATTTGTTCATATATTTAATTTTTTAATTTAGGTTATTAAATATAATTTTAAATTGATTAAATACTTTTTAGCATTAATACATACAAATAATCGTTAATAATATATATATATATATTATATATATATATACTTTTTTATTAGTTTAAAAAATACATTTAATATAAAAATGATGTATACATATATCTTAAATACATTAAAACCAAATTTGTTGAAAATAGCGAGAGAATAATTTTTTGCTAAGTAATAAGCTTATGTATAATAGTTTTGTAAAGGAATTGTGAGTGAAAAAATCTCTCGCTAAATAATTAATTTAAGCATGTGACACCTTTCTTTTAGTGTAATAATATTTATTAAATAATAATAAATTGGATTAAAGTAATTAATTTTAAAATACTTGGTGAGGTATATTGTTTTTTTTATACTAAGATTCAATCACGTAATACTAATAAATAGGAAAAAATAATGCTTAATTAATTTTCTATTATACTTCCATGAAGTTAAAGCAACCGAAAATATAAACAGACACACACATATGCATAAGGTAGGTCACCAACATACATTAAAAAGCATCATAAAGCCATATGTATATAATACTATACATCTCGTCATCATAAGAAAAGTTTTTTAAAATATAACCCTGCCAAACTATCATCAAAAGTATATACAAACAGATGGTCCTAACCTACCTCATATATATACATCCTAAATTAAAAGGAGTCCTACATCAAAGGAGCCAACTACTAACTCATTACCCATCCACCTATAACCACCATCACTAAGGCTTTACAAAGATCCCACAAATGGATCTTCTCTAGCATCCTCTATAACACCCTAAGGAGTATCACCCATAGCTTTACATTTATACCATCAGAGTAATGATAAAGATAACACATATGTGATGTCGTTATTCAAGAAATTCAATGTTCAACGTCATACATCCTTCTTAAGTAATATAATCACATACATAACAAAAAGGGATCCCCATGGTTAAGGGATCACTATACAAAATAATACATATAATGTTTTTCAAATGCTAGCCTAAAGATACAAACTCATCAAAACATTAATTTCTTCAAGGCTTTCACATCTCTTCCTTTGTACCTATTGTAACGCCCTAGAGGTCATCACTTTACTGTTCCTAGATTTCTAAGACATGGAAACTTTGAATATAAAAAATCAAAGATACAAGTGAAAACTAAACATATCAACTATAATAAAAACTTATTACAAACTCTTAGCATAAGGTGCCATACGATATTTACATAAAAGATAGAAAACATAAACTAAACTCTCATATATTGGGAGGTACATAACTCATTGTCTTCTCTCTTCAAACAGTTCCAAGCCCCTCTTCAAGGATGTCCACCTGCTTGACCTATAAATGATGAAAGCTAGAGGGAGTGAGACAAAACGTCTCAATGAGTGATATGGGGACTCTAAGGGTAGGCTAACTCTTCTATCCTAGAATCTTTCCTTTACTCATATGGCTTTACCTCTCACTAAACTCCTCATTCCTTACCTTTTTAGCACTTAACCTCATAAACTATACCCACCTTAGGGCTTGTTAATCTTTATTGGGCCTAAGCCCTAAGTCCTATTACCCATACTAGTCCTTTAAATTGGACAACTGTGTTCCCACCACTTGGATAAGAACCAAACTCTTTCTATAACCTTTTATGGACTTCCTACTTCTTATAATACTCAGTGAGGACTCACCTTACCTTATCTTTCTCTTTTTCTTTTATTTTGGGACTTATACATAAATTGTCTTTAGGCTAAACCCCTCGCATACCTAACAAGTAGCATCAGTCATAAACTGTGTCCTCACTAAGCACATAGGATTCCTAGTTTAGGCTTGACTAGACTCACCTCTAACTAGGCATACATGTAACACATCAAATTTTAAGTACTAGAAAAAAACCACAAGGCAACTCTTAGTGTCATGTGTTATTGAATAAAAGACGCTTTAAGAGTTATTGTTATTATTATATTATTACTATATCTCATATTATTATTATTGTTCCTTTGATGTTATTGTTATATTTATTGTTGTTGTTGTAGTGGTTTTTATTATTATTATTATTATTATTGGGTTGTATTGTTATTATATTTATTGTTGTTGTTGTTGTTGTTATTATTATTATTATTGTCATTATCAGTTTAGCATTAGAAATTAGTAGAAATGTTATCATAAAACCCAAAAGAGCATCTAGGTCCCAATAGGGGACTAAAGCCCACTAAGCCACATACCCACCCACATGTTATAAGAAGGGAATAGAGAAGAAGGGTTAGGTTTAGCCATCACAAAATAGAAGAAAGAAGTTAGAGAGAATGAGGAGAAAAGGAAGAAAAAGAGGAAGAGAAAGAGAAGGAATAGAAATTGGAAAACCCAAGCCCTAAAACTCTGCTTTGCGTGTTCTTAAAAGTGAGTGCTCTCTCCCGTGTCCTTCCTTGTCCTTTATGTTGTGCTTGTTTATCTATTTATCTTTTCCCCTTCTTTATGCCTAAGTTAGGGTTTTTATGGGTTTTGAGGGGATTGTGAGTGAGTGAAGAGTTTATAGATTAGATTAACCAATTATTAAAGTAGAAGAAGTGATTAAGAATTTAATTATTTATTTTAGAGCATTTAGAAATCAAAGACAATAGAAAAGATAAATTAAAATTCATACTACGAATCTGCAGGCGAGGTTAGAAACCTGTTGGGCGGCCTTTTTTTTGAAACCTGGACTCCGCGCTGACATCGGGTGACTGCGTTGTCCGCCGAGCCCGCATCCTGACGTGGCAGGTTGGGTTCCAGTTTTGTATTGTATGATTGTTATTTATCTTGAAAAAACTGAGTGAGATATGAAATTGTGCCAATGTTTCATGATAAAAGTCTATGAAAAGTTGTAAGTATTATATGTGACCATGCATCATAACATTTGAGTTATGTGATGAGGAAAGTATGTAGGAATCTGGTTGGTGGAGGCTATGATGGGTTGTGTAATCCTAGCCTTAGGAGTTATCCGGTTGGAAAAACTTTAATGGCCCATGCTGATCCCATAGAGCCGAGACGTACTGGAAAAACTGGGTAACCCTAACTAGTTACCGGGGGATATCATGCTAGTTGAGGGTGCGAAAGCCGAAGACATCAGTATCGATGACGCTTCTTATGGTCGTGCATTTATTCCTAGTCTATTTTCTGAAAAGTTTAAGATGGTACCACATGTGCATGAGTAGTGTTTTAGGAACATAGTGTAACACCCTAAATTTCAAGTACTAGAAATAAACCATGAGGTAGCTCTTAGTAGGACATTTCCCATGTGTCATTAGACAAAAGATGTCTTAAGAGTTATTGTTATTATATTTCTTATTATTATTGTTCCTATTATTATTAATATTATATTTATTGTTGTTGTTGCTATTATTATTATTATTGTTGTTGTTGTTGTTGTTGTTGTTATTAGTGTTATTGTTAACAACACCTTAGTATTAGAAATTAGTAAAAATGTTATCATAGAACCCAAAAAAGCATTTAGGGCCTAATAAAGGACTAAAGGCCACTAAGCTATATACCTACCCACATATTATAAGAAAGGAATAGGAAAGGATAATTAGGTTTAGCCGTCACAAAATAGAAGAATAAAAAAGGTAAAGAGAGTATGAGGAGAAAAGGAAGAAGAAGAGAAAGAGAAAGAGAAAGAGGAGGAATAGAAATCGGAGAACCCAAACCCTAGAACTCAGAGTTTTGCATGTCCATAAAGGTGAGTGCTCTCTCGTGTGTCTTTGCTTGTCCTTTATGTTGTTCTTGTTCATCTATTTATCTTGTTCCCTTCGTATGCCTTAGTTAGGGATTTGATGGGTTTGGAGGGATTGTGAGGGAGTAAGGGATTTATAGATTAGATTGACCAATTATCAATGTAGAAGAGTGATTAAGAATCTAATTATGTATTTTGTGGCATCTAGAAACCAAAGACAATAAGAAAAAAAAAAAGTTAAAATTAGTGCCTCGGATCCGCCTGGCAGGATTAGATAGCCTCTAGGTGACTTTCTTCAAAAATTGGATTTCACGTTGGAGCTAGGCGCACAAACCCGTTGGGTGAGGTGAAACAACCGCTGGGCGGGTTGAGTCCTGACGTGGACCCACTAGGTGGGGTGAAATACCAGTTGGGCAGGTTGGGTTCTGGTGCAGACCCGCTATGCGGGTTCACTAGATTGCCGGGCGAGACTTCCGTCCTGCTTAGTGGATACGACCTTTGCTATTCTGTTCTTTGTGATTATGAACTCCTTTTTGCAGTTTTTAACTCATTGTTGTTTGTTTTTTTATGCCTTGTGATTTTATATTGTATGATTGTTATTTACTTTGAAAAAACTGAGTGTGATATGAAATTGTATCAATATTTCATGATAAAAGTCTATGAAAAGTTGTAAGCATTATATGAGACCATGCATCATAACATTTGAGTAATGTAATAAGGGAAGTATGTAGGAATCTAGCTGGTGGAGGTCGTGATGGGTTGTCTAACCTTAACCTTAGAGGTTATTCGGTTGGAAAAACTTCAATGGTCCATGTTAATCCCATGGAGTCGAGGCGTACTGGCAAAACCGGGTAACCCTGACTAGTCACCGAGGGATATCATGCTAGTTGAGGGTGCGAAAGCCAAAGGCATCGGTACCGATGACGCTTCTTATGGCCTACGTTTATTCCTAGTCTACTTTCTAAAAAGTTTAGGTTGGTACCACATGTGTATAAGTAGTGGTTTAGGAACATAGCATGCATATGCATCTTGTTATAGTGTGATATGTTGAAGTGTGCTACGTTGTAACTATGTGAAGTCTGTGTGACTTTCATAAGCGATTGATGTAATGTGTACATGTGTGAAAATGTAATTGTGTCTTGTGATGAAGTGTCGAGATTATGCATATGTGCTCATGTTATGAATGTATGTTATGCTTGTTTGATGACACAAAATGATGCGTATGTCTAGTTACTAGGCAAAAGATGTAAAATAAATGTATCCTTCTAATTAGAATTGTGTTTGCTACCTCAAGGATAAGTGATAGGCTAGGCCCTAAGATAGTGTTATGAGGGTTCTAGTTGGATAATAACAATTGTGAATGAAATATAGAAAGAGTGAATCTCCACATAACATAATAGAAAGGTATAAGACATGTAAGAGAGAACAAAATAAGAGTATTAATGTGAGTGTAAAGGGAGTGTCAAAAGTATTTTAGAATGTCTGTGACCTTAGACTTGACCCTTAGAGAATAACCTTAAATATCAAAAGGAAGAAGAGTAAAATCTAAACATGAAGTGTTTAAATACTAGAGAGGATTTTGGGTAAGAAAGAGTTCTTAGGTTAAGAATAAGATAGTAAGCTTGTATAACAATTGTGAGAATGAGAGAGGAGTTAACAGGAAACACTGATTATTAAAAGGTGTAGACCCAACCATAGGTATGGATAATTATGAGAGACCTAGTGAGGCTAAAGCCATGAGAGATAAGTGATGAAGGTTGTCCGAGTATAAGAGTCTAACCCAACCGTAGAGTCCTTAGAGCGCTCACTAAGACATTATGCCTCACTCCTTTAAGTTTTCCCTTTTTCAGGATACAGGTGAAGACATGTACAGATGGAGCTTGGAGTCACGTGCAAGAAAACGTAGTCTAGTTTATAGTATTTATTTTGTATTCCTCTTTATGTTTTGTATGACACCTTCAAGTGATAGATGAGGTGTATTAGGCATGTATGGTATTTTATAGTATTATTCTTACATGAATATAATTGTATTTATGAGTCGCTTCAACATGTTGTTTCTATGTTTTTAAGTCTTTCCTTTTTTGTTCTTAGAAATCTAAGCTTAGTTACAGTGATACCCCTTAGGGTGTTACACATAGCATGTTTGCATCTTGTTGTAGTGTGATATACTAAAGTGTGCTACATTGTAACTATGTGAAGTCTATGTGACCTTCTTCATGAGCGATTGGTGTAGTGTGTACGCATGTGAAAATGTAATTGTTTCTTGTGTTGAAATGTCAAAGCCATGGTTATGTGATCATATTATGCACGTCTATTGTTCCTGGTTCATAAAACAAAATGTGGTGTATGTCTAGTTACTAGGCAAATGATGTGAAATAAATGTATGCTTGCAATTAGGTCTGTCTTGCTACCTTATGGATATGTGAAAGGCTAGACTCTATGACAATGTTATGAGGGTTATAGTTGGATAATAATAGTTGTAACAGAGATAGAGAAAGGGTGAATTTCCATACGGTGTAATAGAGAGGTATGAAACTAGTAGTAGAGAACAAAATGAGAGCTTCAATGTAAGTGTTAATAGAGTGTTAAGGATATTTTAGAATGTCTGTAGCCTTAGCCTTGACTCCTAGAGACAACTTTAAATATCAGAAGGAAGAAGAGTAAAATTTAAACATGAGGGTTTAAATACTAGAGAGGGTTTTAGGGAAGAAAATATAAGTAATGAGGATGAGTTCTTAGGTTGAGCATGAAATGGTAAGCTTGTATAACAGTTGTAAGAATGAGAGAGGAGTTAACAAATAGTATTTTTGACTGTTGAAAGGTATAGACTCGACCATAGATATGGAGAATTATGAAAGACCTAGTAAGGCTAAAGCCATGAGAGATAAGTGATGAGGGTTGTCCGAGTAGTTTGACCTAGCCGTAGAACCCTTAGAGCACTCACTAGGACATTATGTCTCATTCCTTTAAGTTTTTCCTTTTTCAGGATACAGTTGAAGACATGTGCAGATGGAGTTTGGAATCACGTACAAGAAAACATAACCTAGTTTACGTTATGTTTTTGTATTCTTCTTTATATTTTGTACGACACCTTCGCGTGATAGATAAGTTGTATTAGGCATGTGTTTTTTTTTATTATATTGTTCGTATATAATATCTAATTATATCTATAAGTAGCATTTGCATGTTGTTTTTACTTTTTTAAGTTTTTTTTTTCATTCTTAGAAATCTAGACCTAGCTAGGGTAATACCCCTTAGGGTGTTATAATACACATCATCATCTACGCAATAGGGTCATCATACATGCCTCACATAGGCATTCACATCATACATTTCATAATTTCATTTCTGTGTGGTTCTGGTTAGTTTTGTTATTATCTTTCCATTGACCTACCGTCGTCATATTTGGCTGAGCTCATAGCTGCCAAGAGGCATCCCTCTTGCCTTTGACCTTTTACTACCACCTATCCAAGTGGTTGAACCCCTCTATTATCGAGGTGGTTCCCTCAATCCCTTGACTAGAGGGGATGGCCACCCTCTTTTTGGTCCAAGGGGCCTCCTAGCCCTTTACTTTTCTTCAACCCTTCTTGGGTTGCTTAAAACCTTTATCATAAAAACTGCCCATACCTTGGTGATTATAAGGGATCCCCACAGTGGGTGTACACTTATATTGAGCCATGGATGGCGCATTCCAGGCTTTATCATGACCGGGAAGGATTTTCCCTATAGTCACTAATGTAACACCCCAAATTTCAAGTACTAGAAATAAACCACGAGGTAGCTCTTAGTAGAACCCTTCCCTTGTGTTATTAGACAAAGGATTCCTTAAGAGTTATTGTTATTATATTTCTTATTATTATTGTTCCTATTATTATTAATATTATATTTATTGTTGTTGTAGCAGTTATTATTATTATTATTATTATTATTATTATTATTGTTATTATTATTATTATCATCATCATCATCATCATCATCATCATTATTATTATTATTATTATTATTGTGTTGTTGTTCTTATATTTATTGTTATTATTATTGTTGTTGTTGTTGTTGTTGTTGTTATTATTATTATTAATACCTTAGTATTAAAAATTAGTAGGAATATTATCATAAAACCCAAAAAGAGCCTCTAGGGCCCAATAGGAGACTAAAGCCCACTAAGCTAGATACCCACCCACATGTTATAAGAAGGAAATAGAGAAGGAGAATTAGGTTTAGCCGTCACAAAATAGAAAAAGAAAGAAGGTAAAGAGAATGAGGAGAAAATGAAGAAGAGAAAGAGAACAAGAAGGAATGAAACCGTAGAACCCAAGCCCTAGAACTCAACTTTGCATGTCCCTAAAGGTGAGTGCTCTCTCCCGTGTCCTTCCTTGTCCTTTATGCTATTCTTATTCACCTATTTACTTTTTCCCCTTTCTTATGCCTAAGTTTAGGGATTTGATGGATTTTAAGGGGATTGCCAGGGAGTAAGGAGTTTATGGATTAGATTGACCAAGTAGAAGAGTTATTACGAATTTAATTATTTATTTTGGAGTGTTTAGAAACCAAAGACAATATAAAAAATGAATTAAAATTTGTACTTCAGATCTGCCAGGCGGGATTAGATAACCGCTGGACGACTCTTCTTCAAAAACTGGATTCCGCGTTGGTGCTGAGCGTGGTGCAATACCCACTGGGCAAGGTGCAATAGCCACTGGGTAGGTTCACTGTTGGCATGACCGCTAGGCAAACCTCCTATCTCGTCAGGCTGACACTGCCTTTACTATTTCATTCTTTATGCCTATGAAATTCTTTTTACAGTTTTTAACTCATTGTTGTTTCTTTTTTTATGCCTTGTTGAGTTTATATTGTGTGATTGTTATTTACCTTGAGAAAACTGAGTGTGATATGAAATTGTGCCAATGTGTCATGATAAAAGCATACGAAAAGCTGTAAGCAATGTATATAACCATGCATCATAACATTTGAGTTATGTGATGAGAAAAATATGTAGGAATTTGGCTGGTGGAGGCCGTGATGGGTTGTCTAACCCTAGCCTTGGGGGTTACCCGATTGGGAAAACTCAAATGGTCCATGCTAATCCCATAGAGTAGGGGCATACTGGTAAAACTGGGTAACCCTGACTAGTCACCGAGGGATATCATACTAGTTGAGGGTGCAAAAGTCGAAGGCATCGGTATCGATGGCACTTCTTATGGCCATGCATTTACTCCTAGTCTACTTTCTAAAAAGTTTAAGTTGGTACCACATGTGCATGAGTAGTGGTTAGGAACATAACATGCATATGCATTTTGTTGTAGTGTAATATGTTGAAGTGTACTACATTATAACTATGTGAAGTGTAACGACCCAACTGTCGCTACTAAAAAACCCTACTAAACATGCACCACATACACCTTATCAGGTGAATAAAATCATAAAAATATCTGTATATAAGTCATACATATCAATTGAGAGATCCACATATCTCTTCTGTTATCATCATGCATACACAACTATGGGATAACACTAGCCCATATCAAAGATATCAAAATATACATCACCGGGGAAGAGGGATACAAAACTCACTCCCTATAGCTGGTCACTCTATGCAAACCCATCAAAAGAATATAATACAAAGCAACACATCCAAAAAGAGTTAACTCGCAAGTAGCTCCACCATCATTTCTGAGTAGCCGGGTCCACTTAAGCATCGCCATCTGCTCCCACGTCATAAGACGTGATCATCACAAGCATAACAACATACAACAACAACAACAGCAACCACAACAACCATACCAAAACAAAACAGCAAGGCAAGGGTAAGCTTACTACAACAATGGCATAACATATGATTATGGAAATCATCAACAATTCACAATATTCTATCACAAGTATATGGCACACCATCATATATCCAGAGTTCTCAACGTCTACATACAAATGTATATGTATAAAGCATTCATTTACATGGCAAAGAGTTCTCAATCCAAAACTCCATATCACCACCAATCCATCACAACTATGTCAATGCATGATAACATGACTCTCGAGAGATTTCTACATTTCAGGCGATCAGCCAGGTCGTATCCCCTACCATGGCCATCTAGCACCATTCAGGGATTGCCAAAACTCTGATCAATTGGATAAGCTTATGGTTGTCAGGATAAGTGTATGTGGGTGGTGGCTTACCGCGACACAAGGCCTGCACTACCTTGGCCCCCTACGGAATTACCCATCCACTCATCCCTTAGGCCCAGCTTTAAGACCCCACTTTTTATCCAGGCACTAGGTTGGAGGCCTATCTAAATACCAACTCTAGTCACCATCCACTTTACATGCCTATCCGCACACAGCTTGAGGCCCACACAACCTTAGCTAACATATGCATGCCAATGCATGTATCACTACAAAAACTAACTCTACCAAACAATCATTATATTATATTATATTATATTATATATATATATATATGTGTGTGTGTATGTGTGTGTGTGTGTGTATGTATGTATTAACATATCAACACAACCATCAACTCAACCACAACAATCATCATATCATATATATGTATCAACATAACACCACGTGGCCTACTCAGCACCACTTGTGGTCCAACAGTCACCATCAACCTCATGCACGCCCAATTTGGCCTCTTGCATGGTCAACAGGTAAGACCCTATCCAAGCAGCCCACCTCATGAGAAACCTCATACAATAATATCATACACATCAAGTGGAGGTCTTATCTAAGCAACCTTCCACTTCACAACCAATCCAACAATCAACTACGATTTGAAAACCAAAACCTTCTTTGAAAACCATTTGGAAGATTAGCAAATCTTGAAATTCATAAAATTTCACATTTTGAGATGAAAACTTTAAAATCTAAAATAATACATGCAGTTCTAGAATAACAGATTATGTACTGTAGCAACAGATTATGTACTATAGCAAAAATGTATCAGATTTCATTTTTCAGCAGAGATAATCAATTATAGGCTTCCATAATCGATTATTTTCGAAGCAAAACCAGAAATTTTTTTTATTCTATTTTTTTGAACAGTAGATAATCGATTATTCAACTGCATAATTGATTATTTTTGAAACCAAATCACGAAAACAGTTTTTGAAACTCCAGATAATCGATTATCAAATGCCCATAATCGATTATCTGTGAGAATTTTTGAAAAAAACGCGATTCTCTTCGAAGAAAACTCAACTTTTTCAACCAAATAACATAGGTTTTCAAATCAATGGTGTTCCAACAACCTCAATCCACCTCAACCAAGTTAATACAAATCAAATCATACAATCAATTCAACATTTCATCACAAAATCATCAATTTCTCATCTACATCTCAAAATTTCTCCCCTAAAACCCATTTTCACCCAAATCAAACAAAATGGCAACATCCACAGAGATTCAACCGATCATAAGGCAAGAAATTAGTATACCAACAGTTATTAACACAAAACAACTAATTTGTAAGCTTCCCTTACCTTTAAAAGTTCCTAAATTTGAATTTAGGTTCCTTGAGAATCTGGTGTTCTTGAGCCAAAATCTAGCTAGGATCGTTTCTTTCCTTACCATAACTGCTAAATCAAGCTCAAACCTCGCTTATACTCCCACAAACTCAAGAATTTCTAGAGGGAGATTGAGATAGAATTGAAGAGAGAGAAAGAAATGAGAGAATGAAGGGGAAATCCCCCTTTCCTTCCTTATATGCATCCGACCTCCCCAGAGCTCTCACTCGAACTTTTGGCCAACTAAGGCGCAAACCTCACCAAGCCACTTTCCTTATCTCAAAATTGGTCTAACTTAACTGTTTTCTCTCAAAAACCCAAAATCATTCTCACAACATATCCAAATTGGCTCAAGCACATATCTCAAACTTCCTAAATTCAAAACAGAATTTCAAACCAACAACTCACAACCATCATCACATACAACATACCATACATAGCAACAATTCATTTATTTCTTTTAATCACCTAGATTACATATCAATTTTTCCACTTTTTAGTTATTAAAACACTTAATCATGCATTAAGAAAAACACAGTGTTACATGAAGTTCGTGTGACCTTCTTCATGAGCGATTGATGTAGTGTATACACATGTGAAAAGGAAATTGTTTCTTGGGATGAAATGTCAAAATTATGGATAAGCGATCATATTATGCACGTCTATTGTTACTGTTTCATAAAACAAAATGTGGTATATGTCTAGTTACTAGGCAAAGGATATAAAATAAATGTATGCTTGTAATTAGGATTGTCTTGCTACCTTATGGATATATGAGAGGCTAGACCCTAGGATGGTGTTATGAGAGTTATAGTTGGATAATAATAGTTGTGATAGGGATAGAGAAAAGGGTAAATTCCCATATGGCTAAATAGAAAGTATGAGACTAGTAATAGAGAATAAAATGGGACTATCAAGGTAAATGTTAAGGGAGTGTCAAGGGTATTTTAGAATGTCTATAGCCTTAGACTTGACCCCTAGAGACAACTTTGAATATCAAAAGGAGGAAGAGTAAATTCTAAACATGAAGGGTTTAAATACTAGAGAGGGTTGTGGGTAAGAAAATATCAATAATGAGGACGAGTTCTTAGGTTAAGAATGAGATAGTAAGCTTGTATAACAGTTGTGAGAATGAAAGTAAGCTTGTATAACAGTTGTGAGAATGAGATAGGAGTTAATAGGGAGCATTGACTATTGAAAGATGTAGACTCAACCATAGGTACGGAGAATTATGAGAGACCTAGTAAGGCTAAAGTCATGAAAGATAAATGATGAAGGTTATTTGAGTAGAAGAGTCTAACCTAGCCGTAAAGCCCTTAGAGCACTCACTGAGACATTATGTCTCACTCCTTTAAGTTTTCCCTTTTTAAGGATATAGGTGAAGACATGTGCAGATGGAGCTTGGAGTAACGTGTAAGAAGACGTAGCCTGGTTTACGTTGTTTTTGTGTATTCTTTATATTTTGTACGACACATTCAAGGTGATAGATGAGTTATATTAGGCATGTATGTTTTTTATTTTTCGTATATAATATCTAATTATATTTATGAGTAGTATTTGCATGTTGTTCCTACCTTTTTAAGTTTGTTTTTTTTCTCGTTCTTAGACATCTAGACCTAGTTACGGTAATACCCCTTAGGGTGTTACATTAATGGTATCAGAGCAGGTCGATCTTTTTGACCTGTGTGTTAAGTGTCTTCTATGTTTCCTATGTATACTTTGAGAAATTGTTTGACATTGTTTAAGTTACACTGAGTGTTTTTGGTTGTTTGTTATACCATAAATCCTAACTGCCTTGTCATAGAATATTGAGACTGGCCACATCAATACTTTGTGCGATGTAGGTAGGAAGAATGGCAGGTAAAAATCGAGTCTAAGGGCAGTCACCCTTGAATTCCCTAGTAGGAACCTCACCTAGCCAGCCTAACTCTAAGTAAGGAATGTTAGAAGGGGTAGAGAGTAACCAAAGAAAATTAACTGTAAAGACTTTAGAATTCAAGAAAATCAACTGTAGAGACCTTAGAATTCAAGATTTGTTGAAACTTGAATGAGTCAACCACCATTCCTCAAGGATTATAACCCCACTAAGGGGAGTGCTAGCGAAGAGGTGTGATAGATAAGATTACCTTTTCAAGGATACCTTTAAAGTAGGAGTTTAAGATAGTATTTTTAGAGAGGCACCTCTTAGGTGGAGTGAAATCATAAAAGGAAGTTAGGCGTGCGCAGGAAAAGTGTGACAATAGGAAGAGAAAATGTTTAGGACCTCACCAACCCAAGGAACCAAAGAAAAATAAGAGACGCTAGATGTAAAAGAGTCCTAGAATGAAAGGATGTCCCAAGTGTCATAAAACCATAAGTGGGTGTGTTTGATTAACCTAAGTGTCCTGCCAGTGTCAAGGAATATCTTAGCTCTAAGAAGGAATAAACGATCAACCCTATACCCTTAGCTGTAATGGGCCTTCATTTCAAGTATTAGAGAAACCAATAAGAATGACAAGCTTACCCTAGGTATGTGTTCCCCAAGTGATAGACTTTTTGGTTGTTTGCATGACTTAAGGATAATATGTTCCTTTTTCTTGTTGTGCAAAGGATGAAGAGTTGTTTCCAAACTCCTTGTCCTTACTTAAATGCTTGTGTGTATAGATATAGATTGTTTCAGTGCATGCTTTCACTGATTGATGTGATGACCCTTAAGTGGGAATGTTATTGCACTTGGTGTGGTTTGTGCTATACTAGGCAAGTAATGTTGCTTCGTTAAGAATTTTCTTTGATTGTTATATGTGCCTTTTCTGTTTGTTAGAACATGAGATTGTGTTTGTTTACAAAATGATATTAGAGATGGTTGTCGATGTCTCGGAAAGGGCTACTTACGAAAGGTTCTGACCAATGGAGGGTTCTGACCAATAAGGAAGTTGAGTGAAGTGTCATAGAGTGTGAGTCGCCGAGACGTCAAGGACAGTGTTATGATACGAAGTTTAGAATTATGAGGTGTTACATAAATGGTAGATGTAAAATGAATGTATCCCCTTACATGCATTCCCATTCCCCATATATATTTCACCTTGGTATTGTATTATATTTTGGTTAACTATAATAATAACGTAATCGTCATAATTACTTTCTTTACTCTTGATGCCTTGTATGGATATAATTGATCTAATTTAAGTAGGGAATTAAGTAATTCACATCATTTAGGGGTGAGAGGTAGCAGTGGTGATATTGTATGCTGGGTTTGAGTTTAACATCTTGGGTTTGATGCACGAGTATTCTTCTTGAAGCACATTTGTGCTAATAGCCCTGAGAGTATAGTATGAACACATGTTTACATGTGTCATTACATGACTTGTAGGGATGAATGTTAATGATATATATATCCAATGTATGCAAAGTATGTGCGATATTGTGATGTCCTCTTTAGTTGCTTCCACTTGCTTTTTATTTTATTTATTTTTTTGTATTGTTGAGGGATTAGTAAGGGTAGTTGAGTGTCTTTTGTGCCCCGAGAATATGGGTTAAAGTGCAGTTGTCTTAGGATGAACGAATAGTGTAATGCCTAGTCGCTTTTAGGATCAACAACTGTTCTCACAAACCAACACAAGACTTTTCAGCGTGCTTTGTTTTCACTCACATGATTCTTGGGAAACTTCCTAGGAGGTCACTCATCCCAGAATTGCTCCAAGTCAAGCACGCTTAATTATGGAGTTCTTAAGTGATGAGCTACCGAAAAGTATATACATCTTGTTGATATAGGTAACACTTATTAATTCCTTTAAGCTATCCTTAACTGTACAATCCCATACCTGCACAGCCTCTGGATCCCTCTCATCTTGGTGTGTATTTGATTCATTCATGTGCCCTTCCTGCTGGAAGCCTGCTAAGAGCCGCTCTTTGTCCGTGCCTTATCTCTTTTGCATCGGCGATCACTACCTACCCTCATCAACACCCGGGATGTTACAAATAGCGACCTAGGTTTCGAGTAGCCTAAATCCTATGACAATAATGCCATCCTAGGCAAACCAATGAAGCAACAAATCCTATGAATAGGAAACCCTTGAGTACCTCTAAAGTTGGATTGATAACAATATTTATGAATCCTAGCCCATAAGTGACCTGAGTGATGACGGATTAGAGTCACTATGTAAAGGAGCCTTGTGAGCTACACCTAGTGGAGACATATAAGAATGGATTCCTAAGTATCACACCTACTAGATAGAGACCTAGAAAGAGTTACATCTAGAAGAGGCTTGACACACTAAGAAAGAATGCCCAACCACCTTTAACATCTTTAAATAGATGCCCTGACTAAAAATCACTTGATCCTAGAGCTGCATTAAGGATTAGGCCTGGACAAAGATGAATGGATGATAGTAAGTGCCTATCTAGATAGAACCCATTTACTCACATGATTTCCTAAACTAGTTTTAAGTGCAAGATGAAGTCCTATAGGAAACCTTTTTATCAGGAGAATAAAAATTTCCTTAGGAAAAAGTTAAGAAAGAATCATAGACTGTTTAGAGTTGAAATTGTTCAAGACGCAATTAAAGGGATGAATCCTAAATGATTGAAAAAGATAAGTAGGTGAGCAATTATAAACATGTTCTTAGGCCTTGATTTTTTAGGACAAAAATCTTTTAAGGGAAGTGGAGTTGTAACATCCTAAATTTCAAGTACTAGAAATAAACCACGAGATAGCTTTTAGTAAGACCCCTCCCTTGTGTTATTAGACAAAAGATGCCTTAAGAGTTATTGTTATTATATTTCTTATTATTATTGTTCCTATTATTATGAATATTATATTTATTGTTGTTGTAGCAATTATTATTATTATTATTATTGTGTTGTGTTGTTGTTGTTGTTGTTGTTGTTATTATTATTATCATTATTATTATTATTGTGTTGTGTTGTTGTTATTATATTTATTGTTATTATTATTGTTGTTGTTGTTATTATTATTATTGTTATTAATACCTTAGTATTAGAAATTAGTAGAAATGTTATCATAGAACCCAAAAGAGCCTCTAAGGCCCAATAGGGGACTAAAGCCCACTAAGCTAGATACCCACCCACATGTTATAAGAAGGGAATAGAGAAGGACAATTAGGTTTAGCCGTCACAAAATAGAAGAAGAAAGAAGGTAGAGAGAATGAGGAGAAAAGGAAGAAGAGGAAGAGAAAAAGGAGGAATAAATCGAAGAACCCAAGCCTTAAAACTCAACTTTGCATGTCCCTAAAGGTGAGTGCTCTTTCCCGTGTCCTTCCTTGTCCTTTATGTTATTCTTGTTCACCTATTTACTTTTTCCCCTCCTTATGCCTAAGTTTAGGGATTTGATGGGTTTTGAGGGGATTGTGAAGGAGTAAGGAGTTTATGGATTAGATTGACCAATTATAAAGGTAGAAGAGTTATCAAGAATTTAATTATTTATTTTGGAGCATTTAGAAACCAAAGACAATAGAAAAAAAAATTAAAATTTGTACTTCAGATCTGCCCAGTGAAATTAGATAGTCGCTGGGAGACTTTTCTTCAAAAACTGGATTCCGCGTTGGCAGTGGGCATGCGGACCCACTGGGCAAGGTGCAATACACGCTGGGCAGGTTGAGTCCTGATGCAAACCCACTAGGTAGGGTGCAATACCCACTAGGTGGGTTCGTTGTTGGCGTGACCGCCAGGCGGATAGGACCTTTGCTATTTCGTTCTTTGTGCCTATGAAATTTTTTTTTCAATTTTTAACTCATTGTTGTTTCTTTTTTTATGCCTTGTTGAGTTTATATTGTGTGATTGTTATTTACCTTGAGAAAACTAAGTGCGATATGAAATTGTGCCAATGTTTCATGATAAAAGCATACGAAAAGCTGTAAGCATTGTATGTGACCATTCATCATAACATTTGAGTTATGTGATGAGAAAAGTATGTAGGAATCTGGCTAGTGGAGGCCGTGATGGGTTGTCTGACCCTAGCCTTGGGGGTTATCCGATTGGAAAAACTCAAATGGTCCATGCTAATCCTATGGAGTAGGGGCATATTGGCAAAATTGGGTAACCCTGACTAGTCATTAAGGAATATCATACTAGTTGAAGGTACAAAAGAAGAAGGCATCGGTACCGATGACACTTCTTATGGCTGTGCATTTACTCCAATTCTACTTTTCGAAAAGTTTTAGTTGGTACCACATGTGCATGAGTAATGGTTTAGGAACATAGCATCATATGCATCTTGTTGTAGTGTGATATGTTGAAGTGTGCTACATTGTAACTATGTGAAATCTGTGTGACCTTCTTCATGAACGATTGATTTAGTGTACACATATGTAAAAATGTAATTGTTTCTTGTGATGAAATGTCAGAGTTATGGATATGCGATCATATTATGCATGTCTATTGTTCCTGTTTCATAAAAAAAAATGTGGTGTATGTCTAGTTACTAGGCACAAGTTGTGAAATAAATGTATGCTTGTAATTAGGATTGTCTTGCTACCTTATGGATATATGAGAGGCTCAACCCTAGGATGGTGTTATAAGAGTTATAGTTGGATAATAATAGTTGTGATAGAGATAGAGACATGGTGAATTCCCATATGGCAAAATAGAAAAGTATGAGACTAGTAATAGAGAACAAAATGAGAATATCAAGGTAAGTGTTAAGGGAGTGTCAAGGGTATTTTAGAACGTTTATAGCCTTAGACTTGACCCCTAGAGACAACTTTGAATATCAAAAAGAGAAAGAGTAAATTCTAAACATGAAGGGTTTAAATACTAGAGAGGGTCATGGGTAAGAAAATATCAGTAATGAGGACGAGTGCTTAGGTTGAGAATGAGATAGTAAGCTTGTATAACAGTTGTGAGAATGAGAGTAAGCTTGTATAACAGTTGTGAGAATGAGAGAGGAGTTAATAGGGAGTATTGGCTGTTGAAAGGTGTAGACTCAACCATAGATACAGAGAATTATGAGAGACCTAGTGAGGCTAAAGTCATGAGAGATAAGTGATGAAGGTTGGCCGAGTAGAAGAGTCTGGCCTAGCCGTAGAACCCTTAGAGCACTCACTGGGACATTATGTTCCCCTTTTTCAGTTAAGAACAAATACACACTCCCTAGGATAGATGACTTGTTGGACCAACTCAGAAGAGCTTTGGTTTTTTCTAAGACTGATCTTAGGTCTGGATACCACCAGATGAAGATTAAGCCAAAGGACACTCCCAAGACAACTTTAAAAACCCGATATGGACACTATGAGTATTTGGTTATGCCATTTAGACTAACCAATGTTATTATGGTGTTCATGGATTACATAAATAGGATCTCTAGGCCTTTCCTAGATAAGTTTGTCATTGTTTTCATATATGACATATTAGTGTATTCTCGTACCTTAGAAGACCACGACGAACACCTTAAGATTGTTCTATAGCTCCTTAGGGAGAAAATGTTGTTTGCAAAACCTAAGAAATGTGAATTCTGGTTGAGGGAGGTGAACTTCCTAGGGCATATGATATCCTAAGAAGGGGTAGCTATAGATCCAAGTAAGGTTGAGGTAATGTTGAATTGGGAGAGACCAAAGACCATAACCCGAATTAGGAGTTTCCTAAGATTAGTAGGTTATTATAAAAGTTTCATCATGGGGTTTTCCCAACTAGCTTTACCGTTGACTAGGTTGACTAGGAAGGGACAACTTTTTGTTTGGGATGATAGGTGCGAGAAGAGTTTTCAGGAACTCAAGAAGACGTTAACTTCTACCCCAATGTTAGTTATCCTTGACCCTTTAAGAAGCTTTAAGGTATACAATGACACCTTAGGCAAAGGATTAGGATGTGTCTTGATGTAGGATAGGGGATAGTGGCTTATGCCTTTAGACAGTTGAGACCATATGAGGAGAGTTACCCTATCCATGACCTTGAGCTAGCAACTATAGTTTATGTCCTTAAGTTATGGAGACATCATTTTTATAGTGTCCAGTTTGTGGTGTGCAGTGACCATAAGAGTTTGAAGTATCTACTTGACCAAAAAGAGCTTACCATGAGGCAGAGGATATAGATGGAGTTCTTAAAGGACTATGACTTTGAATTGAAGTACCATCCAGGCAAAGCCAATGTAGTGGTTGATGCCTTGAGTAGAAAATCTTTACAAATGTCTTCTATGATGGCACATGAGATGTAGTTGGTAGAAGAGTCTAGGAATCTCAATCTAGGTGTGACCATACATGACTATAATATAGTATTACATAGGCTTCAGATTTCCCATGAGTTGAGAGGTCAGATTAAAAAGGCTCAGAAGGAAGATGTAGATTTGCAAGCTTGTAGAAACCACCTTGGATTCTTTAAAGTGAAGGATGGGACCATTCTTTTCCAAGGAATAGTATATGTCCCTAAGGATAATAGTTTAAGAAACCAAGAAGGATTCTCAGTATATCATAGGGCTACCAAGAAGTACCAAGATCTCAAAAGGATGTTTTGGTGGTTAGGCATGAAAAAAGATATAGCAAAGTTTGTGGCCAAATGCCTAGTCTGTCAACAAGTCAAGATTGAGCATCAAAAGCCATCTGGCTTAGTGCAATCCCTAGATATCCCAAAGTGGAAGTGGGATAGTGTTTCTATGGACTTTGTCATAGGTTTACCACAGACCCAAGCAGGTGCCATCTGTGTGATAGTGGATAGACTTATTAAGTCTGCTCACTTTTTATCCATTAGGGCCACTTTCTTATTAGAAAGATTGGCTAAACTTTACCTCCAAAAGATAATAAGATTACATGGAGTGCATGTTAACATAGTTTTAGATAGAGATCCTAGGTTTACCTCTAGGTTTTGGAAGGCACTTCACTAAGCCTTAGATACCAAGTTGAGTTTTAATATCACCTACTATCCCTAGTTAGATGGTTAGAATGAAAGAACTATACAAACCTTAGAGGACATGTTTAAAGCTTGTGTCTTGGAGGAGAAAGGTAGCTTGGATAGGTACTTACCTTTGATAGAGTTTTTTTATAACAATAGTTTCCACTTTAGCATAAGTATGGCACCTTATGAGGCCTTGTATGGCAAAAAATGTAGAATTCCTTTATGTTGGTTTAAGGTAGGTGAAAGAAGCTTTTTTGGGCCAGACATAGTTCAGGAAACCACCCAAAAGATCCAATGATTAGGGATAAGTTGCAAGTGGCTCAAATTAGACAAAAGAGTTATGCCGACCAAAGGATGAAACATCTAGAGTTTAAGAAAGGTGACCATGTGTTCTTAAGGATATCCCTTACCACTAGCATTGGAAGAGCCATTAGGGCCAAGAAGTTGAATCCCCATTTCATTAGCACTTTTCAAATCTTTTAGAGAGTTAGACCTATGGCCTATAGGATTGCCCTACCTCCACCTTTGTCAAATTTTCATGATGTATTCCATGTCTCCTAGCTTTGGAAATATGTTGAGGATCCTTCTTATGTCATTCGGATTGAGTCGGTATAGTTAAGACCTAGCCTTACCTTTGAGTCCAAACTGAGTCAAATTGTCGGCCACAATGTGAAAACACTCAGGATTAAGACCATTCCCTTAGTTAAGGTCGTTTGGGAGAGGCTTACCTCTTAGAAGACTTAGGAGAAAGAAGATGAGATGAGATCAATTCATCCACAGCCTTTTGACTCGGGTATGTCACGAGTTACAATTTTCGAGGACAAAAATTTTATATAGAGGGAAAAAATGTAATATCCCCAAGATAGGCTAATAATAGTTACATTAGTAATTAAGTGAATATATGTCTTTTTATATTGTTTTCATAAGTGCTCTACATAATGTATGATTTTACTTTATCATAAGTGGAATTAGTAAATTGAAATTAAATTAGACAAGAAACGAACCCATAAGGCCTGAAGGGGGCCTAAAGCCCAATAAGAGTCATAAAACCCAGCCTACTCACCTCACACTATACATTTAGAAAAGAAAAGAGTAAAGGAAAAGAGAAAAAGAAAGAAAAGAAGAAGAGAAACCTACATACCCACATACTTTGAAGATCATCTATTGAGTGCTTTTCCCTCCCTTCCCCCTTAAGTATTGCTTTGTTGATTGTCATTGAATCCCCAATGTCCATTTTCGTTTACTATTTATAATTTTTGGGAAATTAAGGGTTTTGACATGATTTACATGATCCATTGGGGCTTGATGATTAGAGATTTAGGAATGCATTTATGGGTCATTCATAGTGGTTTCAAACCCTTGAGAGGCCATTAATGGTGTTGGAATCATAAATCTTGTGAAAAATTGCGATGCTAAAAAATTGCATTTTAGCTTAGCAAATTTCTTTTAGCTTAGTGAATTTTGAAAATCCATGCAAATTTGCTAAGTGAAAATATTTTAGCTTAGCAAATTTTGGGTAGAAAGCAAGTATGGAAATCCAATATAAATTCACTAAGCAAGAGACAGCTTCGCTAAAAATATTAAGTATAACTCAAAATATGGCAAAAATAGTGAACGGTGCTCAAGCAGAAAACGAAAATAGCTTATTGGACATCAAGTTCTTCTTTCTAAAAAGCTTTTCTTACATCAAGTTTTAACTTTAAATAAGCAAAACGAAATTTAGGATTTTTAAGAAAGTGATCATCTATTAAGTTCTCATCGGAAGGTCTTAGCCATAAGGTTCAAGGAGGGTCCATAGTTCAAATGTTTTTCTTTTTAGCTTCTTGTTACATTAAGGAAAGTTTGCAAGCTTTTCAATCTTATTTATGGATTTAGTGGTTTATAACCAAACCTTTAATATTTTATGATAAGTTATCAACACAAACCAATATTTAAAAGTTAATAACAACATTAAACTAGCATCCAAAGTCATAAAACAAAATAGGGCAGCAAGATAAGAAAAGAACAATAACATAAGTAAAATGCAACAATAACAACAACAAAGAAAATAAAAGAAATAATGGGAAAATAAAAAGTTAAAGGTTTTGGGGGTAAAATTCACTCCAAAACCATCTCCATAAAGCAATTGAAGCTTAAGGGTTTTGGGGGAAAATCCACTCGAAAACTATTTACATAAAAGCAATTAAAGCTACAGGTTTTAGGGGTAAAATCCACTCCAAAACCATATACTTGAAAGCAATTAAATGAAAAGTAAAAGCTAAGGGTTTGGGGAGAAAAACTCAATCCAAAACCATCTACATGAAAGTATTTTAAATAAGAACAACCCCCCCCCCCCCCCGATACCTTAGGTGAAGCTTTGAAGAAGAGGAAAAGTGGAGACTTAAAGTTCTTAGGTGGTGGTCTTGGATAGAGGATGGAGGAGGAGGAGAATGGAGGCTTTAAGGGCTTGAAAATTTGTGAAATGAACTCCAGAGAGAGAGAGGGAGGTTTAGCCAAAGCTGGAAGAAAAAGAAGTGAGAAAAAAAATGACTCAAGTAGCCTTTTTATAGAAGAAGAATGGGTAACATAGTCAAAAATGGTAGGCATAAAATAACTTGTAAGATTTTTTTTAACATTCTTTTACTACATGCGAACAAACAAGGGAGTGGTCTGCAAAACAAAGGTTGAATGTGCGAAGTCCCTACTCTCCCAAGTCTCTGTGTTTCATTTTCTCTACAAACGAATGACTTGAACTTTAGTAATTTGATTTTTATAGAAAATGAATGAATTTTTCATTGAAACTTTATGACAACTTTAATTATGGACTAAAAATAATTTCCACAATTAAAAATTAATTTTATATAATTTATTTCAAATTATGAAGTATTTATTGGTTATTTCTGAGTTAAAAATTCATAGAAATTTTATTTTAACTCAGAAAATTCCAAAATTTTTATAAAATTATAAAATTTAATATCTAACCTAAAATGAAATAATAATGTTTGTTTTATATTTTTCATATGTCAAACCTGTATTGACTATAGTTTTAGGAGATAATAAAGGACAATTTGGTCATTTTTTTTACAAGAATTTCATAAGTTTTTCAGAAAATTCTCAAAATTATACTTTAATATATATGATATGTTTCTAAGCTCAAAATGACAAATTTATAGTCATTTAGTCCTTTTTCACATGTTAGCTCTTAAGATAGAAGAAGTAAGATAAATTATTATTTTCTTAATTCCTCGATTTATCAAAAATAATTTCACATATATTAAGAAATAAATTATGATACTAAAATGAGGGTGTTACATCTTGGACCCCTGCATGGAGTCTTTAAGTGGCTTTTAGGTGCATTAAGTGACAGGATCTCACTTGCTAAGCGAGGCTATGCCTTTGCTAAACGTGCTAAGCGAGCAACCCCTAGAATTGCATATTAATTCATAGCATTTTATAATGTTCCATTGACATCTGTACATTATGAAATACTGCATGAGGACATGTTGTACATGAATATTAAGGGGTCTTCATTGGAAAAAGAGGTTAGTAACCCTTTTGGACAACAATGGAAAACCAAATGTTTATGTAAGAAAGAAATGCATGCTAAGAATGAGGTGCCCTCTTTGGGTGAATGGGTAGGATTCCGTCACGTCCCATTCCCTAGACATTAGTGGCTAAACCCCTTAGACCGAAAGCATATATAAGTACGAGGTCATGACATAGGACAAGGGGAATGCTTCTCAAAAGATTGAGCTCAATACTTTGCTGTAGGATAGAAAAGAGATAAATGTTAACGTTAAGCATGTGAGAAGTAAATGTTAAGTTATGTATAAGATCATGCAAATGTTTAAGTAAAGTTTTATATAGATGAAACATTCATGAAGCATATATATATATATTTGCATGTTTAGAGCACTTACTGAGACATCGTCTCATTAGTTTAGTTTTCATGTTCCAAATTAATCAAGTTTTCAAAGGAGATGAAGTAGCTTGGGAGATATTTATGTTTTGCATATTGATATCTTCCTAGACTAGTTTTTGAAAGACAATGATGTTTTATTTATATTCTTTTGTATATGGATTCTTATTCAAGGGAAGTGTCCCTTTTGATATGTATATGATAATATTACTCAAGAATAGTGTATGACTGTAATCATTGAATTTTTTAGTAATGTAATTATATATGTTTTTATTATCCGTACTCTGATGATTAAAATGTAAAGCTCAAGGTAATACTCCTTTGGGTGTTATACCTCCTCCCCTTACCTTGATAGATTTGGTGAAAATAAAATTGTAGGAGTAGAAGGTGGCTTAGGTTGGAAAGCTTTGAAAATTATGGGAGCAAAGTCCCCACGTTGTTCGGACATTGGGTGGCAAGAAAAAAGGGACCATAAGGAGAAACTCAGAATTAGAACACTTTGAGAGGTTTTTCACGTTGGTTTCACAAAGGAAAAATCTTCTTCATACACTACTTATTTATAAGGGAGTTAATAATTTTTTATGTTTTTGATGATAGCTTTTAGTTAGTTTTCAAGTCTGGTTATAACATGTTGGTTTGTTTGGAACTAATTTAGTTCTTATCAAACTGATTTCATTAAATTCTAATGGTGTAATGATTTACCTTATCCTCCATTAATAATTGTGTTCCCTAAAAGTAATACACATCACTGAGGTAAGAGTTTTGTGATTTACATATCCAGTTCGGTGGTGTCCACTTGGTTTTTATTTGAAGAACTTTTCTTCTGTCATTTTATCTTTGTATGGCACGTGGTTTCTTTAGACATCTTAGGAAGTTCATTTATTTAGTTTCTTAAGATATTTTAGAACTAGAATGTTAGATGGTTAAATCCTTAAAAAAATGTAAATTAATTGCTTAATAATTTATCCCAATGTGGCTAAATGTATTTAATTATATTATTAAAATTTAGTTTGATAAATCTGAGTCAGTACGTTATAATCAAATGGAAAATTTTGTTCAATTATATTTTGTTAAAAAAATAGATTTTTTTTTTAACTATTTTGCATTAGCTCTAGTTTATTTATAAGAATCTAGTTGGTTTTTAACTTTTTCATGCTCCGAGGAGGTAAAACACATGATGACATTTGTCTCTCATGGCAGCAATGTTTGCTTATTTGCAAGTTGTTAACCAATGGAAATAAAAAATTAGAAAACTGATGACATGTATTAAAACATGTAGTTTTGTTGTGTTTTTTTTTTTTTTTAATTCTTAATTTTATGGGTTTTCGATTAGTATCTTAATGATTTAATCTTAGTTATTCCTAATTATTTTAATTATTCTATCAACTATATTAATTTTAACTAATCATACCTAATAAAATAAATCTATATTCTTAGTTTAAAAGAAATGTTCTCATGATATTTAAACAGAGACAACTTGTAAATAAAATTTTAACATGGTAAGGAATTAGGTAGAAAAGTTGTTATTTGTATTTTAGAATAACAAATGTGACAGAAATTTTAGGACATTACATTTTCCAAGAACTAAAATCAAAATTCGTTCATTTAACAGGGATCAAAAATATATTTAACCCTTAAAGAGAAATATGCAACTTCAAAGAATGGTCCAAGTATCTTAAAATTATATAAGAGATATGATAGCAAGAGTAACGTCATTTTATAATTATCTCATAATAATGTGCTTTTACCATCAAAACTTAACCAAAACATTGGAGTTACAAATAGTTATGTCTTTGATTAGTGAATCTACAAACATGCTTTCTTTAATAATATGCTCAATTTAAGTTGTTAGGACAAAGAACAAATTATAGTCCTCAATTTGTTTTGATTATGCCAAACAAACTATATGCATTTTAAACAGATCAAACACGTGTTTGAAAAGAAAACAATATAGTTTTACTTATAAAGTCTGAGTTAATAATTTTTTATTTGTGTCATGGTGGCTTTTAGTTAATTTTTAAGTCTGGTTATAACATGTTGGTTTGTTTGGAACTAATTTAGTTCTGATCAAACTGATTTCATTAAATTCTAATGGTGTAATGATTTACCTTAACTTCCATTAATAATTGTGTTCCCCAAAAGTGATGCACATCACTGAGGTAAGAATTTTGTGATTTACATATCCATTTCGGTGGTGTCCACTTGGTTTTTATTTGAAGAATCTTTCTTCTGTCATTTTATCTTTGTATGGCATGTGGTTTCTTTAGACATCTTAGGAAGTTCATTTATTTAGTTTCTTAATATATTTTAGAACTAGAATTTTTGGCGGTTAAATCCTTTTAAAAACGTAAATTAATTGCTTAATAATTTATTCCCAAGATGGCTAAATGGATTTAATTATATTATCAAAATTTAGTTTGATTAATCGGAGTCTGTACGTTATAATCAAATGGAAAATTTTGTTCAATTTTATTTGGTTAAATTTTTATTTTTATTTTTTAACTATTTTGCATTGGCTCTAGTTTATTTATAAGAATCTAGTTGGTTTTTAACTTTTTCATGTTCCTATGAGATAAAACACATGATGATATTTGTCTCACTCATGGTAGCAATGTTGGTTATTTTCAAGTTGTTAACCAATGGAAATAAAAAATTAGAAAACTGATGACTTGTATTAAAACGTGTAGTTTTGTTGTATGTTTCTTTTTTTTTAATTCTTAATTATGGGTTTTCGATTAGTATCTTAATGATTTAATCTTAGTTATTCCAAATTATTTTAATTATTCTATCAACTATATTGATTTTAACTAATCATACCTAATAAAATAAATCTGTATTCTAAGTTTAGAAGAAATGTTCTCGTGATATTTAAACAGAGACAACTTGTAAATAAAATTTTAACATGCTAAGGAATTAGGTAGAAAAGTTGTTAGTTGTGTTTTAGAATAACAAATGTGACCGAAATTTTAGGACATCACATTTTATAAGAACCAAAACCAAAATTTGTTTATTGAGTTAAATATGTTTTTGGTCTTCCAAAAATTAACCCGTTTTAGTTTTAGTCCTCAGGAAAAATTTTCTTAAATAAAGTCCCTCAAATATTAAAAATATCCTAATTAGATTCCTGTACATAACAGTTGACATGGACAACCACATCAGTAAATTAATGGCGATTGTGATACTGATGTGGCTAACATTTAACAGAAAAGTTAAGCAAAGTTTAGCATAGGGATCTAATTAAGGTATTTTTAATATTTAAGGGACTTTATTCAAGAAAATATTTTTCTGAAGACTAAAACCAAAATAGGTCAATTTTTAGAGGACTAAAAACATATTTAACCCTTCGTTCATTTTACAAGGATCAAAAATATATTTAACCAAAGAGAAATATGCAATTCCAAAGAATGGTCCAAGCATCTAAAAATTATATAAGAGATATGATACTAATAGTAATGTTATTTTATAATTATCTCATAATAATGTGCTTTTAACATTAAAACTTAACCAAAACATGAGTTACAAATAGTTATGTCTTTGATTAGTGGATCTACAAGCATGTTTTCTCTAATAATATGCTCAATCTAAGTTGTTAGGATAAAAGACGAATAATAACCCTAAATTTGTTTTGAATATGCCAAACAGACTATATGTGTTTTAAATGGATTAAACTTGTGTTTTCAAAGCGAAAACAATACAATGTTTTATTTATACAATCGAAAACTTTGCGTCTGATCAACAAACAATGTTTTAGGAGCTTTCATGCTTATTTTAAATAGTTTTTGTACATGTCTGAAACCCTTTTAGGAGTTCTCTACTCTATCGAAAAGTAAAAAGCATGTCAACATACCTACTTTTCTAAAAAGTTGAGCTATCTACCAAAAAAAAAAGCACAAAAGTGTATGTATCAATACGAAAAAGTGGAACATGCTCACTGCCACAAGATATGGTATGAAAAAAAAAAAAAGATAAGTGGACTACTTTATCTTATCAAAGTGACTAGTTAGTGAAAGACATTTATTGTTGTATTTAATGCCCCAATAGACACTTTCTTCACAAAGCCTAACAAACGAATGAAGCTCCAGATGATCTTTCAACGGATATTTTTTGGGAGCTCTATAAATAGTTGTGAAGATGTGTACAAAGAAGAAGAGTTCGAACCATTGAATTTCTGAGCATGCCTTTAGTTTTCTTAAGTTTTCTTACTCTTATACAACTTGAAATTCTTCCTATACTAAGTGTAAAAAGTAACTAAGTGTTAGACTAGAACTTCATTGTATACATACATCTGATAAGACAAAGCTTATGTCAGTGATCTTTCCCTTTAACCATTTCTAAGTGAAATTGGTGGAAGCCTGAAGAGGCTTCGATTCAACAAATACCTGGGGTATTTAATTGGAGAAGCAAGTGAAAGACTACTTGGGTTGAGCCTGAAGAAGTTTGTGGAAAAGAATACTTATAACTTGTTATAAGTTATGGTGGAACTTGGTGGTGTACCAAGAACCGGATGTAGTCTCTAGGGTGAGATGAACCAATATAAATTTTGTTTGTTTTTATTGTTCTCTTTTTTCTCTAACGTGTTTATATTTGTGTTTGAAAAGTATTTTAGAAATCCTATCTAAATGTTTTACAAAAGATTTTTTTTGACTAAAAGTCAGTTTTTGAACTTGTTTTATATATCATCTAATTAAAAGACGAATATGTGTTTTGCAAAAAGATTTACAAAAAAGTTTTAAAACACACAATTCAACCCCCTTCTTGTCTTTTCTTGTGATTTACATATCTCTAAAAATTTGTTAAGACCATATGGATTGAAGTGGATCAGAGAATCATAAAAAAGGGAGTTGAATTGTGATAGTTGATAAATTTGGCCTAACTTGCGTAGTTGAAAATCTTATGATATATATTTTGTTTACTCAAGATGCTTTCTAGGCTATTAGAAGATTGTTAGAAGTAAGGAAATAACATTCATTCACTTGAATATACTTGAGAGATATAAAATGATTATGCATAAATGTTCAGAAGCAAGATAATAATAATTAGTAATAAAAGTGGTAGTTCTCATAGGGTCCATATTCAAATCTCATTGTCATCATTATACACAAAAAATAAGAAGTAAAAATGGTGCTTCTAGAAGTTATTTGAAGCTGATTTCACAAACCAGAAAAACTTTGAGTGTGCTTTTGAAGGTAACAAACAAATCAATTTTAAATGAAACTTTCCAAAGTTGATAATTAACTTATACAAAAGTAGTTTCAATATTTAAAATAATGTTTTACTGTTAAATGGTATGTTCAGAAGCTAAATGATGATGATATAAGTGCATAAACTAAAGGAGAAAGGCAAGAGGATATTGCACAAAGGATTTTTATACTAGTTCACCCACAAATTACATGAGCCATGTCCAAGCCCTATTCTCACTATAATCACTCCTAGATTACAAATGTATTCTTTCTCACAAGCCCCTATAGGCTTCTTAACACCAATATTCTTTCCCAAGCCCATGCAAGCTTAACCCCACGACTCAACCAACACTAACTCGCCTAGTTAGCTTGGTACCACTTCAACAATACTAATCCTCATTGCCTAGCCTTTAGAGAAGCATAATCTTCAAGATTACAAGACTCTAACTTTATGCTCTTTTAACACTCAATGAGTGGATACACAATATAACATACAGCTCACAAACACTCCTTAAGATATATTACAAATGAATAATAACATGAATTGGAGTGATTAACTAGGAAGGGACCCTTTTCAAAAGATACTTTCTCTCTTTAGAAACATGGATTTTGCATATTTGATTTATAATCATTTGAAGGTCAGTCAAACTTGTTCATAAGCTATATGTCATATATCTTTCATTGCAACAACTTTTTGACTTAGTTTTGACCATTTATCTGCTTCTAGAATCTTTTCTTCTAATGGTTTAAATCTTTCCTTTTGAAAATCCTTCTTTCTTGAACATGATTTAAAGATGTTATCTTGGGAATTTTGGGACTTTCTGAAGAATTTCTTTGAGCTTTTGATATATGTTAGGATTTTAGCTTATGAAAGAATTGATCTTATGTAGATGCTTACATTTCTGAACACATATTTGAGCATGTTTCTTCTAATATATCATTTGTACTACTTTTGGAATATTGTTGGTGTTGCTCTTTCAACTTCTGTTTATATTACAACTTTTGACCATATGTAGCTTATGATATTGCTACCCTTTGATCATATTTTGCTTAGATTTAATCTTTAAACATTGCTTTTGATCATATGTAGATTGTAATGTTTTTGCACATCCTTATGCTTCTGAAAGTAGTCCTTCAAATATTTTGCTTCTAAAAATGCAAATTTTGGCTTTTTGTGCTTATGGATAGTTGCACACTTTGGAATGATGCTTCTTGAACTAAATTAATGCTCTTAATGATGTGTTCTTTTGAATAATGACTTATCGATCTTTTTTTTTAAACATATTCTCAAAGCAAAGCATTGCTACTAAAGCTTTAGAACATTTAGAATTTGCTTCTTGACAATATGATATCATGAAAACTTCATCTTAGGAGGGGATTAGTTTCAACAATCTTCTCCTTTTTTTATGATGACAAACTCTCATGAACAAATTTTAAGTTTTCTTAAATAAGAGCAAAAGATATAATAATTGTGCATGTAACTCCCCCTTAACATGTGCTTTCTTCTGTTAAGATTTTCTTTTTCAGTTTTGTTTCTCGACTTATTATATAGTTTTTGCTTTTCAATACATGTTCTAATGTGCTTCTATACTTTGATTTTCAAGTATGTAGGTCATTTTAATGCATACAAAAGCAAGTTACATAACTATATCACAGTTCAATTCATAACAAAAACGTAATTCCAGTCATAATAGAAGCAAAAAACATAATATTGAATTATCATAGGAACATTTTCATTCATATATTCAATGAATCAAACAGTACATCATAGATACAATTACAAAAAGACATGTGCTGCAATTATTCCTATCATCCTATTTCTCCTTAATAAAAAAATGAACAACTACAAGAGTAGAGAAAAAACAAAAAATCCTATGCCAATCTACTTAGATGGAGACAAATGATCTAACAGTATAAAGTTCTTGAAAATGGTTCTAAGGCACATAAAGGTAAAATGGGATGGTTGTGCACATAGAGGCAAAATGTAATTATTCAAAGAGTCCATGTTGTAGGAGATATTCTTTTATTAGTTATAGTTCTCTTCTCAGCTAAAGTTTGCACTAGAATGTGCAACTTTTGAGGAGTAGCAAATTTTGGAGAAATATCATAAAAAATCTTCATATCAGTAGCAAATTTTAGTGAAGTTGCACTAGACTCCTTCATACTGCCCCTGCTCACACTTCTTCGTTCCTAAACTACCATAGGTTGTGAATCAAAATATCGGGTTCCTTTACATATTATGGATATATAAAAGGAATAATTATTTATTCTTATTTTCTCTTTCACTTCATTTCATTATTTTTTAAAATTTTTTTCATCATATCACTTATCATATCTATTAATTTTTTTCTTTCTATTTCTATCTTTCTCTACCCTAATTCATCTAAAATAGGTGGATGGTTACAAATTTTTTTTTCATATAAAAGCTAAGGGTGGGCAAAAACCCGACACTTGACTTAGATTCGAACAAATTGAAGAATAAAAGTGGTTATTGGGTCAGTTCAGACAGATATATAGATTAAAAAAGTTAAAAAATAGTTTAAAATGGGTTTGGTTTAAAATTTTTAATGTCGTCAGTAATCGAACCCAACTGACAGTATATACTAAACAATTTTAAAGATGAAATTTTGATTTGATAACTTGCAGAAGAGTAGTCATGTCCTTGTAGGTTGTAGCAGAGTAGAGAGTAACCTTGTGTTTGGTAGGGAGGAGAGAAATAGAAAGAGAGAAAGTAGGTAGAAGAGGAGAGAAGAGAAGAGAAGTAGGTAAGAAATAAAGTAGAAATAGAGGTTGTTTGGTTGGAGAGAAGTAGAGAAGAAATAGAGGAGAAATTTGTTTTTTGACTTTTTGGAGATTTTGAGTGAAAGAATAAAATTACGTATATAACCTTCATAATTCGGAATGATACAGAGAAAATATATTCAAATATGTGATTGCATATTCGAATATGTGATATGCATATTCGAATATTTCATACACTGCTTGTACAATTTTTCGATAATATTTTCTTAATTTTTTGAAAAAAAAAATATAGGTATATACAGTGCAGTACATGAAAGCTATTATTTTACTTCAAATTACTATACCCAAGTATAATCACTCACGATATTTAACACTAACTTTCATAAAAATTATAATTTTTCAACCAATAATATACTTAAATCATTCCAAAGTAACAAAAAGTAACAAAAGATAGAGGGTAATAATAGAAATAGCGTTGCACGTTTGCATTTCTTCACAAATCCGCACATATTTGTGACGATGTTTTTTAGCGTGGGATCCACTAAAATTTTAAAAACTTTTACGCTATTTCACCGATACCAAACGAACGGAAATTATTAGGATCCTCTCACTTTCGCGCTTTTCTCTTCTCTTTTTTGTTACTTTACTGCTACCAAACACGGCGTAAAATATGATATGTTATGCTTAGAAAGAGACTACGTGTTGGTGGCTTAAAGCCCATTGATGTGTAATGAATAATCACCCTATGTCGCAGACTACTACTACTCCTACATTTCTACTGTGCTATCATTTATTTTAATTCCTTTATTAAAAGTTATTTACTAGTCATGACGCATAGTTGGATCGTTTTATTTTCTTTTAATAAAAATTACACTATATAAGCGTGAACGTGAACCTACGAGGATATGCTTTTTTAATTATTGTAGGTTTTTTTCATGTTTTATTTTAGGTCATTGTCTTCCTTCTTTCTTATATTGTCATTCAAGTTTCCTTCATAGCTCATAAAGTCTCATAGCTCACTCACCGTCCATTGACATGCTCCAGATTGGGGTGTTTGTCCAATAGGTACACCTTCAAAGCTAGACGCCCAAGTGTCTGCCTCCAATAATGAATCCGACTATGTATGCACACCAAAGATAATGGCACCTCCCGTCTGCCATCTCCTATGGCCGTCTCCATGAATTCCCTCAATGGTAACGCCATGATTCCACTTTCATGAGAAGCCCTGATAACCCGAAATAACCCACCCAGCAACACCCGTAAATTCGAGACCCGAAACCCGACCCATCAAAAGACTATAGATATATTTGTAAAAGAGTTAAGTTCAATGTAATTTATGTTTATTCTAATAAGACAAAAGAGTTGCTTCTTTATTTTTTGTATTGGAAAGTGTGAATGTCCGTTTAACAACTTTTAAATAAAAATTCAAACACACACTAAATCTGATGGAAGCAGACCAAATTTGAAGACTTTTGGTTGTTAGCAAAGGATTTTAGGTTCAAACCTGCTCAAATCCGACTGATGCTCAACTCTAATAAAAGCAACTCATCATAACTTAAAAAAATGATAAAATTATATAAAATAAAAACTGCCACGTGACGTTCCTTCGGCAAACAGATCTGTACTTTTACACTGTCACCGAACAGTTACTCTGTCAGTATGAGAAGCACTTCGCTTCCAGTTCCGGGAAATTCCCTACTCTCCACTAGTACCTTTTTTTTTCCCCCTTCATTACAGCTTTCTTTGCTTCACCTACTCTCCACTTTCTTCCTCGTATCGCGTTTGGATTATCCAATGTCGGCAATTGTTTTTGCTTTTCTACAATTCCGTCTAGGGTTTGTTCTTCTGCTGAATCTGCTTGTGGGTTTCGGTCACTGCCACATTCCATCCACCCTCGAAGGTCCCTTTGATCCTGTCACCGTTCCGTTCGACCCCGCCTTGCGCGGCGTCGCCGTCGACTTGCCGGACACCGACCCCCGCGTCCGCCGCCTTGTCCAGGGTTTCGAGCCCGAACAGATTTCAGTGTCTCTCTCCACCACCCATGACTCCGTGTGGATCTCGTGGATTACAGGTATCTCCAGTGAGACTCTATACTAATATCAATATGATTTTAAATTATGATAAGAAAAATATTTAGGGATGAATGTGACCTGCACCACAATTTAAGACATTTAGTTTTTGTTGATGGTTATAGTGTGTTTAGCTCTTGCGAAATTAAAATTGATTTTAAAGTAATGTACCTATGTTTGGATATTTTTATTTTAAAAGAAAGTTAGTAGTGAAATTCAATATACAATTTTTAATCTAACACAAAAACTACTTAAAGTAGTTTAAAATTAATTTTGGATCCGGAATCAATTTCTTGATGCAGGACTGAACATGTGAACATCTATCTAAAATCAGGTTAATTGATATTTCAACTTGATTCTAGTTCTTCTAACTTAATTCAAACACGTACGTAATTAGTGAGTTGAGCATAAATTAAATTGGGTTTGGATGTTTTTAATCCAACGGTGTTGTTCATGTTGGTTTGATGGTGCTATGATAATGCCAGGGGAGTTTCAAATTGGTTTCGACATCAAGCCTTTAGATCCTAAAAGTGTCTCAAGTGTTGTTCAATATGGAACTTCAAGATTTGAATTAGTGCATGAAGCTAGAGGCCAATCTCTCATCTACGACCAGCTTTATCCTTTCGAAGGCCTTCAGAATTACACGTCTGGAATCATCCATCATGTTCGACTCACAGGTGATCATTTTTCCTTTTTGTTTCCTAGAAAGAGTTTAATAGGACAAACTGGCCCATATAACTGTTTCTATTTTTCTGTTTAAGTGTTACATCAAATTATAGGAATGTATTATTTATACACCCTATGTAATATGTTAACAAAATAACTTTGGTAATTGTTCTTGAAGTGTAGTTGTTATTGTATGCAATGCAAGTTTCATGTTACAGTTTAGTTTAACTACTTATTACTGCATGTGTAGGATTGGAACCTAGCACACTGTACTATTATCAATGTGGAGATCGCTCATTACAAGCCATGAGTGATATATACTATTTCAGGACCATGCCAATTTCTGGTCCACAGAGCTACCCAGGCAAAGTAGCTGTAGTAGGAGATCTTGGTCTCACTTATAATACAACTACTACCATCAGTCACCTGACTAGTAATGAACCTGATCTGCTTCTATTGATTGGTGATATAACCTATGCAAATCTGTACCTCACAAATGGAACTGGCTCTGACTGTTATAGTTGCTCGTTTCCACAAACTCCTATACATGAAACCTACCAGCCTCGATGGGATTACTGGGGAAGGTACGTAGAGTCGTAGACACATTATATAATTTCTACGCAATAGTTTAAGGCTGATGAAAAGGCACTGCCACATTATATTTTATCTTCTTATGCTACCATAACTGAATGATTCCAGGTTTATGCAGAATCTAGTTTCTAAAGTTCCAATAATGGTGGTAGAAGGAAATCATGAAATAGAAAAACAGGCTGAAAACAGGACATTCATGGCCTACAGTTCTAGGTTTGCATTCCCCTCTGAAGAAAGTGGATCTTCATCCACATTCTACTATTCTTTCAATGCTGGGGGCATTCATTTTATTATGCTTGGGGCTTATATTAAATATGATAAAACAGGTGTTTCCCTGTTCTATTCTACCCTTTCTCACTGTACAGTCCTTTTCCTTTCATTGATTTATTTTGGCTTAGTACTTATTAGTATTGATTTATTAGGCAGGCTTTTCAATCCTTGTTTTGAAAAACAGGAAGAACAGAAACAAATTATATGGCAACAATGAATTTTGTGAAGTTGAAGTTTTGGTTGTGCAGGGAAATCATGGTTAACTGAAATGGATTTAACCAATAGTATACTACCAGCTAAATTCCCAAAATTGAGAAGTTAATTAGAGTTTATTATCTACACTGACAGACAAATAACTTTAAGTTAGCAATGTTAAGTGAACTGGTAATTTTTTTTTTTGAAAATTGTCGTATTTTATTAAATTTCTATCAGAGTAAATACTATAACTGGAAATGAAAAAATAATGAGCAAAGAGGATGACACCTATGAAACTTCATTATATTGTGCTTCTCAAGAATGTGGAATGGTATTTGAGTTAGCCATAAATTTGGATTCACTTATATACTACTAATTGTGGAACTACTTTTATTCACACATATAACTGAATGGTATTGTGTTTGATATGAATCATAAGCACTTGGCAACCTGACATGGAAGAAGTTTTTCACATCTGATATAATAATCTTGCCTTAAGTCAGAAATTGAATCAAAAGAAGTCTAACATATTGTCTAAATTTTGAAAAAGCAGCAATACATTTTAATTCTTGCAAGTTACAAAGTGAAAAAGGAGAAGTTAATATTCTGTTGTAGAAATAGAGACAAGTATTAATATTCAGTTATACTGGAAATAATTGTGTATAAAATTTGCATTGCGATCAATTCATGTGCAGTTGACTTTGTTTCTTACCCCTATCTTGTTATCTGAGCTGCTTGTTGCCATGGCAGCTAAGCAATACAAGTGGCTGGAGAGAGATCTGGCAAGTGTTGATAGATCAATAACTCCCTGGCTTGTAGCTACATGGCATCCACCATGGTATAGTTCTTATGAAGCCCATTACAGAGAAGCAGAGTGCATGAGGGTGGAGATGGAAGACCTGTTATACTCCTATGGCGTGGATATAGTATTTAATGGACATGTGAGTCATACTAAGTCTGAATCAATCAAATGATGATAATCCATTTTGACTTGTTCTTTCACATCCTAGGAACTATCATAGTCATGAGAAAAATTGAAAAAAAAAAAGTTTTATTCTAATGGTCAAGGGCCGTTGAATTACATTTTTTGGGGTAGACTGGGGATATATATATTAATTGAAAGCTTTAGCTGCTTCGGTATGGCAGCATATAATAATTAAATAAAAGCAATCTGAATATCATGGTAATAAAATGATTTTGTTTTTCTGAAGCAAATTGGAACACTTGTCAGCCAGGTTTATGGATTTTATGGATTTGATATCTGATGTGCTTCCTACCTTTGTTCACCACAAGCATGTAATTAAGAGACTCAGAATACTGCATATGTGCACAGGTGCTAAGTCAAATCTACATTATTTAGGCCTAAGCTTGTGCTTTTTGTATTGAACAACAGGTTCATGCTTATGAGAGGTCAAATCGGGTTTATAATTATGATATAGATCCATGTGGTCCTGTATATATTACAGTTGGGGATGGGGGTAACAGAGAGAAGATGGCAATCAAATTTGCGGACGAGCCTGGTCATTGTCCTGATCCATTAAGTACTTCCGATCCTTATATGGGTGGCTTCTGTGCAACAAAATTTACATTTGGTCCAACAGTGAGTAAGTTTTGTTGGGATCGCCAGCCAGATTACAGTGCTTTCAGAGAAAGTAGCTTTGGCTATGGGATTCTAGAGGTACCATTCCCTTCCTTCGCCACCCCTTGCCACACTGTACAGTACAACACAAGCATGGTAGTACAAATATTATTTATATTGAATGAATATGTATACTAGTAGTTATGCTTGACTACACACTACTTATGTGGTGGGCAGTTAAACATTAAAAGCTCTGTTGTATCATGTTAGTTTCTGATGCTATGAATAAATGTTTGCCTTATACTAGAATGCTGTGTTGTTAACATTAAATAGCTCTTCAGTAAGCACATAACCTTTTATAAGTTGTATTACACTCAGGACATGTCAAAATCACCTTGGTCTCAAATAGTTGCAAAATCTATTTTTAAGTTTTTAAGACCTGTGAGGTCACTTGCGTCTCTGGCTTATGGAACCTCAAATTGGCTGAACAAAGTATCAGAACTTGTACTCATAACTGGATTGTTTCAATGTGTAATAAGCAGGTAAAAAATGAAACATGGGCTTTGTGGAGTTGGTATCGTAATCAGGACTCTTACAAGGAAGTTGGGGATCAAATTTACATAGTGAGACAACCTGATATATGTCCTGTCGATCAAAGGGTGTGCAGAGATTTTCTTGCTTCGATTTAACTGACATGAGGCGTTCATTTTCTGTCATTGATGAAATGTCACAACAGCTGTATATAAACCTCCGTGGAAACCGCATAGTGTAAAATGTCACTACTGGGTTGAGTAGGCATACAATCTATCTTTCATTAAGATGTTGATGCTACCTACTACTGGTGCCCAATATTACAGTAAACTGTTGTTAGTTAACGATCATACAGAATGTGAAACGAAAATAATGTAAATCCTCAGTATTTTGCTATATAGATCTAAATGAGAATGAAAAATGCGCAGTTACCATGATGTAAGTAGCGCTGCAATATCCTGGTGCATACACACGATGTACTCATTAAATGCATGCTATGTAAACAAATACAAGTTAAATTTGAATTAGAAGTTCTTGAATTAGTTTTATTGGAATTGCAAGTTCAGTTATTTGAATTACCTGCAGCTCTAACAATGATGATAATATCTGTTCGTAATTTATGTTAATATCGGTAATATATTAGTTAGGGTGGTGACAGACTCACGGCAATATAGTGCTTGTACAGAGACCACACATGGGCAAATTTTGATTTCTTTCCTACTCTCATCACCTCACTCGTGGAATTCAAAATATTTAAATATATAACCCCAATTGGAGTACAGAAAAATAAGCAAAATAAGCCAGGCAGGAACATAAATAACCTGAAAATTTTAAGCTCTATTCATGAAAAAGCAACATTATAGAACCTATAAATTCTTCTTGATCACAAGCTCTTACTTGAATTGCGGAAATATGCATCCTAACTTAAGGAAGAAAAAAGGAAAAACCTTGGTAAGAACTCACATGAGAAAAATTGCGTGCCTTTCCCATTCTCGTCATCTCCATTTCACCACACAAATTACATAACCTCAATCATATCAACAAATGTTAACCTCTTCACCCTAGGTGAGACATAACCTCAACCATATACAGAAGAAAAATTATGAGCCAGTGAAACACATTAGCAAACTCTCAGAAAACTTCATCTCTATTATGCATGGGAAGACAGAAACAGTAAGATCATCATCCGCCTTCCTATTCACACCTCAGAACAACGCCTCACAAGGGGAGAAACAAACCCAAAATAGTAATAACAATAATAATAACAAAATCAACAACAACAATAACAATAAAACAGAAAATTTTTAAAATGTTAAAAATAAAAATAAAAACAACAACAATTTTTTTAAAAGTTCCCAACTCAAGCAAAGAGAGAACCCATAACTTAACAAAAAAAAAAAATCAAAAAATGTCAAGAATCTCCAAAATGAAATTGTTGCAGAGTGGGCAATTCCCCCTACTAACCATAAGCTCCCTTGAACACATCCTGCAGAAAGTGTGGCCACAAGGTATAAAAGCAGCAGCCTTGTGCCTCACCATGCAAACACAGCAAGTGTACTCCATTGCACCTTCTCCATCCTCATCATCTTCCCCTTCTTCATCTTCATCCTCATCAAAGTCTTCATCATCGCTCAATATATACCTTGAGCCTTCAAGCCCCATCTCCCTGTCAGTCTCCTCTAACAAGTCCATCAGCGACATCGTCACCGGCGCCTGCTCTGCGGCCGCAGCCTCTGCCTCCGCCGCCGCCGCCGCTTCCGCCGCCTCCTGCGCCGCCACCGCCTCCCTCGCCGACAGCGTCCTCCCCGCGTCCGGCTTGTCGTCATCGTCGGCCTCGTCGTCGTCGAAGCTGTCGCGGAAAGTCACCACTCGGCCCCGCCGGTAGGGCTCCGACGGCACGGTGGTGGAGTTCCGGCGCGAGAGCTGCGGCCGCAGGGTGCCGGCGGTGTTGTCGGAGGTGTCGCCGGCGAAGCGGGTGGAGCCGTGGCGGTTGAACTGGGGGCGGGCGGCCGGCGCGGTGGCCGGAGAACCGGAGCCGTCGGTGGTTGGGTCGAGGTCTTCGACCTGGTGAGCCTTGTACTGAGTTGACATGTCCGAGTTGGAGTGAGTCGGGAAACGGACCGAGTTGCGGCGACCAAACTGGGTAAAGGTTCTGCTGTTCGGGTGAGGGACAGGGACATCCGAAGTCGGGATATGAATTGACGACGTCCAAGCAGAGCCTGCGCGCTTGAGCCGAAGCTTGTCCTTGAAGGCTTTCCAAGATCTGCCAACGAAATTATTCACCAAGTATTATGTACTTATTCTTAATCTTAAATATTTTTGTGACAAATTAATGGTGTGAGTTACACTCTTATTAAACATTAAAAATGTAAATATTAAAAACATCTTTATTAATTAAACTTGACAAGAGAACCAGTAATTTTTAACTTAATTTATAAAAATAACTTATGACATGAATAAAATATATAGCACACACTGCTAAAAGGCTTTTAATATATATGCATTAAATGTTTATTAAAATTAAATTAAAATCCTTTATTAATAAATTCAATTTTAAATTTCCTTAATAATAGAAACATTCAGGAGATATGAGAACAAGAAAGAACGATTCTCAATCTTATAATTAAATAAATAGTTAAGATTATATTTAATTAAAGTAATTTTGATCATGTATCATTGTATAGTACTCACCCCTCACTCTCTTTTATTAATTATCACATAAAGTGGAAAAAAAATATTCTCGAAGAATAAATACTGTCCTTAATAAACGTATAATTCAGTTCTTAAAAATTATTAACAAGTTGATATTGTCGAAATTATTAGTTTGTTAATTATGGACAAAAACTTTAAAGAATTACATTAATATATGAGTTAAATAGTCATGTACTGTTAGTGTAAAAAGTTTTATATTGTCAACCAATTAGAAATCATCGTTGGTATGACTTTTAAGATAATTATTATAAGAGTTTAATGGTTATGCACTGTCAGTGTAAAAAATTTTACACTGTTAACCAATCAAAAATCACTATTGATATGACTTTTAAAGTATTTATTATAAAAGTTAACAAACTTACAATAAATGGTGATTTGTGATTAGATGATAGTATAAAACTACTTTACACTGTCAGTGCATAACTTGTTTTCTCTTATTATAAAAGTTAACAAACTCGGTAATTTGTGATTGGATGACAGTGTAAAATTGCTTTACATTATCAATGCATAGTCTATTTTCTCTAATATAATTACTATTTTGAAGAGTTAAATTATTATTTTTTTATAAAGTTTCGTAATAAACAAAAAGAAGATGGAAAAGAATAAAATAACTGAATTATATGGACGCCTAAAAATTTGTTATGGTGGTGATGGAAGCCAGGTTTGTCTCCTTGACTTACATCTTGTAATCTATTGGCATTGGTTGGGCATATCTTGTGCGTCTTAACCAAGCTTCTCTTTAATAAATGTTTGCTTATCCAAAAAGAATATAGACACCTAAAAATCCAATGATATTTTTAAAAAAAAAAATTGAACACAATTATTAAGAACAATATTTGGGTTACACCATCTGTTTGTGGTTATAAAACAACTACTATACACAATCCTAACCATAAATTAAAGAGTTTAATGGTCATGTACTGTCAGTATAAAAAGTTTTACACTATTATCCAATCACAAATTATTATTAATATGACTTTTAAAGTATTTATTATAAAAATCAACAAACTTATAATAAATGATAAATTGTAATTGAATGATAGTATAAAATTACTTTACACTATCAGTGCATGAATATTAAACTCTAAATTAAAAATGATCATACTTCATAAACAAAGTTATAGAAAAGAATAATTAAGCACCATTAATAGTAACTGTAGAAATTGCACCTTGTGTAGGTGGCTATTCCTTTCTTACCTGCGGTCCTTCTTGTTGGTCTCGTCTTCTTTGATGATGTCAAGTAGGGTGCGGCTTTTGGGTGGTTGTTGGCTGGGCGGCGTTGAGGAAGGTCTCTTCTGGTTGGCTAACACGTCGTCAAGGGTCAAGCCGGCTAGCACTCGGGCTCGGCTGCTATCGGAAGCTGACATTTGTTCATATAGCGTTACCCTCCGGCGACCTTCCATCATATATATATATATACCCCCCACAACACACAATTTTATTTGTTATTAACTCTATCTCATAATGACACCGTTCATCTACACGATTGCATAAAACTAAAGCCTAAAGGAATGAATGAATGAAAGTTGTGGAACAAGAAACCTTTATATCTAAATGCATGTATTTAATTTATTCAAAATTATTAAAATTGGATCTGCGTTTTGGAGAATATGAGTGGAAGCAATAACAAAAATATTTCTAGGGAAACATTAAAACTAGAGCCTAAAGGGTTCCCCAGAATGAATGGATGAGAGGTTGCACTCTTTGCCAGCAAAAGAAATGGAACGTATGGAAGGTTCTAGTTAATGGTGCTTAGAAAGGCAATGGGTCGGCATTTTTTTTTTCTCCGGAAAATTGTCTTTTTTCGTAGAAAATGAAAGGAGGACAAACAAGACAGCAGGACAACGTTTTTTGTGTGAGTTCATTCATTTTCTGGGTGGGGCCCATTGTAAAGAAACACAAAGCAAGACAAAAATAAACAACAGAGAGAGGAAGCCTTGGATACCTTTGGTCCCCGAGCAGATTGAGAGAGGTCACAGCTCTATGATACGAGCACTGCTTTGTTTGGCTTAATTTATTTCTGCAAAAATATAAATAAATAAATACTCGATCAGTAATGTGAAAAGGAATCGTGAAGGAAGAAAGTAATTAGAAAATGATGAAACGATGAATTTATTAGAAGGAGGAGTCGTAATCATGGTGGGGTGAGGGGCTCACGGTCATTGTTGTTAAATGATAAAAGATGCAGCGTTGTTGTTGTTACGAGTCTTCTTGATTTGTCATCACCTTCTATTCTCTCTTCAGTGAATTTGCAAATTGCGATGGGTGGTCCATGGTAACTACATGTACGGGAGAGATAAAGAGAGACATAGAGAGAGAGAGAGAGTGGGGATGTGTTGTGGAAGAGAATGTTGGATTTTGGACAGAGAAACGAATTTCATGGGGAAACACATCTCACCGACTTTTGCGGGGAGATCCTCTTGTAATCTCATAGTGCTTGGTAATGCAGGAGTTACAAGTTTATTATTGGCGTAATTAGCCGGGTAATACAAGAACTGTTAAATATTATATTTTAGGTTTAATTGTACTTTGTGCTACTCAAGTTTCATTATTTTATAGATTTTATCATTGTATTTTGTCTCTCGTATTTTGTCATTTTATTTTTGAAATCTTGCGAATTTTACTTAATCATTCATTAAATAAAAATTTGCAAGTTTGGACAAAATTTGCAAGATTTCAAAAATAGAGTGGCAAAATGTGAGAGAGAAAAAAAATACGGTGCCAAAATCTATAAAATAATAAAACTTGGGTGACACTTTAAGCCTATATTTCATATGAGAAAATAGGCTACGCAGTATACACTGAGAGCTTAAATCAACAACGAGGAATGCTAGTGTCATTCTCTCTATCACTCTCTTTACTATTAGTTGAAATTTATTAGAAATCACAAATTTTAGTAGGTCTCACTTCTAAATAAGGAGAGAGACTCATTAAATGATAAATAAGACTCATCAAAATTTGTGATTTCCAATAAATTCTTGCTAATAATAGAGAGAGTGTTTAAAAAGAGTGATGCCAACATTCCTCAAGTAATAAATCACTATAGTAAATTTGTTGACTTTTATAATAACTATCTAAAAGTATATCAATAGTAATTTTTGATTGATTGACAGTGTAAATTTTTTTATTATAAATTAATTCAAAAAATTGTTCATCAAGATAAATTTTCGGGGTTTAATGCTTAGTACATTAAATTAAATTGAATTTATCATAATTATTGTCTTAAAATAGTATAACATCAGGGTTCGAATTAATCCTTGCTAGAAGCCTATAACACACTGTACATTTTATGAATTGTCTCCTCGAATAGAATTGTCACTGAATGAAGATGCTTATCCGTTTATTTTTAAGTGTCGTTTAAGATTTTTATAGATAAACTAAGAAATGCAATAAATTTTTTTGTTTTCCATAAAATAGTTTTGAAGTTTTCTATTGTATCTTTTTTTATTTTTACTCTACAATGAATGCATATTAGTTATAAATGTGTAAATTAATTAAAAAAATAGGTGGGAAGTAAGGGTATAATTAACAAAATAAGTATAATATTATCTTGAATTTTAAAAATGCCAAATAAATAAAAACAAAAATTTTCTAAAAATCGGACAATTAAAAAAAACAGAGGGAGTAGTATAGACCACATTAATGCATTTTATGCATAATAAATAAATAAATAAAAACACAAACATAATTAAAAAAATTGACAGTTATAATTTAAAACAATTATAAGTTGGTGAGATTTATTTAAAATTAAGCATCTAATCTTTTATAAATGAGATAAATATATATTTTGATCTCTATACTATTTAAGTTTAGGCTATATTTGATTCTTAAAAGGGTTGAATTTATTAGTAAATTGATATTTTTGAAGAATAATTTATGTAAATAAAAAATTCAGAGACCAAAGTAATAAAATTAACATTTTCTAGAAATTAAATTATATATTTATTCTTTGCAATATAAAATTAAGACTATCAAATGTTCAATTTATTAACTATTTGCTGGAAAAAATATAATACATCACAAAGATTAAAACAAATTTTCAAACATAAAAATTATAGTATAAAATAATATAATTACCAAGGATCCAATCAAATTATTAATCAGTTGAGTAGCTCGTAAACGAAGAAGGCCTACAGAGGGAGGTCATACATAAACTTGTATTCTCTATCTATTTATTTAAAATTTATAATAAAAGATAAAATGTGAACACTAAATCCTTTTTGTTGTTAATTTTTACTATTCTAAAGACTTATCATACTTAATGAAACAACACAATAAATAAAATATTAATATGAAAATAGGTTTATATGTTCAGGCATGGTCGCCCTTCTGCTTAGTCTAGATGGCCTAGGGTTTAGGGTTGAGAGGAACCCAAGAAATTAAAAAAGTCTAAACATAGTAAGCTCTTTCTACATATATTGTTTTATGTTGTTTTCATAAATAGATTAAAACCATTGACTTGTTTCATGTCTCATTTTTATATTTAAATTAAAATGTGACGTGTGATTAAAATGTACCACTCGATCTCTTAGTTGTTAGTTTTTTTTTCCTAAGGTGTTACATTCACAAATCCATATTAAATGAATTTTCAGCTCACTGTGACATATCAACATATAATGGACGTATAATAATGCACAAACTTAAAGTGTTTTTTTTTTTTAACAAGATGAGAAACACAAATCAAAACTCAAATTATAAAGGAATTAAAACTAAAAGTTACTATATTAATAAAAACAAAAATATATGTAAGCTTTAATTTGAGACAATGATATTTTGTCGATAATAGACGATAGCATAGGAGTAAATTGAATGAAAAATGTGATACAATTTTTTAAGATTTGTTAAAACAATGTTATTTGGTTAATGTAATAAAATGGATCATTTTTAATGAAATTATATGTCTATTTTTTTATGCAATATATGTTTTACATTTTAGAATACTTGTATATAAGGGGCCTTATTTATTATTTTGTTTTGGTCCCATATAATGTCAAGACCAGATCTGTACTCAAGAAAGGTGTGAAGTGAACAAAATGATTTTTGAAAAAACCTTTATTTCCAAAATGCAAGTTATAACATCAATAAATGGTGATAATTAAGGATTATTTTAAAAAACATAAATTTATAAATACTAACATAAATATTTTTTGGTAAAGATTAAAACCAAAATTCATCATATTTTCAATGATTAACAAATATATTAAACCAACTTAAAAATACCCAATATTTGTCTCTCAATTGATAAAAGTTTTCTCTAAGTTGTTTTCTCTCACTCAACCCTTCCCTTCTATTCTTTCTTATATACAAGTGTGGGTTACTTTATCCGTGTCCTCGTGTGTTTGCCAAAACATTGAATTAAAGGATCAATTCAAATGCCAAGAGAGGTTAGTTTAATTAGTAAGGATAGGACTCATATTTTACCAGAACTTGAGTTTGAATCCTATTGTTGATGTGAGGGCTTTGTTAGTGAGTAATCTATATATACTTTTATAAGCACTCTTTGAACCTACCCTGATTCTGGTGAGCCTCCAAAACCCCACTCACGTAAACTTTTCTCTTAAAAAAAAAGATTTATTCAAACTTATTCAGTGTTTTAGAGAAAGACATCAGTTATGTATAACATATATAAAATTTAGCTGGGAAATAATGCTATACTTTAACATTTAAGTCCATTAACACTCATTGATGGAAATATGAACTTATGATAAAGTTGTCCTTTCAACAACCAATTTGTAAAGTACACATTTCTAGAGACTAAATTAGTTGTTATTTTTTAGGACTAAAATGTATTCTAACTCTAAAAGTATGATTATTGAGAGCATTTATGATACAAGAATGAATAGTTTAAGTAAATAGAAAGGGGCATATTCTGTAATATTCTCATTTTTTTGTTTATTGATTGTTTTTTATTTATTTTGTATTTATTTCTAGACAATCGGATGAAAATATCAAAATTTTGACACCTATAGTTGTGTTCAAAATGATGAAGACTATTCGAATGTGATTCTTAATAACTTTTTTTTTTCAAACTAGAGTCTGAAAAATAGTAAAATGATCATTTTGTTCCTAGAATTAATTAATAAATAATGTTAATAATATTATATATTAGTAATAATAGCTAAAATTACGAATAAAAACATATTTTAAGCTTAAAATAATGTTTTAAATAATAAAATATATTTTTAGGAATTTTTTAGAAATTATTTGAAATTCTTGTGTAAATGACCAAAATACCCTTAGTTGACTATAAAAGCATAACTAGTGTTTTTTTGACTTATAAAAATTTCAAAAAAATTATCTACGTGATATTTTTATATAAAAATTATTTTATAATGTTATTTATTTTTTTTCAAATTTCATTATTTAAATTGATTTATTTTGCAATTTTGCTATAAAAATGAATTAAAATAGCTAGAAAATGAAATAAAATTTAGTAAAAATAATTATTATTTGTAATTCTAGTGGTCTAGAAACCATCCACCTATCCCTCACCACAACCATGGGTTTGGTCAAATTTGGATAAATACAAATCTTTTAAATAATTAATTAATTACTTAATTATGTAATAAATAATTAAATAATGATTAAAAATTGTAAAATATCTAAGCTTAACATGGTGTGATTTTCGGCCACATCACTCCCATTTACTGCCACATTTTATTCTCTTAAGTGATAATACCAATCTTTTACAATTAAATAAAGAAAAAATAAGCTATGCACTGACAGTGTAAGACAGTTTTACACAGTGATCCAATTACAAACCACCACGTATGGTAAGTTTGTTGACTTTTACAATAACTACCTTAAAAATCATTCTAATAGTAATTTCTGATTGGTTAACAATGTAAAACTTTTTACACTGACAGTATATAGTCATTAAACTCTTAAATAAATTACTAATGATAATAATTTTTTAACCACATCTTTTTTATTCTAGATAAGATCAAATTATATGCATCTAAGTCAAAAGCTCTCATTCTCTCTTGCTCCCTCTTGCTGCACGAAAATTACACACACACATCTTTCATTTCTTTGATTTCCAATCATCAAAGCACCAACAAACCTTAGATCTTCGATAGGAAAATCAAGAACTTCATCTCTTGCTTCGTGGTGGGGTGAACATCGACTCCTCTCTTCTCTAACTGGTGATTGTTTATGGAGGTAAGGAGAAAGGATGAATTTAATTTCATAATTGTTACTTGATCAAAGGATTTAAGGATTGAAATTTGGCCTCGAAATCTCATTAGTTGTTGTTTTAATTTTTTATGTATATATTATTTGAATTAATTTCATAATGTGTATATGATTTATATGATGATTTTGATGTATCTTGGATGGTTTATATGATGATTGATGATGCATATGATTAATCAAATTTATGTATGATTGATTAATATGCTAAAATAGAAACAAAAATTGGATTGATTGTATGTGGATGTCTCTCAGCTACATGAACAAAGAAAGAAGAAAATTTTGTTTTAATTTTACTTATTAGATATAATAAATCTAAATAATAAATTTATAATAATTAAGATGTTGTAAAATTAAAAATTTTAGACATAGAAAATATTTTATGGCTCTCGGCCATATTATTTAAAAGAGAAAATATTTTGTTAAAATTATATATATGAGATTTACTAATGTACACACTTGTTTTTTAGTTAGAATATATTAGCAAGTTACACCATAGGTGTATTTTAAGATATATTGTAATTATAACTTGCTAACGTACTTCAATTAAAAAACAAGCGCGTGTACATTAGCAAACCCCACAACTATTTGCTAATATACATACACTTACTTTTTAGTTGGAGTATGTTAGCAAGATACACCATGGGTGTATTTTAAGATAAATTATAGTTATAACTTGCTAACGTACTCCAATTAAAAAATAAATGCATGTATGTTAGCAAATCCCTATATGTGTATGTGTATGTGTATGTGTATGTATATATATACATATATATACATATATATATGTATATATATGTATATATATGTATGTATGTATATTGTAACACCCTTATTTTTATTTAATTAATTATTTTTTTATTTATTCTATATCTAATTCTGAAAATTGGAAAGAAATCTAAAATTTCTAATCCCTACGGTTAAACTCAAAATATCAATAACTATCTATTCATGATTTTAATAATTTTTCCGAGTTGGAGTTTAGAGAAATTAGAAAATGACGATTTTGTCCTTATTTCTCAATATTAAGGGCTGACATGAGAAAAAGATTCAATTGACATTAAAATTTCAATTTGAGTTTAAAATCATGTTATATGCATTAAAATATAATTTAGGAAATTTTTTGCGAATTTTTGAAATTCTTGTGCAAAGTGACCGAAATATCTCTAGTTGTCAAATATACCAAACTAGTATTTGTTTGACATCTAGAAATGGTGAAAATAATGTTTTTAGTACATTTCTAGGTAAATTATGTAATTTTAGAATTTTCATAAAAAATTGAATATTTATTGAATTAAAATGAATTTAATATGAATTTTCTAAACTTAAAATATACAATATATATATATATATATATATATATATATATAATTCAAAAAATTTAAATTAATTATTTTGATATTAAAATTTAATTTTTTCAAGTTTAGACAATTTTATCGATACTGACTAATCTAATAACAAATAAAATTTGCACTGAAAATTTTTGGGACAACTGGTATTACATGTTTAAGCCTAGGGGACTGATTCATTACTATACTTTTGTCCATGTGTCCCTAAATGGATTAAAAAGAAAAATAAAATTTGAATTATTACATAATACATGATGTAATCAATATGGATACCTAAGCTCATTTTGTTTTCTATAAATAGTCATGAACTTGAACTAAATTTCTCATTCCTCTTCTCCTAAAACTGCTAGTGAGTCTCTATAGAGAGTTTCTCTCCCTCTAGAAAAAATTTCTTTTACTATGTTTTTATGCTAAAATTCTACTAGTTTCCATCAAACTTTCACTCTAGGAGTTATGCGCCAACAATTTTCTCCTCTTCAACAACTACCCTAAAGGTAATAGGGAGGAGTGAGGTTAGTTCTAAATTTGAATTACTTTGCATGTTGGTAGGAAAAGTTTTCCCCTAAACCTTTCAATGTTTAAGTTTATTAAGTTTTATAAATGTTATAATGTTTAGTATTAAATTTAAACTTTTTCTAAGTTGTTATGCTGCTCAATTTTAGATAATTAAAATACACTTATTAATTAGTTATGCTGCTCAAATTTAGACAACTATAGTATGATTATTAAGTTGTTATACTGCTCAAATTAAAACAATTACAGTAGAATTACTAAGCTGTGATATTACCCAAATTTAAATAATTTTTTTTACCTGTTAAGTTAGATAATTAAATTGTCATACTACCAAATTTTAGTAAAACTTAAATAATCTAGCAAAAATAGTAAAAGAAATAAGTGAAACAGTTCATAACATAACCTAAATAAAATTTTTATTTAATAAGCTATTTATGAATTTATTTTTAGAAAACTACTGTAGAAATTTTAGTTTAAGTTCTTATCGTTCAGATAAGGTCTAGACACACTAGTAGACTAACTGTAAAAATTTCATAAATTTCAGACCTTATTTAGTACTTCTAATTGTGTTCTATAAGTGTCTGTTGACACATTTTTTTAAAAATACTAAATTTCAAAAGTTTTCAAAAAATTCATGATAAAATTCTAATTATTTTTCTTAGCTTAAAAATTATTTTTATGAAAATTTTAGACCATTCTATGATTTATTTCTTAATTATTAGTCTTTATTTTAATTTGTATGTCTTTATTTTTATTGAATTATTGATTATGTGCTTTAAATTGAATTATGAATTATGTGAATGATATGTATGGATCAAATCTCTGTAATCTAAGGCAGATATATTAGTGGAAATTATACTATTGCTCAAAATTTTGAGACCAGAGTGAACCTTTAGAAATTAATAGATCAGTGAGTAATTTAAAGCAAGGGACATGCAGTGGCATGACACCCTGTTAGGGAAGTTACAGTTTGGTATATTGAGGTATGAAAGGTAGGGACCTATTTGAGGAGGTCTTGGGGGTAGGCATCGAGTGGTAAAAGTCTTAATGGCCAGGGTAACGCCCGTGAGCTGGGATATTCAGCTAACCAAGCTTGATAACCTCGACAACTACTCAACATTCCAGGATTGGTTTGAGAGTATACTTCTATAAATGAACTTCTTGACTTATATTTGTTCTTCATTGATGATGAAGACTGTACCATGTGATAATGTTGATGAGGTATATGTATTCTCAGTCCCTTCCCAAGTTCTATTGAGAACTATTACTCACTAATGGGAAGTATAGATCCATACCAAGTCAAGGGTAGTATAATATAACTTAGAATAAACCCTAGGTTCCCTACGTCAATTGTGTTTTAATTCCTACCATACATGTGAAAATGATTTTAGAACAAATCACCTCACTCCATTGTTTTTTTTTCTTTTCTTGTATGATTGATTACAATTATTAAAGATGATGGCAATGCCTGATGATGCTAAGGACGAGTCAAAGGATACTTCTCCATATTTATATACATAGTTTATAACGTTTTCCTTGAGGGATAGGGTAGATAAATACTGTTCTGTATAAAATCTTTTTGATGTATATCTTGGGTTAGGTAGTATATGTCTTTTGATTTACTTTTGTTTTCTTTTTGACTGTTATGTATTACTTAAACCATGATGTACAGTTTGATATATATATATATATAAGCAGTTTTTGTCATTTCACTTCTATTTCCAAATTTTGTTAAATTTAGAAATTTTCTATTATAAAATCGAAAAAAAATTTACTCACATTTTCATCGACTTAAATTAATAATTAAATTAATATGAATTATATTTAAAATTAAGGAGTGTTACATTTAGTAGTATGAAAGCAGTTTTGTCCTGTCAAAGCCTGGGGTATGGCCTTAACCATTCTTTATGCTATGTGTTCTTTCATTTACTATTGATAAAACAGGAATGAAAGATGAATTGTTTGTTCTTATATTTGTTTGGACGTCCAACTTTGTTACAAAAAGTGGTCTGTGCACGCAATCGAAGACTTTACTAAGAATAAACCTAATGTTATCTATTGGGTTTAGTAGAAGTAATTAGTGCATGTCTAGGTATGTTCTAGCTAGGAAAGACTTGGTACTTAAGAGTGTCCATTGTGACCCACCTCTCTTTCCTGGGAATTTCTCTGGTGTACTATTTCACATATTATTTTTACTCACCTAACATATGGTTTTATTCAAAGCAATGAACTAAGCCATTGATTCTCTTTTTTAGACAATGGTTGGAAGACCACGACGAGACGCTACTCAACAAATACTTAAAAGAATGGTTGTTGTCCTTGAAAATATGAATCAAGGACGAGATAATGAATCTGCGGAATACCAAGGGCTTGCAGCTTTTCGCAAGAACAAACCTTCAACATTTAAAGGTGGATTCGATCCTAATGGTGCTCAAAACTAGATTGTAGAGATTGAGAAAATCTTTACTGCCATGGAGTGCAATGATGCACACAAAGTGACTTGTGCCACCTATATGTTGTTCGAAGAGGCAGAATATTGGTGGAGGTACGTAAGCAATAAGAAGCAGAAGGAAGACAAATCACTTTGGAAGTTTTTCATTTGAAGTTTCTAGGGAATTATTTTCCAGAAGACCTAAGGCGAAGAAAAGAAATAGAATTCCTTGAGTTAAAGTAGGATAATATGTCTGTTGGGAGGATGTTGCTAAATTTGACAAATTGTCAAAATACTGCCCCTATTTTCAAAATGGAGTTGATGAAAGGACATGATGCTCCAAATTTGAGAGTGGATTGAGACCTGACATCAAGCAGGCAATGGGGTATCTTGAGATAGCCCAAATTTCTACCTTGGTGAACCGCTATAGGATTTATGAAGATGACACAAAGGCAAGGCAAGCCCAATGGAAGAGTGTTGGGCCACAAAGGAATAAAAGAAAAGAATTTTTCACTAAGAAGAAAATCTATCATTTCCCTGGAATTTCTTCGGACTAGAAGAATTTTCCTATTACTAATAACTCTAATTTCAGAGTCAACAACCTTGTTCGCTGTTTTCGTTGCGGAGGTCCCCACTTTGCAAAAGATTGTATTGCACAAATGGTTATTTGCTACAATTGTGGAAAACCAAGCCACTATAGAACAAATTGCAAAGAATCAAAGAAGGAACATGGTGATGGAGGCAGAAACAACAATGAGAAGGCTCAAGTTGGAAGGCCTAAAGCAATAGGTAGAGTTTTCACTATGAGTGGAACCGAAGCTGTTCAATCTAACTGACCTCATTCAAGGTAAATGTATCATAAACAAATATCTTTTGAATGTACTATATGATTCAGGTGCCACTCATTCATTCATATCACGTGATTGTGTAAAATATCTGAAATTACCTATTTCTCTGCTACCCTATGATTGGACTATTTCTACCCCTACAAATGTTCCTGTCATTACATCTTTAGCATGTTTAAATTATTGCATTTCTATAAAAAGTAGAAATTTCTTTGTTAACTTAATCTGCCTACCTTTATCTCATCTAGATATTGTATTAGGCATGGACTGGTTATCTTCCAATCATGTCCTCCTAAACTGTCATGATAAAACCCTAGTTTTTGGGTCAGAATTTGATAAACCTTTTGAATCAGAAGATTTAAGAATAGCTACTACCAACCAAACTAAGGCTTCGAAAGGAGCTTAAGCTTACATGATCCTTACTTCTCTGAAAGTAAAGGGAAACTTTGATGTTAGTAAGTTTCATGTAGTTCGTGATTACCCTGATGTTTTCCCTGAAGATATTCCTGGTTTATCTCCAAAACGAGAAATAGAGTTTACCATAGACTTGGTACTATGATAAAGTCCCATATCCATAGCCCCCTATAGGATGTCACCTCTAGAGTTAGCTGAGTTGAAAAAGCAAATTGAAGAACTATTGGAAAAACAATTTATAAGACCTAGTGTTTCACCTTGGGGTGCTCCAGTATTATTAGTTAAAAAGAAAGATGGAAGGATGAGATTGTGTGTTGATTACCGTTAGCTTAACAAAATTACCATTAAGAATAGATATCATCTTCCTAGGATTGATGATTTGATGGACCAGTTAAGGGTGCTACTGTGTTTTCCAAGATTGACTTAAATTTGGTTATCATCAAATTCGAGTCAAGGCTGAAGATATTCCAAAGACTACTTTTAGCACGAGATACAGTCATTACAAGTACTTAGTAATGCCTTTTGGTGTGACTAATGCTTCTCCATTTTTATGGATTATATGAACTGTATTTTTCATCAGTTTTTGGATAAGTTTGTAGTAGTTTTTATTGACGATATACTGGTGTATTCTAGAAGTCATGAAGAACATCTACGAATTGTGTTGCAAATTTTGAAAGAAAGACAATTGTATGGGAAACTCTCAAAATGTGAATTCTAGTTGGAACAAGTGCAATTCTTGGGGCATGTAATATCACAAGGTGGGATTTCTGTTGATCCTACAAAAGTGGAAGTAGTTTTGCATTGGGAACAATCAACAACAATCACAGAGATATGTAGTTTTTTAGGATTGACAGGCTATTATAGAAAATTCATTGAAGGATTTTCGAGATTAGCATTGCCTTTAACTAAGTTAACATGTAAAGGACAACCTTTTGTTTGAAACAAAGACTGTGAGGCTTCAAAGAGTTGAAGAGAAGATTGATTTTTGCTCTTGTGTTAATACTGCCTGACCCAATTGGAAAGTTCGAAGTATATTGTGATGCCTCAAGGCAAGGGTTAAGGTGTGTATCAATGCAAGAAGGAAAAGTAGCTGCTTATGCTTCAAGACAATTAAGACAACATGAAGTTAACTATCCTATGCATGATTTAGAATTAGCTATAGTAGTGTTTGCTCTAAAGATTTGGAGACATTACTTGTATGGTGCAAGGTTTGAAGTGTTCAGTGATCATAAGAGTTTGAAGTATCTCTTTGATAAAAAGGAACTAAATATGAGACAGCGTAGGTGGATGGAATTCTTGAAGGATTATAACTTTGAGCTGCAGTATCACCTTGGCAAGGCGAATGTAGTGGCAGATGCTTTAAGTCGTAAATCCTTACATGCATTAATAATGATGATGAAGGAGCTGGAATTGATATAATCATTTAGAAATTTGAATTTGGCAATGGAGATAAGACCCAAAAGTCTTTATTTGGGAATGTTGAAAATTTTAAGTGGATTTTTGGAACAAATTAGAGAAGCACAAGAAGCAGATAAATTTCTACAAGAGAAAATGAAAGCAAGAGAAGAAGGGAAGGAACTAGAATTCCACAAGGATTCTAGTGGAATCATCAAATTCAAAGATAGGATCTGTGTGCCTTTTGAGAAAGATCTGAGAAAACTAATTCTAGAAAAAGCTCACAAAGGTAGACTAAGTATTCATCCAGGTGCCACCAAAATGTATCAAGACTTAAAAAGATGTTTTGGTGGTCAAGGAATGAAGAAAGCTGTAGCTGAGTTTGTAGCATCCTATTTGGTGTGTCAAAACACAAAAATAGAACATTAGAAACCTTCTAGTGAATTACAATCCCTGGATATCCCAGAATGGAAATGGGATAGCATCTCAATGGATTATGTTACGAGTTTACCTAAGACTTCATCTGGCAATGATGCTATATAGGTGATTGTGGATAGATTAACCAAATCTACACATTTTCTACCCATTAACATCAAATTTTTTATGGAAAAGTTGGCCCAATTGTATATCAAAGAGATTATTAGGCTACACGGTGTACCTTTTAGTGTAATCTCTGATAGGGACCCACGTTTAACTTCTAGGTTTTGGGATAGCTTGCAATGAGCCTTAGGGACTAAGATTAGACTTAGTTCAGCTTATCACCCTTAGACAGATGGACAGTCTGAAAGGACTATCAAATCCCTAGAAGATCTGTTTAAGAGCTTGTGTTTTGGAACAAACAAGTAACTAGGATCAGTTTTGTATCACTGATTGAGTTTACCTATAACAACAGTTTCCACTCCAGCATTGGAATGGCTCTGTATGAGGATTTATATGGAAGGAAATGTAGAACACCATTATGTTGGTATGAGATAGGAGAACCTTTAATCTTAGGACCTGAGATAGTTCAACAAGCCTCTAATAAGATAAAAATGATTAGGAAAAGATGAAGATATCACAAGACAGACAGAAAAGTTACTATAACAAAAGGAGAAAACCCCTTGAGCTTCAAGAAGGGGAACATGTGCTCTTGAAAGTTACACCAATAACTGGGGTTACCAGAGCCCTTAAATCTAAAAAGTTTTCTCCTAAATTCATTGGTCCTTATCAAATTCTTAAGCAAATTGGTCCTATCGCTTATCAAATTGCTTTACCTCCAAATCTTTATAACCTTCATAATGTATTCAATGTCTCTCAACTCCAAAAATACATTTCCGATCCTTCTCATGTGATTGAACCTGACAAAGTACAATTAAAGGAAAACCTTACTTATGATGTATTTCCTGTAAGAATTGAGGATCGTAGGATTAAACAACTTCGAGGAAAAGAGATACATTTGGTAAAGATTATTTAGAGTCAACAAGACGACGAAAATGCTACATGGGAACTAGAAAGCAACATGCGAGAATTATTTCCTCAAATTTTCTTAGGATAGTGAATTTCGGGGACAAAATTCCTAAAAGGAGGGGAGTAATGTAACACACTCACTTTTATTTAATTAATTATTTTTTATTTATTCTATATTTAATTCTAAAAAATCAGAAAATAATTTATGGCAGAGATATTAGTAGAAATTATACTAGTGCTCAAATTTTTGAGACTAGAGTGAACCTTTAGAAATTAATAGATTAGTGAGTAATTTAAAGCAAGTGACATGCAGTGGTATGACACCCTATTAAGAAAGTTACAGTTTGGTACGTTGAGGAATGTATATATGTATATATACATACATACATATACATATTATGTATGTATGTATGTATGTATGTATGTAAATGTCGTAAAATTATACATCGTCATTTGATCGAAACATAACGGTCATAAATTACGAAAAGAACAAAAATACATCAAAAAGATCCTATATAGAGCAGCTCCAATTTACCCTATTTCTCATACAAAAGAAAAATACTATAATATAGGTCTTCAGATCCTCACCCATTGAAGTATCTTCTAACTCGTACTAAGCATCACGAGACATTAACATTGTCTTTAATAGTCACGATCAATCATACATAGAAGAAGAGAAATGGAGTGATGTGTTTTGTTGTAAAATCACTTTTACATGTATGATAGGAAGTCTACCATAAACAAAGATAAAACAAAGCTGATAATAGAAGGAAACTTAGGGTTTATTCTAAGTTGTATCAGACTACCTTTGATTAGGTATGGATCAATACTCCCCATTAATAAGTAATAGTTCTCAACAAAACCTGAAAAATGACTGGGAGTACATATACTTAATCAACATTATCACATGGTATAGTCCTTATCATTATTAAGGAAAATAATAGTTAGGATATCCGTTTATAGAGGTATACTTTCAAACTAATCTTGGAATTTTGAGCAGTTGTCGGGGTTATTGAGCTTGGTTGGGTGAATATCCCAGCTCGAGGGCGCTACCCTGACCATTGGGACATTTACCACTCAATGCCTACCCCCAAGACCTCCCCGAATGGGTCCTTGCCTTTCATTCCTCAATGTATCAAACTATAGCTCCCTTAGCAGGGTGTATGCTACTACATGTCACTTGTTTTACATTACTCACTAATCTATCAAATTCTCACTTCTTAAACAGAGATTTCCCTGGTCTCGTTTAATTTGAGCACTAGTAACATTTTTGCCTTATATTGTAGAAATTTCATGATAATAATTTAGTAATCATCAAAATTTTGGCAGTATAACTACTTACTAAAATTTAGCAGAATAACAATTTGGTAATCACAATTTAATTACCAAAATTTTAGCAGAATAATGACTTAATAATCAAAATATTATCACTAAAATTTTAGCAAAACAACAATTTAATAACAAAATAATATTTGAATTTGAGCAGAATAACTACTTAATAAAAGTATTTTAATTCTAAAATTGGGTAGAATAACAACTTAGTAAATATATTTAATAGTCTAAATTTGAGAAAAGTAACAACTTAGCAATTATAATTTAATAATCTAAATTTGAGCAGAGTAACAACTTAACAAAAATTAAACTTAAACATCAAACATTATAACAATGTAATAATAATAGTAAAATTTATGCCTAAACGGGTTTAGGGGAAAACCCTTCCAACTAACATGTAAAGTGATAATAATTTAGAACCAACTTCACTCCTCCCATTACCTCTAAGATGGCTGATGAAGATGATGGAATTATTGGTGCAAAGCTTCTTGGAGGAGAAATTTTACTAATTGAAAACTAGCAACATTTTAACATAAAAACAAAGTAAGAAAAATTTTCTAGAGAGAGACACTCTCAGTGGATTTTGGCTAGCTTTAGAGAGTGAGGGTGGTGGGAAATCTGAATTCTCGAAGTGCCTATTTATAGAAAAAGAAAAGGATTAGGTGTTTACTTTGATTACATCATCAAATGATGCAATAAAACCTTTTTTATTTTCTTTTAATTAAAAACATAACCAAAATAGGTGGTGAATCAGCCCCCCTTAGGTTTGGGACGTTCATAGTGAGCTGTCCCAGCTTTATTAGTATAAATTTTCTTTGCAGTTAAATTAATCAGTATCAATAAAATCACCTAAACTTGAAAAATTAGCTTTTTATATCAAAACAATGCAATTTAATGTGAAATTAGACAAATACATTATTTTCATCGAAAATAAGTTTCTATAATAATTAATTTATAATTAATTTAAATTTTATCTATTTATTTTGTATTTTTAAGTTAGAAAATTCGTAATAAATCCATTTTAATTTAATAAATATAAAAATTTTATGAAAATTCTAAAATTAAATATTTTACCTATAAATGAACTGAAATTACCATTTTTACCATTTTTGGGTGTCAAACCAATACTAGTTAGGTTTAACAGACACTCAAGGGCATTTTAGTCATTTTGTACCAAAATTCTAGAAAATTCTTAGAAAATTCTAAAAATTATATTTTAATTCATATAATATGATTTTAAGCTTAAATTAATATTATAATATTAATTAAATTTTTTTCTTATGTCAGTCCTTAAAGCTAAGAAATAAGGAAAAAATTGTTATTTTCTAATTTCTCTGGATTCTAGCTTGAAAAATTTATTAAAAATAATGATTAGATAGCTCTCAATATTCTGAGTTTAACCATGAAAAACATAATTTTGAGATTTCTTCCCCATTTTTCAGAATTAAATTGTCAAATATTAGAAAAATAATTGAAAATTGAAGTAGGGGTATTTTCTTCATTTCACAAAAATTATCTCAATAAATTCCTAAAAAATTTATAAAATTATTATTAATTATTCTAAGTATATTAATGACTTAAAAACAATTTTTTAAATACTTCTAACTATTTTTGTCTATTAATTATGTTATCTGCCTTTTTAGGGACGAAACTGTCATTTTATTAATTTTTGGGCTCTGTTCCCCAAAAATTATTAAAAATATAAAGTAAGTACTACTTACTACTATGAACATAACCGTAGGGATCAAATTTTTAATACTTTCATCTAGTTCTCTAAAAATAAATATAGAATAATTTGGAAAATAATTCAATAGGCAAAAGTAGGGTATTACATATATTGGCTTAAAAGGAAATGAGTAGGAAAATGTAAATTATTTAGATATTTATGAAGATAAATTGCTAATTAAGTATTTAAGAATATATAGAAATTATTAATAGGTACAAGGAAAAATTCGTAGTAATTTAAGTGAATTAAATTCACTTGGCCGAATTAAATTAAGATAAAAAAATAAATAATTAAAATAAATTAATATTAGATAATTGATAAAATTATATATTAGAAGACAAGATAAAAATGAATTATTATAATTATTAATATATAATTCAAATTTTATAATGAAAATATTAATTAATTAATTCAATTAATTTATGATATTTAATGTTGATACATCTGTGGTTCTCGAGGTATATGACCTGTACCTCTAAGTAGGTATTGGTGGATAGTAGCAAATTGTAGAGGAAACTTAGTTGAAAATTTCGGAGAGAAATAGTGTGAAAATACTGTTGTGTCAACTATGCACTAATGACATGTGTTGAGGTAATTGATGTGGGACCTTGCACTAATGATGTGTTCTAAAGACTTGAAGTTACAGTTTGGTACGATACAAGATGTATGTAGGATATGTATGTAGGAACATAAAGAGTCTTGAGGGTACAGAGCTTCCATTTATAAGATTACTCCAACTAACTTCAAAACTTCCAATTACACATAGCCTTTATACCTTCCCACAAGGGCACAACACGTTGTTCATGTCCAAGCTGGATACGATTCAGCCTTACTATAACACTTATAAGTTGTAATGTCAATTTTAAACTAGCTATGTGGGTGCTGCATATTGGCATCAGAATATGACTAAAAATATATTTTCTTTTATGGACCAATTTGGTTGAGGCACAAAGATGACGATCACAATTTAAAACCTTAACCTCTGTACGTGTCACCATAGCATAAGCTCTTGATAGAGAGGAAAACATAGACAAGACTATCAATAATGAGAAGAGCTTTTCTTTTATGCATGCATTGTATCAATATAATTAAATGGATCAGATGACATAGTGCAAGTCCTTCAAATCCAACACTGGTGCATGTAGAACAAATCAAAAAACATACATCCAATAATTACTGCTACATAGGAAGCTTAATACAATATCATTCAAAAGAAAGCTCACAAGTAACTGAAATCCTTGGACACAATGATAGTTTTTTAATCATTTGGAGCTTTGCCTCTGAATTTGAGGAACAGGTACTGCAAATTGTCAGAGCGAATAAAACTCTTGCATTCTGCATAATATATCTTACAAATCGAAATTCGTCTTCCTGTCCTTGATATTTTCGGACACAGCATCTTTTCAGTTGTGATGAAAGGCATTTGGGAACAAATTTTGGATGTACCCAACTTTTGTCATCAATAGTTATGTTGAAAATCTGTCAAGCCAACAAAAAACGTAACATAAAAGATTTAAAAAATCAACAAAAGACAAAATTCATCCTCAAACTCAACAAACCTTTCCAATTACAAGAATTTGAAGATTGGGGCAACGATGCAGCAATTGAATTAACCAATCCCATTTGTGGGACAGAAACGTAAGCTCTAGGTGGGTTAAATTGAGAAAAGTGTGAATGTCATCGTAGGAGGAACACGGCATCTGCATTAGTCACTAGGGAAAAAACATTAGAATATGACCTTTCCTATTGATATATATATACATCTAAAAATGAAAAAGTATAACAAATTAATCTCATTTTCCTAGTACATTTGGGGAGCATCATGTTCGTACATACCAACACTTCAGTGCGCAGAAACTCCACGTTATAAAATCCTGTCAATGGAATATCAGCAAAAGAACAGGAAATATCTTCTTTGACCAATTTGGATAATTTTTTCAACTGTCCATCGCAAAGAAGGTTAGTAAATTGCAAAGAGCTTATGAGCAAATCCTCAAGAACTGGACATGCAGACAGAATCTCAAAAAGATCTCTACGTTCGAGGAAATGAACCCTTCTCAAGTGTAGCGTTTTAAGTGAAGGCAAACCAACAGAAGAAACATGTTTCACTGTTAACCCTCTCAACTTGAGAACGACAAGAGTCATGCCATTGAGAATGCAACTCGGCAAGTTGACGAAAGAGGGCAGCAAAAGGCGGAGATGCTCAACTTTGCGTTTTATTGCAGCCATAACCCATGTGTTGACAATAGAAGTGTCACAAAGAGAAGACGCACATTCAAGGTAAAACCTTTCGATGGGTTGTACCGCATCTCGTAAGAGCATAACTGTACACACCAACTGAAGAAAACGAAAATAGGTCTTTTTGTTTTGCAAATAACTTTGGTCGTTGAAGTGAAGAGTGGACACTGAGAGCCATAGAGGCCTCCACCTCTTTGAGAGAACACTTGTGGCAACAGCTTCTTTGGTTGGCAAAAGAGAAAGAATGAGAGAGAGAAGTACATCCGGTAAAGAGCTAATCCTATCGGCCATTGGAGACATTCCCTGCACTCAAGAATTGAAGGATAAATGGAAGCAGTGAAGCACCACTCTAGGTGTAGAGAAAATACTGCTATTGCCATTCTGTGCTTATTTGAGTAGTCAAAATGTAATATGCTTAACTGTTAACAGTTTGAAGTTAATATTCTTAACTGTTTATCTATTTTAATTTACCGTCTTTTATTTTTATCTTTAAATCTTTAAATTAAACTGAAATAAATTTTTGAAAAAAAAAATTATCAATACTTAAAATAATTTTAAATATTAAATAAAAATTCAAATTTTCAAAGAACTTAACATGTATAAAAATTGCATTATTTCAATTAACTTTTTATTTTTAAAAGATTTTGCTTAGATAAAATAATTCAAATTTCTTGTGTTTCAAATTCTATGTTTAGATACTATACACACAAAAAAAGAACTATACCAAAAAAAATTTATGTTTAAATAAAGTAAATTAATTTTCATTATATGCAAATTTTATTTTATGTGTTATTTAAAAAAAAAATTACTAGCTATACAATTCTCATTATTTTAATTTTTTTTAGACTGATATTTAGACAAATCATTTTAATGTATGGTATTTTGATTGATATTTATTCATTATAATTTTTAATTATAATATAATTTTTATATTCAAAAATATTTATTTATTATAATATTAATTATATAAAAATAAATATTTATCTTGTATAGCAGACAAAATGAAGTACTGATTATTTAAGTATTTTTTAGAATTATTTTGTCCCTAGAATATTTTGTTCAAAATTATTTTAAAATTTATAATCTACTCTTATATTATCATCTAAGTCCTTATCTTGAACAAGAACATTTTTAGGAACTATTTTTTAACAAGAGTATTTTTAGGAGTTTTTCTTAAATGAGAATGTTTTTAGGAGTTGTTATCATTATCATTGAACTATATGTCTTATCCAAATCTCATATATTGAGTATTAAAATTTTCTTTTCAAATATACTTCTTATTTTTAAATTAAAATTTATTTTGATTTAACAACTGGCTCAAAAAGTTTCTTTTTCGACTATCTTAAACTAGTTTCATTTTATCTTTGTTTCTTCTAAGGGAAAAGCCTCTCTTAATTTTTAAAAAATAAAAAATTAAATAAAAGAGATAATATAGTGAGTAGTTTAGAGAATAGTTAAAGAATAAAGTAGAGAATAATTTAGAAAGTAGTTAAAGGAAATAGAAGTCCAATAAAAATAGAGACCAAAAGAGGACATCTTCTTTATTATAGTTATAGAGTCACATATTATAAATTATTGATACTTAGCTTGTATTTTAACCCGTACATTGCATAAAATAAATATTTATTTTATATGACTTAAATTTATAATAAATAAATATTTTTGAATATATAAATTATATTATAATTAAAATTTGTAATAAATAAATATTTTTGAGCATATAAATTATATTTTAAATTTATAATAAACAATTATTGTAATACAATATTAATTTTTAATTATTGATAATTTCTTTTTAAAAATATTGAAATTCAATATAAACTAAAGATATTAAAAATAATAGATTAAAAGAGAAAAAGGGTTAAAAAAATCCCTAAAAATGCTTTCGTTAAATAATGATAACTAAAAACGCTTTCGTTGAAGAATAGCAACTAAAACTGCTTCTAACTTTGTATTTTACAGGTTGAGTAGAAGAAGAAAAAGAAAGATAAGAAGAAGAAAAGGGAAAAATCCAAGGAACCTCTTGCTACCCCCAATCGCACTCATTAGGGATCCATGAGAAAGCATTTGCTGATTCACTGGTGAGCGAGCCTACCCCAACACCTGCATTAAAGCCAACTAGTGTCCCTAACAAGGTCTTGTTATTTCAAGTCACCCTTGTACACACTCTCCAGCTGTCAATCCTAAAATTGTCTGGAGTCGTTAACTCCCAAATTATTTTCGAGGTTGCACGTAAAGTATATGGCCAAGTTTCAAGCCAACAAAGCCAATGTTGGAGCTCAATTTGAAGTTGTTGAAGTGAAACGGAAAACCGACCAACGCCTACAAGCTGATACTAGTGCCCAATTGGAGGAGCTCCAAAGAGACTTAGCCAAGACTCAGAGAGAAATTAGCCGTCTCCAATCCATACTGATTGGCACCATCATACACCGTAATGACCATAATGATAAAAAAATCAAGCTCTACCAACGGGCGTCGAAACTAGATGATGAGATGTATCGTTTGGCGAGCAAAAGGAGGTGCTCCAAAATGACTTCAAGACTAGTCCCAAAGGTTTGGCTAATATCGATTCTAAATGGGCTAACTTTTGACAGATGGTGCTACAAGCTCAATAGTCACTAGCAGCTATGCCGATTTCATCAACCGTTTCTCCTTTGAGTGACAAGGCAAAAGTAACGGCTATGGGTAGCTCAGCTTTGGAAGGATAAGTCCGTTTTCTATTTTTAGCTTTTCCTTCACACTCTTTGAATAATAAGCTTCTTTAGGCCTGTTTGCCTTGGACAGTTATAATGATTGGCTTGTAGCCATCCGCACAATTTCATTTAGTTTCATGAATGTTAGGGTAGTATTTTTTCAAAAATCATGCATTGATACTCTTACTATGTTCATTATTCTTCGTATTTTGGTAAGCCTAAGGACTTCGACAATGCCTCATGCCACTTTCTCAGCTTATCCTCAATGACTTTCTTGATCAAATCTATAATTATTTTGTTGGTAGTCTTTGCTTTCCATTTGTGTGGGTGTAGTGGGGTGTAAAGTAGTCTAGCTTGATCCCAAACTATTGAACAAAGACCACCACTTTGTAGCCAGTAATCATAGTCCCTTGATCAGTTGTAATGGTTTTCGAGATCCTAAACCTATAAACGATTTGGTTTTGGATGAACTGAATAACATCTAGCTGGGAAACAAATATCATTGCTGAGCTTCCACCCATTTGGTGAAATAATTAGTAGCGATAATTATAAATCTGTGCCATTTAGACGAGCTTTGCATGAATTTTCCCTATAAGGTTCATGGCCCAGCCTCTAAATGGCTAAGGTTTAATCACATTATAGAGTTCCTTGGCTGGAACTCTATGCAAAGGCCTAAACCTTTGGCAGGCTTCGCATCCTTTAGTATACTTAATATAGTCAGTTGAAATTGTCGGCTAAAAATAACCGTGGCAATAAATGAGCCACCTCATTTTCGATCTCGACTTATGAGATCAATAGAGGCCTTCATGTACTTCACCCATTACCTTCATGGCTTCCTCGACATTTATACACTTTAATAACAAACCATTGGCTATTCGTTTGTAGAGATCTCCATCTAGTAGCAAGAATTTAAGGCTTTTCTTTTTAAAGCGAAATTAGCCTTAGCCGATGGGTTCTCCAAGTAGTTTATTAACTTTTGTTGCTAGTCTTGTACCATCGTAGCAATTCCATTTGATGCCACGACTAACCACTGGTAATTGTCCTCCAACACCTCTAACTCCTTAAATCTGGAAGCGTGCTGAGCCAATCTATTATCTTCTTGATTTTCTTCCTTTGGCACATATATTATTTCAACATCTATGAACTGTCTAAGTAAATGAATAGTCGTTTTATGTAAATGTACCAAGTTAGGGTGACAACATCTATGTTGCCTAATCAACTGTTTGATTATCAACTAGGACTTACCTAATATCTTAACCGATTGGACATCTTCAGCTAATAGGATCTTTAGACCCAGTATCAACGCTTCATGTTCGGCCTGATTGTTAGAATAATTGACTGGTAATTCATAACTAAACTTCCTTAGTTGACCGCACAGGCTGGTAATGGCTAATCTTGCCCTTACAGTTGAATTTGGATCTGTCAAACATCATGATCCAGGGTTTTGTCCCTTAAGTAGGTATCAAGCCTTTCGAAAGGGTCTTTAACCTCAAGACAAGGTTGTTGGGCCAAGAAATCAGCCAAAGCTTGTCATTTGACGACTCTTAGTGGCAAATAATTAAGAGAACAAGCGCTTAGTGTTAAGGCCCATTTCATCGGTCATCCCTGTAAAGCAAGTTTATTCAGTAAATATTTTACTATATTTATTTTACAAACCATAAATACCTCCCTAGGCAATAAATAGTATTCAAGTTTTACATAAGCAAAGTATAAGGACAAACATAATTTTTCAATTACGGTAACATCATGGAGTAGCCTACTCAAGTGGTACATAACCCGTCTTTGGCATCCTACGCCAGTAGGCATCCAATAGACTCATCCATGGTTGATACGTAAAGCTTCAACGACTTTGCAGCTGATAGAGGAACCAACATTGGGGGTGTGGCCAATGCCTGCTTGATTTGATTGAAGGTTGCCTGTTGATCTTCTCGCAATTCAAAGTCTCTCTATTTCTTTAGTTGCAATAAGGGTGAGAACTTTAGCTTGCCAACTAAATTTGCTATGAATTGCCTAAGGAAGTTAATCTTCCCAATTAGGCTTTGCAACTCCAGCTTGTTTCGTGGGGGAGATGCCTCCATGATAGATTTTGGCTTGTTCCTGTCTATTTCTATGCCTTTTGGTGTACAAGAACCCCAAGAAGTTTCTTACTGTGATCCTAAAAGCACACTTAGCTAGATTCCTCTTCAACCTATGTGCCGTCATTCATGTGAAGGACTATTCCAAATTGGCTAAATTGTTGTTGAAATCGATAGACTTTACCACCACATCATCAATGTAAACTCCATATTACTGCCAATAAGATCATGAAAGATTAGATTCATAGCCCTTTGATATGTAGCCCCGACATTCTTGAGTCCAAAACAATGACCAGCCACTCAAAAATACCAATGGCACCAAGGCACTGAAAGGCTGTCTTATAGACATCCTTCTCGGCTAAGTAGATTTAGTTATAACCTAAATAGTCGTCCATAAAGTTTAGCATGCCATTGTTAGTTGCAAAATCAACTAGCATGTTTGCAACTGACCTGGCATATCATCCTTAGGGGTAGCCAAATTCAAGTTCCTAAAATCGATACATACCCAAACTTACCTATTCTTTTTTATGATAATGATTATGTTTGATGGCCAATCTACATACTTACCTGTGTGAATGAATCTTGCTGACAATAAACATTCATCCTCAGTTTTATCTTGGGTAGAAACTCTGGATTCAAACTTCTAAGAGGCTATTTTTGTGGTTTGTAACCCTTCTTAATTGGTAGTCGATGCTTCACTAAGGATATTGACAATCTTGGCATCTCATGATAATCCCAAGTGAAGCAGTCCATAAACTAAGAACTGCACCAACTTAGACTGCTCCTTTACTAGTAGTCCACTGACCTTGATCAGCCACTGGTTATCAATTGATCCCAGGTTTATATCTACCAATGGGTCTTGAGCCTTAAACGAAGGCAATGGCCACTGAATCTACTAGCTATGAACCTCAACTGTGGATTATACGTACCCCTAAGCATTTCCCTTACTACTTCATCAGCCATGCCACCCGGGAAATGCTGGCTCACCCTTTGGATCAAATCATTGACCACATCCATTGGTCCCCACTATCTTTTCAAGTTGTGCATCGGCCTACTTCTTCAGCCGAAAACCCTGTGAGATGAATTCACACATAACGGCGGACTAGAACTCCTCTAGAGTGGTTATCCTCATAATTAGCTGGACTTGAGGTGAATAGAAAGTGACCTTTGCCACTACCACATCAGTCGAAAATGGACTTTCATTAGCTGGCAACACCTCCACCTTGTCACCACCCAAAAAATCAGCATTTGGTGTGGGGTAGATAGCACACATAAATTAGGATGAAGGCGGCTTCACATCCAACATGAAGAAAGTAGAGGTGCTTGTCTCAGGACCTATTATTATCTTGGCTATTAGTATCCCTATAGCCATTGTAAGGACCCTAGTAAAGGCAGTCATTCTCATATTAGTCTTCAACATGACATTCAAAAATGCCTTATTGTCTACGAACACTCGACTGAAAGGCCTACCTTTATTAGTGGCCTTAACATAGATGGACTTGAGGTGCCTAGCCATACTATCAGTAGGCTTGCAAATTTGGTGATTGCATTCTCAGATATGGCCTCATCAACTAGATTGGCCCATTCTTGTTTGCTAGTCCTCCACATCACCTTAAAGGGCCAACAATTGTTCAGCCTGACCAACAAATTCAACTAAAAGTACCCCAATGACTCCCATTGGGATGGGTACATCGTCATACAGCAAGCTGTCCAATTCATAGTCCCTTACAGTAGAAAGTCCCTTCCTTATTGTCAACTGTCTTAGGCGACTGCACCTCCTCTCTTTTGACTTGACAGCTTTCAAAAAGCATATCGAGCATCCCTTTCATCTTTTGCAGGACTTGTTTCCTCTACAACCTCCTTTTTTGGGTCCTTGTCAAAGGCTTATCTTTAATCAGCTAGTTCTTGATGTACTTGTTTAAGAGCCATTATCTCTCTTCCACCTAAGCCTTGGTTTCTGCATCCTAACACCCTTCAAATTGTCTCAATCAACCAAGATAACTTTGAGGATCGACCTTCCCCCCTCATGTTCACCTCTACAATACATCTTTTGGCTGGGCGTGCGAACACAACCTCTAATTGCATCAACTGTTGTTTTCTACTACTTAACATTCGGCTAAGGGTATTGCAACAGTCGAAAAACTAACTTCCTCAGAGGCTTCTCTCCCTCCTTAACCTCTGCTCTGTTCTCCAACTTAGCCTATTTCAGACGCCACTGATACTTAGGTTGCCTCCCCCCCCTAAGTTTATGAGGCATTCTTTGCTTTTGCTTAGTGTAACGACCCAACTGTCGCCACTAAACAACCCTACTAAACATACACCACACACACCTTATCAGGTGAATAAAAGCATAACATATCAGTATATAAGTCATACACATCGATTAAGAGATCCATCTATCCCTCCTATCATCATCATACACCACTATATAACATATCATATATATAGCATATCATGCATACACAACTATGGGATAACATTAGCCATATCAAAGATATCAAAATATACAAATCAGGAAAACAGGATACAAAACTCACTCTCTATAACTGGTCAATATATACAATCCCATCAAAAGAATAATTATACAAAACAACACTTCCAAAACAAAAGGGGTTGCCTTGCAAGCAACTCCACCATCATCTCTGAGCAGCCGGGTCTACTAAAGCCTCGCTGTCTGCTCCTACGCCATAGGACGTGATCATCACAGGCACATTAGCACAAGCAGCAACAACAGGACAACCAACAACAACAAAACACAACAAGGGTAAGCTTACTACAACAATGGCATAACATATAATCATGGAGATCATCAATAATTCACAACATTCAATCATGAGTATATGACACACTATCATACATCTAGAGCTTTCAACATCTCCGTACAAAAATATTTATACAAAAGAGTTCTCAACTTAGGACTCCACATTTCATCACAATCACCACAACTATATCAATGCATGATGACACGACTCTCAACAGATTTACAACATATCGGGCGATCAGCCAGGTCTCACCCCTTACTGTGGCCTATCTAAGCACTATTCAGGGATTGCCAAACTCTGATATGTGGATAAGCTTAGTGGTTTGTCAAGATGAGTGTATGTAGGTGGTGGCTTACCGCGACACAAGGCTTGCATCACCTTGGCCTCCTGTAGAGTTACCCATCCACTCATCCCCAAAGGCCCATCGTCAATTGCCCAACGTCTCATCCAGCACTAGGTTGGAGGCCCATCTAAGTTCTAACTCTGGTCACCATCCAACTTACGTGCTTACCGACACTACGGCATGAGATCCATCGTCAGTTACCTTAGCTGCCAACTATGCATGAATGCATGTACTACACGCCATCAAACTACTCAACCACAACTAACAAACATATGACATATATACATATATATATCAATACAACTAATGGCAAAGAGGTCCATCGTCAGCTACCTCACATTGCCACTCAACATCCATCAACACCATATTGGCCCCAAACAAGCCTCAATCATAACCAATAAGTAAGGCCCTGTCTAAGCAACCCACCTCATGAGGAACAATATCATACATCACAAGCGAAGGTCCTATCTAAGCAACCTTTCACTACAACAACATATCCAATATTCTAAAAGTGGTTGAAACAATCAACCTCACAAACCATCAACAACCTCACTCATGACCATTCATTATATAACGACACAAATATCCTCAACAATCAAGTATACAATATGAATTGGCCTTCCTTGTGGAGTTTTAACATTTTTCCAAAGTTCCAATTATCACACCAAACATTAAACCAATAGCATTCAACCCCATCTTTATGTTTCTTAAAATTTCAACTTTAATGGTCCATGCATAGCACCACAAAATTGACACAAAGCATCTCAAAAACAGGAGAGAATCAGGGATTTTGTTGTCCAGCGCCATTGGACTGTCGCCCAGCCCCAATATCACAGAGAAGGTCTGCAATTTTGTCGCCCAACATCGCACACTTGTCGCCCGACGTCAATGTCATAGAGAGCATCAGCAAAAATCGGTGAAAATGTCGCCTAGCTTCAAAATCCATCGCTATAGGCAAAATTTCCGTCACTAAACTAAAATTCCGTCACTAATTGATGGCATTTCAAACAGCATTCTGTTAGCTTTCGCCTAGTGACATAAACTGATGCTCGGCACCAAATCGCGATTTCTGCAGTTGCAAGGAAGATGACCCACGGTTGTTCTTGACAAAATCAATCCATCCCAAGCATCACAAAACAATTCTAGACACTTTAAATACATTCTTAACCAATTACATACTGATTTCTCCACCAATCATCCACAAATTTTGAAAACCCCTTTTCAAAACCCATTTTGTCAAAAACATACCACAACTCATACACAACCAGGTTTGGAACGAACCCAAGGTAAGATTCACACAAAATCATGCTCATACATCACAAATATACAAGTGTAAGCTTCCTTACCTCTTGGAGCTTCCGAATCCGAGCTTGGGGAAGGGAACATGTGAGAAAAACCAACTCTTGAGCCATACCTTCAGAGCAACCACTACTCCTCACCAAAAGGATGGAAAGGGCCACGAATCTTGCCTCTACGCAGTGGGTTTGAGAGAATTTTGAGAGAGTGAGAGAAGAGAGACGTGAGAGACAAGAGATGCGAAAGTGAGAGGGGGATGGGAGAATGAGAGAGATGAGAAACAAAAGGGTTTTTATGTTTTGAAACCCTCCCTGGGCCTTACAAGGCTTCAGGCCCACTAAAGCTTAGGGTTCGTCTATTCACTCTCCAAAACTCACAACGAGTCTAACTTAACTGTTTTTCTCTCAACAACCCAAACCAATATCAACAACACTCTCAATTTGGCTCAAGCACATTTGTCTCAATTCCCTGAACTCAGATAGGAATTCCAAGTTAACAACATACAACTAACACCACACAACAACAATTAACAACAATCCATTCATTTATTTGTTTTAAACACCATAATTACATATAAATTTTCACTTTTAGTTATTAAACCACTAAATCATGCATTATGAAAAACACGGCGTTACACTTAGTCGCGACAATTGATACCATTTTGCTTAGTCACGACAGTTGATACCATGTGCACATCAGCCACTGGAAATGGGTCAGTATCAATATTCATTTCTCCCTCTTTTTTGGCAAACTTAAGCCTTCCCTCCTTCAAGGCTCTCTGAATAGTATTCCTAAACACCAAATAATTGGCCATATAGTGACTATAAGCATTATGCCACTTACAATACCTCTTGTTCTTCAAATCTTTTAGCGAAGGTATCTTCTGCTCCTTTGGGAGTTTGATCTGTTGATCACCAAGTAGTCAAAGATCTGGTTAGCCCTCAAAATGTCAAACAAATAAGGCTATTTGCCATTAGCCTCATTGTTATTTGATGGCCTTAAAGTAGGACAAGTGTAAGGCTTCCCTTTAAGTGATTCGATTGCCATTTATTCAGCCGCTGAATCCTCTTTCAATAACTCCTCCACCTCTTTGGCTATCATGAATATAGCCTAAGGATCTCTGGTTCCTTTTTGCAACCTATGTTGTTCCCTCTCTTTAATGAACTACTGCACCCTAGTTGCTTTAGTAGATAGTTGTGCTAAATTGACATAATCCTAAGTGATTAGCCTTTCCTTCTACTGGGGATGCATATTGCCAACAACTATGTTAGCATACTCGGCTTTAGGGAACTAGACGTTACACTTGCTTTTCACCCCCCTAAAACGTTCCAAGTACTTAGCAACCATCTCACTAGCCTCGTGCCATGTATTCACCAAATCGGCAACTAACACGTCTAGCTAAGGTGAGTAAAATCTATCGTGCAAACATCTTTTCCATGTCTGCCTAATTCTAAATAGAATTCGGCAGCAAAGTTGAACACCATGCGAAAGTGGTACCAGTCAAAGACAGAGGAAATGGCTATAATCTATAATAATAGTTCTGACATGCTTCCCTGCATTGAGCCGTGAAATGGCTAACATGCTCCATGATTGACTTGCCATCCTCACCAAAGAATGTTGCAAAGTTAAGAACTTTGAAACCTTTTGGCAAGGGCACTATCCTATTGACCCATTCAAGATAGGGTTTCCTATATACTGGCTTGTCGATCAACTTTAGCTGAACCTTGAAATGCTTCCTAATTGCCTTAGCTATCATGTTAGGGTCTGTGGTAGAAGAGGCAGTGGGTCTAGGCTCTGCCCAGACAGGGTTAGGAGTCCTCGGTGCAGCCATAACATTTGGTTGTCTGCCTATTGCTTGGATAGCTGACTAAAAAGCTTGAGATTTATACATGGGTTAGTAGTCGACTTGCCCCACAAAGGGTGGCTGATAACCTATCGACTGCATATTTCCACCTTCTCTAAATGCACCACCACTCCCCACACTAAGTCCTTGGCTTGAAAACTTGGGGTTTGGTGCCATCACTATAGGGTGAGACAAGCCAATAGTTCCCACAACATTAGGAGGCATGTGAGCCATCTACATCGTGCCAAACTACATAGGTAGCAGCTCAACGACTTCTAGTCTTAGTTGTACCAAATGAAGAGCCAATGACTGCCTAAAGTGGTTCCTACAAACTGAGGTAGTCGATGCCTCCTGATGACCATGTTGCTGATGTTCCTCTTTGTGGGCCTTTTGTATTTCATTCAACACCATCAGCTTAACAATGTCTCCCAATTGCTTGGAGATTTGTAGTATTATATCATGCATTCCCATCTCCATTTGCTGTCTAAAAGGAGGAAATGCATTTTGTTCCTATTCTTCAATCAGCACCCCATAAGGTAGCTAATCGAAACACGCACCAACAGGTCGATCTCCCTATTGTTAGCCTGTCTTCCTCTAAGACAACATTTGGGGACCCCTTTGCATAACCGTTGTATGTGCCACAAAAGTAGCACGCGTGGTCATTACAAGCATCGTAGTAGCCATAGAAGTTGGCTTTGGCTACACTTCGTTCCTAACACTTGATAGTTTCCTTCTAGAAGTTGAGTCCATTGTTATAAGGTCTTGCCCTGAATGCAACTACATACGCCAAGGATGATCTAGAGGAAGTGAAGAAAAACTCAGTTTTTAGGAAACTAGGGGTCCCACTAGGCATGCCGAAATTATATTGGTGTGAGAAATTAGCTTGGTTAGTTGTGGGAACAACTAATCACCAACAGATGATTCTCTTTGTCAGGTAATTGGCTCGAGAAAGGGATTTTGTTCCTCAATTGGATTCCTAGTCCACTCCAAGAGCTTTCCAGTAGTCGTAGGATTGAGGTTTCTATGCTACATTACTCCTAGGTTGAAATGCGGTAAAGGAAAGCAATAAATGACTGAAATGTAAAGGAAAGCTATAAATAAAAGCAATAAATAAAGCTGTAAATTGCGAAAAGGTAAATAACTAGACGAATAAATTTTGATTGATTGGTTGGGGACCTATTTTACATAAAAAACCAGTTATTTAAACATTAAACTGACAATCGAACCCTATAAGTAACCACCCACTCCCTTATTTTTCCGGGATACATGATAGGCGTGTTTGGAAACCACCTCGGCATTACTTTAAACATTCAAACTTTTTGTCCAGTAGCATAGGTTTGTCATTGGGCTTCCACATTTTGGGTCGCTAGTAACTGTCTTTAACCCAAGCCCACTCTAATCGTTGACCATCGATTAAATTAGCTGTCAGCCGATAGACTTTGTATGATAGTCGATAGCAAATGATTATCTACATTTTTAGCGCCAACAGATACAAATTACCTTCATTAATTAAAATTGGAATAATTATGATACAATATTTTATCCTTTTTAACAGTAATCAAATTATTATGATCTAAACTATTTTTTTATTGAAATTAAATTAACTATGATATAATTTATCCTTTTTAATAGTAATCGAATTAATTATGATCCAAGTTATCTTTTCTATTGAAATTAAATTAATTACTATACAAATTACTCTTTTTAATAGTAATCAAAAATAATTATGATACCCTTTTTAATTTGTATCATCATTGATTCGATTATTATTAAAAAGGGTAACTTGTATTGTAATTAAATCAATTTCAATTAAAAAAAAGTTAATTTGTATCATAATTAATTCAATTACTATCAAAAAGGGTAAATTGTATCATAATTAATTTAATTTCAATTAGAAAAATAATTTATATCATAATTAATTTGATTACTATTAAAAAGGATAAATTATATCATAATTAATTTAATTTTAATTAAAAAATGTAATTTGTATCAAAACTAACTTGATATTAAAAGGTAACTTTTTTAAAAAAAGGTAACTTGTATTTCAAATTAACTACACAACAAAAATAAGTTTCTGTTGTGTTAATTTTTTTTTGTAAAAATTTAACACAACGGGAACTTGTTTCTGTGTTATAGTTCATTGATACACAGAGGTGTCAATCTATTATTAACATCGAAAACAAGTTTCTGTTGTGTTAATTTTTTTTTTGTAAAAATTTAACACAATGAAAACTTGTTTCCCTAGTGTAGATTACGCAAGGAAAATAAATTTTTCTCAAAGATATTTTGGTCAAAAAGAATAAACGATAAAAAGGTCGAGAGTGGGAAGATAAAAGAAGGACGTGCGAAAATCATTGGATTGATCTGATGAATTCATCAATTTAAACCAAATTAATTAAATTAGTTCATATTGGTTTAGTTAATTAGTTTTTTTTTTTACTTTAAATTTGAACCCAAAAAAGTTATATAATTGATTCAATTTTTAGATTTATCTTTTTTAATCCGAACCGATTAGATGACCTAGTCAACTATTTTTTAACTTCTAAACGAATACATTTTAGATTTTAGAGCTTGGTTTTTCTTCATCTTTTGTCTCTTTTATTCTTTTTCATTTATTTTTATATTCTTATGATCTTATCTAATGATGTCAAATATATTAATTTGGTCATGTTTATTATGTAATTTTTTATTACATTTTGAGTAAAGAAATTAGTGATTTATGCAAAGTAATAATTGTAGAAAATTAATTATTTTAAATAAAATAAATAATTAATTGTTAAGAGTAAGGAATACTTTTATCTTACATTAATATAATATAAAATAGAAAATAAGTAGAAATAAAAACTTTAAAAATATAATAACGTATTAGTTTAATGGTCATGCACTGATAGTGTAAAAAAATTTACATCGTCAATCAATCAAAAATTACCATTAATATGAATTTTAAAGTATTTATTATAAAAGTCAACAAGCTTACAATAAATAGTGGTTTGTGATTGGATGACAGTGTCTCATAATTTATTTGTTATCATAACTAGATGATCCGAACCAAACTATCCTGATCTTAATCAAATTTATTTGGTTTGGCTGTAAAAAAAAATTAAAACCCAAACCAAACTAATCTAATCAAATATAATTTGTTTGGATTTGATTTTTTTCTAAACCTGAACCAATTCAATTTATGAACACCCTAGTAGGAAACAATCTCAAGGTTGTAGAAGTATACCTTTATTTTTTTGGGTAAAGACCACAAGTATCCTTCACGGGAGACAATCTTACTTGAGCCAGATAGGACTATTATGGGCAACAAAGCTCTTTCTTCGAGTATTTAACACAGCCGCATATCCAAAACTTGAACTTAAACCACCGGTTAAACTAGAACAACCTCACGCTAGTTAATTCATGCGCTCAGTGGTGCTTTGAGAGTATAACACTCTCGATACTCTTCCCCAATCACATGTATCTCCATCTTTATTTAAAACTAAAACGTTTATATTAAGGTAGGTCTTAATATTAAATAATAATAATAAATAAAATTAGTTTAAAAATTAAATATATTCGTAATAAATTTCCTAAAATTATAAATATATTAAATATTAATATATAATATGTTTTTCTCAAAATACAATAATATTAGCCTATCATGATAAATTGTTAATTATATATAAATATCATATACATATTGATTATTTATTATTATATTATTATTTTATGTAGTTATGAAGTAATTTCAAAATAAATATAAAAATAAAATTTAACTTGTATATTAGTACTAGTATTTTAGCTTGTGTAATGCACGGGATATATATTTATTTATATAACTAAAATTTATAATAAATAAATTTCTTTTAATATATAAATTATATTATAAATAAAATTCATAATAAATGAATTTTTTTTAACATGTAAATTATATTTTAGATTTATGATATACAATTTATATTGTAATACAATGCTATTTTAAATATTAATAATTTAAAAAAATATTAAAATTCAATTTAAAAATAAAGATGAAAAAGATATATTGAATGGGTTAAGAAGTTAAGAAAATTTTGAAAAACACTTAGAGAGAGGGGGGGGGGGGGAGTTTAATGGTCATATACTGTCAGTGTAAAAAGTTTTACACTATCAACCAATTAGAAATCACTGTGATATGACTTTTAAAGTATTTATTATAAAAGTTAACAAACTTATAATAAATGTTGGTTTGTGATTAGATAATAGTGTAAAACTACTTTACATTGTCAGTGCATAGCCTGTTTTTTTTTTCTCTCTCTATATATAAAGAGGATGTTGCATCTATAGCCTTTAATGGGCTGATACGTGCAAGCGAACTTTTAGCCTACAATTTAATTAGCTTAATCTAACAGAAAATTTTGTTTGCAAACATGCCTTGCCAAAATTGAAACACTCACTCTTGATTGAATTTATTAATTAGGATGCCGTGTCTTAACGTCACCAATTTTTTTATCAAGTGTCGAAATATGGTTTTTCAATAGCCTTTCAATTGATTATTTTTAAATGTCAAAATATGACTTTCTAATTAATTTTATTTTGATAGGAGTGTGATAAAAAATTAAAGACTTGAAAAATTAAGACCGTATAAGTCATCAACAGTGAAAATCGAAGATAAAAGCTTTCAACGGTCAGATTGTTGGATGTTATTAGAAGGAGTTTGTAGAAATTATAGGTAGTTAAGATTTGTGGTTTATAAATATCAGATTGTACCATGTAAAATGGTTGAAAAATTGTAAACACCTTACATATCCTACGTCTTTGACATTGACGGATTACTGCAATATTTCCAACCATTTCAATTCTAGTCATTTATTTCTCATCTTTAATTTTCCAGCCATCTACGTTTCCTGCAATTTACTTGCTTTTCATTTATGTTTCAAATTTAACTTTGCTGTATCTCTGTTTCTTCTTCATTTCTTTTCTCCTTTTCAATTTACGTTTCCAGCAATTTACTTTTCACGTAATTTATCATTTTTGCATATTGATTTTACAACATTCTTTTGGTTTCAAATGTCTTTAATATTACATGTTTTCAATGTCATTGTCAAGCATTGCATTTTTCAGTTCTTTCCAACTTATTTCATTCTTCTCTTTCACATTTCCTCTCAATTCTTTTTTCTTTTGTTTACAATTTGTTCCCATGATCAATCTTTGAGATTGATCAAAATTTAACTATAGACCCAGAATAAAAGCCCTACAAAGGAAGCAAATATCTCCTTCCTCGAATATAGACTGTGGGATTATGTTTGTCAACAAAAAAGGCACAAAATCTTTTGGTTAGTACCGCGTCATGCAGAGGTTTTTATATTTAATATTTTTAAGATTTTTCTTTTACATCTTGTACGATTAAATTTAAATTCAAACATCTTTTGTAATTGAAAAAATATTCAATATTTTAATAAAAAAGATACATATTAAAATCATCACCTTTTATCTTAACTCTATAAGATGTTTTCCTTGAAAGTTGATTTTTCATAATTCCAGATATTTAAATAATAATTAATAATAATTTTTATAATTAAGTATATTTAAATGATAATAATAACAATAATAATAATATATTCTTAAATATATATTTGATTGAAGTTTTGACTGTAATAATTAGAGTTTAATGAATATGTATTGTCAATGTAAAAAGTTTTATATTGTCAATCAATCAAAAATTACTATTGATATGACTTTTAATGTAATTATTGTAAAAGTAAACAAACTTACCATACATGGTAATTTGTGATTGGATGACAGTATAAAACTGTTTTACACTTTCAGTGCATAGCCTATTTTTTCAAATATTTTTATATTAGGATTACTGATTTTTTTAACAAAAAATAGAAATGCTTTAAGCGAGAAATTTATTTCTATATTATAATTTGATTGACTAATTATTCAAATACTAATTGATTCAATAATTATTGATTATATATATTCATGAAAGTAATATTTATTTATTTATTTGTTTAAATATTCGTATTAAGATAATTGAAAATAAAAATGAAAATGAAGTTATGGCCTGTACACAAACTTTTCATTCCTTGTTCACCAGCATGATCACTTTAGTTTTCTCCTAATAGAATATTTTCTATTTTCAAGAATTTTGTGTTAGGGATCACACCGTCGTTCCAAATGGATTAGGGCTCAATAGTGAACAAGGAGTCCAAGGCTCATCTTTGACAAGCATGATCACGTTAGTTTTCTCCTAAGAAAATAATTTCCATTTTCAAGTTTTGAGTGTGGGATAACACCTTCTTTTCAAATAGGTTAGGTTTCAGGAGTTCAAATTCAGGTAGGCCCGACGCTAAAAATAAGCAAAATAAAATGAAGACGTAAAGAAAAAAAAAGAGAGAATATAATAGAAGAAAATTGGATTAAAAAAAATTACAAGCCTACAAAAGACAACTAGCATAAGAGTTTTGAAAATCGGATTGGACCAGCTGGTTCGACTAGTTTAACTAAGAACTGGTTTGATAATCGGTCCATTAACTCTAAAAAATCGGACCATTTTAGAACTGGTGAGAACCAGTCTAAAACCGGTGCAAAAAACAGGTTTGAACTGGTGGTTTTCAATTTTTATTTTTTAAATTTAATCTAAAATATTTTTAAGATAAATAAAAACAAATATTTAAGAAATGTTATAAATAAATATAAAATGATGTTTTATTTTAATTTTTAGTATTATAAAGTTATGATATTATATATATTTAATATTATTTTATGGCGTTTGCTAACGTACACAGACTTATTTTTTAGTTTAAGTATTTAGCAAGTTATAATTATAATGTATCTTAAAATATACCTACGATATATCTTGCTAACGTACTCCAACTAAAAAATAAATGTGTATACGTTAGCAAATGCTTATGAGGTTTGCTAACGTACACGCACTTCTTGTTTTTTAGTTGGAGTATGTTAGCAAACTATAACTACAATGTATCTTAAAATACACCTATGGTGTAGCTTGCTAACATATTCTAATTAAAACAAGTGTGTGTACATTAACAAATCCCTTATTTTATATATTATTTAATTATTATTATTATTATTATTTTATTAATACCAGTTAGACTATGGTTCAATCACGGTTGAATCATTAAACCTTAAATTAGTGTTTCGACCAATCCAATTTTAAAAACATTTTCTAGCATAATATGATAAAATATCATTATTGATATTCAATAAATCATTATTTTGCGCACTAAAAAAAATTCATATTATTTATGTACTTTTTTTATTATTATTATTAAGGAGGGCCAAAGGACCAAACAACTAAAAAGGAATCCTGCGGGCTAAGGAGAGCCTCATTATACCATTGAGTAGCAAGTGAGAACAACCCGCAGGTGGCGTAGGAAGAACATGTAGACCTATCTCATGAGATTGAGCCATATTTGCTAAGTAATCTGCAACTAAATTGATTCTTTATAAACATGAACAATACGTATCTCCCAATCTTTGGCCCACCATTGACAAATTGATTCAGCCAATACGGACGAATGTCATTGACCCCTGAACAACAAACTGAACAGCTATTTTAGAGTCACACTCCAACCATAGTTGGCGTATACGAACATTCCAAGCCACTTGAAAGGCTGATGCAATTTCCCAAAATCTCAGACATAAAAACATTTGAGGAGCCCAAATTTCTCACAAACCCCAGCACACAATTTCCATGCATATCCCGCATCACACCAGTGCAAGAAGCTTGCAATCCATTCATCATAATAGGTATATCAATATTGGCTTTAGTCCATCCAAAAGGAGGAGGTTCCCATCTAATCTGATGGACATGATATCTATAGGTATTATCTACTAACTGCATCACAGGCTGATTAGAGTGCACAAACTCCACAGATTTTCGTCTAACCAACTGCACAAAAGTTGCCACCTTTAACACAACATTATTGAACACTAGATTATTCCTTACATCCACAATGCGGTAAGCACAAAGGAAAAAATGGTGTGTCACGATGCACCCTTATTTGTCAAAATATGACTATTCAAATTACCATCCAACCACGGTAATAGCTCTCCCCAAAAGAATTTAGTTGGTAAATTTGAAAACACTACATTCCAAGCCACTTTAATTCTTGGACAATCACGAAGGATATGTAATCGAGTCTCATCACCCTGCTAGCACATAGGATATAGCACAATCTGTCATAACCCTTTTTGCAAAAAACATTACTAGTCAGTCCCCCATGAATGAATTTCCAAAGAAAACATCTCTTATGAGGATGAGTTTTGAACGACCTATAACATTTTTCTAAATACCATGACTCTCAACATTCCAATCACCCATTAATAGGCTATAAGTCGATTTGGTCGAGAATAAACCATCAGGAGTGAGAGACCAGATCACTCTATCCTCTCCCAATACCTCCTGCGAAGGAAGCACCCCTATGATCTCAGAGAAAAGCCACTAAGGGATAAGGTGCTAAAAACTGGACACAGACCAAAACCCCTCCTCCGAGACCACCTCACACACAAACTGGTCAGTAAAGGCTGGTGGTACAGGTTGCAGAACATGGTCTTCAATAATTACCCCAAAGGGTAGCCATCTATTACTCCAAAACTTCACACTTTTTGCCTGTTACCCAGGATCCATCTACACTCCAAACATAACTACTTTTCCAAATATCAAAATAATTTCGGGTGGATCTTACCTAGGGAATCATATGATCCATGCACTGATACTTATTCCTTAACACTTTTACCAACAAAGCATCAGGACTTTCAATAATGCCTCACCCAAGCTTCACAATAAGGGCTCTATTAAACTGATGCAAATCACAAAAACCCAATCGACCAACATTTCATGGAAGGTAGAATTTATTCCTAGCTATTAAATGACATTTCCTCTGACCATCCAAAGCGCCCCACACAGTCATGATTCAAACTCTCAAGCTTAGTACAAATCTGCTTTAGAAGAAACACTGTCTGCAAAATATAAGTGGGTAAAGTAGCCACTACAAATTTAACCAATGTACATCGGCCAGCAAATAAGGCATTCACCCTCCAACTACTAAGCCTCCATTGGATCTTCTCAAGCAAACAATCTTCCAATGAATTTCAAGATCCGTCGCTAGGCGACAATTTCCATTGCTAGGTGCAAGTGTGATCTTTTTATTCGCAAATCAATGACCAACAACCATTTTGATAAAATCAATCAACACCAAGCATCACAAAATAATTTTAGTTACTTCTAATGCTTTTCTAACCAATTACATAGCAATTTTATCCCCAAATCATTAACAAATTTCAGAATCCCCTTTCAAAACTCATTTTATTGTCAAAACCTACATACATAAAATATTCACAGAAATCAACCGATTCCAAAGTATTAAATCGATATATAAGCAGCCACAAACACAAGACCAACCAATAGTAAGCTTCCCTTACCTTTAAAGGTTCCCGAATCTGGATTTAGGTTCCTTGAGAATTGGGTATCTTGAGCCAAACTCTTCAAAAGATTGATCCTCCTCTCACCCAAAGCACTGAATTGGACTTGGAATCCTCTTGACACCCTTAGTAACTCAAGAAATCTAGAGAGAGATGAAGAGAAGAGAAGAGAGAGAGAAAGGAAATGAGAGAAATCTCTCTTCCTCTCCCTTTTATACTTTACACTCTCCAGGGCTCTCACACGGACTTCGAGTTAAGTGAAGCTCATAACTCATCTAACCACTTCCTATAACTTATAACTGGTCTAACTCAACTTGTTTTCCCTCAACAGCTCAAAATCACTCCAACAACACACCAAACTTGACTCAGGCACATATCTCAAGTTTCCTAAATTCAAACTAGAATTTCAAACATACAACACCCAACCATCAACATACACACAATTCATGCACGACAATAATAATTATTTTCTTTTAATCACTTAGATCACATATTTAATTTCCATTTTTTAGTTATTAAAACACTAAATCATACATTAGGAAAACACAGATGTTACAATCCTCCCCAGCAACAAAATTTTTCGTCCTAAAAAATTCTTACTTGGAAAAAGATTCGAATATTGCTCCTTCATCTTCTCCTCCAATTCCCATGTAGATTCTCCAGTCACGTTATTCTATACAACTCTAACTAACTGGATATCCTTGCCCCTTAATTGTTTCATCCTTCTATCCACAATCCTTACTGGTAATGTCACATAGGTTAAGTCCTTTTGGACTTGCATCGAATCCAATTCTATGACGTGCGTAGGGTCATATACATACTTCCTCAACTGAGATACGTGGAAGACATCGTGGATATTGGATAAGAAAGGTGGTAGAGTTATCTGATAGCCCTTCCTTCTCCCATCACAGGCGTGACTCTTAAGAAAACATGATCGCCTTCCTCAAATTCAAGCAGCATCTTAGGCTTATCAACATACGACTTTTAGCGGCCCTGGGCAATCCTTATGTTCTCCTGAATCTTCTTCACCTTTTTTGTCGTCTGTTGTATCAATTCTGGACAAGCATGCTTTCTCCGCCTTAATACTAACACAACGGTGTTCTACACCTTCGACCATACAAAGCTTCAAATGGTGCCATTCCAATGCTCGCTTGAAAACTGTTGTTGTATGTGAATTCCACCAAAGACAGAATTTCATCCCAACTTCTAAGATGATCCAACACACACGCTCTTAAAAGGTCCTCCAAGGACTGAATTGTCCTCTTCGACTGACTATTTATCCATGTGTGATATGCAGAACTAAGCCTCAACTTTGTACCTAACACTTGATGCAAACTTTGCCAGAACCTCAACGTAAACCTGGGATCTCTATAAAAAATAATGCTCGAAGGCACTCCATGCAAACGTACAGTCTCCTTAATATATAGTTGCGTCAATCTCTCCAAGAAATACTTGATGTTAATAGGTAAGAAGTGAGCACACTTCATCAACCTATCAACAATGACCCAAATAGCATCAAAACCTTTTGCCGTTCTAGGCAAACTCACCACAAAATCCATGGTGATGCTATCCCACTTCCACTCAGGTATCTCCATGGTTTGCAAAATTCCACCAGGTCTCTAGTGTTCTATCTTGGCCTTCTGACATGTCAGGCAAGCTACAACATACTCCGCCACATCTCTTTTCATACCCGACCACCAAAACATCTTCTTCAAGTCTTGATACATCTTGGTGGTACCTAGATGCAAACTTAGCTTATTCTTGTGACCTTCTTCTAAGATTAGTTTCTTCAACTCAAGGTCGGGTTTACTTTCATCAAAGAGGTACAACTTCATTTGATCCAAACAAAAAGGGTCAACAAAACTTTACAACCAAGGTTTACCTAACAAAAAGATAGCCTACCTTCACACAACAACATAATGGTCATCAAGCTAGCAAACAAGAGATTTTCTTTCAAGATGAAGGAATTGGCTGCAAATTATCTTGGACATTTAAGTATTGGATCAAAACTATGGGACAAAAGATAAGATGACTAAGAAATAAAAGGAAACATCAGAGGGTTCTTCGAAATAGATTAATGGTAAAATCACAGATAAGAAATCTTAGATGTAAACAAACAATCGATAAATCCTTTCAACATATGTATTCCAAACCAAAGAGAATCAATAAATTTATTTTGGAATAAAGAAAATCGTTAACAAAATCCCAAAATAAATATCAAGCCAATCAAGGTAATAACTAACTTCAAAAGCAAGTTTTCATAGATAAAAGGAAATAGGGAGACAATTATGTGCGCAATAAATTTTCATGGAATAAACTAGACAAAGTTAATTTTGAAAACAACATTTTCTTCATAAGAGAGAAGTTTGTACAATACAAAAGAAATAATAACAATTAGAGAAAACATATTTTCTCTGAATAAAGAACAAGTCACTATCGAAAATAAGTTGTTATTATAGAAAGGAAACAAATAATACAAATAGGAAACTGGTCATAAGCATAATAATCTTCACAATATGAGTACCTTAAATAATAACAAAAAATATCATCTTTAACTTTAAAAGAGAATTGTTTTATACATCACGGAGAAAATATAGATACTAAGAAAAATACGGACAAAGAACACATGGACAAGATTCACAAAACATCATCGACTAAGCATAAGGTGATCTTGCCTAGGTTATAGTACAAATCTAAGGATTATTAGTTTTATTACACTCCATCAAGGTTGGGTTCTCAACCTGAAGGGTCTTGGTTCCACTCCTTTTTCCACCCACCATAACCCTCGTAGTCAAGACATAATCGACTCTTGGAGCCTTGTGCAAAGAGTTACAACAATCTCTAGCATAGTGTCCTCCTTTCTTACATATGAAACAAACATTCTCTTTAAAAGGACAACTTGAGACATAATGCAAACCTTTGCATCTAAAACATTTCACAAGACTCTTACGGATTGTCTTCATTGGGGTATCCATTATTGCCTTTAACACGACAGTGTAAACTTTATATGGGCGTCGTTGACGTTGACAATTCCTCTGGGCTATCATACCAAGTCACATTGAGTACCTATTCTTTCCCCGACTTGAGAGATAGACCCCATGTACAGGAAATACGCATTGTCTCTCTCCTCCCTTTATCAATCCAAAAGCAATGGTCAATGTAGGAACATCACAAATACATCGCAGTGGCATCGTCTCAACAATCTGGTATCGAAAACTAAGAGTCACCAATGTCTCTAGAACCTGTTGGTTACCCAAAGGCATTTGCCTAGAGATCGCAGTGGTCAATTGATTTATGACCATAGCCTCTTGAGCCACAGTCGTAGCTAGATCATGAAGAACTTGAGCTACGTCAGTTGTTACCTTCCTACCAGATTTGTTCTTACGTCTCACCATGAACCCCTAATAGTGCAAACCAATTAGGATTCCGTAAGATGAACAACCTAATTATAAACCATCAATCAATAATAATTCCCTTGAGGGAGTGACTTCACAAAAGCACATAACAATCATTCAGTCAATATGCACCTATATGGTTAAATCAACACTTCATGCAACAATCATAGAACAAATATAAGAACACCATGAGTCAACTCAGTCCATGGGTCCAACACACAACATTGCCTTCCACCTTTAGTACTCAAATATGATTTCGAGTTGGCCATTCTCAAAATCACATTGTAGCCACTTATAGTAGATTAGGCAACACAGACAACATTTTTCCTAACCGATGGTTAGTGATCCAACACCAAATAAGAAATCCAATAGGCCATAACCATGGTCTTTGGGAAGGAATCCATAACCAAGTCAGGCATCCACAGCAAATCTCAATTATGAGCACACACAATAGAAGACACAATGGACCTATTCCCACAAGTTCATTCCCAAAAGACACGACTAGCTCTGATACCAAAAAGTGTAACAACCCACTGTCACTACAGTGCCACTTTACAACTTTCTTAATATATTATTTATACCCATATATCATAAACAACATTTAATACTCTTGATTTTTTTTTCACCTTGTACATTATATACATACATACATTTATACATACATACATTTATATATATATATATATATACAAATGGAAACACACCCCAAAATACAATTCAAAGGGAGGAAAATAAAAAAAAGACTACCACTTCATACGTTAAGAATTTATATGAAATTAAAGAAATTAAGTACTTCCATAATGTCATTCACCATATAAAATATGTATAAAATAAGAAATAATATAACATACACTCCAATTTATACAATTTAAGGGAGAGAACTACAAAAAGAAACTCCATATAGCTGGTCAACTATACATTAAACCACAAAAGAAATTTAAAGAACGTCTAACACGTCAAAAGACGTGATCATCACAGTCACAGCAACATACAACAACAACCAACAACAATAGCAACCACAACAAAACAAACAGTAAGGCAAGGGTAAGCTTACGAAACAAAGACAAACATATAATATAAAATCCATTTCATCAAGCCATCAACATACTAATTTGGAATCCAATTCATAGAAGAATGAGTTTACACATGTTACTATGCAACATACCATGCCTTTATCACCCTTATGTCAATGCATGAATGACACGACTCTTGAGAGATTTACAACTTTCCAGGCGATTAGCCATGTCTTACCCCCTACCATAGCCTTCCAAGCACCATTCAGGGATTAACAAACTCTGATCTACGGATAAGCTTAGTGGTTTGTCAAGATAAGTGTATGTGGGTGGTGGCTAACCATAACACAAGGCCTGCACTGCCTTGGACCCCTGCAGAATTACCCATTCACTCATCCCCAAGGCCCATCTTTCTGACCCTACGTCTTATCCAGGCACTGGGTTGAAGGCCCATGTAACGCTGTGATTTTCTTAATGTATGATTTAGTGGTTTAATAATTAAAAGGTAGAAATTTAATATATAATCTAGGTGATTAAAAGGAATAAATGAATTGTTGTTATGTTGATATGTCGTATGTGGTGATAGTGATGTGTTGTTTGTTTGAAATTCGGGTTTGAATTTAAGAAGTTTGAGATATGTGCTTGAGCCAATTTAGATATGTTGTGAGAGTGAATTTGGGATTTTGAGAGAAAACAGTTAAGTTAGACTAGTTTGAGATAAAGGAAGTGGCTTGGTGAGGTTTGTGCCTCAATTGGCCAAAAGTCCGTGTGAGAGCTCCAGGGAGGTCGAGTATATAAAGGAAGGGGAGGGAGGAATTCCCTCATTCTCACATTCTCTTTCTCTCTCTACACTTTCTCTCTCTTCAATTCTCTCTCAACCTCTCTCTAAAAATCTGAAGTTAGCAAGGGTATTAGAGAATTCCGAGCTCAGTTTAGTGATTGTGGTGAGAGGAGGAATCAATCTATGGAAGGTTTTGGCTCAAAACAACAGATTCTCAAGGAACCTAAATTTAGATTCATGAACTTTTAGAGGTAAGGGAAGCTTACAAATCGGTTGTTTTGTATTAATAACTGTTGGTATGCTGATTTCTTGCCTTATAATTGATTGAATCTTTGTGGATGTTGTCATTTTCGTTGGTTATGGGAGAAAATGGGTTTTAGGAGAAAATGTTGAGATTTGAATGAGAAATTGATGATTATGTGATGAAATGTTGGAATGATTGTATGATTTGATGTGTATTAACTTGGTTGAGGTGGATTGATGTTGTTGGAACACCATTGATTTGAAAATCTGAGTTATTTGGTTGAAAAGCTTGAGTTCTTTAGTAGAAAATCGCGTTTTTTTTAAATTTGTCGCAAATAATCGATTATGGGGATCACATAATCGATTATCTGGAATTCCAAAAGCTGTTTTCATGATTTTGTTTCAAAAATAATTGATTATGGACTTTGATAATCGATTATCTGGGTTTTAAAAAAATTTCTTCTAGTTTTGGTTCAGAAATAATCGATTATGGAAATCCATAATCGATTATCCTTGCTGAAAAATGAATTCTGATGCATTTTAGATGTATTTTACTACAGTACATAATCTGTTATTTCAGAATTGAATGTACCATTTAAGATTTCACAATTTTTATTTCAAAACGCGAAATATTTTGTATATACACATATAAAAAGGGTATTATACATTTTCAAAGGTTCTATTTAAGAATAATGGAGAGTTGTCCAGTTGAGATATGATTTTCTTTAAATTTAAGAAATGAAATGTTTCCAAGGTTTTGTGAATTTCAAGATTTGCTAATCTTCCAAATGGTTTTCAAAGAAAGTTTTGGTTTTCAAATTATAGTTGATTGTTGGATTGGATGTGAAAAGGAAGGTTGCTTAGATAGGACCTCTACTTGTTATGTATGATATTGTTCCTCACGGGGTGGGCTGCTTACATCGAGCCTTACCTATTGATTTTGATTGAGGCCGGATTGGGGCCGGTATGGTGTTGATGGTGTGAGTGGTCATGGGAGGTAGTTGATGATGGAACTCTTTGCCACTGGTTGTATTGATATACATATATATGTTGCATGTTTATTGGTTGTGGTTGAATGGTTGATGGTGTGTAGTACATGCATTCATCATAGTTAGCGGTTGAGGTAGCTAACGATGGATCTCATGCCGTGGTGCGAGTAGGCACGAAAGTTGGATGGTGACCAAAGTTGGAACTCAGATGGACCTCCAACCTAGTGTTGGATGAGACGTGGGGCAGCTGACAATGGGCCTTCGGGGATGAGTGGATGGGCGACTCCGCAGGAGGCCAAGGTGATGCAGGCCTTGTGTTGCAGTAAGCCACCACCCACATACATTTATCCTGACAAACCACTAAGCTTATCCGCATATCAGAGTTTGGCAATCCCTGAATGGTGCTTAGATAGGCCATAGTAAGGGGTGAGACCTGGCTAATCGCCTGATATGTTGTAAATCTCTCGAAAGTCGTGTCATTCATACATTGACATTTTGGGGTTGAAGGCATAATGTGTTGTTCTGTATGTATGTAAACTCATTCTCTAATGAAATGGGATTCCAAATTTGTATGTTGATGAAATTATTATTGTTACCCGATGTGGTTGTTGCTAGTGGTAGTACTGGTAGTGTTGTCGTTGTTGCTATGATTACTTGGTAATTGTTATTATGGTTGTGTTATGTGTTGGTAGCGGGGGTAGTACTGTTGTTGTTACTTGATTATTATGGCTATTTGTAATTGTTATAATTGGTGATGGTGGTGATAGAGGTGTTGTTAATATCGTTGTTGTTATTGTGTTAAATGTTGTTGTAATGGTTGTACTAGTGTTATCATTATTATTTTAAGCAAGCTAACCTTTGCATTGTTTCCATGTGTGGTTCGTGCCTGTGATGATCACGTCTTTGGCGTGGGAACAGATGTTGAGCTTTTGGCAGGTTTAGCTTCACTTAGTTGGTGATGAAGCTTTGTTTCAGCCAGATGGCGAGATTGAACAAGTATAAAGAATCATCTTTTTGTTCTTTTCCTTAAAGGAATTAATATTCCTTATTGTTGTTTATTTCTTTTAAGATGATATATAAAGTGACCAGCTATAGGAAGAGTTTTTGTACCCTATATCTGTTGGCATAAATATATCAATAATGTTGGTGTATATATTTCCTTTTGATTTCCTCAATATATATGTATGTGTGTGTGTGTGTGTGTGTGTGTGTGTGTGTGTGTGTATTTCTAATTATATAAGCCTTCCAAGAGATGAGGTAGAAATGTTGCTATGTAGCGGCAGTAGGTCGTTACAACTCGTCTGAGCCGCAGCTCCTGCCAACCAGCTAACTTACATTTCTACCCGCACACAGCTTGAGGCCCGCACAATCTCAACCAACAACATATGCATGCAAATGCATGATTCACCACAACTTCAACTCAATCACAACCATTCATCAATATCCATTCATATATGCATATGGCAACACAACACCACGTGGCCTGCTCAGCACCACCTGTGGTTCAACAATCACTACCAATTCCATGCAAGCCCAATCCAATCCCATGCATGGTTAACAGGTAAGGCTCTATCCCAGCAACACAAACCTCGTGAGAATTCTCACACAGCACTACGACCTACATCCCCTGTGAGACATCTCACCACAACAACACACATAACCAGTGGAAGTTCTATCTAAGCAACCTTCCACCCAAGTACCACTTTCCAATAATTTATCAAACAAATCCACAACAATAATAAAGAAAACCAAGAGCCAGTTTGGAAAACCATTTGAACATCTAATTACCTTAAAATATACATTTGACATCCATAGGAGTCAATAAAGTCATCAACCAACAACAACAATAATTAAAAAACAAAGAAAATCATGTTATTCTCTCGCTAAGTGCAAATTTCGTCGTCGAGCGAAAGATCCATTGCTAAGCGAAATTTTCATTTGCTAAGCGAATGACAGACTTCCAGTGAATTTCAAGATCTATCGCTAAGCAACAATTTTCGTCACTAAGCAACAGAATCCGTTGTTGGGCGCGAGTGCGATCTTTGTGTTCACAAATCAATGACCAACAACCATTTGTGACAAAATCAATCAACATCAAGCATCATAAAACAATTTTAGTTACTTCTAATGCCTTTCTAACCGATTACATATCAATTTTATCCCCAAATCATCAACAAATTTCAAAATCCCCTTTCAAAACTCATTTTATTATCAAAACCCATATGCGCAAAATATTCATAGAAATCAACCGATTCCAAAGTATTAAATCGACATATAAGCAGCCACAAACACAAGATCAACCAATAGTAAGCTTCCCTTACCTCTAAAAGTTCCCGAATCCGGATTTAGGTTCCTTGAGAATTGGGTATCTTGAGCCAAACTCTTCAAAAGATTGATCCTCCTCTCACCCAAAGCATTGAATTAGGCTTGGAATCCTCTTGACACCCTTAGTAACTCAAGAAATCTAGAGAGAAATAGAGAGAGATGAAGAGAATATAGAGAAAGGAAATGAGAGAAATCTTTCTTCCTTTCTCCTTTTATACTTTACACTCTCTGGGGCTCTCACATGGACTTCGGGCTAACTGAAGCTCATAACTCATCTAACCACTTCCCATAACTCATAATTGGTCTAACTCAACTTGTTTTCCCTCAACAACTCAAAATCTCTCCAACAACACCAAACTTTGCTTAGGCACATATCTCAAGTTTCCTAAATTCAAACCAGAATTTCAAACATACAACACCAAACCATCATCATACACACAATTCATGCACAACAACAATAATTATTTTCTTTTAATCACCCAAATCACATATCTAATTTCCACTTTTTAGTTATCAAAACACCAAATCATACATTAGGAAAACACAGATGTTACACCAAGAACTAGACATAGTCTCGGGGATGAGACTAATCAGTATAAATTTTTGTGTTCTTTTTTAACATCTTTTATTTGTTTTCATAAATCTCTTTTAAAAATACCTATCTTCTGTCTATCAGACGATACATATCTTCGAAAAGGTTTAGCAATCTTTTTTAACACAATTTAACCCTCCTTCTTGTGTTGTTCTTATGGTTTACAATTTGGTATCAAAGCTCAACCTCTGAAGGTTGAATACCTTAACAAGTGTTAGAGGACAAAGATTCTTATGGCAAATCTTGAAGGACAGTTTATCCTTGAAGGAGCCTTCTTATCAAGGCCTTCAACCTTCAATGGAGAAGATTATGTCTACTGAAAAGATTGAATGGAGATGTACTTCAAATCCACTCATTACAGCATCTGGAGAATCATTACTCATGGAGATCTTATCGTAACAAAGCCTAAAAGCAAATACAATCAAGACGATTTCAACATGCTCCAACAAAATGCTAAAGCAAGGTACATCATAACTTGTGCTTTATCTAAAACTGAATATAACAAATTTTGCAATTATAAATCAGCAAAAGAAATGTGGGATGCTATTCGCATAACACATGAGGGTACTAAAGATGTTCATCTAAGAAGAGCTGCAACTCTTCAAAGACACTATGAAATGTTTACCATGAAAGAAATAGAAACCATCGATGAAATGTTTGGAAGATTTCAAACAATTCTTAATGGTCTTCAAAGTCTTGGTGTTGAGTTTACCAAAACTCAAAATAATCTCAAAATTCTGGATAGCTTTCCTAAGGTATGGGAACCTAAAGTTACAGCTATAGCAGAAGCCAAAGACATGAAAACTCTGACTCTTGATAAGTTATTAGGAGCTCTTAGAGTACATGAGATTCATCTCTTTAAAAGAGATTAGATCAAAAGCAACAACCCCACAGCCTTGAAAACAAGTAAACCTAGTAGAGTATTAGAAGAGAAGTTAAAGATTAAATCAAAGGATAAAGCCCTTAAAGCTCAGTCCAACGAATTAGAAAGTTCAGACGAAAGTTCAAGTTGTTCAATAGATGATGAAATCTCCTAGATGACCAAAAGTTCAAAAAGATGCTTAAAAAGAAAGGAAGATTCAAGCACTCTTCCAAGCGAAAGGAAAATAGATTGAAAAGGCCTTCTTTAGAAGAAAGCAATTAAATCATTTACTTTGAATGTAAGAAACCTAGACATATGAAGGCAGAATGTCCTAAATTGAAAAAGAGATAGAACACAAAGAAAAATAGCAAGAGAAAGAGTCTTCTAGTAACATGGGAAGACTTAGATAGTAGTAATAGCAGCTTAGACAAAGAAAAAGCCAACATTTGCCTTATGGCAAATACAGTTGCAACAATATCTGAGGTAAATACCACTCATAAGTTTGATTTAATTGTGCCTAATAGTTATGAATTTGAGTCTGATGATGATGAAGAGATGTCTTACGATACTTATCTTGCAAATTCTCACATAATCTCTCTTGAGTACAAAAAATACAAAGAAAAATACAAGGAAGTTATGCTAGAAAATGAAAAACTCAAGAAAAATCTGGAGAAATTATATCGAGCTTCAAATTCGAATAAGACTATGCTTTCGTCTGAGGTCAGTAGATTAAAGAAGGAAGTCATCGGTCTTAAACAAAATTTGGCCAAATTTGTAGATGGATCATCAAAGTTACAATTAATTTTAAAACACAGAAGAATTCCATCTAACAAATCTGGCATAGGCTTTGAAAAAGAAAAGGATTCTAAATCATCGTCTTGTAATATTCAAACTTTTGCAACATTTGTGGTAAATTTGGACACTCATCCCAAAGTGTCAACACAAAAGAAAGCAAAGGTCAAATAAGACTGTTGGGACTAACATAAAAGGACCCAAGAGTATTTGGGTACCAAAATCTCAAATTATTCCTGTTGTAGATATCTTTAATAGGAAAAAGGAAGGGTTCGTTCTGGTACCTGGACAGTGGATGGTCACATCCCATGACAGGAGAAAAGTCTATGTTCCTAGACCTGCAACCATATGAAGGAACTGTTTCATTTGGAGGGAATAGAAAAGGAAAAATCATTGGTATAGGTAAAGTAGGTAAGCTACCTCTCCCCATTATTGATTATGTGTTTTGTGTTAAAGGTCTGCAATACAACCTGCTTAGCATAAGTCAATTTTGTGATAGTGGATTTATTGTCTCCTTCAACAAAGAATCTTGCATAGTCAGATGAAATGATAAGTTATTCTTTTTATTGCTAAAAGGCACAACAATCTTTATAAGATTGAGCTTGAGGATTTAAACAAACAAAATGTCACGTGTTTAATGGCCAAAGAAGATGAAAGATGGATTTGGCATAAAAAACTTGGGCACATCAATTTGAAACACATTTCAAAATTATATAAAAAGGGTTTAGTAAAGGGATTGCCTGAGATTTCTTGGAAAACTCATCTTTGTGAAGCATGTCAGAAAGGGAAACAAGTTAAAACCTCTTTTAAATCTAAAAATGTTGTTTCCATTTCTAGACTATTGGAACTATTACATATGGATATGTTTGGTCCCACAAAAACTTTTAGCCTTAGCGGAAAAAAATATGGATTTGTTATTATAGACAACTATTCTAAATTTACATGGGTTTACTTCCTAACTCACAAACACGAGTCTTTCAATGTGTTTGAAGTATTATGTAAATGTGTTCAAAATGAAAAAGGTTTTTGTATTTCTACCATCAGAAGTGACCATGGAACTGAATTTGATAATGCTCAATTCAAATTCTTTTGTGAAAAGAATGGTATTTTCTAGAACACCTCAACAAAATAGGGTAGTTGAATAGAAAATCAAAACTCTTCAAGAGATGGCTAGAACCATGCTCTTTAAAAATTCAATTCCTAAGTATTTCTAGGCAAAAGCTGTAAACATAGCATGCTATGTTCAAAATAGAATATTGGTTAAACTACTAATAAACAAGACTCCTTATGAATTGTGGAGAGGAAGAATGTAACACCCCTATTTTTGGAAAAGGGTACATTGACTATTTTGCCCCTAGAAGGACTAGATAATTGAGAAAATAGATAAAAATAGATAGAAGTGTCTAAAATTTATTTTTAAGTCATTTATGTGCTTAGAATAATTAATAATAATTTTAGAAATCTTTTAGAAATTTATTAAGACAATTTTTGTGAAATGACCAAAATACCCTTGGTTGACTGCGAGAGCAGACCAAAAACTTTTTGACTTCAAAGTATTTTGAAAATTTTATATTAGGTATATTTTAATTATAAATATTTTATTTTGAAAGAGAAATAGTGAAAAATATCACACTCTTATTTCAGCTTTTCAACTAGTATTCTAATAATTGACTAGTTAGTTCTGAAAAATCAGGAGAGAATTTCAAAATTCTGATTCCCACCATCATGCTCAAAATTTCAAGAGCTATCTAGTCGTAATTTTTAATAATTTTTTCGACCCGAAGCCCGGAGAAATTAGAAAATGACGATTTTGTCCCTCTTTCTCAATATTAAGGGCTGACATGAGAAAAAGATTTAATTAACATTAAAATGTCAATTTGAGCTTGGAATCATGTCATATATATTAAAATATAATTTTAGAAAATTTCTTGAAAATTTCTGGAGTTCCTGTGTAAAATGACCAAAATGCCCCTAGGTGTCCTATAAGCTAGCCAGTATTGGTTTGACATCCAAAAAAGGTAAAAATGGTAATTTTAGTTTATTTATAGGTGAAATATTTAATTTTAGAATTTTCATAAATATTTTGGTATTTATTGAATTAAAATGGATTTATTATGATTTTTTAGCTTCAAAATACAAAATAAATAGATAAAATTTGAAATAAATTAATAAAAATTAAAATTAATTATCAGAAATTTATTTTTGATAAAAATAACGTATTTGTAAAGTTTTACATTTAATTTCATTTTTTTGATATTAAAATCAATTTTTTTAAGTTTAAGCGATTTTATCGGTACCAGTTAATTTACCGGTAGACAAAATTGACATCTAGAAGGTGGACAGCTAAGGGAGCACAGTCCCCAACCTAGGAATAGCTGATTCACCACCCTAAATGGTGTATGTGTCCCTAAATTGGATTAAAAATAAATAAAAATTAGATTTATGACATAATAATGACATAATGGATGATGTAATGGTGGGACACCTAAGCCCCCCTCTTCCCTATAAATACCACCATCCATGAACAATATTTTCACCATTCCTCTCCTCCATAAGCTAGAGAGCCTCTCTCTCTAAAATCTTCTCTCTCTAGAAATTTTTCTTATTTTGTTTTTATGTTAAAATTTTACTAGTTTTCCAACAACTAGTAAAGTTCTCTTTCTAGGAGCTCTACATTAGCAATTTCATCCTCTCTATCAATTATCTTAGAGGTAATGGGGGGAGTATGGTTGGTTCTAAATTACTGTCACTTTGCATGTTGGTAGGAAGGGTTTTCCTCTAAACCTGTTTAAGCTTAAATTTTAGTATTGTTATTATTGTTTAAAGTTAAACTTTAATTTTTACTAAGTTGTTACTCTACCCAAATTTAGATTATTAAATCATGATTATTAAATTGTTACTCTGCTCAAATTTAAATTATTAAATTTTACTTGCTAAGTTGTTACTTTGTTCAATTTTAGAAAATAAAAATACATTTACTAAGCTGTTACTCTGCTCAAATTTAGAAAATCAAAATGCATTTATTTAGTTGTTATTCTGCCAAAATTTTAGTAATTATACTATAATTGTTATATCGTTATTCTGTTAAAATTTTGGTATAGTGCAATTTCTACAAAATAAGGCAGAAATGTTGATTATACTGGTGCTCAAATTAAATGAGACTAGGGAAACCTCTGTTTGAGAAATTAAGAAGTGATAAATTAGTGAGTAATGTAAGCAAGTGACATGCAATGGCATGACACCCTGCTAGGGAAGCCACAGTTTGGTACGCTGAGGAATGAAAGGCAGGGACCCACTTGCGGAGGTCTTGGGGGTAGGCATCAAGTGGTGAAGGTTCCAATGGCCAAGGTAGTGCCCTTGAGCCAAGATATTTGCCTGACCAAACTCGATAACCCCGACAACTGCTTAGCATTCCAGGATTGGTTTGAGAGTATACCTCAATAAATGGATATCCTAAATTGTTATTTTGTTCCTCAATGATGACGAGGAGTGTACCATGTGATAGTGTTGAGAGAGGTATATGTACTCCCAATCACTTCCCAGGTTCTGTTAAGAACTATTACCCACTAATGAAAAATATGGATCCATACTGAGTCAATGATTGTATAACATAGAATAAACTTTAGGTTCCCCTTTTATTGTCAACTGTGTTTTATCTATATTGTGTGGTAGAATTCCTACCATACATGTAAAAGTGATATTAGAACAAATCACATCACTCTATTACTTTTTCTTTTATGCATGATTAATCGCGGTTAATGAAGACCCGGCTATTGATGAAGACCTATAAGGCTACTCTAATAGTTTGTTATTTTATAGGATAGGGTAGACGGACACTGCTCTGACTAGGATCTTTTTGATGTACTGGAATAAGTAGTAACTATTTTTATGTATATTCCAATCCCTCTATATTTCATTTATTTTTTTGATTATGAAATCATGATGTACTGCTCCACAATAAATACATACAGGTTTTTTTTTTATTATCGTTTTCAAATTCTGTTAAATTTACAAATTTTCTATTATTAAAAGCAGAGAAAAATTTTACTCACATTTTTAAATAAGTAAATAAGTATAGGTTGTGTTCAATGTGAATGGGTGTCACAAAGAAGACCCAACATTTCATATTTTCATACATTTAGATGTAAATGTTATATTCTGAAAAATAGAGACCATCTTGGAAAGTTCGATTCCAAGTTTGATAAAGGAATCTTCTTGGAATATTCTGATCATTAAAAGCATATAAAGTGTTTAACTCTAAAACTTTAGTTGTTGAAGAATCTATTCATGTTAAATTTAATGATATAATAACCCCTGACAGGAGACTATCAAATCTCGAAGATGATCTTCTAGATTTACAGATAGGAACATCTGATCTCATAAGGATAGACAAAGCAAAGCCATCAGAAGATGCTCCGCAACAACTACGGATTGACGATCAAACCAAGTGAGCTCACAAAGATTGGAAGTTTGTTACTATCATCTACAAGATCAAATCATTAGAGAACAAACAGAAGTGGTTAAGACAAGGTCATCTTTCAGGAATCAAGCATCATATGCTCTCGTTTCATAAATAGAGCCAAAAACTATAGAAGAAGCACTCACAAACGATGACTAGATTATAGCCATAGAAGAATAACTACATCAACTTCCAAGAAATGATGTATGAACTCTTGTTCCTAAACCAAAGCATAAAAGCTTCATTGGAACAAGATGGGTATTTCGCAACAAGGTTGATGAAAATGGAAAGGTAATAAGAAACAAAGCAAGATTAGTAGCAAAAGGGTACAATTAGCAAGAATGTATTGATTTTATTGAAACATTTGCTCCTGTATCTAGATTAGAAGCTATTAGAATTATGCTTGCCTTTGCTACTAATAAAAACATTAAACTTTTTCAAATGGATGTTAAAAGTGCCTTTTTAAATGGATTTATTAAGGAAGAAGTCTATATTAGACAACCTCCTAGTTTTGAAGATCCAACTCTTACAAATCATGTGTTTAAACTTAAAAAGGCTTTGTATGGTCTTAAACAAGCACCCCGTGCTTGGTATGACAGATTAAGCAGTTTCTTAATTGCAAATGGTTTTATGAGAGGCAAAGTTGACACAACCTTATTTAGAAAAGAATCTAACAAATATTTCATTATAGTTCAACTATATATAGATGATATAATTTTTGGAGCCACTAATGAATCTTTATGCAAAGACTTTTCTAATTTGATGCAAAGCCAATTTGAAATAAGCATGATGGGAGAGCTAAAGTTCTTTCTCGGTCTGCAAGTTAAACAAGAAAAAGAAGGTATATACATTCATCAACAAAAATATACTAAAGAACTACTCAAAAAGTATAAGATGGATGAATCTAAGCCTATGAGTACACCTATGCATCCGTCTGTTGCTATGACAAAGGACGAATTAGGTAAACCTATAGACCAGACTGTCTACAAAGGTATGATTGGCTCACCCCTCTATTTAACTACAAGTAGACCAAATTTAATGCACAGTGTCTGTTTTTGTGCTAGATTTTAGCCTGATCCTAGATAATCACATTTAAAGGCTGTAAAAAGGATCTTTAGATATTTAGTTGGTACCTCTACCCTAAGTCTGTTCTATGAGAAAAATAAAGATTTCAAGTTAGTAAGTTACTGTGATGCAGACTATGCTAATGACAAAATTGAAAGAAAAAGTACAAGTGGTGGATGTCACTTCATTGGACCATGCCTTATATCCTGTACTATCAAAAAGCAAAACTCAATTGCTCTATCAACTGCTGAAGCAGAATACGTGTCAGCTGCCAGTTGTTGTTCACAGCTACTATGGGTAAAATATCAACTTGAAGATTACTCTAGTTTTGAGCATAACATTCCAGTGTTATGTGACAACAATAATGCAATCAATCTATCTAAAAATCCCATTCAACATTCTAAGGCAAAAAATATAAAAGTAAGACATCATTTCATATGTAACTATATACAAAAAGCTGTTTTTGACATCAAATTTATTGATACAGATCATCAATAGGCAGATATTTTTACAAAGGCTTTGCTTAAAGAACATTTTAATTTCATAATAAAGAACCTATATATGAAAATCTTATCTGACTAAACGTCTTATATGCATTGTCTTACGTATGATCACTTTGTCTTATGCACATTTCATTACATCGTCATATGCACCATCATTTTATCTACTCACTTCGTCATACTGACGGGTGTGTTTTATGTGAAAGAATGTAACAAGGTTTTCTCTTATCTAATCCCTTCTTCTGTTCATTAAAAAAAATCACTTATCGAATAACCCCTACCTTGTGTTGCTTTTCTCTGCTCCACCAAGTCACATTAAATGCACGTCATTTCAGTATTGTCAGTCCCTCAAATATTCAAAATAACTGCCTATTCTCTTTACTTTTCTGAAACACCTACCCCTTCGCCTTTTCTGCATTACTCTCCCTCTCTCTCAAACACTCAGAGCTCTAGAAAACTTTCATCCATGGCCGCTCAAAAGCAACTCGCTCCTATGAAAAGGTTTCCCGAAAGTGGCTTTGTGCCTGGAAAGTGGGTAGACCTGAAGAAGCTAGAAGACGAAGACTTTCCCTTAACACTCTACATTAGGAACATAGGGTAGGAATCATACGTTCAAAACAAGACCCACTAGTACCATGCCCCTACGCGTATTTCTTGGCGTCAACGTCTGATGTAAATGGACCTATCATTGGGACCGTTGACAACCCGGCCATCATCATCTCCACTAATGCAATTGCAACAGCATCTGGTTGCAAGGAAGAAGGACACCTATTCACTAAAGACTGGGAAAGGGTTATAACCCCAAAAACTGTTGATCTAACCCTCTATGGAAGTCCCAGACCCTAAACAGACAACAAGGACACCTTGAAGAAGTTTCTCTACGCCTTCAACATGAAGGGGACTGTAGACTCTTGCACAATGTACTTTGCATATTATTTTACCAAGGAAAAGATCAGAGGAACATGTGTCTTCGCGTGACCGCTTGTATCTATACAGAATGCTCACTGGACAAAAAGTCAATCTCCTAACACTCATTCTGGACAACTGGAGATCCTACCTCATCAAGCCAAAGAAAGCTCAAAAGAAAAGTAAAACTATACCATTCTTTATGCTATGTTTTTTACTGAGATTCTAAGAAAATCTGGTTAGGAGAAAAAGAAATCTGGTTCTGAGATTGATCTGTTTATCATCGAGAAAATGAGGATAGCACATCTGTTTTTAGAATATGTTGCCAGGCATCCAAAGCTGGCAGTGACAAAGAAGAACCTGCTCATGACTTAGTGGGAATTGCGTTCAGAGTAGGATTATTTGCTGATCCGTCTATCCAATCTGAATCCACCTAACAGACGCAATCCCAACAAACTCAACCAAAGCCCAAATAAACTGAACCTCACAAACATAAACTACCCATCAAAAGACCATCCCAACAAGAACCCAAGCCCAAACCTCAAGCACCAGACTAACCCTCTTCCCCACACAAAAAACAAAAATCCCTCACCATTTGTCTTAAACCCAAACTTGTCCCTGAACCTGACCAAGACGATGCCACCCTCATCAAAGACCTTATTGCCCCAAAAGACCCAACCATCTTTGAGCCCGTAGCCGAGAAACAAGTGCCGCCTACTATACTGCTCCAATGAAGAAACCAGGAGATCACACAGAATAAAGAAAATTGGATAGCCAAAGATAAAAGTGAACGAGGCAAGGCAATTGAAGAAAGAAAAAGCCCAGTCTAAACGGGCTGAGAAAAAGAGAAAGGAAGAAGAAAAAAAACTAGCAGTAGAAGAAAAAGAACAAATAGAGGAATTAGTTCTCCAATCAGTAATTGAACATTCTCTGCAAACTATGGCTAAAGAACATGATGAAGAACAGACATATAATCAGGAAGAATCTATTGCTGCATCAAAAGGTAGACTCCCTATATCCCTCTTGTGGGAGGTAACATCTAATATAATTGTTTCTCAGGCCTTTCAACAAATAACAATTGATCTTATGGCAAGACCAAGCAGAGTACAATTTGAAAGGATTGTTACATTTCTTGTGCCATAGTCTAATTCTGCACAGACTAATTATCGTGTTGAAGCCTCATCGTCTAGAGGTATGGTAAAGCCAATGATTGAAGAAGTTACCCCTGACTTGTTTAGATCAGAGACACCTCCATTCGAAAGATTCTGAAGAGATACTTCTTCCTATGAAAAACAAGAATCAAGTAGCACTGGGATATCTAAAGAATATCAACCTCTTGAGCCATTTGACCCAAAAAAATTTCAGGCTCTAATTGATTATAAGTTGGGAAAAGTGAACAATCCCAAGATGTGGAGGGAAATTATTGAAGAAGAATGGCCATTGTTGGTACGACACGGCTATATCGAAAAGATGGTGGAACAAGGCGAAACAACCCTTGCCCTTTCATATGAACCACACATCAGGCCATATGACTAGGAACCAGGGTGCAGCACTAAATCAAACACACCTATATTCGTCTACCCAACTTCCACCAGAACTAAATTCCCTCCAAGTTATGAAGTATGGAGATAACAAGGAGTTCTCTGTCACACTTCTCCATTCCTTCTCAAGTGTAATTATTCAAAATACTTAATTATGTGCAAAATATACAACTACAAGCCAAAGATCATTTATCATTTCTACCATGGTCAAGTAAAAACTTACCCACTTGCTATCTGACCAGAAGACAACCCTGACTTTGATGAATAGAGATTAGAAGACGATGACTAGGAACTTGGTAGAGTTATGTACAACTTTCTCCATGAGAAAATGAAGATCACACTTCACAAGGTTCTCTTTGAGAAGTGGTGCATTGACTGTGGCATTGGCATTCCAAATTTTATAGGAGGAAGAGTGAGAATATTATTCAACCATGGGCAACCTTCAGAATTTGCTGCCAAAAGAAATATAATTGCAAAATTCTATCTATGGGTAAAGGCAAAAAGCCAAAATACAAAAAAGACCCAAGGAGACACTTGATGATCAGACGAAGAGCCCTCTTCCTAGCACAGCTTGCCGCAGTTAAAAGGAAGGAGATCTTATAGAGCTCAGACCGACAGAGGCTTTAGGACCACATTAAAGCTTTGAAGCATTTTTTTTTGTCTTTCTATTGAGGAGAGAAACACTATAAGTCATCAAGCAGCTATTTGCCCTAGAGGCCACTAGATGCAAGTCACTCCTGCCCCATCCCTATCTGATCCTCTTCCCTCAAACCATCTCATCCATAATCCCCCGCAACCTATGTTTTCTTCTCCACCAACGAAACTACTTTTGAAGTCTTCCTATCTGTTGGTCATTTCTGGTTCTACAGACCCCATATTCCCTATGTGTTTAACCTATATTTTGTAGAAGAACTAGCTAAAGAAGAAGAAGTCGACTCCTTTTCTACTCATGACCTTCCAAACGTTTGCCAAGAAGTCACTGAGCTAAAGCAAACTGTTTAGCGTCTGGAAGCTGCACTTATTCATGAAAGTATAAACGAGCAGAAGCTTTGCTAACCAAATTGGCCAAATGCTTCAAAGGAGAACTTGACTTATCATCCACTTCTAATTCAGACTCTGACTTTTCTACTTAATGATGCCAAAAGGGGGAGAACAATGGGAGCACATACACAGGGGAGGGAAGTAAAGGGAGTATTACTTACCTTTTCTATTCATAAACAATCAGTTTATGTTGTGCTCTTGTCTATGCCACAATCAGTCTATATTTTGCTCTTGATTATGCTCATAATATATAAAAAGTATATTAACGATTTATCTCATGTTTTTGCGTCTTTACAAAATCTTTTTGAAAAACATTTGGTGATATATCTTTTAAAACTAAAAAGCTTTTATTTGATAAATATCGTCTGTCAAAAGCTTAGATCATATAAAAGAAACTCCATTAAAACCATAGTTATTTGTCATCACCAAAAAAGGGGAGATTGTTAAGACAAAGAACGTTTATAAAACCCTCAATTTATTTTGATTATAACAAATAGACTAATGTTTAAACGTCCAATCGCATGCTTTTGATGTATGTTTAACCCTCACAGATGATTTACAGCGAGTATTGTTGGACCATGTACGGTTTTCGAAGTCTTTACACAATAAACGATCCTCGTTTTGTAGTTCATACCTACTTTATCTAAAAAGAAGACATCAATGTACATTTCACTGGAAAGATGTAGCTTTCTGTAGAAAATAATGAACTATAGTACACTTGTTAGTACTAAAAAGCAAATATGTCTATTGCAACAAGATTTAGTACGAGAAAGGCAAGATAAGCAGACTGCTTTGTCTTATCAATGTGACTGGTTGGTGAATAGCATTAAATGTAACATTTAATGCTCCAATGTATACTTTCTTCTTTACACAACAACAAACGAAGGATGTCCCTAAAAGTACTCACAATTGACACTTTGGAAAAGCACTATAAATAGAAGAGAATACCTATGTCAAAGTAACAGAACCATTGTCAAAATTTTTTCTACTCTCATTCTCTTTAGTGATTACGCTCTCTCTCTTGTTCTCAAAAGAATTTCTTTTGAAAAAGAGTACCTTAGATAAATCATTGTACAATTCTTGAGCTTTAGAGTATATCTGTCTGATAAGACGCAGGCTTAGTGTGATACTTTACCCTTTAACCATTTCTCTATGAAATTGGTGGAAGCCTAAAGAGGCTTTGTATCAGAGAATACTTAGGTGTTTGCTTGGAAAAGCAAGTGAAATACTACTTTGGTTGAGCCTGAAGAGGCTTGGATAAAAAAATACTTGTAACTTCGTTTTAAGTTATAGTGGGACTTAGTGTTGTACCAAGAATTGGGCATAGTCTCTGGGGTGAGATAAACCAGTATAAATTTCTATGTTCTTCATTTTTTACATCTTCTATTTGTTTTCATAAATATCTTTTAAAAATATTTATCTTTTGTCTATCACACGATACATATCTTCAAAAAGGTTTAGCAATTTTTTTAACACAATTCAACCCCCCCCCCCCCCCCCCCCTCCCTAGTGCTTTTGTGTTATTCCTGTGGTTTACACTGTCGATTGCCTTTTGTTTCACCTTATACAACTTCCTTTTAGAGTTAATAGGAAGCTTTTTTTAGTAACTTTAGGATTTTGCAACTTTTGCTAAAATTTCTTTGTTTTCTTTTTCTTTCATCATGTTAGGAGACAAGTCGTCCCCTTTTCTCATTCCCAATGACCTTTAGGGGTTGCAAGGCTTACACTTTCTTGATGGGTGCAACTGCCTCAAATAGGTCTAGTTGGTTTGCACTACCCTCAAGGGGCGAAAGAAGTTGAATCATATATAAAAGGACCCTTTAGCCAAAAACAAACCTAAAATATGAGCCCTAGAATGATGAAGTGTCTCTTATCATGACCTAGTTATGGCATCATGACTCTAGACATCAGCCAAAACTTTATGTTTTTCTCAACTACTAAGGAGGTTAAGAGAATCTTGTTTAGATGTACTCTATGAAGAAGGATATTGCAGCGTGTCATGAGATAGAAAACAAGATCTTTAATATGATGAAGCAATGAATCTTTCAGTGACAAAACTATTATGGACATTGAATGGTTTGTAGATTGAGTTAGATTAGTATCAAAATTTGAAAATAACATGCAATGTTGAATCTGCCACACTATTGTAATTCATTAAAATGGTAAGAATCTTTAAATTTCTTTTTAGACTAAACTCTGAATTTGATCCTATTCGAGTTTAGATTTTAGGCAAAGAAAAACTTTTTTCTTTCTCAGAGGTGTTCTAAGATACTCAAAGGTCAATGATGTTAGAAGGGGAAATTCTTTTGATAGTTCAGCCTTGGCCACTAGAAAATGGTCCCATAAAAGGATCATTCTCTTCATCTTGGAATCCTTCCACAAAGTCTAACCAAGAACATGAAGATCCTTGGTGCTATTATTATAGTTATTGTAGGAGGGCAAGCCATAATAAGGAGATGTGTTATAAATTTCATGGAAAGAAAAAGGTCCTTAAGCATATTAGAGGATTCAAAGGTACCCCACAAGAGCGTGCTAATCAAGTAACGTTTGACTTGGAAAATGTGGTTGAAGACTTGTTTATCCTAGAAACTAAAAGAAGGTCCTAGATCTTAACAAAGCAAAGTTCAAACGTCTGTGGGCTCTTATGGATTCTCTTAGTAAGTCACCTGGCTCTTGCTCCCAAAGCATGATTGATAAGAGTTCTAACTTCTTATCATTTAATGCTTCTAGTACTGAGGATATATGAATTATTGACTTTAGTGCTATTAGTCATATGACACCTCATCCCTATTATTTTTCATCTTACATCATTTTACATAATAACCAACAAATCATTGTAGCTTATGGATCTCATACCCCCATTACTAGTTATGGTAACATCCAACTTCAACCTTTCCTTCACTTAACAAATGTGCTTTGTGTTTCCAAACTATCCAATAACCTTTTTGTCTATTCATAAACTTACTCAAGACTTAAACTATATAGTGACCTTTTTTTCACTCCATTATGACTTATAGGATCTTTCCATAGGGAGGATGATTGGGATTGCTAAGGAGCAAGGCGAGTTATATTTCTTGTAGCATAAGGAAAATAAAGATAGTACCAGACAGAAGGCTCTCACTTCCATTGATCACAAAAGTTTAGAATCTTGGTCATCCTCCCAAATACAGATTCAGCATAAGCATCTTGGTATCCTCCTTTTAGTATCCTTAGGTTTTTATTCCCTTTCTTATTTACTAAATTGTCAACTGAGCTCTTTCATTGTGATGTTTTCCAACTTGCTAAACATTATCGAACAACTTTTCATCCCAGTAATACTAAAAGTTCTAAATTGTTCAATCTTATTCATTTGAAAGTGTGAAGACCTACATCTATTTTGTAATATTTTTTGCACATATTAGTTTGTTTCTTTTATTGATTAGTGTACTCAAGTTACCCGGATATTTCTCATGAATGATATGTCTAAAGTCTTCCAATTGTTTGTAAACTTTTATTGTATGGTTCAAACACAATTTTAGAGCTTGATTAAAAGATTATGTTGTGACAATGTGAGAGTATATGTGAATCAAAACCTTTCCAAATTCCTCAAAGAAAATGGTTTAAACACCTATCTTAATCCAATGATGTTTTTGCATTTAGGTTTAGGAACTAAGGTCCAAACATCATTTCTAGTGAACTAGTTCAATTCCTTTTCCATAACTAGAATCTGGTCGTCATCTGTTAGAGCCTCTTCAACAATCTATGGTTAAATTTCAAAGACAAGAGCATAGGATGCATTGTTTCTAAAATACAATATAGTCTTAGCATCTTCAGTCCTTTCACCAATGATAAGATCTTGTGGGTGATGCACAACGAACATTCAATCATGATGTTTTTGTCCTTTTAATTAATCATTTTGAAACATCTATTGTGTGGTGTCGTTTGGAGCTTCTTGCTTACTTTTCACAATATTGTCAAACCAAACAATTTGAAGATTTGCAAAGTCATCCTTAAGATCTAATAGTTTTCTATCATTCATTAGTCCATTATTAAATCTAACATAGATAGGTTCTTCTACTACTAAGGTTCTAGAGTTGTAAAGTCTATAGGCCTTTGAAGTATTTAAGTATCCAAGAAACATTCCCTTATCAACTTTGGAGTCAAACGTCCCAAGTTGATCTTTTGTGTTCAGAATAAAATATTTTATTGTGAACATAACATGTTGTATTCATAACTTCTACCAAAAAATGCTTAGGTAGAGAGTTATCACAGAGCATGATTCTAGCCATCTCTTGTAAGGTACAATTCTTCCTTTAGACTACCCCATTTTGCTGAGGTATTCTCTGTGAAGATAAATTATATAGAAGATGTCATTCTTTTCACAAAAGGCTTTAAATTCATCATTTTTAAACTCTCTTCAATGGTCACTTCTAACAGCAGTTCTACAAAAACTTGTTTTATTTTAAACATATTTATAGAATATTTTAAAGACATTGAATGACTCGTGTTTGTAGCTTAGGAAATATACCCATGTGTTTTTGGAATATTCGTCTGCAATGAGTAACTCATACTTTTTCCCACCAAGACTGGCAGTCCTTGTAGGGCCAAACAAATCCATATGTAACAACTAAAAAGGTTAGAAGTAGAAACAATATTTTTTAATTAAAAAAAATTGTTATGCTTTTCTAACTTGCTTCGCAAAGAAAATGAGTTTTTCAAGGAATCTCATGTAGTTCTTTCACCAAATGCTTTTTAAAAAATTTTGAAATAAATTTCATATTGACATGCCCTTACTTTTTGTGTCAAATTCATTTTTCATCTTCTTAGGAAAGTAAACAAGTTACATTTTGATTGTTTAGTTCTTCCAAATCAATCTTATAAAGATTATTATGTCTTTTGGCAAAAAGAAAAATAGAGTTATCACTCTCTGAATATGCATGAATATTTGTTAAAGGATTTAACAAATCCAACATCAAAAAATTGATTTATGCTAAGTAGATTGTATTCTAGTCCTTCAACATATAAAACATTTTCTATGGTAGGTAGAGGGGACTTTCTAGCTTTACCTATACCACAAACTTTTAAACTCCGATTACCTCCAAAGGTAACTATGCCTCCTTCATGGGGTTATAGGTTTAGGAATATAGACATTTCTCTCGTCATATGTCATGAGCAACCACTGTCCAAATTCTATCTGGAATCCTTTCTTTTACCCACTTAGGATATCTACAATAGGAATAATATAAGTTTTGGTACCTAAATATTCTTGGGCCTTTTTATGTTAGTTCTAGTTTTCTTAGCATATCTCCATCTCCTTTTATGAAAACACCTGGTCTCAACATACCCAGTCTTTCCATAAAAGTTATATGAAAAGAGTAAGTATGGAAAGATGAATGTTTTTTCCTATTGTTTTTCTTCTTCTTGTAGCTAATGTTGGATTTGTCAGATAGACGCCTTTACTTTTCAAAATCATATTTAAGGTTGGCAGTTACATTGACAAAGCTAGTTAAATCCTTAGTGAGACTAGCTATTCTTCTTTAAGTCTTTTAGCCTCAAAAGATTGTATAGTCTTAACTAGGATTTTGGCTTTGCTAAGATTGATCTCAAAGAACTTAACTTCATCAATCTTAAGCTTCTCATTTTCTTTCTTGAATACTTCATTTTGCATAAGAACTTTTTGTACTTTAAACATTCAAAAGAGACCTTATGATCAAAAATCTCAATAAGAATGTCATAAGACATTTATTCTTCATCTACTGACTCAGAGTCATCAGATTCAGAAGAACTTGAATCAAAATTAGAGTTAAAATTGGATTTTATCTCAAATGGTTCTCTATTTGTGTTGGCTATTAGACAAATATTGGCCTTTTCTTCTACCTCATCTCCATCTAAGATGTTGCTACTATCCAAGTCCTCCTAGGTGGCCATTAGTCCTTTCTTTTTTTCTTGGAGAATCATCTCTTCTTCAATTTTGGACACTCAACTTCACATGTCCAATATTCTTAATTACACTAAAAGTAAACGATGTCATTACTTTCGTCCTTTGAGTACTTTTCTTCTTGCCCTTGTCCTTCTTCTTAGGGTAATACTTGTATTTTCCTTTCTTCTTCAACATTTTCTTAAACTTCTTAGACATGAGAGAAATCTCATCATCATAATCATATAAAGAGCTATTTCATTTGAGCTCTCAAACTCTTCTTTATCAGCTTTTAGCACTTTTGAAGCTGACTTCTTCTCTTGCTTTGTTTGAGTTGAGATTCCAATTTTGAGATCAATAGGGGTGTTTATTCCCTTCTTCTTATACAAGCTTACTTCATGAACTATGAGTGATCCAAGAAGCTCATCTTATGCTAGCTTGCTAAGACTATCACGTGTTTCTATGACACCCAATCACATTAACACTTATTCCCACAATTTATTAGATTTAATTTAATTAAATTAAAAGAGATTTTTTTATTTTAATTATGAAAAATCATTTTGATGTAATTATTGAATTAAAAAACAACATATGTTCAAGGTAGATGTAAACACCATACATGACCAGAGAAATAAATAACTACCCTTCAAAAGGACCTAAGTCAAAGCAATGACTATATACAATCCCACCCTTATCCTAGAACCAAAACATAAATTGTATGCAACAATTACGATAATTTTACTGTGACATCATCTTCCTTTAAATTCTTCCCAGTCTTAGTATCCTCTATCTTCATAATATGTCACAAATACATACATAGAACAAAAAAACAAAAAGAAAGAAACAAAGCAAAAGAGTGAGGATATATATAACCTCAAATCATTTTCACCAAAGGTTTGTAAGACTAACCTACAACCTAAATAGTGGACAAGTTGTTGGTAAACAAATGTAATGGGGAACCTAGGGTCTAACCTCAATTATCATGAAAAAACCCTGACTTTCATAACTCGTATAGATCCATATCCCCACTAATGATTATCATCAATCATCATTCATCCTAGGAAGTGACTAGGAGCTCATATCCCCTCATCCTGGTACCAACATTATCATCATCATCATTTTCTCAAGAAATGAGTGTGCATCTCCTTAAAGGGTATACACTACATCAATCCTGGTGATGCTGAGCAGGTGTTAGGATTATCAAGTCGGTTACATGATTGTCATGACATCCATGGCGCTATCCTGACCATAAGACTCTCACAACTCGATACCAATACCCTCTAGACCTTATTAGTGGTCCCTGCCTTCATCTCACAGTGTACCAAATTATAACTTCCCATTTTCTAGGTACACATGCTATCACAGCATGGTCCTCAATTCAACAAACTCATCATAAGCACACATGCCATCACTACATAATCCTTATTCATTAACTTAACTCACAACATTAATGCATGACAAATACTAAGTTACAGTACTATTTTTCAAATCATTCAGTAGAATTTCAACTAACAATGACATTTAATCAATTCATAAAGATAACTCTTATCTTTGCACCAAATAATATTATGATATTCAAATTAAAAATTAAGAATTATAATATTTTATAGAATAATTATTATATATATATATATATATATATATATATATATGTATATATATTTTTTAATTTTTGGATTTATCAATATAATTATCTAAACTTTTAAATTTTTAAACTAAATATTCAAATATACTATATTTTCTTCTTATTATAAAAAACGATATATATATATATATATATATATATATATATATATATATATTATAAAATAAAATATTAAGTATATGCTATATTTCATCAAACAGAATTATAAACTTATATATTTAAAATAATAAAAATAATTTAATAAAGTAATATTAATATGGCTGAAAGCCATTCTAACAAAAACATGTACATATACCTGTTCTAACGTCATACAAATCTAACGAAAAACATATGTATAAAACATAATTTAAATATTATATTAATATAGCTTAAATATATTTATTTCAGATAAATAAAAACATAAGTTAATAAAATTATATTAATATGGCCAAATACGATTATCATTCTCCTAATCATATATATTTTTTTACTTTATTCAAAATAATCTATATCTATCATTTGTTAACAATACCTTATTATTTTTACTTTTGTAACAAACTAATCGCTTTTTATTTACGTTAAAAACATTATAGATTTATTTTATGATTAATATTATTAGAAAACAAGTCATGCACTGACAGTGTAAAATAGTTTTACACTGTCATCCAATCACAAATTACCATTTATTGTAAGTTTGTTGACTTTTATAATAAATACTTTAAAATTCATATCAATGGTGATTTCTGATTGGTTGACAGTGTAAAAAATTTATACTGACAGTGCATGATCATTAAACTCTAATATTATTAGTATAATAATAATTATGTATATAAGTTGTCACAAAGTAATTTTTTTTTTACTAAAAATCTGAACCCTGTAGTAGTAGTCTATATCTAAATTTATTTTTTTATATATATTTACTTTAATATTAATTTTAAAATTTGCTTGTATTTAAAAAAAGAATTAAATTTCTTTTTTACTTTGCTTTATTATAGTCGAATAGCATAGATCAAGGCATGATTTTTGTTTTACTTTTCACTATATCATCAACTGAATTAATTTCATGCATGGATAATTTATACAAACCATAAACAAATCGTCAAATAACTCATAGAAATCATAGAGAGTATCATAAAGTAGAACAAGATGATAATATATTACATCATCAAACAAATATAATAGAAGCAAAAATTAAGAAAACATCTAAACTATAAGAGATTGGGGGCCAAATCTCTCCCACAAATTTTAATCAATGAAATAAAGAGGTTAATCCCCACTCCCTGTCTTATCCCATATAAGCTTGATTGAGAGAGGACAAGGTTTGGAGAAGAGATTCCACCAAGAACTCCAAGAGCAAAGCAAGGCTTCAAGTTTCCAACACCACAACAAGTAGGGTTTTTTTTTTTTTTTTTTTTGCTGTTGATAAGAAGATGAAAAGGGGAGAGAGAGACAGAGAGGAGTGTCGTGTGTGCTGGTGTGAGGGAGAGAGAAGAATGAGTTTTGATTTTAAGCTTTTAACCTTAATAGATAAGTATAAGATAACTGGTGGTTAAGATTTATTTTCTTTTATCAAAGTAATTAAATTTAATTAAGAAAGTTTTGTATCCAAAATGAGATAAGCCTTGGCTGCTACGTAAGGGTGGCCGAAATATCTACTTGGTATTATCCTCAAAAGTTTTATTTTTTTTATAATATCAAACTATTAAATGGTTTAGATATTAAATTTTAAATAAAAATGGATTAAATTTATCTTATTATATCATATTTAAAAAACAATTATTTATTTTAATTTATTATATAATTATTTATATTTAATTTACATTAAAAATGCTTAATAAATCAATTTTATGCACTATAATTAGGTTTTTTTTTAATTTTAATTTCAAAAAAAATTCTAATTAAAATCAACATATTATTATTTTTCAAAAATTTTCTAAGTCAAAAGGTCTTTAATTGACTTTTTGTATTCAACCAAAGATATTTTGGTCATTTCACAAAGACAAATTCAATTAATTCTTAGAAAATTTCTAAAATTATATTTTATTATTCTAAGAATTTTTCTAAGTTAAAAATTTATTTTAAAATTTTTCATCCATTTTTATTGATTTTCTTCCTTGTTAGTGTTTTTACTAATTTTTAGGGACGTAATGGGCATTGTATCATTTTTCGGGCTCTAGATCGAAAAAACTATTAAAAATCTAAACTAAAGTATATTTGTTATTTGAACGCAACAGCGTATATAGAATTTCCAAAGTCCTTGCCAAGCGCTTAAAACAAATATTGAATAAATAGAAAAATAATAGATAGAAATGTAGGTGTTATAGTTTCTTAAATGGCTATGATCTTGGGTAACCATTCCTTTGGAAGACTATCCAAGATTTTCAAGTTGTTCTCTTCCTTGGTGTACTCCTTTCCAAGGGCTTGATGACCATTAAAAATAGTTTGGAAGCACCCAAACATTTCTTCAATAGTTTTGTCCTCCTTCATCATAAACATTTCATAATGTTTGGTCAGCATGGTAGTTTTTCTCTTTTCTACATATGTGGTCCCTTATTTCATGACACCAAGACCATCCCACATTTGTGTGGTTGTCTTTCCCCCAAAGACTTTGTTATATTCATTTTTGGAAAGAGCACATGCCATAAGATATCTTGCTTTAGCATTAAGCTACATTTTGTTGATATTGTCCAAAGTCCATTGATCTTTAATTTGGAACAAGAATTAGAGTATCTCCTTCAATAATGATCCACTAGAGATTGAAGTGAGTAGACTTAATAAACATCGCTATACAATCTTACCAATAATGGTAGTCATCTCCAAAGAATATATGAGATCTGGTGATTGATGCTCCTTTTGCTATAAGTTGGTTTTCAAGATGTGTCATGAAAGTTATGGATCTTCTTCCTTTGATAGTATGAAGTGCTCAACCCTAGAGGTTGAGCTTTGATACTAAGCTATAAGACAGATAAACACACACACACACAAAAAGAGTTGAATTGTAATGCTGAAGGATGATATATCACAAACTCAACTCCCTTAAGTTAGATGAGCAGATAAATAAGGATAAGCGATAAGAGAAAGCACACATAAAGAAATTATATTGGCTCAAGTCACCTAGAGACTACATCTAGTCCTTAGTTACCCACCAAGAATTTTACTATTAATAAAATTATCAGAACCACTATTCCACACTATTACAAGTATTCTTTTTCTTCAAGTCTCTTCAAGCTCACACACAAGTATTCTTTTTTACTTTGCCACTTGGCAATTTCAACAAGTATTCTTTTTATCAAGTCTCTTTAGGCTCCAAGCATTTTCACTTAGAAATGCTTGAGGGTAAACTCACAAGGCTATCATTCTAGTTGATAGATGGAATCTTTTTTAATAGCCTAAATACTCAAAGAGTAGTGTTTGTTATGTTACAAAGAATATAAAAGAAAGCACTTAAAATTATTGTCACTTCAAATCACACAAAAGTGTTCTATTGCAACATGATCTTTTGAGTATTTATTGAGAGCTTAAAAATATTTGTTATGGTCTATTGAAGCTCCTTTGTTTTGTTCTTCATAAAGTTGAACAATGATGCATTAATTATTGCATCAAATTCTTTTCACCAACTAGTCACTTAGGATTTGATAAGGCATATTACTTATCTATTTCCTTTCCTAGTACATATAATGCCATAGAGCAGGTAATCATTCCCTCTTTTTAGATTCAAGTACATTGCTACCTTTGTTTGTGTTGTATTGTCTGCTAACTTTTGCTTTTGCACACCCTTTCATACAAAAGTAGGTAGTCTTCTATCTTTGTCTTTATCTGTCGAAAGACGAAGCTACCCTTCTTCATAGACTTTCCTATAAGACAAAGCAATTAAAGTTCTAGGACAAACAAACTCTTGGATAGACAGTCCTAGTGTACTTGATTTGATGTCAACCTGCTTAGGACGAATAATACACAAAATTAGTCTTTTCTATTTAAATGTACTCTTACATTTTTTGTTTGTTTCCATTAAACACATAAGGGTTATGAATTGTCCTTTGATCTAACAAATAGTTATATTATAATTTTTATATAGTCAATTTTATAATGCTATGCCATAATTTTTTTTTCAATTTTGATAAATGGCTTTGTAAACTATAAATTTTTTATATAGTCAAAATTTTAAAATTCCATGTCATAACATTATGATGCCTCAGTTAACAATTTAACAAAACTAGTATTTTAGTGTGTATATTGTATAAAATAAATATTTTTTTTATTCTTATATAATTAAAATTTATAATAACTAAATATTTTTTTAATATATAAACTATATTATAATTAAAATTCAAAATAATTATAATTCAAAATATAATTTATACATTCAAAGATATAAGACCACCGTGTTGAATATCTTTGAATGTATAAATTATATTTGAATTAACAATGAATAATTTAAATTATGACATCAGGTTATTTTTAATTATTGACAATAATTTTAATAAAAAATATTAAAATTCAATTTAGTGATAGACATAAAAGAGGGTAGATTGAAAAGGGTAGATGGTTAAGAAGATCAAGATGACTAAGAAAGTTTGAGATGACTAAGAAAGTTTTTTTTCTTTTTGAGAAATTGTTTTTGATTAGCTGTGAATATAGTGTGTGAATAGAATTAAAGGAGAGAAGAGATAAAAAATTGAAAATGTATAATTGAAAGTGGAAGGAGAGTAAATTATTAAAAGTCACTTTTTTCAAGTAAGTATTCTGAATTATAATATAGAAATAGATTAAATTGATAAATAGGGTGAGGGATCTAATTTTTATATTTGCAATACAAAAGGACCAAATGTGATTGTGCACAATTAAAATTATAGAGGCTAATATTACACGTAAGATAAAGTAAGAAAAGTAAAGTATAATTATGTCTTAAATTTTTAAGAAATTAATTTGATAACTATGAAAAGTAGTGATAAAGAATATTTGAAAGACTAATTTAATAAAAAGAATTCAATAAAGTAGACTAAACTGAATATTTTCCCTTATTTTTAAAGCAAAAGCAATAGGTAGATATATGGAAACTTAACTAGAAGTTGAAGAACGAATTTGAAATAAAGCAACAAAAGAAACCTCTCCCTCGCATCTATGTCTATATTATAAATTATAATATACAATTTAGATAATGAAGTTCTTACACTTCATTTTCTTTCAATTAAACATTTTTAATATTTTCTCTTTTCTTTCTTTTAGATGTGTATTTCAAACATTACTCTTGCAACTAAAAAAAATTCTCTCTCAATCTTTTCAAACTATTTTCTTTTTATCTTTATTTATATACTTAATCTTAAAAATATTTATTTATTATAAATATTTATTAAAAATGAACCTTATCTTATACAATACTAAAATATTAGTTTCTATTATATTTAAACAAAATGAGTAAATACATCAACCATGATTTTTAGCACCAAAAATATCTTTAGGATGAACATAAACAAATGTTAGTCAAACAAATATCATTTTGCCCCCTCCCCCAATTTTTCTCTTTTGTAAAAAAGATAGAAGATTGCCCACTTCGCTTTATTTTTATTAGTAAAGGTACAAGATTGCCCCCTTCTTTGTATTTTTAGTACTGACATTTGTATTGGGAAAATCAAGATCTACAGTCTGTATGACTCAAGAAACAAAATAATAAAATAATAAAAAATGAATATCGTTTTGCATATAATTAATTACAATGACAACCAAAATTATATTGAAAGGTAAATGCAAGCAACATAAATTAAATTAGGTTAGGGGTGCTAATAAAGGGAACACGGGGCAATTAAAGAGAACATTAGGCATTAGTGCCTCACATATCCATAATCACTCAGTCTAACGATTTCAATTATTAGTTGGATTTTTATGAAACATAAAGACAAATTAATGATCGAGTAGTAACATAGAAGCGATAACTAAATATTTGTTCATCGTATTTGACTACATAATCTGACATCTATTTATCTTATAACTAAAAGACATATAAATTGTAATTACATTATTAAAAGACTTTAGTACTATAGTCTATTTTTCTGGATTTGCTTTCATCTGCTTAATGTATATAATTCTATTTGTTAATCAAATAATCTATTATATCATTTCAAATACATATAACATGCTTCAACCTTTAAGGCTTAAAACCTTCCTACAATCAGAAAAAGTGATGCGTGCATGCAGAATTACACATAATGGTAGCTACAACAACATTAAAATCATATAAAAAATTGGATAACAAACTAAATACTAGGATTTTCATCAAAATATGAATCAATGATCAATTACATGGCAATATGTGAATTCTAACACAATTTAACAATAAGGAATACCCTTTGATCAACATCGTGTGTATTCAGTAACTGAAACTACACAGTTAACCAGTTAACCCATTTGAAGAACACTTAGTTCAAGTACACAGTTAACCTATTAAGTGTGTTTGTGAACATTTCGACACCAACAAAAGCCACGAGGGTAACAAGTTTTCAACCCAAAATAAATAGAATATGAAAAGAACATCGTACACATTTATCCAGGGTTTCAAATTGCGGACCGCATCACGAATTGCGGCCACAATATTGCGGTTGCGGTGCTATCCGCAACCGCAATGGACCGCAATTGCGGTGTGATTTTAAATCACATATTTTTCCGCAACGCAATATCGTTATGTCTGCAACAGGACCGTTACGTTCGCAATGGAACCGCAACACCATTCTGTTTTTTGTTTTTGGCAGAAAAAAGGAGAGAATCTTCAGGAGTTGTCTCCCGTGACTCAAAACAGGAAAATTGCAGAGAATGATGTTCTTTTTGACCAGCAAACAGCAAGAGTCACAGATATATTCACATTCAGATACAAATCATACAATTACAATCATACAAAGTTACTCACAAATCTCACCTTATTTCTTTCTAACTTGTCTCCCGTGACCCAACTCAAGTTTGTAGCTTCTCCACTGCTCGAAATTGGCACCAAGCAACACTGCAACACTCTCTTCATTGTAGATCATACAATTTGAAGGTCCCTTCTGATCTTGTAAGTCTCCCATCTCCCCTGTTTTGCTTTTATTTGTTGGACAGAATGCTGAAATATGGTTGGGGGAGGGGCGGTTTCATGCTGGGGGAAAAGGGGGTTTTTCGTGGAAGGGGCCCAGGGGGGTTTTGGGGAAGAAGAGGAGAGGGAGAGAAAGCGCTGGGCGGGGGTGATGGTTTCGTTTTTCGGGGGTGTTGTTGGGGAAGAACGAAGAAAAGAAGAAGAACCAGGGGGGAGAGCGGCGGCCGGGGGGTGTGGGAAGGAGTGTCGGCGCGTGGGGGAAGGGAGAAGAGACGAGCGTGGAGGGGGGGGAAGATTGGAGCATCGGCAAGGGGGGGAGTTTAATTTGTTTTTGGGTGGGGGGAAGAGACCGACGGCAAGGGGGACTAATTGGGGGGGGGGTTTAATTTAATTTGTTTGGGGGGGGGGGGCTCGAGGCCCGGGGGGGTGGGGTTTAATTTAATTTGTTGGGGGCGGGGGCTCAAGGCGCAGGGGGGTTGGGGTTTAATTTGTTGGAGGGGAGGGGTGCGGGGGGGGGGGGGGGGGGTTATTTTTTTTTAGGTTTGGGGGAATTTTGGGGAGAGAGGGAAGTGAGTGATGTGTTGTGGAGGGATTAATTTTTTTAGAGAGATTAATTATAAATATTTTTAAAGAAATTGGTAATTAGAAGGACTTAATTGTGAATAATTATTAATGCTTAGGAAGAAAAATAGTAAATTGGCAAAGTCGATTAATATAAATCTAAATGTAATACTTAAAAAAAAAATTGTGATGTCTTGGTATTTATTTTGATAATATCATAATTTGTATTTATACATCTACATAAATAATTAGCTTCTGATTATGTAATTATACGTATATTAATAATTAGTTTATTTATATTTAGTTTTATTTTATGTTAATCTATTAAAAATTGCTCTTAAGTTTGAAATTTAATTTAATTATTGGTTAATATTTCATAAATTTTTAAATAGGTGTACACTCAATGGCATCAAGTGAGGAAGAATTTCCTGTGGAAGACTAGAAGGTGCTCCAAGTGATGATATTGGATGGCATTTTGGAGTACCTATAGCAGGAAATAGAAACAATGTCCAATGTAAACTTTGCCACAAAATAATAAGGGGCGGCATTACTAGATTGAAGCAACACATAGCACATGATAAAGGTCAAGTAGCAAGTTGTCCTAGAGTCAAATCATTTGTTAGAGAGAATATGATGAAACTCCTCAAAGATAAAAAAGACAAAAAAAATGACTCTAGAAAAAGAAAAGAAGAATTTGAAGCACGATTAAGAGGAGATGATGATGAGGATATTGATCAGCAAATAATGGCAGCTACACAAGAAAGTATTAGATCACAACATGAATGGGAAGATAGGCAACGATTCAGACAACAAACAGGGGGATCTAATAATATTTATGAATCAGGTGAAAGCTCTCATCCAAATGTTAGTCAAGCTGCAAAAGCTACAAGGACAGAAGACGCTACTTTTGCTTTGAGATCTACAAATGTGGATCTTATGAGGAGTAAAAGCATGAAACAACCAAAAATTAGTGGAGGTTTTATGAAAACATTAAAGAAGAAGCTCAAAGAAGCAGTAAGCAAGTTTATAATTTATGAGCGCTTACCTATGAATTTAACTAATTGTCCTTGGTTACATAATTTGATCATTGCAGCTGCTGAAGTAGGTCCGTTAGTTAAATGCCCCACACCTTATGAAATTTCTGATGTGTATTTAGAGGCTGAATATAAAGCCATGCAAGAATGGATAAATAAGTTGAAAACTACTTGGAAGGAAAAAGGAGTAACAATAATGTGTGATGGTTGGACAAACAGTATAAATCATACACATATTATGAATTTTCTGGTGTATTGCAGTAAGGGGACAATTTTCTTGAAATCTGTTGATGCTTCTAGTGTTGCTACTAGAAATATTGATTATTATTTCCAGTTATTGGATAAGGTTGTCGAAGAAGTGGGAGAAGAATATGTAGTTCAAGTTGTTACAGATAATGAAAAAGCACTTAAAGCAGCTGGTCAAAAATTGATGGAAAAGAGGCAACATCTGTATTGGACTGCATGTGCAGCACATTGTTTGGATCTTTGTTTGGAGGATATAGGTAAAAAGAAAAATGTGCAAAAGTTATTAAGTGATGCAAAAGTAGTGACAACTTTTATTTACAATCACATCTGGGTTGTAAATCTCATGAAAAAATACACTGGAGGTAGAGAAATTGTCAAACCAGGAGTTACTCGGTTTGCCACACAATTCTTGCAACTTCAAGCACTTTTGCAGCAAAAGCAAGCTTTGAAAAATATGTTCAACTCTGAAGAATTTAGACGATTTAAATTTAGGAGAGATAAAAATGGGCTAGCATTTGAAGCGAGACAAATTGTTGTTGGCAATGATTTTTGGAGTAAGGCTAATGATATACTAAAGGTATTTGAGCCTTAAGGAAAAGGCTTGAGGCTAGTTGATGGTGATGAGAAGCCAACAATGGATTTTATATATGAAGCAATTGATCGAGCAAAACAATCAATTCAAAAAGCTCCCGTTATTATTCTCAATACAAGGAAATAATAGACAAGCGTTGGAGATTCATGCATTCTGATCTTCATTCTGTTGGTATGTCACCTTACCTTTACTTTTGTTATAAAATCTATTATTCATAAATTTATACATAAATATTGATTAACTATCTTTTTAGGTTATTTTCTTAATCCACAATTTCAATATGGAGTTGAACATGGAACCGATGTATACCAAGAGACATTTGAAGGAACCAATAAGGTCATTATAAAATTGGATAGGGATATGGATGTTCAAATTAAAATCTTGAGGCAGGTTAGTAATGGATAACTATATTTTGATCTTATAAATTTTATTATTATTATATATCTATGGATTGACATATTATATAATGTTCTAGTTGATATTGTTTAAAGATATGGGTGACGCATTTAGTTCACCTCAAGCTCAAAAAGCCTGGTCTAAAATGAATCCAGGTAAATATTATTTCTTTCTTTTTTTTATAAATAAATCTACCTTATTTTTTGTATAACTAATAATTTATTTATTTTGCTTGTTCATTTAAAAAGTTGAATGGTGGTTGGTATTTGGTTCATGCACTCTTGAACTTCAACGTTTAGCTATTAAAGTTTTGAGTCAAACAACTTCAGCCACAAATTGTGAGAGAAACTGGAGCACATTCAGCTACATCCATACAAAGACAAGGAACAGGCTCAAGTATAAAAAGTTACAAAACTTGTCTTCACACATTATAATATGAAGTTGAAAATGAGGCATGAAATGAGAAAAAGTCAAGAAGAAATTGAAGCAAGTTTTAATCCAATTAATCTTGACTACATATTTTAGGAGAATGATCCTTTATCTCCATGTATTGAAGAAAGAGAAAATCCACTTTTAGATGGAGTCCAAAATTCAGAATGGTTGCCTCGAATTGACACTGATGATGAAGATGTGGAAGTTGGCAATAGTGGTAATGATGGTGATGATTTAAGTCCACCAAGTAATAATAGTGGTGATAATGGTGGTGATATAGAAGTTGAAGAAAATGATGGTGAGGATGGTGAGGATGAACATAGACAAAATGATCCATACCAGGAGATTCCATATAATAGACATGACACAAATTTGGTCATTGATTTCACTACTTCTAGACCAGATATGGGTCCTTTTGATCACTCATTTCCAGGTGATAGAAGAGGCAGTTCACAATTTAGGAGAGGAAGAAAGAAACAAAATGTACCATTTGAAGATTTTTCTTCTTCTTCTTCTTCTCACATTGAACAAAGTTTTAGTAACTTTAGCATTGATGAATCTTCTCAAAGTAGTCATGGGTACTATCCACCACTAGCTTATCAATATCCTTATTTCAATCCATACAATCAATATGCAAGTGACCAAGCTCCCCCATACCACCAATCATCAATGAATCATCATGATCCTTACTATCAACAGCAAAGTGGTGGATTTTTTGATTATTTCTTTGGACAAGGAACTACACAAGATGATGGCCAAAGTGAAAGTGGAGGATATGATCTTCCTCGCCGCTCTACCATGTGGTAACAATTATCATGTGAGTTATATTTCTATTATCTTTGTTTGATTGATTTTACTTAACTATTTTAAAATTTTTAAATTATATATAGTTCTTTATTTGTGAAGAAAAACCTTGACGCTCATATAATTTTATGATATTAATTATGGGTTTTATCATGTTTTCCTTTGTAATGACAATGTATCCTTGAAAGGTGGCATTGCTTTTTAGACAAGTAATAACAATCAAACTTGAAGATGATTGTGTTCCTCTGACAGTCCATTTCCTTTTTATTATATCTATTTGAGATTTATTTAGTTTATGTACCTTTAAATTTTTTACTTGTGTTAATGAGACAATTTTTCTAAATTTATGTCAGACTAATTATTTTTGTGTTCCTATTGGTTTTTAGATTTGTTTAGATTTATATACCTCAATTTTTATTATAAATTTATTCTAAATTATTCATTAAAATGATACAAAATTTTAAAAATGAATGAAAATCTATACAATCTTATAAATAAAAGATATACCAATAATTATTGGACTTTTTCTATGTTTGGTGCAAACATATTTTAATTTCACGCCGCAAGGGCCACAATCCGCATTGCAGTAGCCGCAATGGCCGCAACCGCAATGACCGCAACCACAACCGCAACCGCAATTTAGAACCATGCATTTATCAAAAATAGAATATGAAACAAAAGACGAAGCACATTCATCAGTGCTGGTCTCTGATACTCACTGACCTGGTTGGGTGATGGGCTAAATTTGGTGGTCTAGCTCCAACAGGTGACAACCCTAAAATGACTTTGGTCTCACCCACTTTGCGCAAAGACTCTATAGAAATTAATTATAGGTTTATAAGGGAAGTATACCTGCTGTAAGTCTGTAACAAGTAAAATGTTATGGGCGGGCTCTGACCAACCATACACACCACTCTTGTATAATATGTAAAGGACTAGTCTCAATATGCACAGGGAATAAAGGAAACAACTAAGAGTGTTTTCCAGCTTAGAAATAAGAAAAGATGGACATTTATAGTTGAAGCGAAGGCACTTGCTTTTCTGATTGAAAAGGTTAATTTATTTTTATATAAAGTTTCACTTTAAGTTTTCAGCCTTGGAGTACGACTCAAGGGACAAGAAAAGAGATTGCACAAACCTCAAAGTGTTAAGCAGTAAGGCAAGATGCACAATAATAGAATATACATTCAGTGCTATTTGCAAGCATACAAGATGTTGCAACATAAGTGACGAACAATGATAATGCTGGTACCAAAAAAATGTAGAAGCAAAATGCTTGCTAGGACTATCAGAGATGAGTAACTCGAAAGGCAAATGCAACATAATCTAAATGATTTTAGTATACCTGACGTTCAAAATAGAAAAGAATAAACTGATTAATCCGTCTCAAATTTCGTAGGTTCTGATTCCAACAAGTCAAAGAAATGATGGAAAAGATGACGCAACACAGCATGAGGTGACCCAGCACTACTACAAAATCGCGTTTTTACATCACACAATCTAAATCGGTTTAGAGGTAACCATTTTAAAATAAAAATGCAGTGGTATTTTTATAATATTTTGAAACTTTTTTAAATCGGTTCCCCTTTAACCAATTTAGATTCACATTTTTAAATCAGTTCCCATCAAACCAAGTTAATATGAACTGCAAAGTCTAGTGCGAAAAATACAAAAGAGATGAACTTTGGTGCAAAATGGGTTGCCGACTCACCTGAGATTTCGTTTCCTCCTTTTGATGGACCTGTGTATAGGGAATGTAGGGCGAAATGTGACACTATTTGGCATTAGAAAGTTACATATTTACAAGCTATCTGACTTGGGCCTGAACATTCTCTGGCCCATTCTTCCTTGGGAGTTGTTATTTTCATCCCATTTTTGTCTAAGTTCACCCCATATATATTTTTTTACAAAAATACCCTTAACAAAAATACATTTCTATTGTACAAAATACACAACAAAATTTTTGTTGTGTATGGAGGTCACACCCCCTAACACAACAGAAATATGTTTTTATTGTGTATTTTGTACAACGAAAAGATGTGCATCGGATATATAACAGAAACACATTTCCATTGTGTTAATTTTTTTGAAAAAGATTAATTGAAATATTAATTATAATACAATTTATCCTTTTTAATATTAATTGAATTGATTATGATATAAATTACCATTTTTTATTGAAATTAAATTAATTACAATACAATTTACCCTGTTTAATAATAATCGAATTAATTATGATACAAATTGTCTTTTTTAATTGAAATTGAATTAATTACGATAAGTTACCATTTTAATAGTAATCAAAATAATTATGATACAAATTTTTTTTATAGTAATCAAATTAATTATGATATAATTTAAAAAAAAAATACGATACAAGTTATCAGTTTTAATAGTAATCGAATTAATTGTGATGCAAGTTATCATTTTTTATAGTAATCATTTTTAAAAGGGTAATTTGCATCACAATTAATTCAATTGCTATTAAAAATGACAACTTGTATCGCATCATGGTAACTTGTATCATAATTAATTTAGTTTCAATTAAAAAGGGTACTTTATATTATAATTGATTTAATATTAAAAGGTAACTTATTAATTACACAATGAAAACACATTTCCGTTGATAAAATAAGATGTAAGAAGAAGAGAAGGAGAGAGAGTAAAAGACAATGAAGACAAAATAAATATTTCACCCTTTTTTAATAAAGTAGGGGGTGAACTTAACAAAAAAAAAAAAGATGTAAAAATAATTTTCCTTCCTTCTTTTTACATAAACTCTTTTATTATGGGCTTATTGCTATCATAATATTACTCTTCTTCAAATCAATTATTAGAATGATAAAAGAAAAAAAGTGTGAAACAAAAATGATTGCCAAAAATATTTTAATGCATTTAATACAATTGTGTGTGTTTATTCAGTCGGATCGCAAAATTATTTTATCTGCAATGAATATGAGGAAGATACCCCATTTCCTAAATATAATATTGGGAGAATGTCCAGCATCTCTCATGTATCTAACGCAGGTCAAATGACTTCTTTATGTGAAAGATTGGAAAACAAATGGTATGCAAGTCCTGAGAAAGGTTTCACAACATCATCAAATATCTACTGCATTGTTATGCTCCTTTTGGAGATGTACGTGTAGACTAACTCATGATGCCTCTTTTGTCTTTTAAATGAAGCTTTCGTGTAGATTAATTTATGAACTTGTGGAGTACAGTTAGAAATCTACTACTGTCTATATATATTGCCTGTTGGAGCTCTTATGGCTTTCTAGCATTATTGTTGGTTTGGAAAGTTGCGAAGTTTTTCTTTTTCCCTTGGTGTGAGAATATCCACTTCAAGAGCCAACTGCCTTTTCAGCCCTCTCCCTCTACTTTTCTTTTGTTTGTTTTTCCCTCTGATTCTTTTAATTTTTTTTTTTAACGTTCGAGCAGCATATTTTGCTCGTGACATGGATCACGCTTTTTCTGAACAGCAGCTTAATTTTAAGAAAGTCTCACATCGGTGGGTCTTGGTAATAGGCTTCCACACCAAGCCTATATATAGGAATCTTGGTGGACCCATTAAATCATCTAAAAGTTCTTCTTCTTCTTATATTTGTTTTGTTCATTTAGAGAAAAAGTCATAAAAAAAATTGATTCTCTTATAAGGTTCTTTTAATAGTGGTATTCTCTTACTTTCTAGAAAGTGTTAATGTTCTCCCTTAATGTTTACAAAGAAATATTATAATTTTTTTCACATTGTGAAATTTTCTTTTTTTGCCCATTTGTTAGTCTTTTTTTCTTTTTTTATTTTAGTTGCGTAATATTTTTCTATCACTCTGGTGTCTAACAATGGTATCAAAGCCAATAGATTATTGATATTGTTTTGTTGCGATACGTTGGTACAGTACCAGATTTTGAAGAAATTTCTTAATATGCTATGTGGTTGCAGTATAGTCTAATCTTCCACATCAGAAAAGAATTTTTCTTGTTACTAGTAATATAGTGTGAAAGTGTGAAAGTGCATGTCTAGGAAAGTTCTGGCTAAGAAAGACTTGGTATTTAAGTGTGTCCATTGGTGACACACCTTTCTTTCTTGGAAACTTACTTAGTGTACTGGTTCACGGACTATAGTCATTGTTCCAGTATACAGTACCATTCATGTGAAAATTGTGCGAGCCGGTTCAACTGAAAAAATTATTATTTGGTGTAAAATCATGGCAGCAAAATATGAGATAAAGAAGTTCAAAGGGAGTAATTTTTTCCTGTGAAAATTGAATATAAGGGCAATTTTTGAAGAAAGACAACTATCTAGAAGCAATTGAAGGCAGACCTACAGATATCACTTATGAAAAGTGGAAAGAGATGGATGACAATGTTGTTGCCAATTTGCATTTAGTAATGGCAGAATCAGTTTTTGTCCAATGTTGGAAAGAAGAAGACTACAAAGGAGATTTGGGATGTTCTCATCAAATTGTACGAACTCAAGTTACTCCACACCAAAATATTCTTAAGAGAAAACTCTACACTCTTTGAATGAGTGAGTCCACATTGGTGACAGATCACATCAAAAGTCTAAATACTTTATTTGCTCAACTTACAGCTTCAGATTTCAACATAGCACAAAATGAACATGCAGAACTTTTATTTTAGAGTTTACGAGATTCGTATGATCAACTCATCATCAACATAACAAATAATAATGTTGTCGGTCATCTATCCTTTGTTGATGTTGCCAGAGCTTTTCTTGAAGAAGAATCCAGGCGAAAGAATAAGGAAGATAGGTTGGAAAATTCAAAGCAAGTAGAGGGTTTAACGATGACAAGAGGCATATCAACAGAACGTGGCTCTAGTGAGAGTCAAAATCATGATAGATCAAAATCTAGAAGAAGGAATAATCTCCAATGTTACAATTGTGGCATGAAAGGGCATTTGAAGAAAGATTGTTGGTACAGCAAGAAGAATGAAGGAAAGAATTCTGAAGCATCAACCTCTCAAGGTTGTGCTACAAGTACCTCAATGATCGAGAAGTCTTGTATAGTGAAGCAGCAATTAGTTCTAAAGGTGAAAACAACTACGTGATGTTTGGATAGTGGATTCATGTGTAACTTGGCACATGACTCCACACTGAGATTGGTTTTGCACTTATGAGCCTATTTCGGAAGGATCCATGTTCATGAGAAATGATCATGCCTTAAAAATTGTTGGAGTTGGTACTATCTAATTGAAAATGTATGATGGTATTGTTCGCACAAGTCAAGGGGTACAATATGTGAAAGGCTTAAAGAAGAACTTATTGTCCATTGGGCAATTGGATGACCTCGGGTGCAAAATCCATACTGAAGGTGGGATCTTAAAGGTAGTGAAAGTTAATCTTGTAATGATGAAAGCAAAGAAGATCACGGTCAATCTATACATGCTTTTGGGAGATACATTGCAAGAAGCGAATGCATCAATTGCAGTAGCAAGCCAAGAAAAAAAAACAATGATGTAGCATTGTAGACTCGATCATATGACAGAGCAAGGCCTAAAAGTCCTTGTGGAACGTAATCTCTTGCCTGGGCTCAAAACAGTGAATTTACCTTTTTGTGAGTATTGTGTGATAAGCAAGCAACATAAATTGAAGCTTGCTAAAGTAACTACTAAGAGCAAACATATACTTGACTTAATTCATTCTAATGTTTGGGAATTACCAAAAATATCCATGGGAGGAGTAAAGTATTTTGTATCATTCATTAATGATTACTCCAGGAGATTGTGGGTGTACCCAATCAAGAAGAAGTCAGATGCGTTCTCAGTATTCAAGGAATTCAAAGCAAAAGTGGAGCTTGAAACTAGAAAAAGAATGAAGTGCTCAAGGATAGACAATGGAGGAGAATATGTAGAAGGTGATTTTTTGGCATTTTGCAAGCAAGAAGGTATTTTAAGACAATTCTTTATTCCACATACACCTCGGCAGAATGGTGTGGCAAAGCAGATGAACAAAACTCTGCTAGATGAAACAAGAGCTATGCTAAGAATAGCGAGAGCGGCCAAATCTTTCTAGACAAAAGTAGTTAAAACCGTCTGTTTCGTGATAAATTGATCACCATCAACAGTAATTGGTTTAAAGACACCAATAAAGATGTGAAAAGGCAAACCAACTAATTATTCTTCCTTATATGTGTTTGGATGTCCAATATACTTGATGTACAACTCCCAAGAAAGAACAAAATTAGATCCCAAATCCAAGAAGTGTATATTCTTGGGTTATGCTAACAATGTTAAGGGGTATCACTTGTGGGATCCCACTGCCTACAAGGTTGTTGTTAGCAGGGATGTAGTCTTTACAGAAAATGAACTGCAAAGTGAGCAAAGTAATGACAGCACTATCAAAGACATTACTATAGTGCAGATAGAGAAGAAGTCTAGAAAAGATGACTCTTCTAAAGCAAAACAAGATAATGAAGTTCAAGAGCCAAATGAGGTCAATGATGAAGAAACTCAACGAATAAGACATCAAATAAGGAAACCATCTTGGCACTTAGACTATGTCATGACAAGCCATGATGCGTACTGTCTCCTAACTGAAGAAAGAGAACTATCAACCTTTTAAGAGGCTTTAAGGAGTTCAAATACTTCTCTATGGATGACAGTAATACAAGAAGAAATGGAATCCTTGCATAGAAACAAGACATGGGAACTTGTTGAACTTCCAAAAGGTCGGAAAGCCATTAAGAGCAAATGGGTTTATAAGATCAAACGAGATAGCAACGATCAAGTGAAGTGATATCGTGCAAGATTAGTGGTCAAAGGATATGCTCAGAAAGAAGGGGTTGAATTTAATGAGATATTCTCACCAGTTGTCAAATTGACCACAATCAGAATTGTTCTGGCTATATATGCTGCATTTGACTTACATCTTGAGCAACTAGATGTAAAGATTGCTTTTCTCCACGGAGAACTTGAAGAGGAAATATATATGCTCCAACCAGAAGGCTTTAATGAACAAGGCAAAGAAAACATGGTTTGCAAGTTAACCAAATCTCTGTACGGTCTGAAGCAGGTGCCAAAGTGTTGGTATAAGAGATTTGATTCCTTCATCATAAGCCTTGGTTACAACAAACTGAGTTTAGAACATTGTACATGCTGCAATAGGTTTGATAATAATGATTTCATCATTTTACTGTTGTATATGGATGACGTGTTGGTGGTAAGCCCCAACAAAGATCAAATCCAAGAATTGAAGGCATAGTTGGCTAGGAAGTTTAATATGAAGGACTTGGGACCAACAAACAAGATTTTAGGGATGCAAATTCACCGAGACAGAAAAGATAGAAAGATTTGGCTTTCTCAAAGAATTACTTACTGAAGGTCTTGTGACGCTTCAACATGCAAGACAGTAAGTCAATTTCTACCTCATTTCCTGTCAATTATAAATTATCCTCAAGTATGAGTCCTAGCAATGAAATGAAGAGGATGGAAATGTCTCGAGTACCGTATGCATCAGCGGTGGGAAGCCTTATGTATGCCATGATATGTACAAGACCAGACATTGCACAAGCAATGGGAGCAGTTATTAGCAGATTTATGGCAAATCCTGGTAGAGAGCATTGGAATGCTGTTAAAAGGATCCTTAGATACATCAAAGGAACCTCAAGTGTTGCATTATGTTTTGAAGGATCAGAATTTATTATTAGGGGCTATGTTGATTCAAATGTTGTAAGTGATCTTGATAAAAGAAAATCTATTACTGGCTATGTGTTTACAGTTGCAAGAAGGGTGGTAAGCTGGTTATCCAAGTTACAAACTGTTGTAGCTCTATGTATTACAGAAGCTGAGTACATGGCAACTACCCAAGCATACAAGGAAGCTATTTGGATTCAAAGGTTAATGGAAGAACTTGGGCACAAGCAACAAAAGACTACTATGTATTGTGACAGTCAAAGTGTCTTGCACATTGCAAGGAATCCAGCCTTTCATTCTAGGATAAAGCACATAGGTATACAGTACCACTTTGTTTGAGAAGTAGTAGAAGGAAGTGTGAATATGCAAAAGACTCATACTAAAAACAACCTAGTAAATGTTATGACAAAGCCAGTCAATGTTGACAAATTTATATGGTGTTGATCCTCCTATGGCCTATCGAAAACGTAAGCAACAAGGAATGGCAAGGAAGAAAGAGTGGTGTCAAGATATGATTGACTCAATCAAAACCTTCTAATGGAGAATTGTTAAGAAAAGTCTCACATCAGTGGGTCTTGGTAATAGGCCTCCACACCAAGCCTATATAGGAACCTTAGTGGACCCATTAAAGCATCCCAAAAGTTTCTTCTTCCTCTTATATTTGTTTTGCTTCCTCAAAGAAAAAATCATAGAGAAAAATAGGTTCTTTTAGTAGTGGTATTCTCTTATTTTCTAGAGAGAGTGTTAATGTTCTCTCCTAGTGTTTAAAGAGAAGTATTGTAATTTCTTCCACATTGTGAAATTCTCTTTTCTTGCCCATTTATCAGTCTTTTTCTCGTCTCTTATTTTAGCTGCATGATATTATTCTGTCACTCTGGTGCCTAACACTTAAATCTTGTATTTCCATACCAAACTTTTGCTCTTTCTTCTGTGTGCTTCCACTTTTGTTTTCTCACACAAAAACATCTTTTCTACCTTGACAGAGAAAAGTCCCTGTACCCGTTGCTACTTGGTTTATTTTTTAAATTGGAAAATGTAATAGTTTAAAATGCAAGATGGACTAGGCCATGGGCTAAGAAGCTTGGTTCAATTTTTTTCCTCATTTCCCCTTTTTGTTGACAAAATTAAAATAAATAAAATGAGGGTAAAATAACAACAAAATGAAGCAAAAATAAAATAAAGGCTTAAATATGTTTTAAATTCCTACAAATATGGTTCTATCTAGTTTTAGTCCTTGCAAAATTTTTTGTTATTTTTAGATTCCTAATATTTTTTTAGTCCATGCCATTAACTAGGAGTGTTCATAGATCAGTTTAGATCAGTTTTGGACCAAAAAGTCATCAGATCTAAAGATTAAAATAACTTGTGGTTTGGTTTGATTTGGATTGTTTTCTTAAAAAAAAATCCGATCTAATCCAATATGATAAAATGCGGTTTGGATTAGATTGAATGATTCAGTTTTTTCCAACACATCCTTACCAACATTTTAATTTCTTATTACTCTTTAAATATTGAGCATTATTTTAAAATAAGCATAAAAAGGAAGCATATCAATCAATTGTTTAATTATTCTATAACAAGGTTTTTATTTTCTAAAGAGACATAAACATATATATATTCAAAATAAAGTGAGGAGAAATAAGTATATGTAGTTCTACTATGTTGGTTGGATACTAAAAAAAAAATATTGGTGAAAAACTAAAAAACATAATAAAACGTATAAAAGTTACATGTGAAATATATAATAACGTATGTGTATTAAAAAATATCGATTCGATTTGGATCAGTTTGGTTTTGGAAACACCAACCGAAAATTGATCTGAACGAATCAGTTATTAGGGGTGGGCAAAATCACTGAACTGGGCCTGAATTAAACCGAACTAGAAAAATGGTTTGCCTGAACCGAACTGAATTGGAAAACAGTTCGAGCAAACTAAACTGAATTGTTTTTTGGTTCAGTGAACTGCATTTTAAAGTTCGAACCAAATTGTTCTATGAACCGAACTAAACTGCCTTGGTTCTTTGAACCGAATTGTCTTGGTGTTCTAAACTGAACCGAATTGTTATTGAACTGGATTGAATTGTTATTGAACTGAAGTGAATTGTTATTGAACCAAGTCAAACTATTTTTTAACTGACTAAACTAATTTTGAACTGAACTAAAAAAAATAATCATTTTATTTTTACCTTATTTTTTACTATTATTTTATATAAAAATCATTCAAATAAGAATGGTAACGTGTTATTTTAAAGAAATGTACCAAAAAATTTCACAAAAATGATGAAAGCTAGTAATGTAAGGTGTCTAAACTATAGATAAATTTATTCTAGGACTCATTGGTCTCTTCGATAACCTTAAGCTCATAATCCTATTCACCAAATATAAGTTTTAAGAGAGTTAAGAATCAGCTGAGACAAATTGAGGCCATGACCAGCTCACATTGCTTAGACAAATATAAGTTCAAGAATCTAATTCAGTAATCATATTCATATACAAAGAATATGTTATATCACTTGTAATCCTAAACCAACTCCTTAAAAAAAATGCAGCTAGAAAGACATTATCAGTAACCATAACAACAACCAACAAACAATTTAAAAGAACATGTCAACTGCTAAAATCTGTCATGAAGTACACAAACTGGGTTAAAGAATTGAGTTAAACAATTATAGTTTACTTTCATAATGGTAAAATTTTATTAGGTGAAGTATAAATGAGTTCGACAATATTTTCAAGCATCTCACATCTCTTACACACTAGCTACCATTGCTAGCCGACCCTCAACTAACCTTGCTCCTCCCATACTTGTGTGCTAAATTTGATCAAATTGTAACTAAAGTGAACTTAGATTCTTTTTGAAACATTCACTATAATAGCTCTACATATGATCCTCGCATGCATGGCGTAATTAATATTTGGCAAATATTTAAAATATAGATCTCATGATTGCTAAGACAAGTAATGATTCATGCAATAAAAATACCTTATTTGTTGCTTGGTTGCTAAGCCCAATTTGCAATTTTGAACAAGAAGAAGCCAGACAAGGAATCTAAGGTTTGAATCAATAGATGATCATGGGGTGTTGACCTTGAAGTTTGCTTGTTGTGTTTGGTCCATGCCCCAACACACATATCTCTTTGGATTAAAACACCATCAAAGCTCCACAAGTCAAAGCTATTGCAGAATACATAACACACATTAGGTATTTTTCATATCTTAATTATGCATTTGATATCAAGATCATACAAAACAACAGCAAATAAAAGGAACTTCTAACAAATTCCAAGTTAGTTGGTTTACCTTAAAATACTTTCATCCGTCAAAACAATTAGACATGTTGCTCCACCTTTCTTATAAGCTTGAGTAATTTCAACCTATCACAGAAAACTCTAAAACAGTGGCATATACTATAAAGAGAAGAAATACAAACTAACAACAGTGTTGCTTGAAGGGCTTGACAAGTCAAATGATACAAAAATACTAAGAGATCAAGATACACAACTAATTAATGATAAGAACATAACATCTTCCTGATACAATAAATTCAAAATAGACAAACTTTTACTGCTACAAACATTTCCCAATACATTACTACTTAAACATTTCCCAATAATATTTCCCACAATATCAATAACAACTTCTTAAACATTACTGCTGCAAAATTCATAAATCATAGCAACATGAAAATCCAATTACTAATCATCCCAATACAGAAAAGCAAATACACCTACACTAAAAAAAAGCAAATACAAGCTAAATATTCTTCAATCATCCAAAATCTAACTTATTCCTAGGATCAAGCACGACAGCAATCAATAACAAAATATTAATTCCATTAAGATTTCCCCAATATTTGTCGTATTTATCCTTCATCCGCATTGCCATCAACTTTATGCTTACATCACTATTCTCGGAATATTGTCGAATCCTTTTTCCAATGCCAAACACCTCTTTCATACATATGACTAGTGACATAAGAAGAACCAGAAATACGCATTGTAGAGTCATAAAACATCTTTAAAAATGGTAGAACCGACCTAGCATAGTCCCAATCTTCTTCTGATGGCACACCACTGTTGCCTTTGGCCAATTCAACACCAAATTTCTTGTCTTGCATCTCTAATAAGACAAAGGCATCTTTGTATTTCAAGGCCGCCTCTAACATTAGGTAGGTTGAATTCCACCTAGTTTCAACATCGAGGCAAAGAAGACCTTTGTAAGAAATTTCTTCTTGCTCTACACATGCCTTGAACCTAGCCAATCTGGCAGGAGAGGATTTTACATATTTAACTGCATTCCGAATTTTCAAAATTGAATCTTTAATCTCTTTTAACCCATCCTTCACAATTAAACTCAATATATGCGCACAGCAATGCATATGAACATATTCTCCCTTCAGGACAAGACAATTCCATGATAACATCCTCCTTTTAAGGTATTGAATCCCAACATCATTCGATGTAGCATTATCCACAGTAATACGAAGGACCCGCTTCAACTCCCAATTATTCAAACAAGCTTCTACATTTTTAGCAATGACCTCTCCTGAATGTCCTGTTATCTGAGAAAATTTCAAAATTTTCTTTTGAAGTTTCCAGTCATGATCGATGAAGTGTGCCGTCAAACTCATGTAGTTTAGATTTTGAACCAAAGTCCATGTGTCTGTAGTCAAACAAACCCTCCCACAATACTTCAATAGAAAATTTTTCAACTTCTCCTTTTCCTCACCATAAAGTGCGCAAATATGATGCCTTAATGTAGTGCGTGATGGAACATCAAATCGTGGCTGCAAGGACCATACAAAGTCACGAAAGTCGTCATTCTCCACAAATCGAAAAGGAATCTCAAACTTCACAAACATTTTCACCAACTTCATTCGAGATGCATTTTGGTCAAATTTAGAAATAGTTGGAGAGGGGCCAACACCAACCCCTTCTATGGATGATGAGATTTTTTGCCTTTTGTTTACTTCTCTATTAGGATTTTCTTTACATCTCGTCAAATGAGTCCTCATGGCACTTGTCCCAGCCATATATTTAATCAAATCTCCACAATACTTACATTTGGCCTTCTTTTCAGACTCAAGCTCCTCTTTAGAAAAATGGTTCCACACATCTGACCGACCTTTGCTACGCCCAGTTGATGATGTATCAACACAAGGGGGTAATGTAGCATCAGTTCCAGAAGCAACTGGTTTGGTAGTTTCTACAATCTTTGGCAATGTAAAGTCCATCTGATAAAACAAACATGTGTTAGTTGCAAAATCATATTAGTGTGGTTGGAAATAGAAACATTGAATCAAGTTGCTCTCATTTAAGATGAAAACCCTTGGGACAATTGCATGAATACTCTTTGTATGATGATCTTTTAATGCAAAAAAACTGATGATGATGTGTTTCTCAAATCTTATTATCCTAATAACTATTTTTTAATTTTTATTTTTTTGAAAGCTAAGAAGATATATTATGAATCTTTGTTATTAGAAGCAAAAAAAGTAAAGTGGAAATTCCATATCCTAAACAACAAAGAAAGCTGTGACTTTCTGAATGAAGGTTTTGTTTTTTTTATTTTTTTAGTCAACAAATAAAATAAATGTAATATATATATAAGGGGTACAAAGGTACCCAACCCATATACAATATACACAACTTCCTGCCAGCATTTTACACAACATGAAACTAGCCCAAAGTTTTACATAACATGAAATCTGCTATCCTAATAACATGATACCTGCCATTACTTTGCAAAACCAAAAAACCTGCGACAAAATTATATATCAATAAACCTGCCATCCAAGAAGAAAGGCATATTACTCCTACAACTATACACTCTTCAGGCATTCTAATGGGTTCATTGACCACTCAACGAAAGGATTGGTTTATTGAAACAAAGATGGTATTCTCTGTTCTCAAACTCAAACAGAATATCAAAAAACCTACATTAACTACACTGGAAAAAAAAATACTACATTACATAAGGGTTCAAATAGGATTAGAAAAATATTTTTCAATGTTAAAATAATTATATCTGTTAAAATCCTATGGGATAAAAATCCTATAAGGAGATGACCTTACCAATAAGGCTCCCTGTAAGGTTTCTCTTGAGATTGTTCAAGGTGTTGATGACAGTATCAAAACCACTTTCAATTGTCACTTTTCTGGCTCCACTGTATGCTTGTTTGGTTCCACATTCCACGGGTAAATATGTGCAAGAACATGGAAATCCAAAGCTAATAGTATAAGCTTCTACGATGAAGGTAAAAACATGATGATTTTAGGAGCAAAATATCATAACTGCACTTTCAAGACCACAATATCATTGGAAGCAAACTATACTTTTTTCCAACTCTATGAATCGGAAACTGCCCATATTAGAATGATTTGAATATTCATTATTGCAAATACCACCTATAGCCTTTGACTAGCAATCGATATGGATGAGACCTTGAAAAAAAAAATCTACAAAAATTTGATACTCTAACATCAACAAAGAATTTAAAACAATGAGAATGAAGCTGCAAATTTCAATAACAAAACACAAAAAACAAGCTTAACTATTAACAACCAAATCAAATTCTCCATTGATTGAAATTTCAACTTACCTTGTCCTTAAGATGCCAATTGAAGGAATCGATGGCTTCGAGAGTCCTTCGGGGTTCGCAAAGCGTGAAGATGAGGTTTTGATTAGGGGATTTAGGGTTCGAATAGCAGTGAAGACTAAAGAGGAGGTCTCGATTTAGGGATTTAGGGTTTGCACACAGCCATGCAGTAAAGAAGAGGTGAGCAAAGTCGACAATCAAAGAGCAAACTCAAAGTGGAAGACGAAGACGAACGGTGAAGAGCGAACGAAGAGGTCTGTTGTGGTGTCTAAGTGTCTCGTTTTTTTTTTTTTCATAATAGTAGTTTGACAGTTCGAGCAGTGCACCAGTTCTCTCTTGTAGCAGTTCAATTTTTTAAAACTGAACTAAAACGCAGTTCAGTTCGGTTTTAGTAGAAAACAGTTTGGTTTTTTAAATAAAGTTTGGTTCAGTTTGGGCACAGTTCAATGCAATTCAGTTTTTTTGGCCCAGCCCTATCAATTATGCAAAAACATGATCCAAAAAATTAAAAGAAATTCGGTTTTGATCGATTTTCAATTTTTTTGGCGATTTATTTTTGGATTGGATTGGATGTAAACACCCTTATCATTAACTCTAATTAATTTAAAACTAACATGACTAACAAAATCAAGAATATTAATTAAGATAATTAAGGCAATGAATAATATTTTAAATTAAAATAATTAGATTATTTTTAGATGTAATATTAAGTAATTTATTTATTATTTTATATAAATAAAGTAATTACATACAATTTATTTTATAATTTATTTTAAAATTTCAATATATTATAAACAGTGATTTTTATTGTTTTTATATTGTTCTTACTTTTCAATTCACTAATTTACTTTTAACATTGTATTTTTTAAAAAAAATTATAATTTACTTTTAACATATTACTTTTGTCTTTAGAGACAAAATCACGGCTTGTAATATATTAAAAAATAAATTATATTACAATCAATCATATTTAATGAATGAAAATATAAAAATAACATTAAAAGTAATATCTTAAAAGTAAATTATAATTATTTTTAAAAAAAAATACAATGTTAAAAATAAATTAGTAAATTGAAAAGAAAGAACAATATTATAAGCCAAAAAAATACTATTCATAATATATTAAAAAATTATAACAATAAATTATATATAATTACCTTATTCATATAAAATAATAAATATATTACTTAGTTTAATTATACACCTAAAAATAATCTAATTTTTTTAATTTAAAATATTCATTACCTTAATTATCTTAATTAATATGCTTTATATTATTAGCCATATCAATACTAAATTAACTAAAGTTAATAATAAGGACTAAAAAAAAATACTAAAAAACGTCCAGGATCTAAAAATAACAACATTTTGCAAGCATTAAAATCAGACATAACCATATTTGCATAAACTTAAATATATTTAAGCCTAAAATAAAAAAATAACAAACAAAATAATAAAAAGGGGGGAAAAAATGGTATATAGCCTGGTCAAAATTAAGTGTTTACACCTTCAAATTTAAGACTCAGTTGAGTATATACACTCCACAAACATACAGAATAAACCAAATACATTGATTATAATGATTAAGCTTAGTAGTCTATATGAGGACTGAGGAACCTAAAAGCTCATATTACACCCAAGCATAAGCCATGACAGAAGCAGCTATTCATCACAAAGACAAGATTTTCCGATCAAATGATTTTCAAAGCCATTACACGTGAATAAATCAACTATCAAGTAAGATATTTGTTGATATACCAAACTGATCTACATTTTGGAATATAATTCCTAACCTGATGTTGGCAAGTGGAGAAAACACAAGGAAACGATGGTTGATTTATTCCTAATTTGATTCTTCCAGAGACTTCAGTTTTAGTCCCTGTCATTCATGTTTAAATGAGCGTTTTGATGAAAGATGTTCTTCCATTTGACATATACGACCAATAACACACCTGACCACTCTCCCCACCTCCCTCCCTCGTGAGGCCTGAAGATCAAAGTATCAACTCAAGGGATACACCAAACAAACACTAAGTTGTATGAGGGACTAATTCTAGGTATCAAAACTTAAATATGAATACATTATGTTCACCTACAATGAGCAGTGGAAACAAGCTGAGCTGAGCTCAAATTCCAGAGTGCATCTTAAATAAGATGTAGTCAAATTCAAACTCGGGGCAAGCTTTTCAAGCATAGAAGGCTAGGCTCAGCTCAAGCCTGCTCAAACTCAAGGCTGTGCTTCACTAGTTCAATAAGCCTATCAAAGAAACTTTAAATTAGATTGAAGCTTCAACAAAAAATGCAAGAATTTTATGTAAGTCAAATTTTATACAAATCTAAAAGAGCATGTATACATATAATTGTACAGTATATTTAGTCAAAGTCTTATATCCCTAACAAGACAGACACTAGGCACTTGAGCCAAGCTCAATTTAAACTTGAAATAAACACAATCAAGATTTGAGTCAAATTAAGATTTTATTGAGCCAAGTCCACTCAGCTGTCTAATAGCTTAATTTGATAGCCACCGGTAACTCTAAGGCATTTTACAGCATATAGGCCCCAATATAGCAGTTCATGTAAGAAATAACAGTAAGAATACTTCAATTCCATGCCAGGGGTTACCTTATTTATCAGTGTAATCATCCCAAAATTATATGAATTTCTTGAATGGCACGTCTGACCAACAAACTAATTATATCTCTATTCTTTAATGACTGAAACATGACCAGTTGGAGAAAGGACAACTTGTAGTATTGGTGACTGACAAATAATAAACAAAATAAAATATTGTAGAATTACAACTAAGGGGTTTATAAAATAATTAAGTATAACATTTGCACCTACCCCAAAAAATCAGATCACCAGGTCTGATCTTGCCCACTTATGGAGTGAAGAATTAGACATTTTTTTCGCTACTCAGGCATTTTCCAAACACATGCTCCATATCACAGAATGGCAGTTGCACATGTTCCAAGCACAAACCTCTTTTCCACCAAATTTCAGACATTCTAAGAAACCCCTTTCACAACTTAAATTATCATTCACCTCCACCATGCATGACAACAGTACAGTGACAAATATGGGAAATAAAGTTAGAGGATTAGCAACTCTGACCCAACCCAAACAAAAATGGGAAATGGAAATGAGAAATAGGAAATGGTAAATGGTTATGAAGGCACGCTTTATCAGTACTGGACTCTGACACTCAATGACCTGGTTTGGTGATAGGCTGCATTTGGTGGTCAACCTTAAATACCACCCGGTCCACCCCTGTATAATATGTAGAGAGCTAGTCTTAATATGCTCTAGGGAATGAAGGAAACATTTAACAGTATTTTCCAGCTTAGAAATCAAAGATGGGCCTTTACAGTTGAAATGCTTTTCTGATTGAAATGATTCTATGACCTATATTTATATAAAATTTCAGTTTTAAGCCTTGCCTTGGGGTGGGACTCAACGGACATGAAGAAAAAATTGCACAAACCTCAAAATGTTAGGAAGTTAAGCATGCTGCACAATAACAGAATACACAATACTATTTGCAAATGTACATGATGTTGCAATTTATGAACAACTGAGCCATGAGTGACCAACAAAAACATTAAGCATGGTAGGACTGGCCAAGATGAGCAAACAAGTGTACATTTCATCTTTTGTGCATGTGACTAAGCTTGTGAGAAAGAGACGAAAAAAAATATAAAGCATGACATACATTAGAAACACTAATACCCCCTACCGCAGAAGATCAGAATTTAATTTACAATTGCCAGACTGTAATTCAAATTACAAATATTCATCACGAAAGAAACAGGTTGGTTAATTTGATAAATTAAACATGTCAATATCCTTGCAGTTGCTGCTCAAATCTTAACTATTTAAATGAAAGTTTACAAGTTGGAGAACACCTTGTGCACAGAGATAATTTTTTTATCATTTCGAATTTCTGCCATTGATCTGCATCAGCATTGCTGCATATTGTCATGATCCATAAATGTCCTGCATTCCCCATAATATATCCTGCAAACCGTAACTCACCTTTCAAGCCTTTATAATTATTAAGACAACACGTTCTAAGGTGTAATGAAATGCCTGTAGGAACACATTGTGGGTATGGCCAATCTTCTCCTTCATCACCATGAGCAAGAATTCAAGACTCTTCTGTTGACAATATGCACAAAATAAAATCAATACAAATATCAGAAGAAAGGATAAAAACAGAAATCATCATTAAAGGCATAAATAAGCCATCAAACCTCATCAATAGCAAGAATTTGAAGCTTGGGACAGAACTTGAGCACTTCTAATACCTTGAGCCAGTTCATAGCATAATTCCAATAGCCAAATTCAATGTGAATTAAATTGTGAAACACAGGGATCCTGTCTCTGGTTGCACGATTCGGGTCTTGGCCATTAACCTCTTCCATTTCTCCATCCACCTGCATGAGTTACATTACAACAACACAACTTCAGAAACCCCTATTTTCCTTAGAAACAGAAAGTAACTATCGATAAATCATGTACTCAGTACCCAATCTATGCGCAGAAACTGAACATTACTAACTACTACCAACGGAACATCAACATTCGCGATATTGGCCCTAACCAACTTGGGTAATCTTTTAAAGTGTCCTTCAATTGCATAGCTATTAAAATTAAATTGTTGGCTTCCAATTCCTCAAGATTGGGACTCCCAGAAAGAAGCTCCGCAAAATGTCTATGTTCTAAGAAACCAACATCTATCAGACGCAGGACTTTAAGCGAAGGAAGATCAACAGACGAGAAATCTTTGACAAGAAAGAACTTCAGCTTGAGAACCACGAGGCTTTTGCAATTTAGCACGGCACTCGGCAAGTGGAACAGGGGAGGCACGTGGAGGTCAAGGTGCTCGACTCCGCGTCGTACGGCAGCGTTAACCCATACGATACATTGGTAGGGTCGCAAAGATAAGACCGACACCTGAGGTGGAATGTTTGGATGGGTTGCTGCAAATCTCGCGAGAGGAAAACTGCATACACCAACTGAACAAAGCGGGAATAGGTCTCCTTGTCAAAGTCATAGGTATCGTCCAAATCGTCGAAGTTGAGAGTGGGAACTGAGCGCCACAGTGGTTTCCACCGCTTGGAAAGAACGCTTGTTGCAACAGCTATCTTAGTTGGGAGAAAAGAGAGAATGTGAGAGAGAACTGCATCCGGTAAAGCGCTGATCTTATCGGCCATCATTTGATGTTTAAGTGAAACAAGAAAGCAATTTTACAGACAAAATCATTCTCCTCTTCTCCCCCGACAAACATAGACCCCTAACCCTAAAAACCCCCATCGCCCCTTCCTCGCTTCGCTTAAATCAGGAACTCGAGGAGTTGGTACCTCAAAGCAATTCTATCAAATTTCACACTTTTACAGCTTGGGTGAAAAGAAAATATGAAAAAAGAAAAATTTGAAATTTAAATTGAAAGAAATGTAAAAAGAAATAAAAGTTTAAATTTTTATTTTTAAAAATTAATTTTTATTTTTTTTTTTACCTTCTCTCTAATCAAACAAAAAAAAATATTTTGTTATTTGTGTTTTCTTTTCTTTCTAATTTCTTTTCTTCGAACCAAATATACCATTAAGGTTTGTTTCATTAACTAAAAAATAAGAGACAGAAGAGAATAAAATTATATGTTCCACGTTTTGTTTTAAAAATGGTTATGAGATAAAATAAAAGAAGTGGTATAACACAAAACAAAAATATAAAAACTTATTAGACACTAAACTATAGGACAACTTTTTATTTCGTGTATAATCAATCAAAAAGACAAAACTATTCTTATCATTTTCGTACATCTCATGGTTTTCTATCCCCAACATCTTTGCACGCTTTTCATCTCCTACTTTGTCAATGTTGTTCTTCTCTTGAGAACTTTTCCCATTGTTCTACTTAATTGAAAACGATCCACAATCATGTGTTAGTGAGGGCAACTTCATGTTAGGGCTTGTTGATCACAATCATCCAGATCACATCAGAAGATGACACACCGCAATGGGAATGGCACAAAAGTGTAATGTCATAAATAGTTTTATGGAAGATGGAAAATAAATTAAGAAGGGTATTTTAATAAATTTTATATTATTATGCATTGTTCATCAAACAATGTATAACATAAAAAGTTATCTTGAGACTCAAGCGATTTTGTTGCATTATTCTCCTTGTACTCTATCTTAGTGTGTATCAGATGCACTCTTAAGCTAACATCGCAAGCAATTAAAATAATACAATCCAAAATCACACTTAAATTAAAATATAAAGAATACAATTAAATTGTTTTTCTTTTAACTAGTATTTTATTTTGCACATTATACCAAGTTCAAGTCATGCAATTAAGTTATGTATGAGAGAGAATGCAATTAGGTCGCCTAATGGTGGAGGAGTTTCTAATCTTCTTAAAGTTTTTTTTCATGACAAAGTTTAGGCAATCAACATTTGTTTCGAGACATGATCGTGTTGATTTCATTAGGAGCAATCTTTTTAAGATAAAGTTTGAAGATGGCGATAGGCTCAAGCTTAAGTATTTCAGTGATGAGAGTATTTTGCAAGAATGATGGCAACACAAAAATATTGGAATAAAGTCAATATTTCATTACCTTAGAGGTTATTGGTTAGATCCTCATAATGGTAGATTACAAACAAGATATTTGTTTACATGTGATGATACAATAATTTCATGGCAATCTATGAAGCAAACCAAAAAAGCCATATCATCTAGTCATGCAAAAATTTTACAATTACACAAGGCAAGTTGAGAATGCATTTGGTTGAGATTTATGATTTAACAATTTCGTTCATGTGAAAAGCTAGCTAATCTTTTTACAAAGTCAGTGCCAAGTAAAACTTGTGAGCAAATAGTATACAAGATTGATGTTGGCTATTTTAAAGATGATTGTCTGCATGAGGGGAAGAAATAATATGTTCTGTGTAACGCCTAGCCGCTTTCAAGATCGAAGACTGTCCCCACAAACCAACACAAGACTTTTCAACGTGCTTTGTCCTCACTCACACACTTCCTAGGAAACTTCCCAGGAGGTCACCCATCCTAGAATTGCTCCAAGTCAAGCACACTTAACTGTGGAGTTCTTAAGTGAATACCGAAAAGTAAATGCATCTTGTTTATATAGATAGTACTTATTAATTCCTTTAAGCTATCCTCAACTGTATAGTTCCATACCTGCACAGCCTCTGGATCCCTCTCATTCTGGTGTGTATTTAATTTATTCATGTGCCCCTCCCGCTAAAAGCCTATCAAGAGCCGCTATTTGTCCATGTCTTATTTCTTTTGCACCAGTGATCACTCTCCACCCTCGTCAGTGCCCGATATGTTACATGTTCACCAGCTTCTGTAACACCCTTAACTATCAACATTTTTTTAACTCAAATTCGAGTTCTAATAGCTCGGTAGTAGAAATTAAGTTAGATTTTTTTTTAAATCCTTTAAAACCGAAATTGTAGCATAATATAAAATGTGAAATCTTTTTTGTATGTAAAACGAAATAAGAGTTTTACTATCAAACCATTAATAAAATACTATGATAACAAATACCAATAAAAATGAAATACAATTTAAAACTCTACAAAAATGCAGTTATATATTCTTGACACGAAAAAAGTTTACATTACATTCTAATGACATTATGGCACGATCTACTACACAACTGGATACTCCTTCAAATTAGAGTATTACCATTCTAATCCCAAGGGAATACTAGTTTTGACACCACACCGGATTATTTCGACATCTGGTATTATAGAATCAAACCATTAACTCGTCGTTCCATAAGAACAGGTCTTTTACATCTTCAACTACGCTTCCGTCACGCCACTCTGATACCATCTTAGTTGGGGGTTGTAAGCCTTATGATCCATGTAGTGCCTCAAGCCAATGTGACTCTTTTGTCAATACCACGCATTCCTAAGCCATGTACCTGTTCACGTACAAACCAAAACGCAATCAGCCCCCTATATCCGTTACAAACATCTGCAGATGAAGGAAGGGACTGGATTAATTAGGGGCAAGAACCAAACAATTTGAAACCAAGAAATCAAATAAACCAAAGACCTACCCAAACCATAGTTCATATCACATAATTAGTATGATAGACATTAACAAAGCCATATCATACAATAAATTATAAAACCATGTATTAAACATTACAGCATGTAGTAAAGAGCACATTCACAATTCATAATAAATTATCACAGCATATGTAAATATCATAGTCATTACGCACATATAATGCATCCCACTCTCATGCTACACACAACAAAGATTTGATGTATGACCTATTGTCTTTCTTTTCAATCCATCAATTATTTCTATCAAGTTACTCAATAAATCCAAATGGTAGCACTACAAGTCCGTCTGTACTGCTACCATCCACAATTGATACGTCCCATACCACACTAATTCGAGGTTTTATTGAGACACTTGTTAATGCAATGCATATAGGCCCATAATCTACTAAGTGTTCATCAATATCCATGGGAAGTGACTGGGAGTACATACACCTCTCTCACACCAAGGTACAATCCTCCTCATCATCGAGGGAATGAGCAATCTTTCAGCTCAGGACATTCATAGTCCAAACAGAGGATATACTCTCACACCAATCCTAGAATGCTGGTAGTTGTCGAGGTTATCAAGCTTGGTCAGGTGAATATCTCGACTCAAGGGCGCTACCCTAGTCATTGGGACCTTTACCGCTTGATACCTTACCCCCAAGACCTCCACAAGTGGGTCCCTACCTTTCATTCCTTAGTGTACCAAACTGTGGCTTCCCCATCTAAAACACATGCCATCAATGCATGGTTTACAACATCAATACATATGCATATGATGTATGAACATCCACAAGAATAATAGATTCAATTATAAACATTCATAGATAGTATTCCTATCACACATTTTGTCGATTACTTTTACTGTCAATGCTACTTTCGACAATTCAATCATTCAATTAACTCAGTTCACCATAATATATCACATTATTCATCTTTCCTTTGCTTTTCATAACCAAAGTCATTATCATTCACTATTCAATCCAAATAAGTTCTCACATAGGCTATCATTATAAAACATTAATTATAATTTTAGTTAACTTAATAGCAAACCACAATTCATGTCTAACACTTTAAGGTTCAAGCAACTACATTATGTCCACCGACTCAAGGGTCCTAATTATGCATTCCACTTAATTGGTTACACATCATGTAATTCATCTTAAGCTCACCACCAATTACATCATAAGCATTTTTTTGTTTTCTACCATATTGTGATACCCTGTTTTTGTTGATTGTTTTGGCAAAGCAAATGAATTTTTCTTTCAACCATCTTTTGCAGTTTTAACCTTCAATATGTCTGGTTTCTAAATATATTTTTTTATAATTTTTATAAAATCATTTAGGAGTCTAATTGATCACTTTTTCGTGACTGGTTGCTGTCAGAATTTGACAAAACAACAGTCAATCAAAAATTCGCCAAATATTCATCACATAGAATTAGATAACAAAATTTTACAGGGATATTTTAGACATACAAAGGCATCTGTCTACCAAAAATCATGCAAAAAGTCCAACTACACAGGAAATTATACATGAAAAACAGAGACTGTTCTACTACAGTAAAAATTCAACAACTTGTAATTTAATCTTTAAGCATTATAATCAAGCAATTGGCATATATTTCAAGCAATTCCATTATCAAGAACATCATAGAAGGCCTAACTAAGCTCTATGTGGCCAATCATGCAAGCACATCACAGTTAGAATCCTCAAGGGTCATACAAATGAAATTGACAACACATAATTCATCAAAACCACCATCTAGGCCATTATCATTCTTGAAATCAAATTAATCTAGTTTCTACCTCCCTTACCCATTGATGATTGTGGCTGTCTATAAGAGGAGAAGAGAAGGTTTTGTTGATCCATGTTCTAATCAAGCTCCTAATGGGTCTAATATCGCCTTTCCTACCATTTCCACCGACAAAGTCAAAGAATTCACTGATTAATTTTACAAAATAACATTGAATGAGAGAATGAATATTAACCAAAATTTGAATTAGGTGGAGAAGAGGAAAATTACCAGTAGGGCTTTTAAATCCCATGAGGAAGAAGTGTTAAATCCTTGATTGGATTGGAAATTGGAGGCTTGGATCGGTGTAAATTGCAAAATTTGATAAAGAGGGCTAGGGTTCAAAGAGAGAGGGGTGTGTGCTTTTAAGGAGAAGAGGGAGAGATTAAGCTTCTTGCACCACCCATGGAGTCTCCTTAGTCTTGAAAGGAAGAGAGAAAGCTTGGATGGTAAAGAAACTTGAGAGATTTTGAGAGAAATGGAGCTGGTTTATTGAGGAGGAAGAGAAAAGAATGAGACCTTGTGGGGGAGAAGTGGTGGTCACGGTTGTAGTTAGCTAAGGAGGAGAAAAATATAATTCTTGGACCACTAAGTGTCGACATGTGTCACTAAAATGTTCAGTATTGGTTTTAATTTTGACTCAACGGGCTTACAGAGAGTTGAAGTTAATGGCATTAGGCTTAATCTAGTCTCTCTCTGGTCTAACATGTGAGATATCTCTGCAAACAGAGTTAAAAACAACTAGTTTATTTTATAAGTCATTTTATGAGCTATTTATGAACTTATCTTTAGAAAACTATTATAGAGATCTCAGTTTGAGTTCTCCTCTGTTTAGGTAGGGTCTAGACACACTAAGGAACCTCCTGAAATTTTTTTGTAATTTTTAAGCTCATTTAGTATTTCTAATTATGCTCTATAAGTGTTTGTTACCACTTTTTACTCATATATGCTAAATTATAGAAATTCTTGAAAAATTTCTAAAAATTCATGATAAATTTCTAATCATTTTTCTAAGCTTAAAAATTATTTTTCTTAAATTTTTTGACTATTTTACAATTTATCTCTTAATTATCTTTCTTTATTCTAATTTATTAATTGCAATAAATCTAATTTTATTTATAAAATTACCAAAAATTATTTTTATTTCTTAGATACTTTTCTAATATTATTCTAAGGCTAGAATATATTATTCTCAACTTTAGAAATGTTTCTGCTAATTATTTAGACATTTCTATATAATTCCAATTATTACCTTTATTATTATTATTATTATTATTATTATTATTATTATTATTATTATTATTAAGTCTACATATTATTTATTCATTGAAGCTAAATCAAAGCTTTCAAAATTTATAAATCTCTATCTAGATTTTTGATTAATATCACAAGACAATTAAACAAATAAAAATTATTAGATAATTATTTAAGTAATATTTTGAGGATGTTACGGCTTCCGCTTGGTTCGTCCTCGAATCATATCATACTAGGAGAAAGGCCCTGCTCTGATACCATTTTGTAACGCCTGGCCGCTTTCAGGATTGGAGATTGTCCTCACAAACCAACACAAGACTTTTTAGCGTGCTTTATCTTCACTCACACACTTCCTAGGAAACTTCCCAGAGGTCACTCATCCCAAATTTGCTTCAAGTCAAACATGCTTAACTGTGGAGTTCTTAAGTAATAGGCTACCAAAAAATAGACGCATCTTGTTTATATAAGTGGTACTTATTAATTCTTTTAAGCTATCTTAACTGTATAGTCTTATACTTGCACAGCCTCTGGATCCCTTTCATTCTAGTGTGTATTTAATTCATTCATGTACCCTTCCCACTGAAATCCTGTTAGGAGCCGCTCTTTACCCGTGTCTTATCTCTTTTACAATAGCGATCACTCCCCGCCCTTGTTAGCACCCGTAATGTTACATTCTGCACTCTCTTTTTTTTTGCCATGGTTTTCTTCCATTGAGTTTTTTTGACAATGTTTTTGATGAGGTAGTATATGATGACATATTAAAGTATGATGTACTCTTTTTCCTTCACTATGTTTTTGTTCCACAAGAATTTTCCTAGTAAGGTTTTAACAAGGCACATCCTCAAATAATGGATATCCAAGAGAGGGTGTTATGAATATTTAATATCTAATATTTAATATGTGGCTGTCCATATTCATGGTAAATTATGACTATTTATATTTTTCCTTAATACTATTAAACTATTTGTAACCGTTCAATTACAATTTGTATCTATAAATAGGCTACCCCATCTCTAAAAATAAAACAAGAAACTCTCCATTTTTTCCACTCCTTGTTCTCTCTATTAGGTATCTTCTTTGCTTCTAAATTCTTATCATTTTATATTAATTTTCATAACAGTTATTATTAATTAAAATTTATTAAGAATTATAAAATTATGAGTTAGACTCATTAAATAAAAGGTTGAACCTATACAATTTTGTGATTCGCAATATATTTAGCCAATAATAAAGAATGTGCTAAAAAAGTGTATTAAAGAATGTATATATTACTATCATTTCTCTTACCTCATATTACTCATTTTATCACACACTTCTCTATTCTCTAACTTTTCCCCCATCTCTCTCATATCTGTAAACGTTTTTGTAAAAACTTATTATACGAAAATAGTTTCTCTTTTACACGTTATTTCTTTTTATTTGATACAAATAACTCCCCAACGATAAACTTTCAAGAAATATTAAACAAATCTTAAAAGTTATCTCACATTTTTTATATTTCATTAATATTTATTTTTATCCTATCTATGTTATCCACCTTTGTATAAGACGGGATTCAAAATTTTGCTATGCATCCATAGCTTGGAAAAGGGGATTCACTTGTTTTAAAATGAGAAAATTGTAAAGTGCGAAAGTGAAGATCTATCTACTATTTTGAAGTAATTTAAGTTTACATGATACTTTAATTTAAATGAAGGATAAATAAAATCTTATTTTCTCACTTTATAACTCTTTACTTTAGGAGTTAACCTATCAAAGTTGCTGTTTACATGTCGTAATTACAATAAGAGTCTGTTTGGTGGTCAGGATATGGTAGGATATGACAGCTGGATAAGAACAAGATAGAATAAGAGTAAGACAAGTTATAATCTTATCTAATATTTAGTATATACTAAATAACAAACCAGATAATGATAGAATAAAATATAAAATATGTTCAAATAACAAAATTACTATTTTGTTAAAATTACATATAATTTTTTAGAAAGTAACTTTTAATTTAATTTTTTAATTTTTACAAAAAAATATAATTTTAACTAAAGTATACAATATTATTTTTTTTATTTATGTAGTTACTTTTCTTAAAATTATAAAAAAATAGGTATTAGATTTTTAAAATTATAATTATTATTTAATATTTAATTTAAAATATTTAAATGTTAATTATTTAAATTTTAAGCTGTCAACCAATCAGAAATCATTGTTGGTATAACTTTTAAGGTAATTATCATAAAAGTCAACAAACTTACCATAAATGGTGGTTTGTAATTGGATGATAGTGTAAAACTACTTTATACTGTCAGTGTATACCCTATTTTCTCTCTCTCTATATATTATAATATATATCATCATATGTTATATATAAATCTCATATATATTTTTCATAATAATATTATATCTGTTTATATAATTATGTGTATAATATATATATATATATATAAAATAAGATTTTTCACAATTATATAATTATATATATAATAATATATTTATATATATAATATTTATTTTAATATTCAACGTATATATAGAGAGAGAACTTATCCTATCCTGTTGTTTCCTAACCCAGCTCCTCTCTCAAGACGAGAAATACACTAGAGCAGTAGGATAAGATAAGTGGTAGGATAGCGTTATTAAGGGTGGCAAAGCGGGCCACCTGCTTCGACCCGCCAAAAGCGGGGCGGGTTGACTCGTCGGCGAGAAGTGGGTTGAAGCGTTGAACCTTCCCCGCTTAGTAATGGGTTAGCCCGCCAAAGAATAATGAGTGGGTCGGTGGGTTGTACAAAAGGCAGGGTGGCGGGTCGACGCGCTAAAAATGGGTTGGCGGGTTTAAAAATGTGTGTTGGCGGGTTGACCTACCCTACTTTTTTTAAAAAAAAAAACTCAATTAATTTTTTTTTTGTTATCATCTAATTCAATTGGATTACATAATTTTTATTTTAATACACATTATATCGCTTTGAATCTTTGATTGTTTGACATATAATTTTATTATTATTTTAATATACATTAAATATATGAAAGAGGAATTATATTTTTTTATTCAAAAGTTAAAAAAATAATTTACTTGAAAATAAATAACACATCTCATTCAAAAGTATGAGGGATTATATTTTTTAGTATAACATTGAATCGTATTTAATTACAAGTAGAACTAACTCCCAACGCATGTGTCATTGTTGTCATTATATTTTTTAGGATAACATTGCGAATGTGAAGTAGTGTGTGCAGAGCATCTTTTACTTCTTCTTTTTTATTAATGTCTTTGGTACAATAACTAAGGAAGGGAAATTTTTTTTTTAAAGAAAAGTGGCAGGCCGCGGGTTGACCCGCCTAACCCGCGGGTTGGGCGGGGCAGGTTGAGGAGGGTTTTACTAGCTTACTTACCCCGCCAAAAATGACGGGTCAAGCGGGTCGACCCTGGCGGGTCAAACCCACTTTGTCACCACTAAGCGTTATCATATCCTGTTGGCACAACAAATAACGGATTAAAAGAAGATATAATAGTTATCTTATCCTATCCTACCATATGTTAGCCACCAAACAAACCTTAGGTCTCTAACTCCAACGGTGAAATTAAAAAGACAAGAGTTGCTTGTACACTAAAGTGAGTCAAACAAATTACAATAAGCCTCTAACTAAGTCTAATTATTTTATATTATATTTTTATATTCTCTCACTCGCTACTTTTGTTACAGAGTTATAATAGTTGTATAATAAATATTTAAAACATCTTATATAACATTATTTTTTACACTATTTTATCTTTTTGTCATAGAGTTGTACTAGTAATATATTTTTTAAAACACTCTATAATACATTTTCTACTATTAGTTAAAGTTTATTGAAAATTATAAAACTATGAGCAAGACTCATTAAATAAATTAGACATACACAATTTTATAATTTCTAACATATTTCATTCAGTAATACAAAGATATTGTAAAAAGTGCATTAAAAAGTATATTACTATCATTCGTCTTCCGTCATATTACTTTATCATGACATCTTTAACAATGCAATTCATTAGAGTTGCTATATATGATATTTTATACTTTTTTTTATAACATCATATTATTTTATTATTTAAACAACTCAAAAAATGTTTTTCTCCAGCCTAACAACTCTACAAAGTTGCTAAGTGGGTCCTACAATTCTACTTTAAAAAGCATTTCATATACAAGTAGGACCCAAAATTTTGTGAGCACGGTCACTTAGTTGAGCAACCCATTCCAATGATTTATGAGTTGATACATGAGTTACTAATTTGAAACAAAGTGAGAGGGCAACTCCATGCCCTCATACATTTCTCTATTAGTTTTCTTGTCTCTCTCGGATGTAAAAGTTTTTGTACTAACTTATTATACAAAAATAATTTCTCTTCTACATGTTACGTGATCCGACATTTTATATAAAGTATAATGTAAAATATGTAAAAAAAAAAAATGTAATATAAAAAAATAACAGTTTTGTGTTATGCTCATTAGTTTACAAGTATTGTTTTAAATATAATGCTGCTAAGATGTATCAATAAATTTTTAGCCCATTAATATAACGTGTAGCACGAGGAACGCAAAACCGACAGATACAAATATAATAAGGCCCACGAGGATCGCAAAAAATAATAACCTATATGCTCATGGTCACGTGTCCAACAAGCCCCAGTGATGAGCGTCTCTTGTGACACAACACGGTTCTTCCATTTATGTTCCAAAATTATTTAAACCCGGTCATGTTAGCATAGGTTGAGCTGTTCATACTATAAACTATATTGTGTTCGTCCCCAACAACCCAACCATGCTAGACATCCAAGGCTACCTTGTACTATTCCTTTTATGGTTCATATCCACCATTTTGATCAGATCCATCTTCAAAAAATCCCAATGTCTGAGACTACCCCCTGGCCCTCCAATTTCGTTACCACTCGTTGGACACACACCCTATCTCCGCTCCCTTCTTCACCAAGCATTATACAAACTCTCCAAACGCTATGGCCCCTTGATCCACGTCATGATCGGTTCCAAGCACGTGATCGTGGCGTCATCAGCGGAAACCGCGAAGCAGATCCTTAAAACCTCCGAAGAGGCCTTCTGCAACCGCCCCATAATGATCGCGAGCGAGAACTTGACCTACGGCGCCGCCGACTACTTCTTCATCCCGTACGGGACGTACTGGCGGTTCCTGAAGAAGCTCTGCATGACGGAGCTTCTCAGCGGGAAGACCCTGGAACACTTCGTGAGCATCCGCGAGAGCGAGATCGAGGCGTTCTTGAAGACGATCCTGGAGACTTCCGCGACGGGTAAGAATGTGGAGATGAGGCAAGAGCTCATAAGGCACACGAACAACATCATCACGAGGATGATAATGGGGAAGAAGAGCAACGGCGGTGACGATGAGGTAGCGCAGTTGAGGAAGGTGGTTAGGCAGGTTGGGGAGTTGCTTGGGGCGTTTAACTTGGGGGACGTGTTTGGGTTCATGAGGCCTCTGGATCTGCAGGGGTTTGGGAAGAGGAACATGGACACGCACCACAAGATGGATATGATGATGGAGAAGGTGCTGAAGGAGCACGAAGAGGCGAGGGCCAAGGCGGGTGCTGATAGTGATAAGAAGAAGGATCTTTTTGACATTTTGTTGAACCTGATTGAAGCTGACGGCGCTGACAATAAACTCACCAGAAAAAGTGCCAAAGCCTTTGCTCTGGTATGTATGTACTTTTTTACTATTCTTTGCATTGTCCGTAGGAATTTTGGACTTATCTGTGTCGCGGACTTTCCTTTTCAAGCATAAAAACGGTTAAGTAGTTTAACTGGGACCAATTCGTGCTTTTAATACTCAAGAAGTCCCGATCAGACGTACGTTTGGATTTTATTTTTTTGAAGTGTTTACGGGGAAGAAAAAATGATTAATTTATGTATAAACTAAAATTAATTTACGTATAAACTAAAATTAATTTTTTTTAAAAGATAAATAGGAAAAAATTTTAAACTAATTTTAATTTATATATAAATTAATTTTTGTTTATAAGAAAACTTTATTTTGTTTTATCTTTCTATTTTTTTTATAAGTATTTATAGATAAATTTATCCAAATAGAATTCATGATGTGAAATTTGTATTAAAACACTAGAAACATAGATGAATTAAACATCATGATATATGGTACTGTTGAGTAATCATCCACAGATGCAAGGTAATGGGGTATATCTCCACGTATGCCTTTTTCCCACCAGGTAAAACGAGCTATATGAATCAAATGACACCGTTGTGTTTAAGAGAAGCTAATACACTATTTTAAATACACTTTTAGTATTTACTGAAATTATTAAAAATTATAAAATTATGTGAGTCTTATTCTTTATTTAATGAATTTTGTATTTTTAATAAATTTCAATTAAAAATAAATTTTAACCAATAGTCTATTAAAAAGTGTGTTGCTAGCACTTGTTTTTAGAGAAATAGGAGAGTTAGCAACATACTTTTTAACACACTCGTTACCTTTTTTTTTATATATAAGAATCAAATTAGAGGTTTCCTTTTTTTTTTTTTTTGTAAAACTCAATCTAAAGTGTCTCTTGTTTTAATTTTTTTTTTACAAAAATATTCTTAATTACGAATTACTTATCTTAGTTTAATAACTAGTGGGTGAAACTCACAAAATTTTGTAATTTTTAATAAACTTTTAACCAATATTAAAAATATTTAAAAGAGTATGTTAAAAAATATATTATCATATAACATTTTTGTTAGTAAAATGTCATGTTGTCATTAATAACTCCTCACCGGATGAAATTCAAATCGGCACCCTTAAGTTTATTTATTATTTAGTGAGACATAGATTTTAGCCAATAATAATGTTTCTTTGAAAGAGAGGGTTAAAAGTTTGGATAAAATATTTTTAATCTTCAATGGTAGACATAAATTTTGCTTGGTCTTTTTTTATTTTTATAAAAACCAACATAGAATGTTTCTTTCATTAATTTTTTTTTACAAAAATATTCTTAATTATGAGTTATTTCTCTGAGTTTAATAAATAATAGATAAAAGACACTAATGTTAATAATAAAGAGTCTATAAAAAGTGTGTTACTAGCACTTATTTTTATAGAAAGATGAGTGTTAGTAACATATTCTTTAATACACTCTATTATTCCCTCCGATTCTTTTCATAAGAATTAAATTAGAAGTTTTACTTTGTCTTTTTGACAAAAGTCAATATAGAATGTCTTTTGCATTAATTTACTTTTTTTATAAAAATACCTTTAATTATAAGTTATTTCTCGGAGCTCAATAGATAGTAGGTGAAATATATTGATGTTGTAAGCTCTTTAAGAATCTAACTTTGTTTCGTGTGCAGATTATTTTGAAAAGCTTTATCTCTTCACATGCATAACAAAGAAAAGGTAAAGCAATAAATATATTAATGATGGGAAAGAACAAAAATTAAAACCAATAAAAACATTTGAAAAAAGAATAAGAGTATGTCTCATTAATGTTAAGGATAGTTTAAAAAGAAACAAAAATTTAGGATAAATTAATTAATGTTACTAACTAAATTAGTTAATTGGGTATTATAAAAAGGACAAAAAGAAATGTTGTTTAAAATTTATTAAAGATTGCAAAATATGAGTGGGACTTAATAAAAAATGAGAGTCACAAAATTCTTTTAGTAAACCTCATGTTCTCATCAATAACTCTTCAATTCATATATAAATAGCATCAATCCCACCTAAGGATGTCAATGAGGCAGGGCGGACACGAGTAGTAGCTACTCGCTTTGCCAGATAAAATTTGTACCCGTGCCCACCCCATTATCCGCTCAGGTATTCGTTAAGCGATACCCGCAGATATTTTTAATATCTGTGGGTATCCGTGGATATCCGCAGATATTTCCTAAAAATAAAAAAAAAGTAAAAATAACAAATTTATTTTGTGTGTTGTAGACAATCATAAAGTGTTGCAAATATCACTTTGAATTTATAAATTAAAGAGTTATTATTTAAAATAATCACTTTGAACATAAATTTTAATTATTCTAACAATTTTTTTTTAAAACTATAGTTTAAATGCTCACAAATTTATGTTCCTTTTATCTTGTAATATAATTGTATAAGATTTCTCCCGTAATGAACAATTGTTTTGAAAATTTTGAATAAATTTATGTAATTTTATCTATATTAATATATAAAGGTATTTAAGTAAATATATAATTGCAGATAACGGGTATTCATGGGTACAAGTACCATGATACCCATACCTGTACCCGCCCCGTTAATAAATTGGTAGCGGATATACTCATTTAGAGTATCTGCGAGTACCCATTTAAAGTACTCATTTTCTACCCATGGTGGATTTTAATTGCGTATCCGCAACTGCGGATTTTTTTACCATCCCTAATCCCACCCCTATTAAAGAAGTTTATTTTATTATTCAGTGAGACATAAATTTCACGTAATAATAGAGTTTCTTTGAAAGGGAGGGTTAAAATTTTGGATAAAATATGTTTTTAATTTTCATTATATCTTGAAATTTAATTTTTATTTTTATATAAAATTAATACGTTTTTAGTCTTTATATTTTAATAGAAACACATGCTTTAATTTTGACGATAGATTAAAATTACATTACTTTTAATAAATATAAGGACTGAAAATATATTAAATTTTTATAGGTAATAAAACTGAATTTTGAAATATTTTGTTACCTGAAAAATTTGTGCACTATATAACATTGATACCGAAATTCACGGATCATAATCTTTTGTAACCATCTAATAATTGTGATGAAAAATAAGCGTCAGATTGATTACATGATGGTTTAAATATCATAACAATCAAGACGGAAGTAGGGGGATGTTTAGCTTACTCTAAATAAAAACAAGGTTAAACAATCTTATAGAAGATGGTTGGTGCAAGTAAGAAAGTTGTATTGTACTATAAAAAATTATATCAATCATTTTCTGTGAAATTGTTTAATTCTATTTTTATTTGAAATAAGTTATACAAGCCCCGAAGTAAAAGTAGAGATAGGTAATTCATGAATCAAAATCTGAACCTGACACTGCTTAACGTGTTCCGCAGGACATGTTCATCGCCGGCACAAACGGGCCGGCGAGTGTTCTAGAATGGTCCCTGGCCGAGCTCGTGAGAAACCCCCACGTTTTCAAGAAGGCAAGAGAAGAGATTGATTCTGTGGTGGGCAAGGAGAGGCTCGTCAAAGAGTCAGACATCCCCAACTTACCTTACCTCCAAGCAGTGGTCAAGGAAACTCTGAGGCTGCACCCGCCAACCCCAATATTCGCACGAGAAGCCATGAGAGCATGCCAAGTTGACGGCTACGACATTCCCGCGAACTCAACCATCTTGATCAGCACGTGGGCCATTGGCAGAGACGGAAACTACTGGGACAACGCGCTGGAGTATAACCCAGAGAGGTTCTTGTTCGCGGATGGACCTGGCAAGAGCAAAATAGACGTGAGGGGGCAATACTACCAACTCTTGCCGTTCGGGAGCGGAAGAAGAAGCTGCCCCGGGGCTTCGCTTGCGTTGCTGGTCATTCAAGCGACGCTCGCGAGCTTGATCCAGTGCTTCGATTGGGTGGTGAATGACGGGAAGAATCACGACGTTGATATGACGGAGGAAGGAAGGGTGACTGTGTTTTTGGCCAAGCCACTCAAGTGCAAGCCTGTTCCACGTTTTACTCCCTTCTCTGCCTGAAGAGCGTGAAAAGGAGTGGGGCTGAAGTCATGAATCCGATTCATTTCTTGAGTTATGTTTTACTTACCTGTTGCTTTTTTTTTTTTTTTAAATTTACTTTGTGGCATTTGTTATGCGGAGTGTACCTTATGTGTAAACTAGGTGGCACGGACGGAAATCACCTATTCCCTTTTGTGTGTTATATTACCTGTCCCACCAATTAAATGTTGCCATGTCAGTTAAAATTCCATGTAGGCTCACTTTCTTTTCCTCTTACCCACCCTCTGTGGCTCGAATCTGAAACCCTCAACCCATGTCACTTCAATTAAAATTTCGACGTCAATTGAGCCAGCCTTGTCGTTCTCCTTTAGGTGATTGTAGCTTTGCTTTTGCATCAACTCGGTGGGTTACTATTCTCCATCTACTGTTAGTTGTTCACTCTGGCTTTGAACTTTTGAATTGCTTCGCAGTTGAAGTTAAAGATCCTCTCACGGAGCAGTGTGTCGACGTCGAATGTCACTTGAGGACCGCCCGCTGGCAGTCAGAGAACAACGTCAAAGATCAAAACGGACTCGTGAAAAAAGTTCTGGATGTTGCGGAGACGGTTAATATAATGGATTTTTTGCAAGTCTGCGCAAACGGTTGAAGAAATTCCAAAAGCATGTCCTGTCGGTGATGACATAACCATTAAAGATGCGGTCGATGAATTTAGTGACCTGAACGACAATGTTCGACAAGGAATGGCCATTGTAACTAACTTTCCTATCAGAGGCGAAGAATTCCTTGAAGGATTCAGAGACATCAAACGAGGACAATAGGTCACAAATGTCGAGTTTGGTGGCATTGGCATGGAGAGCCTAAGGTGGAAGAGTTGTTTTTATTTTGGACAAAACTTAGATATAGTATTATAGGTAATGTCGGTATTGTTTTCCAATAAGAATTGGAAATCTATCTTAGTAATTCGCGTAATAAAAACATGTATTAAAAGATTTCTTAAATTACCAAGGTGAATTTCTAATTTTGATTGATAAACAACACCAATAACACTTATGATACTGTATTTAAATTTGACCTTTTATTTTGGAGGAGAATGTGTATACCTGATGCAGATGAAGTTTTTCGGGTCAGGCATTTTTTCTCTTATTTAAATTTTCTTTAAATAAAACTTAAAATTAATATGGCTATTCACACTTTTTTATGTTTTTAGATATTTCCTTATTTAAATCTTTTTAACAAATTAAAATTATTTAAGTTTACTTCCTTTATATATTGGATGAAATGCTATAAATCCGATAAAAATAAAAAAAATGCATGTGATTTTTATTTTTATTTTCATAACTAAAAAGAATTTATAAATGTGATAGAATAATTTGAATGGCTAAATATTTTAAATAATATGTTTTGTAAATGAATATTGTATTTATTGACTATGCTACATGAAATTAAACTTTAGATAAATTATTTTTTATTTATTAAAATATTAAGTGTAAACTTGACAATAAGATAAAAAATAAAATAAAAACATTTAAAAAACTTTGTTTTTAGTTAAATAAATTAAAATTTAGGCTTTAGTCCCCTATAATTCTATATATAACATTACTATATGAGTTAATTGCATTTTTAATCCATACCATTATGCAAATTTAATATTTAATCTTTATTATTTTAATTTAAAAATTAGAAAATAATATAAATATTATCATATTAAAATAAATAATATAGTATAAGTAATGTGGTAGAAAAAAAAAATACAAAGATGAGAAGATGAGATAAAAAAGAAGATAAAAGAGAAAAGTAATTTTATATTTATATTTATTGTTGAAAAAATATTAAAAGTTAAGATGATAAATTTATACATTAAATATTTTTATTTTAATTATACTAATTTATATATAAATTATACAAACTTATTTATTAAATTATATAATTTATTTATTAAATATTTTTATTTTTATTTTAATTATACAAATTTAATATATATTTTTTAAATCTTATAGCATCGACCAACAAAATAATATTCATTCCCGCAGGAGAGGATTCCAGAGTCACAAGCCTCTCGTCAGATCCAGAATCCACCTTGGCTAGATAATTTGCGTACTGATTCCCTTCACTTCCCTTCATTGAACAGAGTCGCAATATTAAATTTAGTTAAAAAACAATAAATAATAAAATTGTATAATAAAAATAAAATAAAAATATTTAATAATAAATTACATAATTTATTATTTAATATAGTTTTTCATACAATAAATATAAGCATACAATCATGTTTCTATTTCATAACTTTTTTATTTTTGGGTCATATTTTTCTACCACCTATACTATATTATTTATTTTAATATTTTAATATTTATATTATTTTTAATTTATTAAATTAAAATAATAAAGATTGAATATTATATAAAAATTGAATTTGCAAAATGTTGGAGACCAAAAATACAATTAACTCATACAGTAATGTTAAAAATATTAAAAATGTATTTATAATAAAAATATTTCATAAATAAATTCATCAACTTAACTTTTAATATTTTTTTATCCAATAAATATAAATATATAATCACTTTTTTTTTTCATCTCTTTTTTACCCTATTTTCTTTTCATATTTCTATTCTTTTTCTACTACATCACTTATATTGAGTCTAAAATTAATAACTGATTTTTTTTTAAGTTCGTTTACGCAGTACTTAATTGTTATTTACAAAAGACTAATAAAATATTACTAATTTAAATAATTAAATAAAATAGTGAAATAAATTATTTTATAGAAAATAATTTAATAATAATACTTGTGAACTTAAATTTTATTATAAATAACAAATCAGAAAATTTTACAAGTCTTCTCTCTATATATACTAGAATAGCTATATTGAATTGTAGTGTTTTTAGGAATAATTCTTCAATGAGAGCATTTTTAGAGATTTTTCTTAACTTTTTATCTCTTTCAATTTATCTTGTTCATCTTTATTTTTAAAATGAATTTTAATAATTTTTTAAAAAAATTATCAATAGTTAAAAGTAACCTTATATCACAACATAAATTGTTTATCACAAATTTAAAATATAATTTATATGTTCAAAAATATTTATTTATTTCAAATTTTAATTATAATATAATTTATATATTCAAAGTATTTATTTATTATAAGTTTAGTTATAAAATAAATATTTATCCTATGCATTGCACACATTAAAACACTGGCACAGTAAAATTTAATTAAAACAATTTAAATGGTTGGAGATAAATTATGATAAGTTCATTAAATAATAAAATTAGAATATTAAAAATAAAGTTTAATAGTCATGCATTGTCAGTGTAAAGTTTTACACTATCAACCAATTGGAGTTCGCCTTTGGTGTGACTTCTAAAGTATTTATTATAAAAGTCAATAAACTTACAATAAATAGGGGTTTGTGATTGGATGATAGTATAAAACTACTTTACATTGTCAGTGCATGACCTGTTTTCTCTTAAAAATATCAAATAAATTTCACAATTAACTGTTAATAGATAAAATTTTTGGACACTTTTAACAATATAAACGATCCTGATTGTGCACACAATAATGTAAGAAAAAATATTTTAACGACGGAGGGGACAACCATACAAGGTCACGCCACTCACCCTCAAAATGATTTGGCAGACCATGCTCCAGGTGCAGTTCAGGCAATGATTGTCAAAGGTCAATTTAGTGAGGAGTTGCTGAATGAAAGTGAAGAATCAGGATCAACAAAGGCAGTTGATTTAAATGAAACCTGTTGTTGGAGTTACTTGCTAACAAGGGAAAATAGGCTTCGAATCAGTTGATTAAAGATTCCTTATTTGATAGTCTGCCGACTGCTGAGGTTGATTTTCTGTTAGCTGAAGTAGATGTGGTGAGCCTTATCCCCAGCGAGTTTTGGGTGAGTGATGAATAGCCTATTAGTTTGGAGCAAGGTTTTAAATTGCGGTCGCAGTCGCGTTAAGGTTTTTGCGGTTACGGGTATTGCGGAATTTGCAATATGGATTGCAGTCGTTGCAGCGTGAATGCCTCACAACTTAGCACAAAACTATATTAAAATATTTTGTATCATTATATAATCTATAATAACCAATAATTAATATTTTTTAATCATTATGAAATATCCAAACTAAAAAAATAATTAAAAATATTAAAACAAGACTAAATTAGTAACTACTAATATATTTAACAAATCCATACATGTTTAAGTGTCTCAACAACATAGATAAATTAATAGTCACTCACACAAATAAATAAAATTTATATATAAATTATTTGTCTAAAGTCCTAAACATAAAACTACCATTACATATAAAAAGTTTATACAAATTCATTATTTTCAAGCACTGGATTGTAGACAACGTGCATAAACATAGCCTTCACTTTTTGACCATCATCCTGTTCTCCAAAAACATAATCAAACCTCAAGTATTTATCATAAAAAAATAACTATTATATATAATTTATGCAAAAGAATTACCTCACAAGTCACCACATGGTAGAACGACGTGCTGGATTATAACCTCCATTATCACTTTGATCATCATTATACCCTATTGCTCTAAAGACATAATCAAGGAATCTAGAGCTTCTTGGTGGTTCCATTTGTAGTTGGTCATAGGAAAAATTTGATGATGAATTATAAGAGTCTTGGTAATTCATGGAAGGTTGGTAATATGATGGGTTTGGCATATATGGATAATAGCCATGTGACATGTAAGGAGGATGTTGATAGTATGGTGGATAGTTTCCTTGTGTACCTTCAACTGATTCAACAATACCAAAATCACCAAAGGATTGTGATACACTAGATGAGAAAGAATCATCCAATGTAGCTTTTTCACGCCTTCTTCCTTTTCCATGTTTAGCTCAATCTCCCCTTCTACTACCACCAATTACATCACCAGAAAGATCTTCATCCATTCTATCATGTGTCATATGAAGCACAAGATTTTGATCACGCCTTACATATGGTTCTTCTTGGATAGAATCAAATGACCCTTCACCTCTTCCTTGACTTCGTTCTATATTACCACCACCACTACTCTCACTACTATTATTATTGCTGGGTGGACTTAAACCACCATCACCCCCTTGACTAGGTGATTGACTTGGATCTGAATCACTTCCACCAACTGCTTCTTCATTTTCATCATCAGAATCAATAGGGAGCCATTTTGAGTTTTAGGCCTCTTTTAACAATGGCCCCTCTCTTTCTTCAAGCTATGGTGATAAAGGATTTTATTCTTGAAATATATGATCAAGATTAATAGGATTGAAGCCATCTTCAATCTCCTCTCGACTTTTTCTCATAGTGTGTCTCATCTTCAACTTTATGTTGTAAAACTTAAAGACAAGTTTTTGTAATTTTTGATACTTTAATCTATTTCTTGTCTTTGTACGTATATAACTAAATGTGCTCCAATTTCTCTCACAATTTGAAGCTGAAGTTGTTTGACTAAGAACTTTTACAACTATACTTTTAAGTTCAAGAGCACAAGATCCAAATATGAACCACCATTCAGTTGATTAAATAAATAATATATAAATTATTAGTATAAAAGTATTTGATAAAAATTAAAGTTATAAGATCTTACCAAGATTCATTTGAGACCACGCTCTTTGAGCTTATGTTGTTCCAAATTTCTTTCTTTTCTCTCGAAAAACTAACAACTACAAGCACCAATATACTAAATAGTTCTTCAATAAAGTTCTTGTTCCTAAATTTAAATGCAATATACTATTTACTAGTTACTCACTTGATTGAGAGCTCTTATTTGCTTATTGATATCTGGTTCCAATCTGCTTATTACTTTTGTAGTTCCATCCATGGTTTCCTTGGCTACATCGCTTCCATGCACAACTCCAAATTGAAATTGGGGATTAAGATAATAACCTTGAAAATAAAAAAAAATTAGTTTTCCAAAATCAAATATAAATACTTCAAATAAAATTAAATTAAAATATGATGTTAACATGTACCTGCTGCGTGTAAGTCAGAATGCATGAAAAACCATCTTTTGTCAATGATTTCATTATAATGGGTGTGGTAACGATAATTCTTTTCAATGGCTTGCTTAGCTCTGTCAATTGCTTCATAAACAAAGCCCATTGTTGGTTTTTCATCACCATCCACCAATTTCAAAACCTTGACAATTGGTTCAAATACCTTAATTATATCATTAGCCTTATTCCAAAAATCTTTGCTTATAACAATCTTTTTGGCTTCGAATGCAGGTCTTGATTTCTCCTTTCCCCACTTGGACTTATTAAATTCCTCTGAATCAAACATATTTCTCAAAGCTTGTTTGTGCTTAACAATTGATTCAACGTACAAAAATTGTGTTGCAAAACGTGTGATTGTTGGACGTATAATTTCCTTGCCATCAGTATACTTCTTCATGAGATTTACAGTTCAAATGTGGTTGTAGATAAACAAAGTAACTTTTTTAGCATCATCAAGTACTTTTTGGACATTGGACTTTTTCCCAATATCTTCTGAGCACAAATCCAAGCAATGAGCTGCACATGCAGACCAATAAAGATTAGGTCTTTTTTCCATCAGTTTCAGACCAGCAGCTTTTAATGCTTTCTCATTATCAATAACCACTTGAATAACATATTCTTCTCCCACTTCTTCAATAACTTGATCAAGCAATTTTAAGTAATAATCAGTGTTTCTGCTAGCAACATCAGAGGCATCAACAGATTTTAAAAACACTATTCCTTTGCTGCAATACACAAGAAAATTCATGATATGCATGTGATTTATGCTTTTTGTCCAGCCATCACACATTATAGTTACCCTTTTTTCTTTCCATGTTGGTTTAAGTTCATTTATCCAACTTTGCATAGCCCTGTATTCTTCTTCTAAGTACACCTCGAAATCTCATAAGGGGTAGGGCATTTAATACCTGGACCTAACTCTGCAGCTGCAATTAGCAAATTGTACAGCCATGGAGAATTTGCTAAGTTCATAAGAAGACGCTCATATATTATCAACTTGGACACTGCTTCCCCCAGCTTTTTTCTAAGAGTTTTCATCATCCCCCCACTAATTTTTGGTTGCTTCATACTTTTACTTCTGGCCAAGTCGACATATACATCCCTTAATCTGAATTCAGCATCACTTTGTTGACGTTGATATGACGCTCCACTACTACCACCTGCATATGAGTTGCCTCCACTTTCATATACAGATTCTAACCTTCTAGTTTGTTGTCTAAATCTTTGCCTGTCTTCCCATTGTCTATGTGAGATGATGCTCTCTTGTGTAGCTTGTCTCATACCTCTATCTTCATCAATGAAACCTTGAATTTCATCTTCATCTCCTCTCAAACTTGACATAAATTCTTCTTTTCTTTTCTTAAGATCTTTTTTCTTTGCTTTATTGTCATGTAAAAGCTTCATCATATATTCTCTAACAAAAGTTGTGACACTACCACACCCCTTAACCTCTCATTGGATGTGTGCAAGATGTTCCTTTAACCTAGTAATTCCACCAGATATCACTTTTCCACAAACTTTGCAAGATACACTATTTCTACTTTTACCCGACACAAGTGTTCCGAAATACCAACCAATGTCATCGCTAAGAGCACCTTCTGCTCTACCAGTTGGAAATTGTTCTCCTGAAGACATTGCTCAACCAACCTACAATATAATTAACATACTTTTAAATTACAAAATAAACATAAATTATATAAGCTATTAGGTACAAAATAAACATAAATTATATAAGCTATTAGCTATATATAATATAATTTAAAATCATCTATAATAATTCATTTTATACTTTTATAGGCTAGATATATTAGCTGAGTTTATCCATCTTTTTTTTTCTTTAATTCATTTTAATTTTAGTTTTAAATTATTATTAAAAGACATTCATTAAACATTAAAAGATACTCATTAGCATTAAAAGACATATTTTACACTTAATAACTAATTGTGAATCATATACTAATTAGAAGCAAAATAAATAACATAATTTACTCCCTCACAATTTTTCCCCACTTCTCACGTTCCACCCTAGCTCATTATTGTTCTCTTAGGTGAAAAAAATTGATCAAGAAAAATATAATTATTATGTGGAAAATAGAAATTATTTAACTTTCTTAAAATATAATTGGGAAAAAGAGAAATTAATTTTAAAATTCAAAAGAAAAGATTGTAAAATTTATTATATATTTTCTTCCTTATATATTAGATAAATCTACTTATTTTCTATTTTTTATCTCTTTAACACATTTTAATTTTATCTTTAAATTATAATTTAAATTTATTTTAAACTAAAATAATTTTGGTTTTTAATTTAATTTTAAATTGTAATTAAAATTATACAACCTAAATGCCTAATCAATTATTCTCAATAATTGCCATTTCTCACCCTATTTATCAATTCCCCATCTAATTAAGCAAATTCCCACTAATTTCTCACCAAATTCATCAATTTGGTACCCAATTAATGAATTCCTAATTTCCTACTAATTTTTCATATTACTAGTCATCAATTCCTTACCCACTCAAACAAATCCCACCCATATTTTCATTTCCCACTTCTTTTTTTCAATTTCCCACCGACAATGTTTAGTTTCCCACTTTCAGTTTTCAATTTTGTTTTTAATTTAACTTTAAAATAAAACCCCCATTTACTTTCATTTGATTGGACCCAGTTCTCTCTCTCTCATCCGTAACATTTCTCTTTCTTATTTTCTCGACCTTTCTTCTTATTCCTGCGTCTGTTTTCACGTTCCCACTTCCCAGTTTTCTTTTTACCATTCATCCCTTCTTAAAATCTATACACAAGAAGAAATCTTTCAAGCAAAAATGGCTAACCTGAACAAAGAAAGGAGGACCAAACAACAAAAGCGACTGTGGTGGAATCGTGAAGCCGACAACAATAGCGGAGATCGTCGACTGTGGCGGAAGTTGGCAACTGCGAGTGTGGCGATTAGCGAAGGCGTGAAGGGCAAATGATGGAGGCTTGCAATTGTAGAGAGTTTCAACAGTATTTTTCAAGTTTAAGATTCAATTTTTGATTCATTTTGTTTGATGTTTACAGACCTTCTCCTTGTTATTTTGTTTGATTATTTGTGATTGGATAGATTGATTCTTCTGAGGTCTGAAAAAGCAAGTTATTGAGTTGAATCTTTGAAAAGTTTGATACTTTTTGCACTGTTTTTTGATTCCTTTTTGTTTGGATTCATCTCTGTCCATTATTGGTTTCCAACGACATTTTTGGTAAAAATCGTCTCTTTTTTTGAAATAGCTTTTTGTGGCGTCTGTTACGGCCACAACACCGTTACGTTGTGGCCATTTTTTGTGATCTTCGACCACACTGTGATTTCAGTCCATAACAGTATTGCCTCGCTCCGTTACCGTCATGTTGCGGACGATTTTCCTGTTCAGGAGCGATTTTTAAAACCTTGGTTTGGAGGAGATGTGTTTGTTGAAGAGGTAGAATGATCCACTCTAGCTAATGCTTCGACTAATAATTCAACAGAGATGATATTCAGCAAGCCTTCTGAGGAGATGGTGAAGCATCTTAAGCCCTTGTACAAAGCTCACATTAATGGTAATGCAGTCAGTAGAGTGTTTGTTGATGGTAGAGCAGTGCTACATGTTGTGCCAGTGAGCACTATGAGGAAGTTAGGTAAAACCAAAGAAGACTTGGTACCCACCAACATGAAGAAGACTAATTTTATTAGGGAAGCTACTGCAACCATGGGGGTATTAGTAGTTGACATAACCGTGGGGACCAAGACTTTGAGTTCAGCTTTGTTTGTGGTGGATGCCAAACTTGTCTATTTAGTACTACTTGGGAGAGACTAGATTCATTCTAGTTAGTGTGTGCCTTCCACTTTGCATTATCTACTTGTAATCTGGGAAGGTGACCATGTAGAAATAGTAGCAGTTGGCAAAAGTCCTTTTTCAAATGATGTGAAACTAGCAAAGACAATATTCCATTCCCTTCATATGGAACCTGTTCGAATTCCTAAAGAATATGAGGAAGGCACTTGGGGATCTTGCAACCTGACTACTGAAAGGTTCAAAGTAGAATTGTAGGCCGAGCTATGACCTTTAAACAAGATAACCAATAAGTTACGAGAATAAGGTGATAAAAGACCTCTTGAACCGACTTATCTTGTTGAAAGATGGGAAGAGAGTAGTCAAATCAAGGTATCCTAGGGAAGATGAATTTAAAGAAGTAACACCTAAGGGGCAAGGTCTAGAGAAGAAATTACTTTCCACCACTACAGAAAAGGCTTTTTAAATCGGTTAAAAATGGCTTTTTAAATCGGTTTTACAACCAATTTAGATATAGCCGATATAAAAGAAATTAACATTTTAAACTATAAAATGAACCGATGTAAAAAAAACTTTTTAAATCAGTTCTCTATAGAACTGATTTAAAAAGAACCGATTTAAAAAGTTTCATTTTTTTAAATACCTTAATTGTTTTCACATATACAACCAAAACCAAATAAATGCTCATAAATATACAAATTATATTATAATTAAAATTTATAATAAATAAATATTTTAGAACATATAGCTTGTTAAACCATTTTTGGTGACAATTAATTAATTACTAACATATAATTAAATTAACTTCTTACTTTTATTCTTTTTCATTACTTATTACTAACTTACCTAAAATAATCAACTTCACTTAATTCTATCTTATGTAATATAATCCTCAACACTTAAAATTCTTACCATATATTTATATAAGTTAATAATTAACTTAAACAATATATCTTGTTCTTTAAAGATTTATAAATTTATAAACATATAAAGAATTACACTTTTCTTATATATATTAATAAACATTTTCAACCATATATAACCTTTATTAATTAATTTCATGTAACAATATAATTAACACAAAAGATTAATTTCAAATTAATATTAAAAATGGAACAATCATATTCACATAATTAATGAACCAAATGAACCAATGTAAACTAATGTAAATCATAATGAACCAAATGAACCAATATAAACATTATGAACCAAATGAAATTAAAATGACTAACCGAGTGTGCGGATCTCCAAACTCAGCAATGGAGCACGTTCAACAGTAGTGGACCTCCATCAACAGCAGTGGTGCGAGCTAGCTCCAACCAAAGCAAGCTTGCAAGCTTGGCACCAAGCTCGCACTCCAACAACGGCAACCGTGACGGCGCGCGCTACATCTCCTACTCCCTCTAAAATGCAATGGCGAAATGAGGGGCAGATGAAGAGGAGAAAGCTTGCATGAAGGAAATGAGGGGCAGATGGGGAAGAAGAAAGCTTCAATGGAGAAAATGAGGGGCGGATGGAGGAGAAGAAAGCTGGAAGGGAGGAAATGGGGAAAAAGAAGGCTGTTGGAAATGAAAGAGAGAGGCGCGCAAAGGTTAAAAAACCCACTTTTAAATCGGTTTTGCTATAACCAGTTTAAAAAGTTGGCACGTATATTATTTTATTTTAAAAATTGACCTTTTAAATCGGTTATATTTGAATCGATTTAAAAAAGTTTGTTACAATTTCAAAAATGCCACCGCATTTCTTTTTAAAACCGATTTGATATTAATCGATTTAAATTCCTGCTTTAAAATTCGTTTTGTGTAGTAGTGTTCCCAAGATCAATTGAAGAGACTTAGGGGGCATAATACAACATTTTTAGTTGAAGGACAAGAGTTAAAGTCTCTAATACAAAGGAAAACACCTACTTTTGAGGCACAAGATCCTTTGGAAGAAGTAAATTTGGGAATAATTGCCGAACCTAGGATGACTAAGATCAGTGGGTTGTTAGCTAAGACAGAGAAGAATCGACTGATTAAGCTCATCAAGTAGTATAGGGATTGCTTTGCATGGGATTGTCATAAGATGTTAAGAATCTCTAGGCAGTTGGTAGAGCATCAATTGCCAATTAAAGAAAGTTATAAGCCACATAAGTAACTCTTTAGGAGGTTCAACCTTTAGCTAATGCCTCAGATTAAGGTAGAAATAGAGAGGTTACTGAAGGTAGGTTTCATAAGGATAGCTAGGTATGTCGAATGGTTGTCCAATATTGTTCTAGTGAATAAAAAGAATGGCCCAATGAGGATATGAATTGATTATAGAAATTTAAACTTGGCCACTCTAAAAGATGAATATGTTATGCTTGTGGCTGACATGCTAGTTGATGTTGTTGCTAATAATGGGATTTTGACTTTCATGGACGGCTATTCAGGTTATAACCAAATATTTGTAGTCGAATCTGATGTACATAAGATTACCCTTAGGTGCCTAGGGGTTATAAGGGTGTTTAGAAGGCTAGTAATGCCATTTGACTTGAAAAATGATGGGGCCACGTATCAAAAAGCCATGAACACCATCTTTCATGAGATAATAGGTGAAAGCATGGAGGTTTATATTGTTGACATGGTAGTCAAGTTTAGAAACAATGATCAACACTTAGTAGATTTGAACTAAGCACTGCAACAAATGAGGTTCCACAATTTGAAGATGGATCCTAGAAAGTATGCATTCGGAGTTTCAACTAGTAATTTCCTCAATTTCCTAGTGCATGAAAAATAAATTGAGGTTGATTAAAAAAAAAGGAGTCAAAGCCATTATGGAAGTTAGACCTCCTAGAAGCAAGGAGTTATAAAGCCTTATTGGAAAAATTAACTTCTTAAGGAGATTTATTGCCAATTTAGCTGGCAAAATGAAGGCCTTCTCACCTTTTGTTGAAGCTGAAAGATGCTAAAGAGTTGGTTTGGGGAGCTAAGCAACAAGAGGCATTTGATCATATTAAGGCAACCTTAGCAAATCCTTCAGTTTTGGTACCACCTATATATATAGGGAAAGCCCTTAAAGTTGTACATATCAGCTATTGAGGAGTCCATTGGCTGCCTACTCGCCCAAGATGTCAATGTTGGAATTGAGAGAGCATTATATTATCTTAGCCAGCCAATTGTTACACAAAGCTAAGATTAGATATTCTCCAATAGAAAAATTTTGCTTGTAGTTATTTCATGCTTGTACAACATTGGAATATTATTTGCTATCGAATGAAGTATTAGTTTTGTGTCAAGTTATATTGTCAAATATTTACTTAACAGACAAGTTTTACAAGGTAGGATAATGAAATGGACCATTAAGTTAAACACCTTTACCTTAAAATATATACCTTTAAGAGCAATAAAAGGTCAAGCATTGACTAATTTTCTTACAAAACATCCTTGCGTCACGATAGAGGATTTGTTAGCCAAAGTTAGCTAATGCATACACTTAAAGCTTTGGACTTTAATGTTTTACGGATGCAAAACCCAGAAATGGGTTGATGTTGGAGTTACCATCATCTGGAAGAACATAAAAGCTCATGTATTAATTGAATCCTGAATGTTCCAATAATCAACCCAAATATGAAGCCTTGATATTGGGACTTAAGATTCTGGCAACCATAGGAGTCGAATACATACAAGTAATGGGTGACTCTAAGTTAGTTATAAAGTAGTTGTCCAAAGAATATAGGTGTAGCACCCCAGCTTAGCTGAAGTACCATGAAACAACAAATAGCTTACTATAGTAATTTACTAATGCAATAGTAATGCATATCCCAAGAAAGGACAATGAAGAGGCTAATGATTTGGCCCAAGCCTCTGGTTACAAGGAGCTAGTTGAAGAATTCAAGAAGAAAGATTATCAACCAAATGATTGTTTGGCCATTGATATGCAACTTGATGAATGGTAGCAACAGTTGATCAGTTATTTCCAAAATCCTTTGGCTAATGTAGACTTTAAGTTGAAGTAGAAAGCATTGAAATATATATTGATAGACAATGAATAGTATAGGAGAAATGTTAATGGAGTCTTACTAAAATGTATCAGCAAAGCCAAATCATTAAAGGTGATGAGAGAAATTCACGAAGGGATTTGTAGATCTCACAGGTCAGGAATGAGGTGGCTAATTAATAGGCATAGATATTATTGGCCAACTATTATAGCTAATTGCTACCAGTATGCAAAAGGGTGTGAAGCATGTCAAAGGCATGGTCCCTTTCAGAGGGTACTAATTGAAAAAATACACTCTATAATTAAGCCATGGCCTTTTAGAGGTTGGGCTATGGATTTGATAGGAAACATATATCCCCCTTCATCTAAACGGCATGCCTCCATCATTGTAGCCATTAATTATTTTACTAAATGGGTGGAAGCTCAATCAATGGTGAATGTGACACAAGAAGACGTGGTTCATTTCATTCAGCATCAAATTGTTCATACATATAGCATTCCTAAAACAATCATCACTGATCAAGGCATAATGATCATAGGGGATAAAATGGTGACTTTTGCTCATCAATACGGTATTAAATTGATTCATTTATCATTTACTATGCTCAATTGAATGGACAAGTTGAGGCTACTAATAAAATGCTTATTAACATGATTAAAAATAATGTGAACGAAAAGCCTAAGAAGTGGCATGAAACATTATATCATGTGTTATGGGCTTATAGAAATTCAAAGTCCAAAGCCTCTAGCCATACCCTATATCGACTAACTTATGGTTAGGATGATGTGTTGCCATTAGCAATTAATGTTAAATCATTAAGGGTGGCAAAACATTATTCATTAAGTGTGGATGAATATCAACAAGCCTTGCTATTAGAGTTAGAGCTAGCGAATGAGGATCACTTAATAGCGCTTGATAACATTTGGTTAGACAAGCAAAAAGTTGCAAAAGCTTACAATAAACATGTTAAGCCGAAAAGGTTTGTGGAAGGAGACTTAGTTTGAAAAACCATTTTACCAGTTGGGATTAAAGATCTTAATTATGGAAAATGGCTTCTGAATTGGAAAGGTCTGTTTATTATTAGTAAGGTTATTAATGGTGGTGCATATCACTTAGTTAATATGGCAGATGAAGAAATGAGCCAAAGCATTAATGAGAAATACTTAAAATCTTAGTATCCTTTTGTATGGGAAGAGGTGTAAGAAAGTCCTAATTGAATGGCTACAAGTTATCCATATAGCTGGAAATGAAAGAAACAGAACAAAAACTATCCTAATTCTCAGCAGCCAAATTAGAAGGATTTGTAGTAGGATTAGTTGAAGGCATTAGTGTGTTAATAAGAGCTTGTTCTAAAGCCACTTTAATTGATGCTGGTTCAGAGGAGGCAATTATGTCTAGTGCATGAGTGGCAACTACATTAGCAAAAGGCATAACTGCATTCTGTTGAGCCTTGACTATGAGGTCCCTTAAACTCTCCTAGGATTTCTAACAGTTGACAACCCTTCTTCACCAACCTTGAAGTCTTTCTCTAATGCTTCTTTTCGTGAAAGTAAATAGTTGATCTTCCTATTCAAGGAAGTTGATTGGTTGTAAAACTGGATGCGACGATCAACATTTGCATTGATTTTAGCATTCACGTATTCAATCTTAGGTTGTAAATCAGCCATCTCCTTCTGAAGCCCATCCAATTCGATAGTCAGCTTGTTCATCCTTTTATTCATGCGGGTTTGATCAGCTAGCCTTTATACTTCCATTGTCAGAAAACTGGCCTGATAAGTTTTTTTTTTCTCTTGGAGAGCCCTTAAGCGATTCATATCAAAGGTAAGTAAATCATAATGATTCCTGCACATTTAATGATTGAAAGCAATATTGCCCATTTGAAGGGACATTTTATTAAGAGTTGTTGAACTAAAGCCTTGGTGGACCTCGATAGTTTGAGCAAATAGAGTAGAATTGAAATGATAATCTTCAGGTCCATAGCATTTTCCTAGTTTAAGCATGACTCCACATGCTTTAATGCACCAAAATGAGAGAAATGTTTGAAGAAATGGGTTGGACAATAATTAGGGAAATGAAATATTGGGTAACTACTTCATTAGATACTTGAGGAGTTGTTGAACTTGGTGCTGCAGGCAGAGTTTTTGGTTTTTTCATGTTATCAAAGAGTTGAACAATGAAAATAGATGAAAAGTGCTTGATTGAATTGATCAAATCCTGTACGAACAAGGTTTAAGTTTACCGGTCTGTTAGACTGCCTCAGCTGCATACATCACTGCACTTCCACTTGACACCTATCGTTAATTAGAAACAGTTCATCTCGCCGACTAAATAGTCGAAGGGATAGCTGAGGGAACAATAGGGGGAACCTGTAGAACAAAGATGTGTCAAGACCTTTATTTAGCTAATTGGAAAAGAACTTGGCTAGCATACTTGAGTAGAAAAACCAGCCTTGTCTGATTTTATTTATTTATTTATTTTTTTGCCAAAGGACTATATGCTACGATAGACGAGGACTTTTGTTTCTAAAATTAAAGGTAGGATAATGGTAAGAATTAGTCTAGTAATACACAAATAAAGAGGATATATGTGAATTTACCTTAGTAGGATTAGAATCTTCCTTCATAATAGTTGCTACTGAAGCTTTTGTTTCGTGTTTAGAAGCTAAAATAGATGGTGATGAGTCTTGAAGAGTCTCTACCTCAATGGAGTCAGTTGAATGCTTGCCTATATAGGGGATCATGAAAATGTTACAAATAATACATGTATTGAAAGAAGGCAAAAGAATAAGAAATATACCTTTAGAGACAACTGATGTGGAAGGCGTGGTGGCCTTTGGGGTGTACACTTAGTGGTGTAGGCTACAAGGCTTGTTGATCTTCAGTATTGGACCTTTCATTTATTAGATGCTTCAAGTAGTTGGATTGATCCAAGAGGAAGACAGTGTCCTTTATTGATGGCCACCAATTGAGGAAAGTAGACGTTTCCTTGATTGCTAAAGAAAGGTGGAAGGTTGGAATTCGCTCAAGCAATGGTTGTTGTGCCTGGTCAACTCAGTTACCTTTACAGCCGACAAGGTTAGTAGATCTAGGGGATTGGCTTTTGAGTTATAGGTCAATAGGATACTTTGAAAAAGCCCAAATTGGTGAGCAAAAAACTAAGCATTTGTTTGATAGATAGGAAAGAAATAGGTGAGAAATAAGTTAGGAGGTAAGAAATAGATAGGAAATAATTTGAAATTTTAAGTTATTTGGTAGGAGAGAAATAAAGGAGAAATAAGAAAGAGATAGACAACTGAATGATGGTAGGTGAGAAATAAAGTAGAAATAAGTAGTGGAACTCACCAAAAAATTTAAAAATATCTTCTTTATTTCATTTATACCAAACAATAGAAATTTTCAAAAATTTAAAAATTTGTTCACCTTTCCTCTTTTCTCTTTAATAACAAATAGAGCATAAGAGTTGTATGGCTCCATTGAAGTCTTGTTGTTGTGAGAAAAAGGCTTTACTCCATAAAGTACGTCTTAACCAATAAACATGATGATGTCATAAATCCCCTATTGCTTCTAAAGATCTCTTTTGCTTTTGGCCACATGGTTAAGCCAGTTGACATAACTCGTAGCAATATGTGGCTAAGTACTAAGTGTGGTTGGCACTTGATTAAAGGAAAACCAGTCTGTTGTGATGGGACAGAGGTATTTGTTTGAGCAAAGAAATGATCCAAAAGAATCTTGCCTTTAGCTATTATCGATGTCAAAGGGTTTAGGAAGCAAGAATTTCCTATTGGGAAGAGCATAGGTTGAACAACTAAAGGAGTTGATTCAGATTAGGTAGAGTTTGAATGGTTATATATGGCTTGCCAATTCATATTTAGGACAAGCTTGTTGAGAATGAGATTGGTTTTGGGAGTCAATTTCAGAAGCTAACAACATGTTGATGAGAAAAACTTAAGATTGAAGAAGTGATTGAGGAATAGAAAAGATGATTGGGATGGAAAATGGAGAGTCATTCGATTATTTTATAACAGTAGAATTTTGAAATTTGAAAAGATAGGAGCTATTATTTTCAAAAATTGACCATTTTGAAATTTGAAAGGGAGCCTTATCATTAATCCTCTGTTTGGTTTAGAGGATAGAAATAGGGTAGATGGAAATAGGTGAGAAATAAGTTAAAAGATGAGAAATAGATAAGAAATAAAGTAAAAATTTAGGTTGTTTGGTTTGAGAGAAATAAGTGAGAAGCAAGGTAGAAATAATATTATAAGGTTGTTTGGTTTGAATGAAAAGAGTGGAAAGAGATTATAAAACAAATGAAATGACAAAATTGGCTCGTCCTGGATTCGTAGATGACGTCATGGAGTTGTCCGATTACAATGTGAGATTTAATCGATTGAATTTGGGTGAAACACATGTGAAATTCATGTTCAATCGATTATGCGAAAGTGCAGACACGGTGTATATGCTTTAATCGATTGTGCAATTGATTATAAGTGTACTCAATCAATTTCTTAATTGATTATGGAGAGGTCTAAACACCTGATATCTATTTCAATCGATTGTGCAATTCATTGTAACACATTCAATCGATTATATAATCAATTATTGCGAGGTCCAGATATAGCATATCTGTTTTAATCGATTATGCAATCAATTGAAGCACATTCAATCGATTATGCCGATGTCCAGATATTGCATATCTATTTTAATCGATTCTGCAATCGATTATAGCACATTGAATCGATTGAACAGTCATGCAATGATCAAATTTGTATGTTTTAATGGATTAAAACATTACTATATTAATATTGAAAGTGTTTCACCTGCTCTATAAGATGATTACCCACTTCTCACATTAGTTGTATACAACAGTTATAAAGTGTATATATATATATATATATATATATATATATATATATATATATATATATATATAAAGACGACAAAAGTGATGTTTATATGATAAATATAGTGGTCTACATGATAGTTTTAAAACAAAAGCATCATTTTACAAATGTTAAAAAATTACATCCACATATAAAAATTTTTGCCATCTACTTGGATCGCCGATTGTGGTACAGTTTTTCAAGTCCTTCAATGTGCCTACCAAACTCTTCAAACTTGTTTTCAACCGTCATGTCTAGGTCGCGCACTGAGATGGATAAATTCTCTAACCTTTGTTGTATGCCACTAAAGATTTGGTTTAAAACATAATTACCAATGGTTCTTTGGCTTGCATCCAATTCTGCACCTTCTTCGTCTGCCCCTTCTTCTCCATGTTGTTGTTGCACATTTATCCCCTCATCGACATGTTGCCATTATCCGTTTACTTGTTTAATGTTCATTTTCTTCAGGTTATGGTCCTTGAAAAAGTTAGACCAACATAGCATGACCTTGGCCTTTATATCCATACTAACCCTAAAGTGTTCCATTATCCTTGTCAGAAGAATACCATAAGGAAGGGGCTTTATTTCTTTGTCCTTCCATTTCTTCATGTGGTGGCATATGTAGTGTGGCTAGTTAATTTGAATCCGTTCTTTCATTACCCATAGAACAAAAATGTCTTTAGCAGTAAGTACTGCATGGTTGGTTTAACGCGAACATAAAACATGTACATATGTGTAATGTAAGAGTTTATCTTCTACACTAAGACAACCAACATTTTTTATGTCAGTAGTCACCTCCACCCCTTGTCTAACCATTGCAGCTAATGCCTCTTTACGATCATAATTCACCCATTCACTAATTTTGGAAGCATCAAACTTGTGTCCATCATACTTCAAACCAGCTAAAGTCAACCAATGTAAAGGCTTCACATGAATCTTAACATTTTTAACCTCAGAACATAGGTCACCACTAGATGTTATTCTCATGTTGGTATAAAAAACGTTCACTAAGTCAAGTATGTAAGGCCCTCGGAGTGATACAAACTTTTCAAGTCCTTGAAACTCTATTAATTGTTGAAATTAAAAACCTCTTTTAGCAAAGAAGTCAATGTCCATTATCTTTGGATCCACCAAACTCCTTCCACCAAAATCATTAAGATATTTATCCATTTGTTCTTTATTATTGAAATATCTTTTATAATTTGATGCTTGTTGAAAGTATGATGCTACTTCAGGCTGAGGTTTCTTGGTTTTTTTCTTCTGATTTCCATCTTTTGTTCTTTTTTCTTTAGATGTCCTTGACATAGTAATAATGCTACAACATAAACAATTATACACACATATGATTTATCAAATTAAAATGTCAACACATTCAAATATAGAAGCATGTATTTGCCATTATGTATATAATTACAGTTCAACTATTGAATCATATGTACTGCATGAAATAGGTGTCATCAACTCATACATTAGAAATGTAAAAAGGGAGTAATATACTATATTAAACATAACGTATAGATAGACAATCACAGTACATGATAACACTATCCACCCATTCATGATATTTTAATACATATTCCTCTACATGCTAATACAGAATATTGTTAAGTGTTCGTACACTTCATTTGTCACAAAATTACATACATAATACATTACTTATACAACAATCGTACTTGTCATGTAATTTGTCCTACAGAAAAGACTACAAAAAATCTTATGCTAATAGAAGTCAACATGACCTAGCTTCGGACATCATCTTCATTAATGATTGAAGACACATATGGGCAGGTATACCAAACAATAACCGCCTTTTCTTCTCATTATTGCAAAGAAACTCATAACATTCCCAACATTCTTAGTCCATGAGGTTCATTGAAGTCAAAAGCTGCCACACATCCTCCTCGAATAGATATGGCTTGTTGTTTGCTTCATCATGGTGACTTGTTCATTGATAATGTTATTACGCTTCTCGATTGCTAAAACTTTTCGTTTTGCCACCAAAGATAATTTTTCAGTCAATGTATTTCCACTTATAATGGCCTCCGCAACCTGATCCAGGCCAGTAGTCAACTTGTCCATTTGTGTCTCAATGAGATCTACCATTGGTGCTTTATGCTTTGTTCCTCGAGAACCAAAAGTTCCCGTAGAATGATTTGACTGAGCAAATATGTTGCACTAAATGGCTGTTCATTTGGCATTGAACCCTGAACATCATCAAATACACCAAAGTCTAGATCTTACATGATTGTATCATTAAATGCATCACTTAGGTTAATTGACTCCTTATCCTTGTTCATGACATGATGAATTTCCTTCGCAATTAAACCTTGGTTTCCTGATGCACGATTAGACATGTAAAGCTTATTAAGTAGATCATAATGTCTAACTTGACAAGTTTTCCACTTTCCAGCTGCCGGTTTAGCCTATGTAGTAAAATTTGCACATTAATAAGTAAACAATTATTTTCTAACATCATATAAAACACCAACATGTAGTACCATACTTACCTTGATCAATTCCTCCCACACCTCATACTTTGCCTCAAACCTCTTAGTTAAAGGGCTCCAAGCAAAGCCATTTAGACCATTGAACAAATCGTGAACCTCACGCCACTTATCTTTCATGGTTTTTTGCCTATTTTTGATGTGTTTCTTTATTACATGGGGAAGTTTAGAAGCTTGCAAAACTTTGACCACATTTGAATAAGCTTCTGAAGACCAACTACCATCAATCCAAAGCCCTTTGCGAGCTTCATCAACCATCATATTCACTAACAAATTGTCCATCTCTTCAGTCCACCTCTATGTTTTTCTAAGAGGTTGACTGCTATCACTTTCTCTTGTCCCTTTCCTTTGTTCATGTTTCACCTATATGTGAAATATAAACATATAGGACATAATTTTGTGTACACTGAACATGTCACTGAATTAATATTGAAAAAGAAAGAATTCAGTAACACACATGAATAATAAGGTCAATGACTAAAATATTATTCTAGTTGGTATATAACAACAAACACAAATTCAAATAACATAGAGTCGTTCATGAAATACAAATTTCATTGTTTCAAACATCTTAATGATGATAATTATTTCACATTTCAGTCGCAATGTTGTCCTTTAAATCTGTCCCTTCCCTATAATCATCATCTTGTTGTTGTGTTTGTGACCTGTCAGACTCATGTTCAAGTAATACATCACCTACTTCAGCTAGTAACGAATCATCATTATCTATAGTGATACAGAAATTATGTAATATACAACAAGCAACAACTATATTTCTCAATGTTTCGAACACGTAGTTCGGTTCAGTGTCACTAGCTATAATGGGAAATCTCTTTTTTAAAACACCAAATGTTTGCTCTATTACATTTCAAAATGATGAATGTTGGAGATTGAATAATTCTCTAGGATTTTGTGGCCCATGAACTGAATACTTCTTCAAGTGATAACGAACACCTTTATATGGAGTGAGTATTTGACGTTTAAGCATGAAACCTGCATCCCCAAGATAATATTTCCTACAAAAATAATGTCATATTACAACTAATGATAGTATGTGTGTACAAATATTTTAAACGCAAAGATGAAGGACAATCTACTGACCTTCGGGTATTATTAATAGGTCTTCCCTACTTAGTGCATCTTTTAATATCTTAGAGTATGATGCTGTTCTTTCCCACCCAGCTAAGACATAGGTGAATTTCATGTCAAAATCACAAGCTGCAAATACATTTTGCGTTGGGTAATATTTTCTTCAACGAAACCGCGGAGCTTCAGTCTTCGAGACCTTCAATTGGATATGCGTATCATCTATAGCTCTAAAGAAATCCTTGTATTGAAAAAAGATTTACCGTGTTACTCAATGTTCTCATGAACACAGTTTCATAAATATAAATTGAACACTAAAAGATACCTTGAAAAATGAATAAAATCTGTTATTGTTAAGTATTCATGGTGGGACATCCCTAACTGATGGTTGGACTAAAAATTCTCCCTTTAAGGCAACGATAGCATGTAAGACATTGTGAAAGTGATGACTTATAGTCTCACCAGATCGATGGAAGAAGAAAGAAACCATTCTATTTTTAACATTGTGATCGATGATATGAAAAATTTTGCCACTTGTTCCTCAACTATTGACTGTATGTTATCCTTCACTATACCTGTACCTCTTAACCGTTCACACAACTGGATGAATGCATGAAGTCCCATGCGTATGATATCATGACATCTCTCAATATGAACTAGATACCTAATTAACTCATGACACCGTTCATCTCTTTGAAGAGGAAATTCTCCAACTAGGATTCCCATTTTTTGGACATCAAATTTACCAAATGCAATGCTTGCCTAATAGAACACAATAATATCATAACAGCAACATGTAGCCTCCTTTGCAATTGTTGTTGACCATGCCTTATTATTTCCTTATCAACTCTCATTCCATTAATAATCATTTCCTCCTCATCCAACTCATCATGGTCTACAATTGCCATGACTGGATGGGACATGGGTTCTTCAACATTTCCCATCTTCCTAACGAATATAAGGGTTAAACAATCACAAATTGGGGACCTAGCCATGTTGAATAAGATTTCAACTCTTTTTTAATAAGATGATAATTAATATATTTCTTTGAGGAAAATAAATGACAATAAAAGTCAAATAATACAAGTCTAAAGTGAACCAATTACATCGTATTGTGAAATTCATGCTTCAATTATTTACATGGTTCAAATATACTAGTAATTGGACATATGAGTCACACACACGACTCTTTGGACAACCCATGGACATATCCAACTTTGTAGTGTCATCGTCTTTGTCTATAATGACATGTTTGACATGACACCAACATCCACTCTTCCTAGATTACCATGCAAATATTTCACAAACAGTGGGTTCAGATTGTTTGAAATAAAAAGGTATTTGATAGGGAACAAGGGGTGAAGAGACATGTCTACAGTGGTAGCAGATGTATAGGGATAATTTGTGCCAAATCTAAACAAATAGTTCATGCTTAATGAAAGGCTAATATTATAAATTTTTTAGATAGGCCTAACAAATTATGAATTGCCACAATAATTTTTGAAATGTGATTTACAATTCGTATCAAATTATAAATTCAGAGACACATTCAAATTAAAATCTTGAAACATGTTATTTAAATAATGTATAGTACTCAACATTGTAACTTCAAATTAGGAATTGACAAAATAATTCAACCATGAGTAATTTACAACAGTAACAGAGCCATGACCTAACCAAATAAAGTGCATTTACATAATACCAATTACCTAAAATGTGTATGTCATAATTTAGAGCAAAAAACAAAGCAATCATATAAACAAATTCATTTTGAACCATATAAAATTCTTCATTGTCAATAATGTTGAAGCACTTGAGTTTATAAACACTTATATTCCTTTTTGAAGCAAGTAACGAACCTAGCCACTCACACTGTGTTTGTTGAAATACTTGTTTCTCCATTGATTGAAATACTTGCAACCATGTACAATGGTTTGAATCATAGCTCACCTAACAAACAACATTACTAAAATGGCAAGATAACTCATGAATCACAACAGGATAATAAAAATGTGAGTAAAATAAAAAAAATTGAAAAGCATATCTTCATATTGAACAATCCACACATGGTTGAGAAAAGGGGGAAATGAGAAATGGAGACCCAACACCGTAGACACATCGACCTTAGATCACTTGACGAATTCTATCAATGGCGACCTCGAAGTGAAAATTGACGCCCTTGCTCACTTCTTCGTCGAGGATATTCTTTGCCGAAACTGCAGAATCTGTTAGGAGCTTGTGTGGAGCTATGGTGAGCCTCTACCGTCACCTACTACACCGATGGTAGTCCCTGAGTCATCACCTTCAGCACTTTGTCGTGGACCGGGTGTCGACGGCGTGTGTTCCTATTTGGAGTGTTGATAGGTTGGAGAAAAGATGAGATTTTGAAAGTGGTAGGGCAGAGGGGTATTTGGGGAAAGGAACATTTGGGTCTCTCTCACCTATTTTTTGGTTGACGATTCACATATCGTGGGACACACTAGCTACTGTCTCATTTCCTTCTTATTTCTGCTATTCCAAACTAGTGAAATTTTAAAAAAAAAAACATAGTTTCATCTTCTTTCCTCCCACATCCACTTAACCAAACAGAGTGTAAGGGGGCAGTTGGAAGTACAAAAGATAACATTTAAATACATCATTTCAGTGTAATCCATTTGCACCAGAAATGATGCAAAGGCAAATGTTGGTGCCTATAAAAATAGTTGAAAATTGTGAGGTTAGCTAAAAGTAGGAAAGGCCAAAATTAGCTGAGGGGTCAGCTAATAGAGTAGTGAAATTCTTAATACCAAATCAGTTGAAGGAAAATATAGCTGTTTTAGATTTTGGCTAAAAGGTATTGATGTCAACTAATGTATTATTTAACTGCTTTCTGCTTTGGCTAGCTAACAGAGAAATCAGCTGAACGTGGAACCAAGTATATTTGGTTAAGATAAGAAGATTTCCCCCAAGCTTCTAGAAGGTTTTTTCAAATAATTGTTATAGGAAACAACAATTTAAATGGCTAGAAGATGTGTCTCCTTAAAAATAAGAAGTGATTTCCCATTTATTCAAAAATCAAAATGTAGATCTATTTGCTTCTGGAAAATGGAGATCATGTCTAGATTTTAAGAGTAGTAGTTATAGGTAGTTACTAGAATATTGGTCGGTCACGATTAGCTGAACTTGTATAGATTAGCCGAATGTAACTACTTAGATCAAATAAATCAATGCAAATTGAGCTGCCAAAGATCTATACTACGTTTTAGGCAGTTATCAAGTAGAAAAGCGCATAATTGGGCTCTTAGCAGTTTAAATATGTCTTGTATTGAGTTTTCAAACACACCTAATCAATCAAACACAACTACTTTTTTTTTCTTGCATATATCATTTATCGCTTTTATCTTTATTTTCCAACACTTTACAATTTTCATTCACCATCAACTCTAAGCGTGCTTTGAAGTAGCTTGGGAACCCATAGCTGAAAAATAGATTTCTCTTCTTGGCACAAATCATTTGATTATTTTGGAATCGCTGCCAGTGTTTAGTCAAATTCTTGGCTAAATTTTCACACAACAACAAAATCATTTAGGCATATTTGAAATAGTAAGAAATGTAATTTTTTTTAATTTGAGTTTTTTTCTACGTGATTTTTTACAAAAAATAAATTGAAACTATCTTATGTTCAGAATAAGATGTAAAATCTTATTAGTAAAGCAAATCCTAACGAACACAGTGTCAAATGAAAGGCTTTTTAAAGAAATATAGGGCACAGGTTTCCGTGAAAAACTACTCCCAGTTTCGAAAAGAATAAATAAATATACACGCTGTTCAAATTTACCACCCAACAAAGACATAAAAACAGAGATAATTGAATTTGTTGTCAAAATCTCCGATAATATCATCCTTTAATAAATTAAAGCCTTCATGTTCATGGTCATAGCGAAGGATTGATAATTTGATACACACAATTTCTCACAATAACCTTGAAGTGTTGGGAAAGGTCAAGTGTCTTCCTTTGTGCTTCATGAAAGAGAGATAAATAACATAATTGAGAATTTTCATTGTTCAATTATATTTCGCAGTTAACAAATGATAGTTGAAGTAACAACTCATCATTCAACTTAGGACAACACTTCGTTTAAGTTCCACCTCTTCCTCTTATAAGCTATAACCTGAAAACAACACGCAGAATGAAAGAGCAGAGAGATATTAACACTACAACAATTAATATTGATAAAAGTAAACAAATGTTTTGTTTGTTTTAATTTAATGTATATAGTTACATGGTCAACTTTTTAATTGTAAATTAATTACCAGATGGCCAAAGTTGAGATTATTTGTTTTCAGTTCAGCCAAAGTTTCTTCCTCTCTTCCTAGAAATTGAGACTTATCGTTGTCTGGATCTAGTTTGCCATCACCACTTACAACGTTGGGTTGACACTCTTTTACTAAGTACAATTCAATTTCTTCAGTTTGTAGTGAGGTTTCATAGGCAACATACTGTAGATGGTAAAACAACATTAGCATCAGGACGAGATATACTAAAAATGAAAGGTTTCATAAAGATGGGAAGAGAAGAACCTGACACAGTTGCTTGATCGACAGTGTAGGCCTGCAACTAAGGTACGGCCTTGGCAAATTTGGTACTCTATTCTCTTCAAAAGAGACAAGTTTGATAAAGATGTCCAACTGAAATTATATTGACCAAATCATTGATTGTGTCATTAATTATTGCAGTATAATAATCAAGCAGAGGATGATAATCAGGAAAGGATAAACAGTGATAAAGAATAAAGAAGAAGAAATTTTGTTGTAATCAGGTGGGCAAATAGAGAATAGGGAGAAGATAATTATACACATGCATGATAACATGCTTTGACCTACCGTTCAATAGGAGGCTTACATCCACATACAGAATACATAATTAAATAAGCAAATTATAAGATGTTAATTTAAAAAATTATAGTTTATGTACATAAATTTAAAAGAAAATTTGAGGAGATTTTAAAGAAAAATCACCTAATTAACACTCAAACCCTTGTCCAAATACCTCCAACCGTGCACAACCCCTACCTCCACCATTATCATTCAAATAATAAAATGGTCGTTTTGATATAAGTAATGAGTAAACCATTTGCAAAATTATCATGTTTTATTGGCTTAATTATCTTTTTGATTCTTTAAATTTGGGCTAAGTTGTTTTTGGTCTCTCAAATTTAAAAGTAATTTTTTGAGTCTTTTTAATTTGAAAATTATCCACTTTTGATCCTTATCAAGGACTAAAACAATCATAAAATAGATACCAAAAGTGGGCAATTTCCAAATCAAAGAGACTAAAAAAATTATTTTTAAATTTGAAGGACTAAAAGTAAATTTAACCCAGATTTGAATGACCAAAAAATATGTAAACCTTTTTTGTTTTAGGTTCAAGGTATAATTTAGTCCTATACGTGTCATAAATTCTTAATTTGGTCCTATATATAAAAAGTCATTAAATTAGTTCCTATACGTGTAATACATTCTTAATTTATTCCCTGTCGTTATGATGCATTTATGGATTCTTAATTTGGTCCCTATAGATGTATTACATTCTTAATTTGGTCCTTATACGTATAGCACATTTTTAATTTGGTTTCTATACATATAGTGCATTCTTAATTCTTATAGGGACCAAATGAAAAAAGTGCTACACGTATAGATACCAAATTAAGAACGTACTACATGTATAGGGACCAAATGAAAAATGCGCTACATCTATAGGAACCAAATTAAACATCATAACGGCAGGGACCAAATCAGTAATGTTTGTATGAATGAGGACTGATTTAATAAATTTTTATATATAGAGACCAAATTAATAATTTGCGACATGTATAGAGACTAAATTATATATTTAATCTTTGTTAATTTGTCATTTTTAAATGCAAGAATGCATTGCAAAATTTCTGTGTGCTTACAAATAGGTTTGAAGAAACAAGGTACCTCATCATCATTTTGTTCCGAGTTATGAAGATGATCAATTAATCTCGCGAGGCGATTGCTTCTGGAGGCAGCAACATTTCTAGCATTACGGGTGTTGCTCCTCTGGCCATTTCTACCCCATACCAGGGTCGTAGATGAGCTAACAATATCCCTTATTGGCTCAGGTTCAGGGATATTGTCTCCACCAGTTCTTTCTGCAATTATGACCTCATTATTGACAACAGGTTGAGGACTTTGTGCCTCTTCCTCACTTTTATCACTTCGTGTCTCTGTCTCTGCTTCACTTGTGTCACTGTCGGGTATGACTTCTGTTTCTCTCTCTTCAGAAATAGGAGACAAGGCACTTCCCCTGGTCGAACTAGATTCGGCAATTTCAGTGGCATTTCTGAAATTTCTTCTTCTCCTCCGATTTGAACTTCTTAAGTACTTAACTTTTGACCTCTTCATAAAAGCTGCAGTCGCACGCTTCTTTCCCAGGGCAGCTCTTTGTCGTTTAAAAGTCTTGCTATAGGCTTTTTGCATCCTCTTCGAAATGACAAAAACCACCTTGAATTATTAGAATTACATGCACAGGTAAAACTAAACGTCTGCTTTTTTTTTTGGTGTGCCTAAAACATCTTGTAGACAATAATGAAATGTGCTTTATAGTATAAGTATATATTGATAATACTATTCACACACCAAATCAAAGTTTTATGATATGTTTGGTTTATAGAAGAAAGTGAAAGGAAAAAAAGAAAAAAGAAAGAAAATGAGATGATTTTATAAGGTGTTTGATAAAAAAAGAAGTTAAATATGTATATAAAATAACACAAATATCTGTAATAAAAAAGTAAAATATGTACAGAAAGGGGTATTTTTGTCATTTAATTATAAAAACCACCTGTCTCCATGATTCTGTCTGATTTGGAGAGATTAAAATTACAGCTGGATCTCACATCATTTTTTTCATTCCTCTGCATTTTTATGGTACCAAAATGAGGAAGAAAATAATTATTCTGCCCTTTCTGTTATCTCCTTTTCTTTTTCATGTGTTTCATCCGTTTTGAACATGCCCTTAAGGAAAAGAATTAGAATTTGAGTATTCTTTTTATGGATTGCAACAATGGTTGTTGTTCATTTTAATTTATGCAGCTACTTATTCAAACATGATACAACTAATCTACATCAGTAGTCCTGTGTTTTAAAATTGGCAAATGAATTGGGGTGAGTTACAACGAATTGTTCCTTATTATGATGGTAGATCAGCTTAAGGATTTTCCATTGAAGGGGAGCTAATTCAAATCACCTGCTTAGTTTGTAAGTCTTTGTCTCTCTAATTAAAAAATAATACTTAAAAAAAAAAAAAAAAAAAACTTATCAGAGTGTTGCATTATAGAACAAAGAAAAAACTTTTCTAATGACACATTGCATTATTAGAGTCGAAGTTCTGACTAAAATATATACCCACATATAATGTGTCCAAGTGTCCAACCCACCCTAGACCTTATTCAGGTTAGCTAAAAAACAAGGATAGTTTGGCTATCCCCACATTAGCCTTGTCAGGTGGAATGTCGCAATTTAATTTTACATCATACAACCTGAAAAGTTAAGGAGCATTCTCTAGAGAATTTAAGACAAACAAAATTTAGGAGATGTTAGGATATCAATCTCACCTGCAAACTCTCAATTACGTCATCAGATAAAGCCAATTCCTGGGCCAAAACATTGTAAACGAATTAATTTGCCTTTCATAAAAAAATAAATAAATAAAACCAATATGCAATATATATGGATATTACCTCCTCCTCATACTCGTCAATGTTTGGATACAGAATAGAAATCAAGGCATCAAAGTTGGGGTCTTCCCTAAGTGACCGTCGACTTGAACAATGCGTACGACAAGCAGGGCATTCATTGTTACTGCAATAAAATCATTCCATAGTATTCAAAAGAAGAAGTTGGAAAATTTTCCGCAAATAAAGTACAATCATCCCAATTATATAGAAGAATGGTAGGTAGTTTGAGGATAAACCCAAGGCGAAAGGATTTCTCTATGCAGTCTCTGCAAAAGCGATGCATGCATTCCATTACAGCTCTTGTCTTTCGAATGATGCCTACACATATAACACAATCATTAATTTTATTATGTATATAATTTAGTAACTAAGCAATCAAAATAATGAAGCATAAAAAAGTTGGATCCTGTATATATTGCACAAAGTCATTGAAAGTTTATGCATGCACATACATATAATAGAAAAGTTAATACCATCCAAATGGGGAAAAAATTGTATAAGAAATCCGTTGTTGCTTTAAAGGGTTGTTTATACTAGTGATTCAGTGTACTTCAAAGTTTGTAGACCACTTCTATCTACTTTAATTATTATCCTTCCCTGTATATTCTTTGCTGGAAATATAAAATAACTAAATTTGATTCAATTACGCACATACCTGTATCTACTTATCCATCTTAACATTTAAGAACTTGCAATTTCAAGAAGTTATAGTTGCAAAGTATCTCTTATGCATGTGTTTCATATATGCATAAATATTATGGATGAAGTTCTATAAATACTCATGTGTTACTCAAACTAAGCCAAGAAATCAAATTCAAAGTGAGTGTTCTCTTCTAGGTACCAATCTCCTTTATCTATGTCAAAGTGCTATGAAGAGTCGAATTCTTAAATTATGACCACCTTCTCTTTTGTGGCTCCTAAACTTACAAAAGAAAGTTTGAATAATTAGTGTGTTCAAAGGGTAATTCTTGGCTCTTAAGATGCAAGAAAAGGTAGAAAACAATTATGAGGAACCAAATCTTAAAAGAACCTTGAATCAAGCACAAAGAAACCAAGTGTAAAGGATCATAGATGCGATCAGCATGTTTTTAGAATTATTCATGTTACATTTTTGAAAACTTTTCTTGTTCAACTTAGGCAAAGCATGTGATTAATTTCAAAGAGAGAAAGAGGGAGAAATACATAACAGAATAAACTGAAATATAATTGTATTTATTATGAAATGTTCTATCTGTTGCAAGAGAAGAGGTCATCTATATATAAATGACTGACAACAGTGGGCCAACCAATAAGCTAGGCCCAAACAACAGACAAGGAAATGGAAACAAAGAGGAATAATAGCCTAATACATTTATCTCTAATACCCCTCGCAAACTTAGATGGGGAGTGATGTAGATGGATCACCCACATTGAGTTTGGACCTTGACAGTGTAAAATGAGATGGAGAAAAGGCTTTGGTGAGGAAAACTGCACATTGATCAACAGTGGGGATGTGCATGACTTCAATTTGCTTTCCCAAGGTCTTTCTCACAAACAAAGAAGAGGTCAAGTCTAACATGTTTTGTGTGAGCATGCAGAATAAGATTATGGACAAGGGCCATTGTGCTCAAATTGTCACAATATATGCGAGGTATAGAGTGACGAACACCAAGTTCAAAGACCAGCTTTTGTGCTGGAACGAGCAACAACTGTCTATTTCTTAGACCACCATGAGCTGAGGTTGGGGCCAAGAAAAATGTAAGCACTTGAAGTGAAGCATCTCATCAGGGTTTGATGCCCAGTTTGCATCACAGAAGGCATTGAGAGGAAAAAGGCTAGTGGATGCAGTAGGCAGACAGTGGAGACCCCAAGAGATGGTGACTTTGAGATAGTGAAGAATATGCTTAACAAGTGTCCAGTGGGCTTTAAGAGAATGAGACATAAACTAACAAACTTTATTAGTAGAAAAAATGATTTTAGGACAAGTTATGGTGGCATATTGTAAAATGCCAACCACTGATATGTAAAAAGTTGCATCAGTTAGATAATTTGAACCTTCTTTGGTGAGTTTGCAGCCACCAATCATAGGAGAAAAGATAGGTTCAGTTTATACCATATTGGTTTTGGCCAAAATATCCCTAATATATTTTCTTTGAGTGAGATAGAGAGTTCCATCAAGCTAAGGCTTTACTTCAATGCCAAAAAATAGTCCAAATTGCCAAGTCTTTAAGAGAAAATACTAAATTGAGCTGAGTGATTAGGGTCTAAATTAGTGCATGATTATTGCTTGTAACAATAATGCCATTAACACAAACTAACATATAAAGAAGGTTAAAGTCCTTAGAGTAGATGAATGGGGATACGTCAGATTTGTTGGCCTTGAAATGAAATTGTAGTAATTTAGACTACAACCTATCAATGGTCTTGTTAAGCGTGCACACTAAAGTTTTGTCCTAAGACTCCAAACTTGGAGGTTGAGTCATGAAAACTTCTTCCTCAAAAGGCCCATTAAGGAAGGCATTATTAACATCAAGTTGCTTGAGAGGTTAGTGGTATATGAAGGCTAAAGTCAAAATAAAGGGAAAAAATGATTGACTTAATGACTAGAGAGAAAGTTTTAGTATAGTCATAACCAAAATGTTAATGAAATCCTTTGGCTACAAGTCTAGCCTTATATTTATTTACTAAACCTTCTAGATTTTCTTTCACATGAAATACCTATTTGCACCCAATGGTTTTTTGCTAGGGGGCAGAGGAACAAGGGTCCAAGTATTTTTGGACTGGAGTGTGTTGTATATAGTGAATGGAAGCAAGCCATGTTGGATCAGTCAGGGCATATTTTGTGGATCTTGGTTCTATATGTGTAAGCAATAAAGTGAGATGGACTCTTCTGTGAATAATCCCTGACTTTTACCTAGTTTGCATGGGATGGACATTTTGAGGTCTTCAAGTGGTAGTATTAGAAGGCATTGAGGAAGCAAAAAATAAAGGGAGAAAAGAAGATGATTAATCAAGATTTACTAATCATCTATTCTTTGTTATATCAGAAGAAGGCGGACCTAAGCTACTTTGTGACAAGGCATACTAACCCTGACCAAAAACTATGCTAGTTTGGCTTATGGGATGCCTTGACAAAGTATTCAAAACATTTGGAGTGCCTTTTAATAGAGAAGAAAATGATGAACAATATGTCTTCTTTAGAGAAGCTAATAAAAGAAGGATGAGGCTTGAGAAGCTCAACCCTGTAGATCGGAAATCATCTTTAGAGGATGTTGATGAGGAGAAGGAAGAAAAAAAGAAGATGCCCCTACAATTTAAATTCCTACAAAATCAAAATCTTCTAATAAAGCATCTGAAAAAGAAGCTTATAAGAAGGTAGCTTCTAACGACAAGTGTAACACCGGCCGCTTGCAGGATCTGTGACTGTCCCCACAAACCAACACAAGACTTTTCAGCGTGCTTTGTCCTCACTCACACGCTTTCCAGGAAACTTCCCAATAGGTCACCCATCCCTAAATTGCTCCAAGTCAAGCACACTTAACTATGGAGTTCTTAAGTGATGGGCTACCAAAAAGTAGATGCATCTTGATGGTATAGGTAGCACTTATTAATTCTTTTAAGCTATCCTCAACTGTACAGTCCCATACCTGCACAGCCTCTGGATCCCTCTCGTTCGGGTGTGTATTCGATTCATTCATGTACCCCTCCCGCTGGAAGCCTGCTAGGAGCCGCTCATTGTCCATGCCTCATCTCTTTTGCACCGGCGATCACTCCTTGCCCTCGTCAGCGCTCGGGATGTTACATGCCTACTAGCTTCCGCTTGGTTCGTCCTCGAACCACATTGTACTGGGAGAGAGGCCCTGCTCTGATACCACTTTGTAACGCTCGGCCGCTTGTAGGATCTATGACTGTCCCCACAAACCAACACAAGACTTTTCAGCGTACTTTGTCTTCACTCACACGCTTCTCGGGAAACTTTCCAGTAAGTCACCCATCCCTAAATTGTTCCAAGTTAAGCACACTTAACTATGGAGTTCTTAAATGATGGGCTATCGAAAAGTAGATGCATCTTGATGGTATAGGTAACACTTATTAATTCCTTTAAGCTATCCTCAACTGTACAGTCCCATACCTGCACAGCCTCTAGATCCCTCTCATTCGGGTGTGTATTCGATTCATTCATGTACCCCTCCCGCTAGAAGCCTACCAGGAGCCGCTCATTGTCCGTGCCTCATCTCTTTTGCACCGGCGATCACTCCCCACCCTCGTCAGCGCCCGGGATGTTACAACAAGAATGGAGATGAAGAAGAAGTAGAAGAATCAACTAAAAAAGATTATGTTAGGAAGGAAGTGGACATTGTAGAAGAATCAGCTATAGAAACTTTTGTTGAAAAGGTAATTATCATAACAAATGAACTTGCTTCCAAAGCTAAGGTGACTGAATCAGAAGCTATCCCACCTTTTGATATTCCTATGGAGAAACCTTCCCTGAAAGTCTTCAATAGAAAAATGAAGAGAGCAGCTGAGGTAGAGGAAGAAAAACACATGGTTCAATTGATTGAAATATTAGTGTCTGAGACACTTGAGAAAGTTACAGCTAGAGATATTTTAGAAACAACTAAAGTTGTAAAAGTTGAGGGTGCTAACGATGACAAACAAGAACAACTAGTTATCCAAATCATTCCTAGGCAAGGTATGATTGTTTTTCCTGAACCAACTGAGGTTATAGGTTCCATTTGTGCTTCTAAAAGTACTATAAATCTTAACATCTTAGTTGCAGAAGGAGAAATCTCTTCTTAAAGAAGGATTGAAGGTGAATTTAAGATGCTAGAAGGTTTTGAATACACCGATGCAAAAAGTCCTTTCTATAGAACAAACCAAAGCAAATGACATAATGTTGATTGATGCTTCTAAAGAAGCAATGCATGAGAAGAAAACTTTTGTGGAACCAGAAGATGTAAACGTGGAGGAAGTAGAAGCAACTGCTAGTATGTTGACTTAGCAGACTGTAACATACGAAGATACTTTTAATCTCTTTAAAAGGAGGTTATCCTGTACATCCCTCCTACCTCAGTTGATGCTCTAGCATCATAGGTTGATTAGCTAGACATATTAAATGGAACCTCTGCAAGGTTTGCCACTCCATAGAAAATTGGCAACTCTAATTTTGGAATTGAAAACCTAAACCAATTCCTTGCATCCCTAATTCTTTAGGGAGGGTTGCCCTAAACTGACCATGTTCAATCTCCTCATTTGAAGTATTAGACAAATTTGGCTTAGTGAGCATGGAGGGGGAAACTGAAAAGGAGAAAGGAACTAGAAGCAAAGCGCCTGCTTCCGATCCCTCTAACGAGAAGGTTGTCAAAAAGATTAAGGTTGATCAGAAGAAGATCTTCTACAATATGGCCAACCATCACAGCATAGTGGCTTATGTAGCTGAGAGACAAAACCAGTTTTTTACTCGTTCAACGACAATGTTTTGCCATATCTTGCCCCATTAGCTTAACACTTTCCATATTATCCTTACATTCCTCCTACTTAATTCAATATGTCATATACTTCAAGCTCTTCTAATCACACATCACACATCATGATGCTTTTCTACCCTTACAATCTTTTTGATGATGAAAAAAAAAGGGGGGGAAATGGAAATGGGAGATAAACTAGATTTTTGAAAATAGGATCATATGAACCACTATTGTGCAATTGCAATATACTGTATATTATTGTAAATGTATGATATGTTTCTGTACTATTTTTATTCATATCATTAATGAAATATTCCAATGACTATATCCATTACATGTTTTTGAATTGTGCTTCAAAATGAAATTGAACAGATATATGAATTTGCACCATTGCTTCTACATAGTGAAGTGTATATTTAGAAGCATATCAAAATCTAAAATTATAAAACAGAAAACAGAAAAATGAACTAAGAAGAAAAATGAAAGTTGAAGAACCTTAAAAGAATAAAGCACCCATTAAAAGGGAGTCAATGCATTCATATCATGTATTATTGCTCTTATTTCAGAAAACTATGAGAGTATGTCATCAACAAAAAAGGAGGTTGTTGAGGTTAAGCCCCTTTCTAAGATGAAATTTTTGTTGGAACCAAAGACGTACGAAATGTCTAACCCCACAAAGTTCTGATGATAACAAAGGTTATTAAATTTTAGAATTTTATGACAAATGTATCACATGTGCAGAAATATTGCCCATAAAGACAAATGTATATTTCTTAACTTAGACACATCCAAAATGTTTTTAGAAGATTTGGCATCCAATGCGCCAACTAAAAGTAAGTGTCTATCGGTTTTAGAAAACAAGGCGTCCAATGTGCCTATTTGTGAACCTCGTCAAATACATGTTTTCTAAAATGTGCCCACTTAAGATATCGTTCAAAAGCATCTTATCTCAAAAGTTCGTATCTCGATAAGGTTTCTTTTACGCTGGATAACCTATATTGTCATACATCTTGAAACATGTGCCTTACACGTCTTGATATGCTCTAACATTTTAAAAATCTTTAGCATTTAATGAAAAGCAAGATATTCTAATATATAAATATAACCACATGAAAAAGTTAGTCAACTTATCAAGGCTAAAGTACAGAAAGAAAGAACAAAGAAGGAATAATCAGAAAAGCAGCATTGTGAATCATAGCAGTACCTACCTTTTTAGTACAAAACCACTTTGCATTTTCTCTCTCCAAAGACATGTATCGAGTTTAACGTGAAGATTTTCCCATGCAATTAATGCTCTCTCAGAATAGGAAAATGAAGCTAAAGCTCTCTCTCTTAACGAGCATATTCTAAGAGGCTATATAAGCAAGACTTGAAGATTAAAAAGCAGGAACTAAACATGACAAACTTGAATAAGCTTTGAATCTCTTGCTAGATACTACCTTTGCACTTACACTTTCAATCACTTTGCTTAGCAAAGCTTTTGCATATTGTGCTTAACTTTCATATCCTCACTTAATGAGTTGATCTTTTGTATAAACAACTTTGTTGTTGTGAAAGCCTGGAAAGGCTTTGTGATCAAAAACTACTTGGGTTTTTGGAGATCTAGGGTTAGATCACTGTTGTAAGGTCTGAAGAAACTATGAAAAATACTTGTTGTAACTAGGATTTGGTCAGTGGAAAACCTTCTATAAAGAAGGTACTAGATGTAGCTGAGTTATGAGTGAACCAATATAAATCCTATGTGTGCTTTTCTCTTTCCATATCCTTCCACATTTGCAAAAGTTTTCTAAAGTTCACATACACACAATTCAACCCCCTTCTTGTGTGTTTCTTGTTATTTCAATTTTAATGATAACAAACTATCAAGAAGCAAATTCAAAGTGTTCTAAACTTAAGGTACTAATGATTTACCTTAAGAATGTGATTAAAGCACATGAGTAATCATCTTATAGAAGAGCACATCACCAAGAACATGAATCAAGTTCAAGAAGATTCAATCATACGTATGCAAATATCTAAAAGCTTAAAAATGTCAAAGAATTTATCCTATAAGTAGCAATATCAAAAAGACTTCCAACAGTATACCAGACTGAACATGTTTTTAAGAGATTAAAGTGCAGCAACATTAGAAGGTATATATGATTAGAAAAAAGCATGATCAGAAGATGGAATATGAACAAAAGATTATCAAAGGGTAGCAATATCAGAAGTTACATGTGATCAGGAGATGCAAGCAGAACAGGGACCTTAAAAGTTTATAACATTCTTTTAAAAGCAACATATATGTTGCATCAAATGAAACATATTCAGAATTGAAGGAAGAAATTAACTTGGGAGACGAGTACTGATGCCAATAAGGCAAAATAATTGAAGGAAAACTAATTTATATTAATTGAGACCTTTAGAAGTAGAATGTGAGCATTCTACAAAATCTTGGTTTTCTAGAAGCAAGAATCCTAACAGATTGTAAAAGTTATCAAAAAATATTTCTTGAGGAAAATCTAGCTCAAAATAATCATCCTATTTAAAAGAAAGAATTTTCAAATGGGAAGGAATGTTTAGGTTTAGAAGAAAAAGATTCTAAAAGCTAACATATTCAAAAAGTTGTTGCAATGAAAGTGACAGGGTATGCAACTTTTGAACAAGTTTGATTGTGATTCCAACAACTATAAATGACTAGTTTGAAGTCCAAACTCTTATATAAAGGCTACTCCACAAAATAATTTGATGAAAGGAGGGTAAATGCCATACTTAAGCATCAAAATTGCAAAATCTTTGCTTTTGGGAGAGAAAATATCTTCTAAAAGAAATTCCTTCCTAGGAAATCACTCCAATTGTGTTCTTTATTATTTGTAATATGCAAAGGAGTGTATTTAGGCTCAATTTTTTACTGTGTATCTCTTCATTAAATGTTAGACAGAGAAAAAGAGTTAGAGTCTATATTTTTGAAGATGGTTGAGGTTCTCTAGAGGCTAATAAGGTGGATTAGAGTTGTTGGAGCTTTTGTACCAACTGAACTAGGTAAGATAGCATTGGGGACAAACTATTGATTGTGGTTAAGTCTATAGAGGCTTAGGAAAAGAATATCGATTGTTGGAAAGTCTATGGAGACTTGTGAAAGAAAATCTTGTGTAATTTGGAAGTGATTATAGTGACAAATACCTAATGAGATAGGGACTAGACGTAGCGCAAGTAACTTGTGGGTGAACCAGTATAAAAACTACTTGTGCAATATCCTCTTATTCTCCTGTTTTTATTTTTACACTTATTTTTACTCATATTTAGTTCCTAAACATGGTTTTCTTTTTTTTGGATTCTATAATATTACAACAAAATTTGGTTTTGACTTTTAAAATAAGTTTCGTTTAAATTATTTATCAAATCTAGAAATTTTCACTTGAAACCAATTTGTCTTACTCTTTAAAAGTAGCTTTGAAGTTTTTTGTATCAAAAAATCAACTTCTGATAGCTTTTGAAAATAATTTTCAAAAAACAAATTTGTAAAACCAACTCTGAATATTTGTACTTTGTTTTTTTTTTTATTTTATCTTCTTATGATTGTTTAAATGAGTAAAAGATATTTCTTTGCTTCTAACAATCTTTTGACAACCAAGAAGCAATCGTGAGCAAACAATATTAGGACAAGTCTAAGTTGTACAGGTTAGACCAAACTAATTAATGGTTACAATTCATCCCTGTTTCTTGTGATTGTCTAATCCACTTCAAAAGTCTTTTCTTGTAAGCATTCCAAAAGATTATATATATGTATATATATAAGGAGGGATCAAGTTATTCCAAGAATAACTTCTTGGTAAAGTTAATACTTTCAACAACTCTTTGTATATATTAAATTTTATTTATCCAACAATTGAATATTTTGATATTAACTAAATGATGATACACACCAAATTTTAGAGAAACTAGACATTTATAATTATGTAATCTTGTAATCAACATTTACTCATATTTATATATATATATATATATATATATATATATTTACAAGAGTTCATGATGGTTTTGGTGTGGAAAACTAACTATGGAAGGATTGTCTATTCTTGATTTCTTAGAGTTATAATTTCAAGCTTGTGAACACTTTCAAGAAGTAGGAAAAACATCTAATCATATATAAAAGTGAGAGCTCAAGGTCGCAAATTGATTTCTTTTTGGTAAAAAGTGTTGATAAAAGAGTTTGTAAGGATTAAGGGGTGATTCTAGGAGTGAATCTTATTATGCAACATAGGGTATTGATTCTTAATGTTAGTTTCAAGAAGCATAAATAGAAAACCCACAAGTTACAAATCCAAGAATCAAGAGATGACAATTTAAGGGAGATAAACATTTGACTTTTAAGAAGAAGTTATTAGAGGAAGGTAATTGGGGTTTAAAAGGTAATGCTAATCTTATTTGGGATGAGATGTTTAAGAAGATTAGGATGGTTGCTAAAGCAGTCTTGGGTGATTCAAAAGGTTTTGGACAAGAGGTAAGGAATCATAGTGATTGAATGAAAGTGTTCAAGACAAGGTAAGAAACAAAATAGAGTGCTTTAAAGCCTTACAATAGTGCAATAATATGGCAAATTAGACAAGGTATCAAAAATGTTAGATACAAGACTAAAAAAGCTATGAATGAAGTATGATTTACCAATTTTGAAGAGTTTTTACAAAGATCAAGTGACAAACAATAAAGAACGTAAGATATATAAGCTTGCCAAAAATAAATAAAGGAAAACAAGGTATTTGGATCAAGTAAGATGTATTAAGGATAAAGAAGGGACATTATGGTCCCCAAATCAAAATATCAAAGAGAAATGGGAGAATTTTTTTATAAGTTTTTCAATGATGGACAAGGACTGACCCATAATATGAAAGCACTAGAAATCTAAGAGGACAAATAAAAGTTAGATTACTACCGTATAATTAAGATTGGAGAGGTAAAAGAATCCCTTAAGTGAATGGACAATGGAAACATAAATCGTATTGAAGTTTAGAAATGCATAAAAGAATAAGGTATCATTTAGCTCACTAAGCTATTTAAGAAAATTCTGAGATCTAAGAAAATGTTAGATAAATGGATGAAGAGCACTTTGGTTCCTATATTTAAGAACAAAGGTGATGTTTAAAATTGTGTAAAATATAAAGGTATAAAACTTATGAGTCATGCTATGAAATAATGGGAAAAGGTGATTGAGCATATTTTAAGAGAAGAGACGAAGATTGCAGAGAATCAATTTAATTTTATGCCAGAAAGGTCTACAATAAAAACCATTAATCTTTTATGGAGTTGATGAAAAGGTACCAAAGCAAAGAAAGAGACATACACATGGTTTTTATTAACATGGAAAAAACTTATGATGAAGTGCCAAGAGAAGTGTTGTGGAAACTTTGAAAAAGTTTTGTGTGGCTTATATCGAAGCTATACGAGACATGTAAGATTGGTTAATTAGCAATATGAGCACTCTAACAAGAAACAGGAAAGAATAAGGACTTTCTAATGGGGATAGGATTAGATCAAGGCTTATCCTTATTTGCTTACTTGTTTAATCTAGTCTTGGATGTACTTATATCAAGGACATAACAAGATTATCCCTAACTGCATGCTTTTTGTGGATGATATAGTCTTGATTGAGGAATTGAAGGAAGCAATTAACTTTAAACTTAAGGATTGGAAATATAGACACACTTTGGAAACAAAGGTTTTCTCTTAAGTAGGAGTAAGACAAAGTATATGCACTGCAATTTTAGCAAGATAAGAGGAATATGACTTGGAAGTAAAAATAGGAGAACATGTCATACCATGAGATTATAAGTTTAAATATATAGGTTTAATATTACAAAATGATGGGGAAATAAATGAGGATGCTACACACAGGATACAAGTTGGGTGGCTAAAATAGAGAAAGGTATCAAAGGTTATTTGTGATCACAAAGTACCTACCAAGATCAAAAGGAAGCTTTATTGTATTGTTATATGTTCGACTATACTTTACGGTTATTGGACTTTAAAGGGTTATTAAGAGAAAAATGTGGAAGTGACAAAAATGAGAATGTAAGATGGATTTGTGGCCATATGAGAAAGGACAAGATAAAAAATGATTGTATATAAGGAGATATTGTCGTGACACTGATTAAGGAAAAAATGACAAAAAATCAATTAAGGTGGTTTAGACATGTACAAAGAAGGCCACCACTAGAAGCATCAGTGAAGAATAGATTGCATGGTGTTTAGTCTTGTGAAAAGGGGAATAGAGAGACCAAGAACGATATTGAAGGAAGTTGTTAAGAGGGATATCTTGGTAAATAATATCTCTGAAGATTTGGTCTTTGATTGAACTAAATAGTGTCGTCCGAGCCATGTAGTTGACCTCACCTAATGGGATAAGGCTTTTGTTGTTGTTAATGTATCAAGTAATTTTAAAATTTTATAAAAAATTGTATACTTGATATGCCAATAAGAACTTTTAATTTAATAGTTAGATTGATAAACTTTAATATATACAAAAAGTCATTGAAAGGGGTAATTTTATCAAGAGTTATTCTTAAAATAATATAATTCCCCCCACCCTCTCTCTCTACATACACACACACACACACACACACACACACACACACATACCCTTTATCATTCAGCTAGTTTCCTTTCTCTTTATTTTCTCTGGCTTCCACTTCTCCCTTATTTTACATCACACTCAACAATTTTTAACTAGTAGAGTTTTACTCCATAGATTAGTTGGGAACACCAAACTTGGAGAGTATATGGGCACTTATGTGTTGAGTAAGGTTTTTCTTTTCTTCAATTGGTGTCTCTTGGATGTGCATGCAACGCCTTTTGCCTTATTTTCATCAATGTGTCGCTTCTTTGTTGCGCTTGCATGTTGAATCACAGAAGAACCAAAGATAATTGAAGTTGCACCAAGAACACTTGGGGTTAAGACTATATGACCACCTATGGCTAGGACTTTCTATACACCCATAAGCCTTCGAGAAAATCAAGATAAAGGGGAGATCTTGGTTGACGGGGTTGGATGCTATAGTTCTATGGGAAATGCTACGGTGGACCATCAAATAGGTGGTCCACCGGTGAACCACTAATTTAAATCATTAGATGTATGAATAAAAAAATCAACGGTTGAGATTGTAATCAGATCAACAAATCTTAACCGTTGATTTTTTTTATTCATATATCTAACGGTTTAAATTAATGGTTCACTGGTGGACCACTTAATTTGATGGTCCACAGTAGAAAGCGCCTAGTTCTATAGTTAGTCTTGCATGTGAGGTCCTATAAATGGTTTTTAAGTTCATAGCTTCCCTATCCAAGACACTCTTAAATTGGTGTTCATAAGACAATGATGTACTCAGTGTGGATAGTGAAGGTTATGGAAGTATATAAATGATTTGTTTTCGCATATTTGGATGTAACTTGTCACTTTGCATTGGTAGGAAGAACTAGGGATTTGGTAGTAAGATTTCTTAATGATTATATGATTGATATATATTGTTTGTCTATCGTCTTGTGTCTAGCAGTCATCATCCATGGCTATTTTCACATCTCTAATGTCTAAATCAGGTTGATGTCTTCATCAAAGTTGTAATTTGTGTCTTCATTTGGCCTTGATTTTATTCAAATTAGATACTTATAGCTCAAGATATGCACATTAAACCAAGCACTACCAAAACATCAAACGGTACCCCCATCTCTTTCATCTGATGCAATTTTTCATCAAGTATGTTAGAGATCGAATGCAAATCCTATTAAAGGTTATAGGTCTTTCACTTAGCTTTCCATAAAAGACCAAGATAGTACCAATTAGTTGTATTGTGTTGTTCTGCATATGTTGTCTATCAATGTTAATCAAATGCAACCTAAGACTTTTAGTCAAGTTATGATATCAAACTTCATAGCTTGTTGAAAGGTAACATGAATATCTCATAATAAAACATTTTATCATAACTATCTTATCAAGTAAAATATTATAAACTAATTATTGGCTTACTTTACTAAAAGAGTTTTGTTTCAATAATCTTCAATAATTTTCTAGCCCGAAGAATATTCTATACATCTTTAAGAATTCTAACATTAATTTAAAATTAAAAAATACTATGTAATTTAGACTTTATTTCTTCAAAAATAATATACATACATACCTAGGCAGATTGGGCATTGAACATCCTTGCGTATGTCTGCCAAATTTACAGTGTAAGACCTACAAAAGAAATCAAAAAACGGATATCAGGAAAACTTAGCATGTATAATTTGAAGAAGGGCGATCGAAGACTGCCAAAGTTGAGAATTTATGTTAAATCATATAGTTTTTGCCAACTTGAGTTTTAAACTTGCATAGTACACCAAACATAATTTAATACATAATAATATGTAGGAAACCTATCATAGTACCCAAACATATTTTCATATCATATACAAAATGAATTTTTAATATATCAATATCATAATATATAAAAATAAAGAAAAAAGTTTGAAAGTATAACTTAAATTCATTCATTCTATCAAAAAAGAAAAGTTAAATTCATTCATAATGAACAAGTTAAAATAAAATAGAGACAATAACTACTAAAGAATAAAGAATAACAATTCAAAACATTATTTAATAAAACTATATGACAACTCAAAAGCACCATGGACAATAACATCTTAAGAGTAATGAATAAGAATTAAAGAGTAAGGATGATGATGATAGAGCATCAATTAATAAATTTGAGAATAATAATATTAAGAGGGTGAGAGTCTCATTAAACGAGAAGTGAGATCTACCAAAATTTGTAATTTCTAATAAATTTCTATCAATAATAAAGAGTGTCAAAAAGAATATTGTTAGCACTACTCTACATAACTACTAATGATAGTTATTATTAAACATAACAATGAAAAATAAAGGCTTAAATAACTTTTTCGTCCCTATAAAATAGGGAGTTTTTGCTTTTTGTCCTTTACATTTTTTTTTTCATTTTCATCCCTATAATATTTTTTTGTTTCATTTCAGTCCCTACCGTTAGGTTTGACCGTTAAATCTAACGGAAGGACTAAAAGAAAAAATGCAGATATTATAGGGACCAAAAAATTAAGATGACCAAAACGAAAACAACTAAAATTAAGAGGACTAAAATGAAAACAATCTTATATTATAGGGACTAAATAGTTATTTAAACCAAATTTTTAAAATTAAACCTTTAAACATTGTAAATGCACTGATGGAGAGCAGAAAAATTAAACCTATAATGAATGCATTAGTAACCAACCTAAAGAAAATTATTAAAATTAAACCTTAAACGTACAATTTCGTAGAAGTTATGCAATGATGTAATTACCCTCAATTTATAAAGCAAATATAGCAAATAGAGAGCAACAAAAGTGAAACATAAAACAAGATAAAGCTATCAAAACAAATGGCAGTAGACTAGAGTGGATTAACAAAGAAAGCAGAAGAAGGATGTACGATGTTATTATTATATATGAGCAAATTACAATAGCACATTGCACCCCTTAAAGTTTCTTAACGTTGCACATGACTATTCTTCTTTTTAACGTCTACAGCAGCACCCCTTATTGGAGTAAACAATATAATGTGTTTCTTAAGGTAACACAGGATGTCAATGTAATGTATAAAGGATATCAGTGTAATATATAAAGGGTGTCAGTGTTATGTTAAAGGATGTCAGGGTTCTGTTTTTCAAACAATTAAGGTGTGCCAGTGTAATTTATAAGATTTTTGGCTGGTCACTAGTGCATTCATTGTAGGTTTAGTTTTTCTGCTCTCCATCAGTGTATTTATAGTGTTTGAAGGTTTAATTTTTACAAATTTGGTTTAAATAACTGTTTAGTCTCTATAATATAAGATTTTTTTCATTTTGGTCCTCTTAATTTTTTGGTTGCTATAATTTCTGTGTTTTCTCTTTTGGTTTTTCCGTTAGATTTAACGATTAAACCTAATGACAGGGACCAAAATGAAACAAAAAAAAATTATAGGGACGAAAATGAAAAAAAAAATAAAGGATGAAAAGCAAAAACTCCTATTTTATAGGGACGAAAAAGTTATTTAAGCAAAAAAAAAAAAATGGTAGCAACTCAACCAAGATACATTCGTCACATTAGTAAGTATGTGGAATCAATTCAACCATGCCAAAATCCAAATGTAACTTACTTAATCAGGACTTAATTAAATGGAAAGACAGTAAATCACACTAATAAAAAGTTTGCACCACCAGTTAGTTGTGGATTCACATTTGCCTAAGGTCTCTCCTCCATATTTGTAGTAATGAGTTCTACATTATCCTTTTGCACCACTAGTTGCTCTTGAACATTATGGGCAGTTGAGTTCTACTAGTCCTTGAGATTGCACCATGACAACAATACCATAGTAATACCTTAGGGCTTCACAATCACCATGATAACATTGAAAAGGTGGTTAAGGGTTCATTGATTAATTGGTCATGAAGATTATAAACTTGTGTTTTAGTTTCTTAGAGATAGTAGAAAAATAATACATTCACTAACTGGGAGTGACAATTGTAATCATTTTGAGTTTTTGGGAGTCGAAATTACATTATACTTGTCTAAGTCTACTCAATCTTAGTTGAGCCAATAAAGAAACAAGTTTTAATTAACTTGTAAACTTGTACAAGCTCCAAGTTCATGCACCTAAAAGCAACTTTCTTCACACAATTTATATTCTAAGACTTTTAACATTTTTCTTTGAATTTTTTCTTGACTTAAATTTTATAGAAAACATATTAAACATCTTTTAAATTCAAATGTTTATCCTCTTATTTTTCATCCACAAAATTTTTATTTTAGTAGTAATTTCATTGTTAAATTATATTTAAGTGCCAAACATAATTTGAGTTAGTTTGGCATCAAAATGACGTAACATAATAATATGCATCAATAGCAAAACTATGTCAAAAAAACTTCTAAAATCATGTTGCCCAAGGCATGTCAAAATGCAATAATTATGTTTAGAATATATTATGTAACATGATGGGCACAAAATAACACCCAAATTGTTTCAGTGACCAAATTATGCCATATACTAGTGTGAACAATTATGAAAGACTTAATAGTAGCATAATTATACTACCAAAAACAATCTATAATAAAATTAGATAAACGACATGATTTAAACCGTTTTGATATCTAGAAAAATTATACATACATACATACATACATATATATAATATATATATATATATATATATATATATTATAATTCAAACACTTATAAAATTAATTATATTAATTTACTATAAAATTAAAGAGGATGCTTGGAGTTCAACGAAAGGAATGGTATCAAGGATGAATGTCATACATACAAAGCCATACACACCAATACTTTTGGTAAGCAAGAGTGGATTCATTCCAATAACAAAATTGATGTTTTCACACCCTTGTACACTTTTAGGAGAAGAAAGAAAAGATGATAATAGCAAAATAAAGAAAACTGTAAAATAAGTACAAAAATGTAAAAAATTAGAAATTGTTCCAATAATTGGAGCTTGTCCTCAATGTATATATAGACTAGTCAACCATACCCAATGAGTTAGATTCTTCTATATAGGATAAGCTCAACCTTAGCTCAATTATCTTAAATAATTTTGGGTATCTTTAGTAAAATAGCTCATAGGTTAGATGTGGAAAGTTTAGTTGAAAGTTAAAAAACTATTTTTAGTTGAAGGTTGAAAGTTATTATACTAAATTATTGAATTAGTAAAATTATCTGTTGAATTGATAGATAAAAATAAAAGAATATGAAATGATATATGTATATATTTTTATATAATTTTTTTATTTTGTAGTGATACTATATGTTTTTAGGTAATTATAGTTTTAGTTTTTTTCGTTAAATTTAAAGTCTTAACATTTTTATTTAAAGAATAAATATTTTTATTAAAATTAAAAATAAATGGTGCAATAATGAAAATAAAAAATATTGTACTGAATGAAAAAAAATTGTAAACAATGCTTATATCATAAAACCATACATAGGATTCGTGCTTCTCCAAAGAATAAAAATAGGCCCAGGAAGCAAACTTGTAAAAGCACTAAAGCAGGAACAATCCAGCCATGTACAGTCCTGTACTACATGTTGATGTTGATAAATCATGCACTCATACAAACTCATATATCCAATCACCAAAGTAATCACTGTTGTTCATCACACAGAATATAAAGCTTATGGCATGGATTCAGTTCCAATGTGGCTCTCTGATAGGAAGAATCATTTGTAAAAGACCATATAAATATTATTTGAGCCAAAATAGCTCTGATATTGGACTGGGGAAACCATTCCCTTACCAAAATTTTTTGACCCCTAAGAAAACAACTGAAGTCCGAGCTACACGAATCATCCCATAACTAGGAATAGGATGCATCAAATATATTCATGACCAAAAATGCCAAAGAGAACCCATTTTTGCATACTGCTTAATTCACAAGAACAAAAACAATATTTTGGAATAATCTCTTCAAATCACGCATACTTATGTTCTATATTGTCAACATTAGACTGGACTGACCAAATGGACTGAACAAGCTAGACCAATTTGATTGGGAACTGGTCACTAGACTGTTTCATTTAATCCTGAAAACCAATCTTACAAAGAACCAACATAAAACTCATTAAATCAGTTCAAATACAGGCATTACTGAATATAATCTATTTACATTGATTTGCTGGAAAAATATCTTTTTTTTAATTAAGAAAACACAATATTATGATGATTAATATAATTGTAACCAAATATTAAGAATGTTTGATAGTTATAACTTATATTTATTTAGTTTCTAATTGTAGTTGCTAAAAAATACTACCTCTAGGTCCTTTATATAAGCAACAAATAACTAAATCATCAAAATTAATAAAAGTAGTTAAGTTAGTTAATTTTAATTAATAATTATATAAGTTTAAGTTTTGTTTCTAAAATACCCTTGGAATGAAATGATTTTAAGTGTTGGTTGTATTTAATGTCATTGCTCGTTACTCAAGAATTGCTACAAAATTTAATTTAAACTAGATGGCAGAATTGCTAGAAATCACTATTTTCCACCAAAATTGCTAAAAACACATGACTGATGCATCCACTTAAATGGAAAATTGGTGAGTGTCTTGTAAATAGACTTCTCAATAAATTAAGGGCATGAAAGAAATTGAATAATTAATATATTTAAAAATGGGTCTGTGTTTCATATAATGAAGACAAAAAAAACATTCTCATGTTTTGCTTATATAAAAGACAAGAGGTAGTATTATTGTGTCGTTGAATTTTAATGTTACGACATGTTATGAGTTATGATATTGATAAGCAATCTTTAATTTTTAATATTATGAAGTTATGAATATTACGTTTTTTTTTTTAATTCTCCACATATATTTTTCTTTAGAAACAATCCTGTTCGAGTATTTTTCTTCGGAGCAATTCTGTTAGGCACTAAATGTAGGCATATTTTCAAATAAGTATTTAAACCTTGGTTCACCATGTTATGGGAGACTAGCTCCTTCCACTAGACCTAACTCCTATTTTTTTGTTTAATATTACTTAATATATTACATTAAAAATATATTATTTATCATAGTTAAATCATTGAACCTTAAATTTATAAAAAAAGAAAATCATTAAACCTTGAATAAGTGTCCTGTCAGTTCAATGATCAATCAAACTTTAAAAATCTTGCATATATCTTAACTCAAAGAAACCGAAAAACCATAACACAAAACGAATCATGGTAGAATTAATCGAACTCATGCCTAGCAAACCAAAAATAAAAGCAGAGCAAATCAAAAGTGAAATCGAAAGTAAATATAGGAGGAAATGTGGAATAAAGACTGGGGTAACATACTCTTCAACGGCGTCGTGGAGCATCGATTGACTTTGAGGACCTAAGAAAACATGCAACAAGAGATAAGATAAATAAAATTAATAATAATAAAAATAAAAACAAGATCACGAGCAGCAGAAAACCATGGAAACAAGGTTTTAAAAAACAGTCAGTGACCGTGATTTTAGCCGCAACATCAAGATTTTTCAAGTATTCATGACTGCGATTATGACCGCATAGGCTGCATTTGTCCGCAATATCAATAAACACAACAAAACCGAAGCGTGACCGATATTTAAAACCTTGTGTGGAAATAAAGATGAAAATCAAGGGGTAAAAAAAACCAACAAATATGGAAGAGATCTCTAGATGATTATGAAAATCGATCATAGCAATTAAGATTTTAAAGTTGGTTGCGGTCGTGATCCTTGATGTTGCAAGAAATTGCAAATAAATGCACCCAATGTAACCACATTTATAGTCGCAGTGACTCCAGAAACCTTGACGTCGCTGCAGCCAGAATCGCAATTGCGACCAATTTTTAAAACCTTGATAAAAATTAATTAACGACACGAACCTGGGGGTGGAGCTTGTGGAAGCTTTTCCTTGTTTCTCTTACCGTGCATGGTGTCAACCTTTATGGCCAAGTTCAAGCACACCTCTGTGGTCACAGCGCTCTGATATATATGAAGAAAGACAGGTACAAGTGGCGGAGGCAGTGCTGTGTGGAGCAGAAGAGAGGTGGCAAGGAGAGAGTGACGCTGAGACTTATGTTCTTTTATGCCTTCGCGTAACGTACCTCGCTAGTGTTGGTGACCGCGCACTCGATAGTTAATTAGCTTAACCGATGGAACTTACCACAGAAATGGTTGAGAGTAATTTTTGTATCTTGTAATGGTGATTTTAATCAAATTTTTTGATTATGATTGCGACTGCAATCACCGTGAAGGTTTTTTGTTGGGTGCACCAGCATGCATTTGATATTTACCTTCAATTTTGTTTTTATTTTCCTATTTATTTCATTTGCCAAGTTGGGCATTTTTCATGGCTTTTGTCTTATTTTCAGTGTTTTTAAAACTAGACTGGTCATTAAACCACTTAAAACATTGATTTAAGATTTAATAATTCAATCGTAGTTGAACCGTAATCGAACCAGTAATAATAATAATAATAATAATAATAATAATCAAATGATACACAAAATAATATTAAAGAAACATAATATTACAACTTTATAAAATTAAATACTAAAACCAAAACAAAAATTTATAGGTTTTTAACATTCAAAGTATGCACAAAAATTCAAATCAAATATATCATAGTACTTATGTTTAAGTTTCAATCATACACAACAATGTCTATTAACAATAACAAGTTTATATCTAAAATAAAAATAAAAATAATAAATACTTTAGGTTGATTTTTCATTATTTTTAAGAAAAAAATCAAAATGACATTGTATTAAGTATTTTTCATTGACTAACTGTAAATTGATTTTTTATTCGATTTTTGACCAGCTTTACCAATTTTTCAATTCTTTGACTAGTTTTTTTTATTGGCTAGTTCTGTGGTTCATGTAAATTGGACACTTGACCATTCATTGATTTTTCAGTCCAACCGGTTAGTTCGGTCTAGTTTTCAAAACAATGCTTATTTATTATTATTTATGTTATTTTGTCTTCATAATCTTTATTGATATATACTTTTCTATTTTTTTTGGGTTGAAGCAAAACATTAATAATTTTAAAATAATTGTTTTCTGTTATACAAAATAATTTTTATATTAGAAACAAGGCAGGGAGTAAAGGTGAGAGTAAGTATTCGATTTTTTAAGATCTTACGGCTTCGTGTATATAATTTGATTTTTTTTCTTTTATTAAATAAGGTAGTTTAAGATTTTAGAAAAGTATTTAACTAAAAATGTCATTTTACATTGGTAAACTTATTATGTTTGAAGATAACTTGTTTAAATAAATATTATTATTCTCATTATTAAAATATATTAAAATGTTTTGAGATATTTAGATTATATTTTCATTTTTAAACGTAAGAACATATCATATTTTTTTCTTTTCTTATAGCAGGTGACTTTATTAATATTTATCATTTATTTTTATTTATTTTTAAAAGTTTTAAATTATTCTTTTAAAATTTTCCTTTTAGGTTGTGATTTGTTATTTCATCCTTCAAATCTCATATTTAATTACATTTAATTTTTTTCTTTCATATTAAAATTTCTTTATTTATTTCAAATCTCATATTATAGTTTCAAAATGATTTTTAAGTTTTTTTAGCTTGACCGATTTTTTATCAATAAAAATTAAACTATCACAACTTTTTCGTAGATTCTAGTAAGAGAAATGTTAGCAACACTCTCTCAAATGCTTTTTTTCTAACATCTTTTTTATTATTGGTTGAAATTTATTGAAAATTACAAATTTTGGTAAGTCTCACTTCTCATTTAATAAGTCTATCTTCTCATTTAAAAGTGAGACCCACCAAAATTTGTGATTTCTAATAAATTCTAGCTAATAATAGAAAGAATATTAGAAAAAGAATGTTTGAGAGTGTTGCTAGCATTCCTCTTTTAGTAATTTAAAAAATTACAATTATTATTGTATAAATAGAAGGGTATGAATTTTAATAAACACATAAATACATTAATAATTAAAATGGTACATATCATGTTTAACTATCTTCTACTACCTTACTATGAGACATACTTCATAATCATTAGAGTATTGTTATTATAAAATGAAACGCACCTACGGGGTACTAACATGAGAAATGTGCCTTTCAGACCGATAACTGGAAAGTTATCATTAGCCTGAGGTAGGGTGTTAGAATTGTGTTATGTACATAGCCGTGGACTAAATATTGTTTTAATATGCTTAAATTACATATGTTTTTAATACAGAATTATACCAATTTTATATATTTAATTATAACTCAAACTAATCATAATATTAAATATTATCAGTGTAATTTAAACGATAACATTTAAATGTAAAGTTTCTAACTCGATATAATGTAATTTATTCATAACACTTAATGCTAATATAATTATGAATTTAATTTTTATGTATTATCAATATAAAGTTTTTTTCACTGTCAAGAATGGCTCCAAAGGTAGAGATGGTCGCACACCTAGATTCATATACTAGAGGTAAATACTAAACCTTACTAATTACTAAAATGCATAAATAATAAAGTTCACGTACTATAAGTTATTGTATATCCCTAGTTAATTAATTAGGTGAATTGATAATTTGTTCATTTATTCTTTACTTTATGGTATCGCCCCATGCAATCTAGTAGTATCACACTCAACTTACTGAGTTGTTATTAAGGGGATGGTATATAAAATTGAGTCATTACATTGTCAATCATTGCCCCTAACCATAAAATTAAAATGTTGTGATTGATATTACTTTTCATAGTGATGTACTTTTTCCAGTACCTATTAGTGATGATATGTCAATTGTGAAAGATGTAATAGGTACTTTTGTTGTGTGACTAGTCAACCTAGTTGTGTTAGATGTTGTGACAAGTTATTTTATTACACATTAATATATTGTTAATTTTGTTTAATGATCATATCTAATACCTTCAAAACTTGATGGTGAAGTTTATTCAAAACTTGGTGTAAATATTTCCCAACCAACTGAGTCCACATGTAAATCCCTAAGAATTTTAGTGAAAAGCATCGCATATGGGATCATCGAACGATGCTTGTCAGATACTTGGTCTTTCAAGTTGAATGCACTAATCCAGTGCCCAAGAATCAAATTAAGCAGGTTGACATTTTGCCCTATCAGCATATCGTAGATGCAGAAATAGTCCTTTGAAGTTACTAAGTCCTTTAAGGATCATCTTGGCATCACAACATGTAAGAGGATATTGTTTAGGAATCTATTTTTGGCTTTCATGTTAGAATTGTACATGTATCTTTTTATTAGTTGGAGATGGTGGTTTTGGTCTATACAGAACCAAATCTATTGTTGCAGAGGTGATAACTATCTCCAGCTCTGGATTATACTTCAGTCATTCTTTAGCGCATCTACTGGCTTTGGCTATTGTATCAGTGGAAATAATGACAAATTTTCCATCAACAACACCAACCAAAGTACCATTCTTCTCAACGGCATTTGCCCAGAACAAAGTATAGGGGGCATAATACCACCTATAACTTTGTCTGACAAAGGTTGTCCACCCTGTGATCTTGAAATCATCATATAGATCTATACCTTGCTGCTTTAATGTTGTCAGGTTAACCGACTTTCCTGGAAGGAAGTCTTCCACAAGAAATTGCTCCATCAAATTCAGTTGTTTAGCTTGTGACACCCTTTACCCCAAATACATTTTAGAAATATTTAATCATTGCAGAAAATAAGTAAATACACATTTTTTTAAAAACTTTCTTTCACAACAAAAGATATTACATTTTCACTTCATATCAAATTCAACTTTGAAATAAATATAAAACTTCATAAATAAGTCTTGGCTCTGTAAAGGCCATACAAAAATCAAAAGATAAAAACCAACAAAAGGAACTGATAAGCTGAATCCATACGTAAGGGGTAAAAGTTATCTAAGCCCCGATGTCACAACTATCAAAGCTTTATAGTCCCATGTCTAAACATAAATCACTATATATATAAGGCCTATGCCTCCTCTCTAGCATCATCCTCAAAAACAAGCTGGACATCACCTGCAAATGGCATTTAACCAAGAAGACACAAACACAAACAAAACAAAAAGAGTGAGATACATCTCATCACATGCTCGCAGTATGAAAATGAAAGTCAAGCAGCACACTCACATATATAGCATTCATGTCAGAACCACACAAGTCAACACATTCATCATAAATGTTCATGCAATGCAATGCCTTTTCTAGCATATACTATAATATGCATGTGGTACCATTAAAAACTTTTTATGAAAGTAATCTAGGAGTACATGTTAGATGACGAGTCGCCACACCATGGGCATCCGACACTAACGCTCTCCACTAGGATGACACCCTCGATAGCTCGTCAAGGTTACCCAACTTTACAAGTATGCTCTAGCCCATGGGATCAACATAAGCTTACGGAGTTTCCACACCAAGTATCACCACCCTCAAGGCCAAAATTCAATAACCTTTCGCAGCCTCCCCAGTCAGGCTTATAACTGTATTTTCAAAAACACATATCCCATGTCATGATGCATGACTCATACAAGTGCACATAGTCTTACTTAACATTTCACACGGCAGATCCTACCTCTCATAAGCTAGGTCCTTATTCATCTCATTTCATCACACATACAATGGCATTTAATCATATACACAAAGTGTCACACATTACATACCATACTCATTAAGATTCTAATGGCATATCATCACATTTTTCCTATGCAACTACGACTTCTGTAGAGTGTACACATCAAATATAGAATTGTACTAATCCAATCAAGTTAGTTTTTATCTTGTTTGAAAGCTAAGAGAATTATCTACAACTCTTATGTTGACCTCAAAAATTGGTTTCATTGTCTACAATACTTAAAATTAGAAGGAACGTGAAATTGTTACCTAATCTTGATAGCTTGACCTTTGCTTATTAATTTGACCATATCTTGAGCTACTGACCTTACTTTTAAGTGATTCTAAAGGCATTGGTTAGCTAACATATAGGGCTACATTTTTTATGAAGACCTCCAAGTCTAATTTGGTCATCTAATTCGCTGGGCGAAGCACTCATTTGCTAAGCAAATTTCCTCAAGAAACTCACCCAATTCCTATTCAAATTTCGCCTAGTGTAACACCCCAAATTTGAGGTACTAGAAATAAACCACGAGGTAGCTCTTAGTAGAACCCTTCCCATGTGTTATTATACAAAAGACGTCTTAAGAGTTATTGTTATTAGATCACTTATTATTATTATTATTATTATTATTAATTCTTTGTTATGGTGTTGTTACTATATTATTATTATTAGTGTTATTGTTATCGACACCTTAGTATTAGAAATTAGTAGGAATATTATCATAAAACCCAAAAGAGCATCTAAGACCCAATAGGGGACTAAAGCCGACTAAGCCACATACCCACCCACATGTTATAAGGAGAGAATAGAGAAGGGGGGTTAGGTTTAGTCATCACAGAATAGAAAAAGAAAGAAGTTAGAGAGAATGAGGAGAAAAAGGAAGAAAAAGAGAAAGAGAAGGAATAGAAACTAAAGAAGCCAAGCCTTAAAACTCAGCTTTGCATGCACCTAAAGGTGAGTGCTCCTCCCTGTGTTTTTTCTTGTCCTTTATGTTGTTCTTGTTCATCTATTACCTGTTCTCCCTCATTATGCCTAAGATTAGGAATTTGATGGGTTTTGAGAGGATTGTGAGGGAGTAAGAAGTTTATAGATTAAATAGTCTTTGGCAACTTTTCTTCAAAACCTGAGTCCGCGTTGGCGTTAGGCTCGCGGACCCGCTGGGGAGGGTGCAACACCCGCCGAGTGGGTTGGGTCTTGACGCGGACCCACTAAGCAGACCTCTTGTCCAGCCGGGCGGATACAATCTTCATTATTCCGTTTTTTGTGCCTATGAACTCCTTTTTACAGTTGTTAATTCATTATTGCTTCTTTTCTTATGTCTGGTTAAGTTTATACTTGTGATTGTTATTTACCCTAAGAAAACTGAGTGTGATATGAACTTATATTAGTGTTTTATGATAAAAGCTTATGAAAAGTTGTAAGCATTATATGTGACCATACATCATAATATTTGAGTTATGTGATGAGAAAAGTATGTAGGAATTTGACTTAGTGGAAGCTGTGATGGGTTGTCTAACCCTAGCCTTCGGGGTTATCCGATTGAGAAAACTCCAATGGTTCATGCTGATCCTATAGAGCTAGGGTGTACTGGCAAAACTTAGTAACCCTGACTAGTCACCGAGAGATATCATACTAGTTGAGGATACGAGAGCTGAAGGCATCGGTACCGATGACAGTTCTTATGGCCATGCATTTACTCCTAGTCTACTTTTCAAAAAGTTTATGTTGGTACCACATGTACATAAGTAGTGGTTTAGGAACATAGCATGCATATGCATCTTGTTATCGTGTAATATGTTGAAGTGTGCTACAATTGTAATTATGTGAAGTCTATGTGACCTTTATGAGCAATTGATGTAATGTGAACACGTGTGAAAACATAATTGTGTCTTGTGATGAAGTGTCAAGATTATGCATATGATGCTCATGTTATGAATGTACGTTATGCTTGTTTGATGAAACAAAACGATGCATAAGTCTAGTTACTAGGCAAAAGATGTCAAATAAATGTATGCTTGTAATTAGAATTGTGTTTGCTACCTTAAGGATAAGTGAGAGGCTAGGCCCTAGGATAGTGTTATGAGGGTTCTAGTTAGATAATAATAGTTGTGAATAGGATAGAGAATAGGTGAATTCCTTCACAGTGTAATAGAAAGGTATAAGACAAGTAAGAGAGAATAAAATAAGAGTATTAAGTTGAGCGTTAAGGGAGTGTCAAGAATATTTTAGAATGTTTGTGACCTTAGACTTGACCCCTAGAAGACAACTTTGAATATCAAAAGAAAGAAGTGTAAATTCTAAACATGAAGGGTTTAAATTCTAAAGAGGGTTTTGGGTAAGAAAATATAAGTAATGAGGACGAGTTCTTAGGTTAAGAATGAGATAGTAAACCAATATAATAATTGTGAGAATGAGAAAGTAGTCAATAGGGAGTATTGACTATTGAAAGGTGTAGACTCGACCATATGTATAGAGAATTATAAGAGACCTAGTGAGGCTAAAGCTATGAGAGATAAGTGATTGAGGTTGTCAAAGTAGAAGAGTCTGACCTAACCGTAGAACCCTTAGAGCACTCACTGAGACATTATATCTCACTCTTTTAAGTTTCCCCTTTTTCAAGATGTAGGTGAAGGCATGTGCTGATGGAGCTTGGAGTCATGTGCAAGAGGACATAGCCTAGTTTACGTTGTGTTTTTGTATTCTTTATATTTTGTATACACCTTCGAGTGATAGATAAGTTGTATTAGGCACGTATGTGCTTTTTTATTGTATTGTTCGTATATAATATCTAATTATATTTATGAGTAGTACTTGCATGTTGTTTTGTACATTTTTAAGTTTGTTTTTTTTTTCATTCTTAGAAATCTAGACCTAGTTACCGTAATACCCTTTAAGGTGTTACACCTAATAGATCTAATATTCGCTCAGCAAATGTCCCCCATTCGCTAAGCAAAAAATGAATTCCTTCTATGATACACCCATATCTCTATGCCTATTTCACTCAATGAATTGCGACGTGCAGAACATCGCGATCTAGGTTTTTAAGAACTCAAGTTCCCCCCAATGGTTTCCTAGCCTCACCAAACACTCTCTAGTGTTTCAACAACAAAACTAACATAATTTAGGACCATGACAGAGTGGATTAAACATTTAAACAATGACAATAAACACAAAATACACTTAGCCAAACATAATTTCTCAATTACAAGAATCCCAAAAAGGGCAAGACACCAAGAATAGTCAAATAACCAATTTTTCAATCCATAACAAAAATTAAAGTGCTTCGGGTGCTCACAACCTATCCAATCAAATCAAAATACAAATATAAGAAACTAAAACATAACATATACAACTAATTAGGGCCAACTCTGCTACCTACAATTCATATTCATACCCATAAGTAGGATAACTCACTCTCCCTTACCTTAAAAGAAACATTCTTTGGTAAGAGGATATGAACGATGAAGTGACATCTATTGGAACCAAAGACGTATGAAGCGTGTAGTCCTTCAAAGTTTTGAAGATAACAAACTTATTAAAGTTTATGTTTCTGTTTTAAACTAACAAATTGTAGTGTCCAATACTGTGGTGTCCAATGCGTCAGTCTTAACAAGCGTCCAATACTCGCATATAAGGACCATCCGAGAGTAAGTATCCTTTCATGGACTAAGTCTTAAGGTAAGACACTAGTATTAGACTCGTCTAGATGTGAGCTCTTAAACGACTAAGTTTTTTAAGTACTTGTCCAGTCTATACATTTCTTTCATACATATGTAAAACTCGAGAATAATACCTTACCATTTAAGATCTAACGTTCAAATATTTCAAGCATTAAATGATAGACAAAAACATTCTAGTGCAAAAGCATAGCAATACAGAAAAAAAAGTCAACTTATCGAACTGCCAAGCCAAAAGAAGAATGTTCAGAAAAGTAAACCGCTAACACAGTCCTACACCTTCTATTTTGGTGCAAGCTCAAAAGTTACCTTTTCTGACTTGTCTGAAAGCTCGATATATGCGCCTCTTTCTTGAAGACTGAAGCTAAGTCATTTTCAATGGCTCTTTTTCGCTGAAGACTATATATACTAAGAAAGAAGAAGAAGAAAATTGAATCAAGTGAAGAGTATATAGACGCTGACTATGAGACATTTTGCAAAGAATACATTACTCTCTATCTGTCCATTGGACGATAGTTGAATATTCTCTAAAGCAATTCTGTTTTGTGCTTAATCTTTTACATCCTCACTTTGTGAGTTGATTTTGTTGTTAACAACTATATCTATTGTGAAAGCCAGGAGAGGCTTAGTGAAAAAGAATACTTAGGTTGTTAAGCAATCTTGGGTGATTGCATTGTAAAGCCTGAAAGAGGCCTGTGAAGAATACTTGTAACCTAAGGTTGGTTAGTGTATACCTTCTGGGTGAAGGAACTAGATGTAGCTCAAGGTTGAGTGAACTAGTATAAAATCTTCGTGTTCTTGTTCTTCCCTATCCTTTTTGCTCAAATCATTTTCAAACCTGTTTTAAAGTGAAAAGTTTATTAAACGCACAATTCAACCCCCCTTCTTGTGCGACTCTCGCTCGTTCAATTGGTATCAAAGCTTGGCTTCTTGGGGTTGAGCATCTAACAGTGCAGGGGTAAAAAGATCCTGAGCGTTCATGGATAATGAAGGATAAGCTGTAAACAAACCACTGCTTTTCAAAGGTCAAAATTATGACTACTGGAACCAACGAATGATAGCTTTCTTCGATGCTTGCCACATCGACATGTGGGATATGGTGGAAACTAGGTGACTATTTGCCCTTACACCAAACTAGAACTGAGTTACCTCGCGGTCAGTAGACAGAAGCCCACAAGCAAAGGTACCTTCTTAACTCTAAAGCTAGGAATGCTATTTTGTGCGCTTTGTCCGAATCAGAATATGAGAAAGTGAACAATTTAAGAAGTGCCAAAAAGATGTGGGATACTCTCGCTCTTGCTTATGAGGGTACCTCACAAGTAAAAAGATTTAAACTAAGCTTACTTGTAAAATAATATGAAGTCTTTACTATGGATAATAATGAAACTATTGAACTAACGTTTGGTAGATTTCAAACTATCATTAATAACCTGAGATCCCTAGGCAAAACTTATGATAATTATGATCATATTGACAAGATTTTATAAAGTTTGCCTAGACAGTGGAGACCACAGGTTACAGCATTGAGAGCGTCTAAGGACTTAACAGCACTCTCCTTAGAAAAGTTATTTGGAACTCTCAAGGTTCACAAGTTGGAGTTGAAACAGGACAAAGGAAAAACAAAAGAAATCCATTGCTTAAGCGTCTAGCAGTCCAACAAAGGGATCATCATCCAAAGCCTTGAACATTGAAGAATCTTCTAAGGAAGCATCCAAAGAAGATGACTCTGATGAGGACGAGATATCTTTCATATCAAGAAAGATACAAGCCATGTGGAAGAAGAAAGGAAGGGTCAGAGCTAGAAACTTCACAAAGAAGTTTAACAAGGAATCCAAGGAGAAGAGTCCACCAATCGGTTTCAAATGTAAGAAGCTTGGACACTTCAAAGCCGAATGTCCAAGCCTGCAAAAGGAGAAAAAGAAAACCTTCTTCAAAAGGAAGAAGAAAGGACTCATGGCTACTTGGGAGGATATGGACTTATCCTCATCGAAAGAAGAAGGAGAGGAAGAAGCAAATCTGTGTCTCATGGCAGAAACTAGTTCAGAAAGCTCAGAAGATAAGCAAGACAATGGGGTAAATTTCAATGACATATTTTCCCTTCGAGAAGCATATAATGAATTGCTTTCTAATTCTTCAACTCTCTTAGTAGGATACAAAGGTTTGAAAAAGAAATTTTCAAAAATAACAAAAGAATTCAATTTACTTAAAGAAAATTATGAAAATATTTTGAGAGAGAATGAAAAATTAAAGGCAAAGGATGTTCTAGAAGTAATATCTCCAAATGAAGCCATAAAACTTCAAAAGGAAGTAAATCATCTAAAGGAAAGTCTATCTAAATTTGTCAATGGGATTGAAAATTTAAATAAAATTTTATCTTATAAACGAAGTCCACATGACAAGTCTAGATTTGGCTTTGTTAAAAAGAAAGTCTCTGAAACATCAAAAGTCATTGCTCATTGCAAATATTGTGGAAAAACTGGTCATGAATCATCACGATGCTTTCATCGTCTAGTCACGAAGGCATCCAATGCTTGTAGAACTAACAAGAAAGGACCCAAGTCCATTTGGGTACCTAAGTCTATGATCATTCCTGTTATAGATCTACTTGACAACAGAAAGGAAACTTCAATCATAGTACCTAGATAGTGGCTGCTCACGACACATGACAGGAGAAAAGTTTACGTTCGAAAGCCTCCAACCAAAGAATGGTGGATGGGTCACCTTTGGAGGAAATCAGAAAGGTAAGATTACAGGTATAGGTAAAATTGGTAAGCATCCCCTCCCTTTTATTGAAAATGTCTTATATGTTGAAGGACTTAGATACAATTTGTTGAGCATAAGTCAATTACGTGACAGTGGACATAGTGTCTCCTTTGACAAAAATGAATGTACAGTCAAAAACTTAGATGGATCTATATTATTTTCTACTAAGAAACAAAGCAACCTATGGAAAAAAGAGGAAACATATTGATATAGTTCTTAAAAATTTAAAGTGAGCAATTTAACCTTCTTTTTTTCAATTTTAGTATTATAAGTTATAAATCTATGTTGGCTAAAGTCACTCCCTCAACCAAACCTTCTACAAAAACCAAATCAACCAAAATTAAAAAAAAAAAAAAAAACTTTTGTCGCTCAAGAACTAAGGACACAAGCTTCCATCACTAACTCCATTAGGAAAGTGACAATGAAGAAAGAGCCCAAAAATTGACAACCTCAACATTATTCATTATCAAGTCTTTATGTGTTCTTATTTTTTCTAGTAC